>OX465299.1:37194623-38394623 GCA_949987735.1 Leucophora obtusa | reverse complement strand
CAAATAAGTCCGTAAAAATAGCAGAAAAAGTTACTAAAAATTAGTTAAAAATGATGCTGCAGAAAAAACTGCTAATATTAGCAGAATCAGTTTGCTAAATATTAATAAAATGAAAACAGCAAAAAAAACTGTTAAGTTTAAGAATTTTAGTAATATTTGAGCTAAATTGTTGTTAATTGCAAATAACAATTTAACCTGCTAAAATTACCCAGTGTAGAAACGGTAATGACATATCATTATTTTTTGGAGTACCAATAATGACACCCACTTACCTTCTGCATTATTTTAAAACATATAATAATGAGTTACTGATAATGACTTATTTTTATCATTATTTCATATAGAAAATAATTTTTTAGATTTTTTTGAAAATTTTTTGAAATCTATTTTTAGACTCAATATTTTTTAAACACTGGTAAGGATATATGTAACCACATATTTTTTGATGTTTTGTATGTTGGCGAGTAAGCTTACTTGTGTGCAGCAGGTCAATTGTGTTTTTATCTATTAAATATTACATGTCGATATAGCTCAGATGGTAGAGCTGTTCTCTGGCAATCTGTAGACCCAGGTTCGATTCCCGCACCAGCAAATTTTATTAAAAAAAAAAAACAATACAATAAAAAATATTTTTTTTTTATATAATTAATTTTTTTCAAAATCTATTTTTAGACTCATTATTTTTGTCAGTACTGGTAAGCACATAGGTAACGATATATTTTTTGATTTTTCGTAAGCTGGTGTGTAACGACAACTCATTATTTTTCACGACATCGCCATATAAAGGTAATAAGAAATGTAATAACAAAAGTAAGTAGTTACCATTACCAAGTATGTACTTACATAACCACATATCTGGTAATGATTTTCTACACTGGGTAGCAAAAAAAATTGCTGAATAGTAGTTTAATAAAAATAGCAAAAAAAAACTGTTAAATTTACAGAATTTTAGTAATATTTGAGCTAAATTTTTGTTAAATGCAAATAACAATTTAACTTGCTGAAATCAGCAAAAAAATTGCTAAATAATAATAGAATGAAAATAGCAAAAAAAAAATTTTAAATCTACAAAATTTTTGCTAAAATTTTCTGAAATCAACAAAACTTTAGCAGATTACTAGTGGACTGGAAAAAGGTAAAAAAGGAGCAAATGAAATGAAAATTAATGAATAAAAATCAAATGTGTACTTAAAAACATACTTGGGACCAGTTTATTGAATGTGTCAATTAATTGAAATTTTTTCAATTGGCATTGTTCAATGCCTAAATGCCCATTTATAATTGATGTTTTAATAAAAGAATAAATTAAGAAAAAAAAATTAAAAATTCGCGTATTTCTTATATTTTTTTTATATTACAATGCTTTTTCTTCAATTATGTGTACATTTCATTACCATTGTTTTCATCAATGCAAATTGAAAAAAATTTCATTGGCTTTGAATGGTGATGAAATTTGTTGGCATTGACATTGAGATAAAGTAATGCGAATTATATTTCAATGCCAATGAAAATTTCCCAAGAATGATTTTTTGTAAAAGTGGTAATATTTATAGACAATAATATGTTAAACATAACAACCCAGTCAGAAATCGCCAGTGGTACAAAAAATCAAGCACTGGGTAACCACGGTGTTAAAAATAAATGACTGGCAGAACACTCATTTGGGACGCTTTGCCAGCGTTTGCAAAAAGCGTTTTGCCAGTATTTGTTTTACAAAAATTTCGGGAGTTTATAAAAAAAAACACTGACATAGAATTGGCTTAGAGTGATATGCCAGTGTTTAGCCATCAAATATTATATGTCTCGTTAGCTCAGTGGGTAGAGCAATCGTCTGCCAATATGACGGCCTGGGTTCAAATTACGGCAGGACCAAAAAAACAATACATATGAACTTTTTTTAAATTTTATTTTGGGAAACTATATTTCCAGACCACCTATTTATTGGTTTTGCCAACGGGAATGGGAAAGCACTTTTTGCCAGTACTTGTACCACCTGTTAAAGTGCTTTACCACTGCTTTCCCGTTTGTATTCTTCTGATTGGGAAAATGTATTGTATAGAGACCATTCTTTTGATTTTCATTGTTTGCTGATCGGATATGTACTTCCGAATTTATTTGAGTTTCCATTTTCACCTCTAAAGCTCCACCCACAGGAAAGAAGGTGTGGCCGATTAAAAATATGGTATTCTCTAAATAAGCTTAAAAAGTACAATATTGGGGGAAAAAAATTAGGGTCATCCCCCTGAACTCCACTTGCTCCCCAGAGATACTTTTAATCACAATTTTCATATTAAAATGGTTCGTCCAAAATAAACCTTGATCTTTGAAAATTGATGTATTACGATAAATAAGTAGAAACTTTTCTTATAAATTTTAATAATTTAGATATTTTATGAGTAGGACAAATTTTCAACCATTTCAATTTAGCTTTATTTAGAAACTTTTTGCATTATTTTTGGCGAGTTAAAAATGTGCAGTAATTTTTATGAGTCATTTAACATTCTGTTTATAAGCCCTCCAAAATTAGTGGTTTAGTTTACCAAAAATTTTTAAAATTAGCAAATCATCTATTAAAAATTAGTAACTAAAATTCAGCAAAATACTGTAAAGTTAGCAAATTTATTGTTAAAAATTAGTAACTAAATTCAGCAAAAAAAAATAGCTAAAAATTTGTAAGTTAGTAATGTGGAGGTAGCAAAAAAATTAACTAAAAATTAAATTTTAACTAAAAATTAGTTAAAAATTTGTTAAGTTCAAGTACTAACAGTTTTACTAACTTTTCTACAAACTTTTTTCTATGAGTGTACCACAAATTTCCAGTTTCTGCTAAATAATTTTTGTAAATTTTTTCATCACAAACCCAATTTAGTTAGAGAAAGTCAAAAATGTTGTTTTATACTTTATTTGTACATTTTATTATTTATTTTGTTAATTTTCAAAATTCAAAATAATTATTTTTGTCTTGGGTGACAAGACCATTTGAAATTAGGCAAACAATTTGGGTGCAAAAAATTTCTAATTTACAAAGATTTTGTAACAGTTACTGGGCTTTTACCAGACAAAAATTTTTCTTACGGCGGCACAGTGGGAAGATTTAAATATCTTTTAGTTAATCCATTAATTCAGTCTTTGTTAACATGCAAAGGCTATTTTATTATAACTGGCACCCTATAACTGACTTTCTATGTGACCCTTGCAGGTAAACTGTGTCTAAATATTAACCCATTTTCTCCAAATTTAGCACATATTATAATATTATAATTCAAACACTATTTGCTAACTTTCTGCCGAACATAATTTTTTGTTACGTTTCTTAAATCGAAAAATGGCAAACTTTCGAAATTTTCACATTTAAGAGGTGGCTTTTGTTAGAGCTTTACTGTTGCGTCCATCGGTTCAGGCCTCAAAATTTAAACTTTATGACATTATGAAATTTCATAGCAATCCAACCAGCCGACCGAAGAGCGAAGTGACTGAATTATTTACAAATTATTTCGATTCTGACCCACTGTGCTAAGGAGAATCCAAAGAGCCACATCATTTTTTTTTAAATAACTATTATTTTAAACTGATAAAAAATATTAATTTTTTGTGTAATTTCATAGGGTTTTGGATAATTTTTGTCCTACTGCTGTGTATTTTTTTGTTTTACTGGTGGCAACACTGCTTTAACACAATTTGTTCCCATTATTACTTCTCATTAATGTTTAAAAATCGTTTTTATACCCTACACCACTATGTGGTCATTATACCCTACACCACTATGTGGTCAGGGTATTATAAGTTTGTGCTGATGTTTGTAACACCAAAAAATATTGGTCCTAGACCCACCTTATAGTATACCGATCGGCTCAGAATTTTTTTTTATTTCGATTTAACGATGTCCGTCTGTCCGTCCGTCCGTCTGTCTGTCTGTCCATGCATTCTTGTGCGCACTCTACAGGTCGCAAATATCAAGATATTTTGATGAAATTTGGTACGCAGACCTATGTTGGCCCAAGGATGAAGCCTATTGATTTTGGTGAACATCGGTCCATGTTTAGACCTAGTGCCCATATAAGGGTCCCCCCAAAATTATATTGTTTATACGCTGCAGGTCGCAAATATTAAGATATTTTGATGAAATTTGGTACACAGACCTATGTTGGCCAAAGGATGAAGACTATTGATTTTGGTAAACATCGGTCCATGTTTAGACCTAGTGCCCATATAAGGGTCCCCCCAAAATTATATTGTTTATACGCTGCAGGTCGCAAATATTAAGATATTTTGATGAAACTTGGTACACCGACTTATGTCGGCCCAAGGACGACGCCTATTGATTTTGGTTAAAATCGGTTCCTGTTTAGACCTAGTGCCCATATAAGGGTCCTACCAAAATTATATTGTTTATACGCTGTAGGTCATAAATATTAAGATATTTTGGTTAGCCCAATAACGCAGCCTATTGATTTTGGTGAACATCGGTCCATGTTTAGACCTAGTGCCCATATAAGGGTCCCCCCAAAATTATATTGTTTATACGCTGCAGGTCGCAAATATTAAGATATTTTGATGAAATTTGGTACACAGACCTATGTTGGCCCAAGGATGAAGCCTATTGATTTTGGTGAACATCGGTCCATGTTTAGACCTAGTGCCCATATAAGGGTCCCCCCAAAATTATATTGTTTATACGCTGCAGGTCGCAAATATTAAGATATTTTGATGAAATTTGGTACACCGACCTATGTCAGCCCAAGGATGGAGCCTATTGATTTAGCTTAACACCGGTCCATGTTTAGACCTAGTGCCCATATAAGGGTCCCCCCAAAATTATATTGTTTATACGCTGCAGGTCGCAAATATTAAGATATTTTGATGAAATTTGGTACACAGACCTATGTTGGCCCAAGGACGAAGCCTATTGATTTTGGTGAACATCGGTCCATGTTTAGACCTTGTGCCCATATAAGGGTCCCCCCAAAATTGGCTTGGTTACAAACTGCAGGTCGCAAATATTAAGATATTTTAATGAAATTTGGTGCGCTGACTCACATTATAGAAAATGTTGACACAAGCCCCATTTTAACCCATTCGAATTTCAGATCCAAACATTAGTTGGCTTTTAACCAGACTGGTGTAGGATATTGTATAGTCGGCATGCCCGACTTTAACCTTTTTACTCGTTTAATATGTTTTGGTTTGTAATGAAACATTTTAATTTCCAAAATTCACAAAACATTATATTTATCTACAATTACTGAGTCAATCGTTCACAAAATTCATGTATCACTAACAATAAAAAGAGAGAGTATCCGAAGTGTTGCCAGAATTAAAATCAAAATGAATAAACTTTTATTGTATGTTTTTGAATACAATTTTTATACCCTACACCACTGTGTGGTCAGGGTATTATAAGTTTGTGCTGATGTTTGCAACACCAAAAAATATTGGTCTTAGACCCACCTTATAGTATACCGATCGGCTTAGAATTTTTTTTTATTTCGTTTTAACGATGTCCGTCTGTCCGTCCGTCTGTCTGTATGTCCATGCATTCTTGTGCGCACTCTACAGCTCGCAAATATTAAGATATTTTGATGAAACTTGGTACACTGACTTATGTCGGCCCAAGGACAACGCCTATTGATTTTGGTAAACATCGGTCCATGTTTAGACCTAGTGCCCATATAAGGGTCCTACCAAAATTATATTGTTTATACGCTGCAGGTCGCAAATATCAAGATATTTTGATAAAATATGGTACACGCACTTATGTCGGCCCAACGACGAAGCCTATTGATTTTGGTGAACATCGGTCCATGTTTAGACCTAGTGCCCATATAAGGGTTCTACTAAAACTATATGGTTTATACGCTGCAGGTGGCAAATATTAAGATATTTTGATGAAATTTGGTACACCTACTTACGTCGGCACAAGGACGAAGCCTATTGATTTTGCTGAACATCGGTCCATGTTTAGACCTAGTGCCCATATAAGGGTCCTACCAAAATTATATTGTTTATACGCTGCAAGTCGCAAATATTAAGATATTTTGATAAAATATGGTACACGGACTTATGTCGGCCCAACGACGAAGCCTATTGATTTTGGTGAACATCGGTACATGTTTAGACCTAGTGCCCATATAAGGGTCCCCCCAAAATTGGCATGGTTACAAACTGCAGGTCTCAAATATTAAGATATTTTAATGAAATTTGGTTCGCTGACTTACATTATACAAAATTTTGACACAAGTCCCATTTTAACCCATTCGAATTTCGGATCCAAACATTAGTTGGCTTTTAACCAGACTGGTGTAGGGTATTGTATAGTCGGCATGCCCGACTTTAACCTTTTTACTCGTTTAATAAAGGTTTTTGAATAACAGCGTAAGTAAGTAAATAGGTTTATTGAACAAATTTTCTACGAAAATGAGGTTTTGTAAGCCTGCTATAACTTTACAAAGCATTTATGAATTGAGGGGTAAATTTGCAATACTTAACCATACCTATTTTGCTCACTTTTATAAAAAATTTGAATTATTATACTTCGTTTCAGTGGATACGTGGTATAGAAACCCTCACATGTATGTGTATATTAGGGTCACACATATTTATGAAAAAAATTTGGAAGTAACTTCAAGGATTTTTAAGATATCGTGATTTTTTGTTAAATTTTGGAGAATTTAGAAAAAACCTTGATTTCCAGCTTAATTTTTTCCATATCTCGAGTACTATTTGAGCGGGTTTAAAACAGTTTTATAATGGTGTAGAAATTATTAATTTTTTTACAAAAGTTATGCGCCAAGACTTATCTGAAATGTTTTTTTCTTTTTTATTATTTTTAAAATTCAGAAACTTTTACCTCAAAGGTTCATGGATTAGACCCATCCAATTTTAACCAAGTGAAACTAACAATAACGGTCACAATTGTGTTCACAGCTTTTATTAAAATTTAGAAGAAAAATTGTTTCCTTATATATTTTATATTTTATTGCCACCCTAGGACATATAGTAAACTTTAAGTTTTATGCTAAAGTTAAAAATCAATAAAGGGTTAAAAAGGTTTTTTGTTCAGCACGTGTTTCAAATGAAGATTTTCTATTTCCATTTTTAAATTGGTTTAATGTTATTGACTAACATTTAAATGTAAATGGATTATTTTTCAATACACTTTGGGAGTTAAGACCTTGGCTTAAATGTTTCATATGATTTAAATGACTATCTTTTACTCGTGTAGCTTATGTAAGAATAATATAGGTACTTTTATTTGATTCTATGTATATTATTTATACCATAGAGAATTAATAACAACTTATTTGATAACTTCTTTTATTCAATATTTTTAAAAAGCTGTTTTTTATAATATACCCTGTAAAAATTGTTGGAAGCAATGCTGATATTACTTTAAAAAACTACTTAAAAAAAGTTTTTTTTATTTTTATTTTTTTTTTTTTTTTTTTTAATATCTATAATTAATTTTGTTTAAATTCAATGGCCCTTACTATAAAAGAGTATTTTAAATTTAAGGTAGACTTTTCTTTTAATCATACGGTTTTGTTCATTTTGTGTATGAAAACCCTACAAAAATATTTATATTTTCAAACATTTTGATTGGTTGAAAATAAATTAACCAATCAATATTTTAACTAAAGTCGACTTTAACTAAAATATACGTTTGGAAAATACTGATAGTAAGGCTGAATATTTTTTTAATTTTTCAATTTTTAAAAATATATAAAATAAAAAGATGAATAATTGCTTTTTATGCGCTTATCAAAAAAAGTACTGAAAACAATACTGAATTGCAGTGCACCTTTTGCACTTGTTTAAAAAGTACTATTATTGAAGAGAATAAAGCACAATACCTCGCAATAACAAAGTGGTGTTTTTATGCAAAATAATAGCTCAGCGGCAGAGAGCTAGACTAGCAATAATGAATATGAACGGTATTCATATAAGATTAAATCTTTGCACTGAATATTAAGAAATAAATAAATAAATAAAATAAATAAATAAATGAGGTCGCAAGTTCGATATCCGGTGGCGGCAATAAAAAACTTATGTAAAATAAGAAAAATATATTATTTTTTGCGAAGAATTTTCTTTTTAAATTTTAATTGGTGAAAAAGAGCTTCCTTTGCACTCGTTCACAAAGTACTGAAAAAATGCTGAAGTGGGTGTACTCCTCTCCATATGACAACTCAATGTTAAAATCATTAGTGTTTATGTTAAAAAAGAAGTACATCTAGATCAGCATTACCCTCAAATTTCGGATACAAAGATTTATGGAAATATATGAGATCATGTATTGTCGAACATTGAACTATATGATCACGTATGCCCATGTATGCTCATATACAACTCAATGTATGATCATGTTTGTTCATATACATATATTTCGATTTTCACATTAAGTGTTAATTTTCAAAATTATTTATAAATAATTTTTAAGAACCCAATCACTAAATTTTACAGAACTAATTCTTAAAATATAAAATTTTCATGTTTCTGTTACTACTTAGTAGGTGGCGCCACCAATGTAACCGAAGTTTTAAAGATGGCGCTATTTCTTACCTTTCCGATTTTTTAAAATGGCCCATATCTCGAAAACTGACAGAAATAGATCAAAACCGAAGAAAATTTCGATATCCCCTAACAATGTAAACCCCCGTCAAAAGGTTATCTCTATCCAAAAATTAACCTCGGTGAGGCCTTGGACCCTCGGAAAATTTTAATAAAAATTTTCCTCTTCATAAAATGAAAACTAAGCTGCTATTTATGTATTACGAAAATGGTCTAAACGAAAGCAAAGTAACGAACATTTGTTTTTGTTTCCCATATCTTTTTAACGAAAGTAATTGTCAATTGCTATCGTTTTGAGTTTTTTCCTAATAGATAAACAGGCCCTAAGCGAGATAGACTAAAACGGACAAAAAGTTTGCTCTTTTGGAATGTCATTACAAGCCCTTAGATGATATAGACTAGGTCTGGGGACCGTCCCAAGGCCTTAAATTTAAACAAATTTTACGACTCAGTATAATTATAAATAAAACTGCAGTTTTACTAATTCTTTACTTAAGTTTGGTTTTATTATATTCAACAAAAAATGTTTTAAAATCAACAAATTTTATTGTAACCCAAAAAACAGGAATAAATTTTGTGAAAGTAACAAATTTTTCTATTTAGCCAACAGACATATTATTTTGAGTGTATAAATATTTAGCAAAAGTTTCGGTGGATTTTATACTACAATTTCTTATTTTCAATTACCCAAAAGTTAACTCAAACATAACTACATTTTGTAAATTTAACTGTTTTATTTTTGCTGTTCGTATTTTACTACACCTTTTGCAACTGTAATTCAGAAAATATCAATTGAAATTCAGAATTTCCATTTGAAATTCAGAAAATATCAATTGAAATTCAGAATTTCCATTTGAAATTCAGAAAACATCAATTGAAATTCAGAATTTCCATTTGAAATTCAGAAAACATCAATTGAAATTCAGATTTTCCATTTGAAATTCAGAAAATATCAATTGAAATTCAGAAAATATCATTTGAAATTCAGAAAATATCAATTGAAATTCAGAAAATATCATTTGAAATTCAGAAAATATCATTTGAAATTCAGAAAATATCAATTATTATTCAGAAAACATCAATTGAAATTCAGAAAATATCAGTTGAAATTCAGAAAATATCAATTGAAATTCAGAAATCGTCATTTGAAATTCAGAAAATATCAATTGACATTCAGAAACCGTCATTTGAAATTCAGAAAATATCAATTGAAATTCAGAAAATATCATTTGAAATTCAGAAAATGTCAATTGAAATTCAGAAAATATCATTTGAAATTCAGAAAATATCATTTGAAATTCAGAAAATGTCAATTGAAATTCAGAAAATATCAATTGAAATTCTATTGAAATTTTCTGAATTTCAAATGACGATTTCTGAATTTCAATTGATATTTTCTGAATTTCAATTGATGTTTTCTGAATTTCAATTGATATTTTCTGAATTTCAAATGATATTTTCTGAATTTCAAATGATGATTTCTGAATTTCAATTGACATTTTCTGAATTTCAAATGATATTTTCTGAATTTTAATTGATATTTTCTGAATTTCAAATGACGGTTTCTGAATTGCAATTGATATTTTCTGAATTTCAAATGACGATTTCTGAATTTCAATTGATATTTTCTGAATTTCAATTGATATTTTCTGAATTTCAAATGATATTTTCTGAATTTCAAATGATATCTTCTGAATTTCAATTGACATTTTCCGAATTTCAAATGATATTTTCTGAATTTCAATTGATATTTTCTGAATTTCAAATGGAAATTCTGAATTTCAATTGGTGTTTTCTGAATTTCAAATGGAAATTCTGAATTTCAATTGATATTTTCTGAATTTCAAATGGAAATTCTGAATTTCAATTGATATTTTCTGAATTTCAATTGATATTTTCTGAATTACAATTGCAAAAGGTGTAGTATTCAGCAAAAATTTTCCTAATTTTAACAGTTTTTTCTGTAAGGTCATTTTAACTAATTTTGTCAGTTGTTTAAAAGTTTTTGTTGTTTTTAATTTGTCACTTATTTTAGAATATTATTAGTTATTTTTACTACATTTGGTAGTTTTTTACAGACAAAATAACTAAATCAGTGTTTGCTTTTTGCTCTAGCTGTCATTTTCAGTAGATTCTGCTGAAAAACTTTTTTGAGTAAACAATTCATTCAACAATCTTATACCGAAGAACTAAAACACAACGGAAGAGGAATTACAATTTTGTACTTTTGCAGCCTTTGTAACGGAGTAAAAAACGAGCGAACTGATTTTTACCAAAAAATAGTAATCTTCAGCAAAAGTTTTGCTAGCACTTAGTCGATTGCAAATAAAAAAAATTCCTTGCTAAAATCGCTAAACTTTTTGCTGAATACTAGTAGACTGAAAAAAACTTAACAAACTTGTAGCGAAATTTTACTTTAGTTAATTTATTTGTTGAAAATTTAAATATAGAAATTGTGTAGAGTTGTTTTTCTTTTTTTAACATTTCCGTTGACTGTACCAGACAAGCTGCAACATCTACATCTTCTCTATCTGGTTGTCGTCCACGCTGTAAATGCGGTTATCAGCACAATTTTTGTAGCAAAAAAACATTAGTAAAACATTAGTTCAAAATTAGTTTAGTGCTAAAAAAAATATAACTAAAACTTTTGTTGAAAACGGAAATTCAGCAAAAAAAATTTCTGAAAACTAGCACTTGATATACAAGATGTTTTACTAATGTTTCTACTAACTTATTTTTTTGAGTGTACTTTGGCCATGTCGTGAATTTAGGAGGCAAAATAGGCATAAGAAAATCGATAATTTTTTGGTTTTTTTTCGACAGTATGTCAGAAGGTTTCGTCATTCAGTATAAGAAGTGGATTAAAATAACATGTTCGTCAAATGAGTAAATTTAGTATGCATAAAATTTTTGCACAGGGTTGACAAGTTATTCCAAAAGTACTAAAAACGGCTTCAACGAAAAATCGACAGGACTGTGTTCACTCAAATTTAATAAGGTTTAATAAATGTTATTTTGATAGTTTTACTAATACATGCATATGCCCATATAAAGTACCCAGTCAGAAATCGCCATTGGTACAAAAAATCAAGCACTGGCATACCACTGGGTAACCATGGTATTAAAAATAAATGACTGGCAGAACACTCATTTGGGACGCTTTGCCAGCGTTTGCGAAAAGCGTTTTACCAGTATTTTTTTTACAAAAATTTCGGTGGTTTATAAAAAAAAACCACTGGCAAAGAATTGGCTTAGAGTGATATGCCAAGGTTTGCAACCAGTGGTTATCCAGTGCTACCTAGCCAATGCTACCAGGCGTACAAAAATCAATTCACTGGAAAACCAATGATTTTATAAAAATGCTGACGCTTCGTTAAAAAATGTTTGTAGGCGGAAGGTTCTGAGTTCAAATCCGGTTGCTAGCAAAAAAATTTTTTTGGATTTTTTTTAATTTAAATTTTTTTTGTTTCATTAAATTAATTTTTTTGTTTGTGGGAAAGCTCCTTCAAGACCAACTTTCTTTTTGCCCTCCAAACACTGGCATACTAGTTACTAAAAATTGTTTGCCAGTACTAGCATTTTGGCACAGCCAGTAGTTGTCCAGCTATTATCACTCATTTATGTGTTTAGCCATTAAATAGTATATGTCTCGTTAGCTCAGTGGGTAGAACAATCGTCTGCCAATCTGACGGCCTGGGTTCAAATCACGGCAGGGTCAAAAAAATACATATGAACTTTTTTTAAATTTTATTTTGGAAAATATATTTCCAGACCACCTATTTATTGGTTTTGACAGCGTTTTGCCAACGTTTAAAAATTTTGTTCCTCCAGTGCTTTTCCGGCGCTTTTTGAACAGCCGGTCCTTTTGTCTAATGATGTTATCATTTTGGGAATGGGAAAGCACTTTTTGCAAATACTTGCACCACCTGTTAAAGTGCTTTGCCACCGCTTTCCCGTTTGTAGTTTTCTGACTGGGTACCCTCAAATTTTTGACAAAATCTTAACAAAAACAACAAAGTACCAAAAAAGGTACCAGTAATAGCCCCATAAAAAACCCCAACCGAAAATATAACAGTTCCATTGAAAGAAAATAAAAACAACTTGAAAAGCCGAAAAGGATAATGTTTTTGATCCCACTTTTAATCCACTGAATCCCCAAAGTGGCCCACTATCTTAGACACACTCAGAGAATTTTGTCGGTAAAATCAACCGCAACTGTAGTGAAAAAAAGCCTACAATGCAATTTCATATGAGTTTATCAAAATTGTAGTTATTTTTAACTGTAACTGAGTGCACCCCAACCTTAGAATTCCTATTTCTACAATATATCCAAATTTCGTCAATATCACATGAGTTACCTTCCTTGTTAGTGAAAGTTAGACCCAAGTTTTTTTCTCGGAATGAGTAGGTACCATCTGACTATATAAAAAAATAAAATTATAAAGTTCAACTGCAAAATTTTCTTGAGCTTAAGGTTTTGTTTTTTATGTATAAAAAGTTTTTTTTTTATTTCAATATTTCGCTACTGCAATGTGTAGCATCTTCAGGAAATAACAATTAAATTAAAAAATTAACAACAACAAAAAAAAATTGTTGTTAATTTTTTAATTTAATTGTTTAACAAAAAAAAATTGTTGTTAATTTTTTAATTTAATTGTTATTTCCTGAAGATGCTACACATTGGAGTAGCGAAATATTGAAATAAAAAAAAAAAAAAAAAAAACCTTAAGCTCAAGAAAATTGTGCAGTTAAAATAGAAAAGGAAGGTTAAATAAACTACAAGAATTATAAAGTTCATATGCAATCAATTGCTTTAACCCATTTTTCGCCGATCGGGGATTATAATCACCAACAATTTTACTATTCATAATTTGCTAATGAAATACTTTTTTTATTTCATTTATTTTTTATAGCAATTATAATGGGTCCTGTTTCTTGTATGATATATATACTCAGTATAAAAACGCATGTTATTTATAATTCAAAAATATCAGTCGTGTATACATAGTTATTCCGCTAATGGTAATTAATATCTCCACTAATTTTACGAAAAATTGGAAAACTCACTGACTTAGAAATTTAGAATTTTCCTAATTAGGCCCAGAATAGCTTTGATATAATTTTTTATCAAACTCTGTCGACGGGAACTGGTAGCGGCGAAAAATGGGTTAAATCGCTTTGCTTCTTTAATACAATTTTAGCTCAGATAGGAAGGATATTTCAATGGCGACTAGATCAAGCAAAGGATCGATTTAACCATTCCCAATAGGGTTGTAGCTGGGAGAGTGCAAACTTATTTAACAAATTTCGTCTAATTACACTATGCGACAGTCAAAATCGGGATGGGATGAAACCACGGGAAATGTTATATCGGTCAAAAACAAGTTATACGTGTCCCGGCGTTTCGCTGGGTCACCCCTAGGAATCGAGATATATCTTTTTTTTGACATAACTCGAGAACCACTAGTCGGATTTTGCTCAAACAATTTTAAAAAAATTAAAAATTACAATTTCTTTAATCTGTTCATATAACGTTTTTCTATATACTCAACAGTTTTGCCGGTAAAAATAAATGTTTGTTACCGCTACCATAAAAATCAATAACCTTTTGTTTATTACTTTTTTTTAATATTTTAGGCAAAAAATATTTTTTTCTTCATACATTTATTTTTACCGACAAAACTGTTGAGTATATAGAAAAAGATATATGAACAGATTAAAGGAATTGTAATTTTTAATTTTTTTAAAATTGTTTGAGCAAAATCGGACTAGTGGTTCTCGAGTTATGTCAAAAAAAACCACCAAAGGTCAAATCGATATATCTCGATTCCTAGGGGTGACCCAGCGAAACGCCAGGACACGTATAACTTCTTTTTTACCGATATAACTTTCCCCGGTAGTTTGAACCCTTCCCGATCACTGACCCCTACCATTTGTTTCACAGTGATATCTTCAATATACCATGTAGTTTGATTAAAAAAGTCATTTATTTTACATGGACAGACGAACGGAACAAAAAAACAACGACAAGTCGGAAAAATTCACCATCGCCATTTTAGTTCTCCCTAAAAAATAATTTTTTACCTCCAAACCTAAAGAAATGGCTCGGCGGAAAGATTTATGTTAGCACTGACGATGAAATCATTTCTCAAATAAATGCCTATTTTGAGTACTTTGAGGTATCCACTCTAGCGAGGACCTTCGTTATATGGGCGAAAAAACATGGTGACCTGTAACCCGTCTCCCCTCTAGAAATGTTTGATTGGGTATAAAAATATATCATGCTAAAAGCTAAGGTGATCATGTAACGGGAACACGTGCTGCATCTGCCCTGAATTTTTAACAATGATGTACAAGGGGAAACAATTATTTTTTGGCTTTTTTTTTGAATATCTGAATTTCTGAAAAATAGAATTTCACAAAAATCCAAAATCGGTTTCTATATAAATTTTTCAGCCAACCAGCGTTATTTAACATAAAAATGGGTTAATTTTGACACCAAGCTCTGAAAAAGGTTAATTTTTTTTTCTATAGAATGCTTAATTAAAGATTTTAATGTCGATTTTCATGCCAAATTTCACTTTTTTTATATTTTAAGAATTTGGGGTCATTTGGACCCAATGTGGTATAATGGTTAATTTCTAATTCTATTCTATTGACACTTTCTAGAAATACGGTTATTTGAGGGCCAGTATTTGCAAAAAAAAAAAGACAAAAAAGTAGTTTTCCCCTTGTAAATCGTATTTCAAACTTCAGGGCCGGAGCGGCACGTGTTCCATTTATATGATCACCTTAATTTTTTGCACGATGTATTTTAATACCTTAACGGCCCTAAATCGCAAAATAAGGTACAACCTAAACTACACTCATAGAAATAAATCTGTAAAAATAGCAGCAAAAGCTACTAAAAATTTGTTAAACATGACTTTGAGCAGAAAAAACTGCTGAAATTAGCAAATTTTTTTTCTAAATACTAGTAAAATAAGAAAAGCAGAAATAAAACTGTTAAATCTACAAATTTACATTTAAGTTGACTTTAAGTTAATTGAAAATTACAAATAATACTATAAAATCTGCAGAAAAATTTGCTAAATATTAGTGGACTCAAAATAGCAAACCAAACTGTTATATCTACAAAATTTTTTATATTTTTAAGTTAAATTGAGTTGTATGGAAATTGCAATCTATCCTGCTAAAAGCAACAAAATAATAAGCTGCTGATTTCAGAAGGGTTGATTTTTATTAGCATTAAAAAACATACCGACGAAAACACAGAATATTCAAAACGTTTTTATGTTTTTGTAGCCTACTAATTATTTAGCAAAAATTTTTGCTGACTTTACAAGGTTATGTTGTTATTTTCTATTAACCAAAATTTAGCTCAAATAGAATTTAAATTCTGCATATTTAACAGTTTTATTTTCCTGTTCCTGTTGCACAAATATTTAGAGAAAATAATCTATTAATTTCAGCAGTTTTTTCTGCAGGGTCATTTTTAACAAATTTTTAGTAGTTTTAACTAAATTTCCACAATTTTTTTTAGTACAATAACCAGAAGATATCTAAACACTGATAGGTTTCGTTGCTTGAAATTACGGGTATAACCCAGTTAACAAAATTTGGATATTTTTTTGAGGGTTTTTAGTATACTATAGTAGCCCCACTCATTAAAAAATTAAGAGCTTGTCCCTATATCATGTAGTTGTAGTGGTATTAGGAACCATATGTAAAGGGTGGTCCTACCATAATGCACGAAGTTAAATGTGAGTCACACCTTAACGTCAAGTTTGTTGCCCAACTTAATTTGACATTTCTTTGCTTCAGTATTTGACAAATTCAAACATGGAGAGGTACACAATTGAGCAGCGGGTTAAAATTGTTGTAGCCTTTTACGAAAATGGGCGTTCAAATCAAAATGCATTTCGTGCACTTCGTGGTTTTTTTGGTCAGCATAATCGACCAAATGTGTCCACAATCGGTAGAATTTGTGCGCACATTTTAGCAAACCGGGTCTGTAGGAAATGTGAAAACACCTGTGCATGCTCGCCCAGTTCGTTCTGCGGAAAACATTGCTGTTGTTCGCGATAGTGTGGCAGAAGAGCCGTCAACCTCGACTCGTCGTCGTGCCCAATAATTGATCATCTCATGAACATCACTGATGCGAATTTTGAATAAAAATTTGAATTTACACGCTTACAATGTTCAATTGACTCAAGAGCTGAAGCCTACTAACCATTGCAAGCGTCGTTAATACGCCCAATGGTTGGTTGAACAGACAGAAGTGAATGGTGACTTTACAAAGAATCATCTTCAGCGACGAGGCACACTTTTACCTAAGTGGATTCGTTAACAAGCAGAATTACCGCATTTGGGCAAAAAAGAATCCACGAGTGATTGTTGAAAAGCCGATGCATCCACAAAGAGTGACTGTTTGTTGCGGTTTACGGGCTGGCGGCGTCATCGGGCCGTACTTCTTCGAAAATAAGGTCGGCCAAGCAGTTGCCGTGTATGGTGTTCGCTATTGCGAGATGATAACGGACTTCTTGTGGCCAGAAACTGAGGATATCGTCACCTAAAATGCAAAAGGGCGTAACAACAAAAAAATTTAAGCCGATTTTCTGATTGATTATGATGCACTAGACTAAATTACGGTTTTTTTTTGGTTCTCGTGCAACAAAATAAAAAGTGTTGTTACGCCATTTTGCATTTTAGGTGACGATATGGTCCTGGACGATATGCGCTTTCAACAGGATGGCGCCACTTGCCACACAGCCAACGAAACAATAGCCCTTTTGCGCGAGAAATTCAATGGCCGTGCCATCTCACGTCGTGGCGATGTTATTTAGCCGCCACGATAATGTGATTTGAGACCGTTGGACTTCTTTCTTTGGGGATATTTAAAAAAAAAGTGTACATCAATAAGCCAATAACAATTCAAAAGCTAAAGGATTAGAAAATCCGGCACATTAAAGATATTGAACCTTAATTATGTCTCAGAGTCATTGAAAATATGGACCATCGGATAGAGGTATGCCACCGAAGCCGTGGCGAGCATTTGGCCGATATTTTGTTTCACACATAATTTCCGTAGATCCTTCTATTATAATACAAAATACTAAGATAATTCTGTGAAAACGTTTTGTTTTATTTATAATTAAGATCGTGCGTTTTGGTTGGACCTCCCTTTATAAATAAAATTACATAAGGGTATGGCATCACCAAAAAATTAAGTTATAAAGGTATTGTTGTCACTAGGTGGCACTTTGTTCAAAAATTGACAATTTTCTTTTTTTATTTAAATTTAAATAAAAACAAACAACAAAGCAAAAAAAACAACGGATATATCAAATTTTATTATTTTGAATATATTCCGCGTATTTTTTTCCTTATTTTGAGCAGTTTTCAGCAGTTTTTGAGTTTATAAATAAAGGCTCAGCTGATACTAAACTAATACTAAATAGTTGCTCAGGTAATACTAAATTTGAGCGCCCTCTATCGATGTGTAGTGTAAGTTTTGATTTCCTATCTCTATAATTAATAGTCTCTGAAATTACAAACACAACTTCATTTTTTCAAATGACAAAAAATGAGTATATTTTAAAATGAAAATAAAATAAAATAAATTTTTTTTTAATTCAAAATTTTTTTGTGAAAAATTACACATACTTTGAACGAAAGTATGAGCCATAGTATACTATAGTAGCTCCACTTATTAAAAAATTGAGAGCTTGTCCCTATCTCATGTAGTTGTAGTGGTATTAAGAATCATATGTACAAAAAAAATTACAAACACTACTTCATTTTTTCAAATGACAGAAAATGAGTAAAGCTACTATATTATACTATGGTATGAGCCCTCTAAAATTAATCATAAAAGACATAACAATTTGAGACAAATTATTAACCCTCTAATGCTCTTTCTGTTGATTACGGTAATACTTAAACTATATGTATATTTGGCGTTAAAAACCTACTTCGGAACAAATATTAAAATTATAATATTATCGCTTTATTTAGGTGATATGTTGTAGCACAACAAAGGTTGAAGACGTATCTAGAAACTTAGAAGTCAAATAATTTCGATTTTTGGTATAAATAACACTATCAGTAAAATAAAATCACGTACCGAAAATTGTTGATCAATTGTTGTTATTTCAGAAGTTATGGCGATTTTGAAAATTACGAAATTGGGTGAATTTGGCACTAAACCTCAATAAATTTTGACTAGCGCTGAGTATATAATCTTAATTTCAAAAATATCTGTTGACTAGTTTTTGAGTTAGAGAGATATTCCTAAGACGTATCCGGGCGTTATTCTGTGAGTCCTTAAATAAATTTTTTAACTGATTTTATCTATAGAGACTCTAAACTAGCTTCGTTATTATCGATAATGTACGCCAGATCGTAAATGTATTTTTGGCGATTTTTCAAATATTTTTTTCTGTTTTAAAAAAATAATTTTTTCAAATTTACTAAATTTTCACGCGAGAAGCATGTAATCTCGCTTGAAAACTAAAAATAGGTAGTTAAGTTTTCTATTGATATAGTACAACTTGTTTAATAAAATATTGTTATTTAGCCAAAAACTATTTAACATGTGAAGACCGCTTTTTGGCGGCCTTGGGCATTAGAGGGTTAAATCCAAAAGATGGTTTAGAAATGTAAATAAATTTTAATATTTTGTGAACAATTCAAAAAAGGCTAAAAAAAGATTTATTTTTGAGCCTTTAGAATGTCTTTTATATCTTTTTTGAGTAATTTTTGAATCAAAAAAGGAGGCTTATTTGGAGAAACCACTTTGTTACAAAAATTTTAACTTCTAATATTTTCTGAGCTCCTTCTTTTTTAGGCCTGTTTCCTGGCTGGGAATGAATACAAATTTAGATAAATTCTAAACTTCAAATTTTACAAATCATTTATTAAATACCTTCCTTGTTAGTCTGATTTAATTGCTTGATGCTCATGTTTCATGTTCTTGTCACCAATACTTGTGGTGTTTTTAATTTGTATAAAAATTTACTTTAAAACATGTTCTGGTTTAAAGTATCATTCAAATTTATGCAAATAATGACTTTATCTTAATTTCATCCCAACAACTACAACTTAATCTTTCTCTCTTGATGTATATTGTTGTTCATTTATTGTGTAAATCTTTTGGTCATTTATTTCAAGATTTTTTTGTTTTTACTTTTACAAGTTTTATTATTTCGTATATATGATGCCCATTTAAAACAACACTTAATCCAAAAATGTTTCCAAAAAAAAAAGAAACTGAAAAATAATGGACACTTAAAACACAAAAAATCAATTTCAATTATGTAAACAATAGTGGTATCTGGAAAATGTGTGTGTCATCATCAGTGTGATGTTGATGATGATGATGACGACTATGATTCAGCAATTTGGTATATATCCGATGGAGTTTAAAGTTCGTTAACAAACAGTTAATGGCTGGGAAGTCACATAATACTTAAAGTGCCAGTGGGGCAAGCAACACAGATTTTGGTTTAAATTTTGTGATCAAGATTTTTACATTTCAGTTATGGGTTTTGGTAAAATGCTAGAAATTGTCATCAATTAGCTTTTAGAAGTTTTATTTTAAATCACAAAGTTGCTTTTTTCAATCGATAGAGTCAACACAGCACAGTGGGACAGGGTCAAATAATTTGCATTCATTTCCTACTGTCAAGTCGGATTGAAATCAAATTTCACACAGCTATAGCCAAAGTATATTCAAGCGCGCATCCCTCAGTCTCAATAGAAGCTTTGTTGTATGGCCCCAAAATATGGCACCTGTGCAAAAAGTTGAAAGCAAAAATGTTTGTAATCTGCTTGCCAAGGATACTCGTATCGATTACACTATGCGACAGTTAAAATCGGGATGGGATGAAACCAACGAGAAATGTTATATCGGTCAAAAACAAGTTATACGTGTCCCGGCGTTTCGCTGGGTCAACCCTAGGAATCGAGATATACCTTTTTTTTGACATAACTCGAGAACCACTAGTCCGATTTTGCTCAAACAATTTTAAAAAAATTAAAAATTACAATTCCTTTAATCTGTTCATATAACGTTTTTCTATATACTCAACATTTTTGCCGGTAAAAATAAATGTTTGTTACCGCTACCATAAAAATTAATAACCTTTTGTTTATTACTTTTTTTTAATATTTTAGGCAAAAAATATTTGTTTCTTCATACATTTATTTTTACCGGCAAAACTTTTGAGTATATAGAAAAACGTTATATGAACAGATTAAAGGAATTGTAATTTTTAATTTTTTTTTTAAATTGTTTGAGCAAAATCGGACTAGTGGTTCTCGAGTTATGTCAAAAAAAAGACCACCAAAGGTCAAATCGATATATCTCGATTCCTAGGGGTGACCCAGCGAAACGCCGGGACACTTATAACTTCTTTTTTACCGATATAACTTTCCCCTTCCCGATCACTGACCCCTACCATTTGTCTCACAGTGTTATCATTTAAAATGAAACATTTTAGTTTTACAATTTTGCAACCATGCTCCTGGTATGAGAGCATATCACCAAATTAGAAAATAAAAATCAAGATGTATAGAAAATAAATGTCCCCTCAGAAAAACAATTGTATATGAAATTACAAAATTTTAAAAATTGTTCTCTAACTTACATGCCATTATACTTGTGCAATTACGAAGTATATTGGCTTGTGTGTCCATACAAGGTGGTCAAACCCTATGTAAAGTGAGCCAGCTTGTGAAAGTACTCGGGGATAGATGAGTGAACTTACTAGTACCCGAGTACTTTCAAACCCTCAAACAAATCTGGCTTATTTCATGAATGAACTTAATTCACTATTGCTGCTTTTATTTCCTCTGTGTGTGTGTGTGTGTGTGTGTGTGCGTGTGTGTGTGTATGTGTGTTTATTTTGCTTGTAACTGTTAAGTTAAATATAAACAATATAAAATGGAACATTTACCTTTAAAGGTCTAACTGTAATCGTAGCTGTAGATGATGGTGTTAATGTCGAAGTGGCCAAACGATAAGGTTGCGTTGTTGTTGCTGTTTCTGTTTCTGATGCTGTTGATAATTTGGGTTTTTTTGTTGGAGGTTCTGGTAAAATGTCGCTGTCTGTTTGCAAATTCACATTGTAAATGTTGTCGTTTCCTGTACTGAAATACTTTAATGTTGAAGGACCACCAGCATTATCAACAGCTTTACGCATTGTAGGTGTTGCAGTTAGTTGTGCCGTTGCTGATACATCTTGTGTGTATGTGTTAAAATTTTGACCATATTCATGATGACGGTTAACATGATGTTGTTGGTGTCGCTGTTGTTGTTGTTGTTGCTGTTGTCGATATTTAAGCTCTTTTTCATGTTGCCGTAGTTGCTGTTTTTGCTTTTGATGTTTTAAATGTTGTTCGTGATGTTGATGCTGATGTTGATGATGTTCTTCCGTTTTATAATCATAGTATAATACCGAAGGTAGATTTTCTGGAAAATTAAGTATTTTACTTGTACCACTTGAGCCCCCATAATCACGATGATTATTGTTTTTGTTGTGTACATGATGATGATCGTTTGCTTGCTCCTCTTGCTGCTGTTGTTTCTTTATATTTTGTTGTTCTTTTAGTTTTTTATTATGTTTTTCTTCTTCGTATTGTTGATAGATTTTCTTTTTAACCATTTGTTTATTATGAGTTTTATGTTGCTGTTGTTTTCTCATCTTCAGTTGCTCTTTTATGCCCTCATATTCTTGTTGCATTTGTCTTATTTCCGCTGAATCATCATCATCGTATTTGTAGTCTTGTATGATTTTTGGTTTTTTCATTGGTTTTAATGTGGTTCTATAAGTAGTTTTGGGATTTAATTGTATACGTGTTGTTGATGATTCTTCATAGCGTGTGGAATAATCATCATATATTGTTGATTGTGTGGCGGGTTTTTTATCTTAAATTAAAAGGAAAGATGAAAAGGTAATTAATGTATTTTTAAATAATTTTATGATTTTACGTATGATTAATATAAAAATAAGTAACTAGTTAAGGCCTTGCAATAGATACCGTACACCAAAGTACGATATGGAACCGAATTCCAGAAATGTATTCTTATTATATGGGCCGACAAAAATAACGCTGAAATAAATATAGCGAAAAATATAAATTAAATTGTACTATTTGGGACTTTAATCCATATTCTCTTGAATTGAAAAATCGTGCGAATTTTTTTTAACGAAAATTGGTACGGCCTGAATTTTTTATAATCGCACTACTCCCTCTGGCAGAGGGAGTAGTAGTCCATTGATGTGATCAATGGATCACAATTTTTTCAAAATTGTATTTTTGTTGTTTTCTATTAATCTATTAAAATCTAATTAAATAATCAAGATTTTTAAAGAAAAAATGAATACGCAATTTTTATGAATTTTTGTTTTGTATTGATTTTTTTTTTTTTGGTTTATATAAGATTACTGGTTAGAGTTCCCTTCTGCCATTCTGACGCCCTTAGTTCAAATTACGACATGACCGAAAAGTACATGTGAACTATTTTTAAAATTTTATTTTGGAAAAGCTATTTCTAGACAACTTATTTTTCATTTTGCCAGCACTGTGCTAATGTTTATCCTTTTGTTTAATGATCCCAGCAAAAAAAGAGATGCCGAAGCAGTAGAAAAAGCAATACAATTGATGATCTAGATGTACTTCTTTTTTAACATAAACACTAATGATTTTAACATTGAGTTGCCATAGGAGAGGAGTACTCCCACTTTAAAATTTTTTCAGTACTTCTTAAAAAAAATTCTTTACAAAAAAAATTATACTTTTTTTTATTTTACAAAAGTTTTTTTTTGCCGCCACTGGGAATCGAACTGGCGACCTCACGATTGGTAGTCTAGCGCTCTACCACTGAGCTATTCTTTGATACGAAAGTTGACTGGCATAAAAACACCACTTTGTTAATGCGAGATATTGTTCCTTATTCTCTTCAATAAAAGTACTTATTAAACAAGTGTAAAAGGTGCACTCCAATTCACTATTGGTTTCAGTTCTATTTTTACAGGTACATAAAAATCAATTTCTCACCATTTTTTTATAAATACATATTTTTAAAAATTTTAAAATTAAAAAAATATTGAATTTAAACAAATTAATTATTAATATTAAAAAAATTAATAGAATAAAAAAACATTTAAAAAAAAATATTGGTCCTGCAGGGAATGTAACCCGGGACCCTCTGTTTGGAAATGCCAAATGATACCAAAATCACTTTTTCCGCTCACTTTTAGAGCAATTACTCTTTAGAAGCAATACTTAAGTGATTTTTTGGATGTAGTTCAGAAGTAATTCTAAAAAAGCTTTAAAAATGTAATAACGGATACTTGGGAAGCAATGAAAGAAGTGACTTTTTGAAGTTGTTCAGAAGTAATTCTAAAAAAGCTGTAAAAATGTAATAATGGAGTAAAGCAATGAAAGAAATGATTTTTTGAAGTTGTTCCGAATAACTTCTAAAAAAGCAGTAAAAATACACTAACGGATACTTGTGAAGCATTGAAAGAAGTAGTTTGTAAAGCACTACTTGCAATTTTTATTGCTGCGATGTTACCATATTGGGATTGGAAAAGCACTTTCTGCCACCACTACTGGCGTCCGTTAAAGCACTTCAAAATTTATTCACGATTAATGTGTCTATAACTTTGAAAAAAATGTTTATTTTTCTTCTTAACCTCAAACGTACTAAATTAATAAAAATGCATAATAATTACAATATTAATTGCATTTGGTCTATATGACGCGTTTCAAAAAAAAACAACACTACTGGAAAAATAAAAATGCCGTGCTGGCAGTCCGCGTCCGATATACACAAATTGCCTGCACTGGTACGTAAAACCCATACGTCAGTGTGGCAACATTTGTACAAAAAAGGTGACAAAGAGCAGATAAGAAGATAAACAAAAAATCTAAAGTAGAATGTTTGTATGTCTGTTTGATCACTTCTGAGAGTAAATTATCATATAGAGACAATCTGACAATAAAATATAAACAATAATACAATTTAATGGAAAATCACTGATGAAGCCTGTCCATAAAAAAATGCAGAAACTAGAGCTAGTCTGATTTGCAAATTAATAATGTGCCTATAACTTTGAAAAAAATGTTTATTCTTCTTCTTAACCTCAAACCTACTTAAAGAAAATGTGCTTAATTCATACATATATGGGACTTGTTAATTGGATGTACCAAATTATTGACGATGTCATTGGTATTATTTTGTTTTCATTATTATTACTGACTTAAGCAATTCCAATGAAAAAAATTTATTGTCATTGCATTGTATTAATTTTTTTTTTTTGCCTAATCATCGATAACAAGTAATGACAGTTAAATTTCTATTCCAATGAAAAATTCCCAAATGTGGTTTAATCTTATGCAATTTTTTTTTAACAAAAAAATTGTTAAGGGTAAAAAATTATCTAGTAAATTTAAAGCTGCTGTTGACTTTTCCATGATTTCTATTTAAAGTCCTTTTTTTTAACAAAATCAATATTTGTTCTACAATTTGATTTACAAAAAAGTATACAATTTTGTTAATAAACCATAATGAAAACCTTCAAAAGAGGTGCCTTTAATCAACAAAGTATAGTAGAAAAGCAAAAAAAAAAAAACATATAAACACTTACCACATTTTTCCCACCAGCAAAATATTTCACCGTCCATGCACAAACAAACCTCACAGCTATCCAGACGGGGTACCTGCAAGCAAAAAATTCAATAATATTAAACGTGAAATGGAATCAATATAAGCCAAATTTATAAAAGGCCAGCGCAAAAAAAGACAGAAAAAATATATAAAAGACAACGAAAATCTAAATAAAGTGGTAAAGAAAACGAAAGAAAAATTATGATAAATTAGGATTTGTAACAAGAACAAACAACACTATAAAAAGCTAAATTTATTTAAAATGAATTTACTTTTAAGACTCAGCTGGACATGTGTTTCTTGTTTTGTGATAAAAAGTTTTATTAAGTTGTTTTAACAGGAAATACAAACACAACTAAGAAGACAACAAGCACAGCCAGGAAACGGAAACGCAGGTGCTTTACGGATTTAAACGAATTTCATTTACTTAACTTTGTTAAAAAAAAAAACCTTAATCAATTTAAAAGCAATTGTGTTCGTTATAAAGTACAATATTTAGTTTTAACTTATTTATTTAATTAATTAAAAAATAATCACACTAATTACTTTCAAAATAACAAAAACAGATTAAATCATTAAAATTATTCGGTAACAATTTACGGGAAACTGATTTGGTGTGTTTAAAAAATGTTTTTATTAAGTTTCGTTAAAACAAACACCCAGAATACAGATGCGGTTCTGACTGCATTTGTAGCCAATCGTATGGTACAGTTGTTCAGAGTTTTTCCGTTGTAACAACAGTAAACCAATTGAAAACCAATTGAAAATTAGTTTATTCTTAAAAAAATATAACCTAAAATATGCTGAAAAGACAATTTTTGCAACAAAAAAATGCTCAAAACTAGTATACTTGATATAAAAGACGTTTTACTAATTTTTCTACTAACTTATTTTTTTGACTGTATAATTCGGTTGTATCTGTCGTGATTTTGGTTTGTGGCACCATAAATTGGATGAATGCAACAAAATTACGGTTGGAACATTGTCTTTCAATTTATCCTGAATTATATTTGGTTACAAAAACCAAATAATTCGGTTTCTATAAACAAACCATTCGGCTGGCAAGAAATTCGGTTGCCACAATGAAACTGTTTTATTTGTGTACGTTAAACAGTACCACCTTACAGGCAAAAAAAAACTGCGCGGTACACCTTCAAATATAAAGTATTTTTTCAAAGCAATTCGAAAAAAAATTTTTTTGCCGAACCTTTTTCAATTCTTCGTTATAGCTTCGGCATTTAAAGTCGGATTTGAAAGTGTGATATATCGACTTTTTTTTCGAGGAGACCAGTGTTTTGCCATAACGAAAAATTTCAAAAGACAACCCCTACGTTCGGTAACCAAAAAAAATAAAAAAGACTTCTGCTGGGTTTGTCGAAAAACTTTATTAGCAAAAGTTTAATGATTTTTTGCGAGCATCAATTTTCTGACATTGGTCCTCTCGAGAGAAAAACATCGATTCATCATACTTTAAGATCCGACTGTAAAGGCCAAAGATATGACGAAAAATTTAAAACGGCGACCCCTACGTTCGGCAAAAAAACAACGAAATTGTTTTTTTTTTTCAAACCTCCTTGCAAAAATAATTTAGATGAATTTTTTTTAGGTACGGTCTAGTGTACATTAGAGGCAAAAAAAAGTGCACCGTACACCCTCCAATATGAAGTATTTTTGCAAGGATGTATCAAAAAAAAAATTTTTTTTGCCGAACGTAGGGATCGCCATTTTACATTTTTCGTTATATCTTTGGCATTTACAGTCCGATCTTAAAGTATGATACATCGATGTTTTTCACTCGAGGAGACCAGTGTTTTGTTTTTTTCTAAGGGTCATTGACCTCAAGTATCCTGTTCTAGTAGTTACCCACCAGATCTCAGTTGCTACCATCATAATGTACAACCCTAATGTCAGAAAATTAAAGGTCGCAAAATATCATTAAACTTTTGCTAAGGAATTTTTTCGATAAACCCACTTGAAAATTATTTTTTTTATTTTGGTTGCCGAACGTAGGGGTCGCCTTTAAAAAATTTTTTTGATTGGATTTTTCCTTTATAGCAAAACATTGGTCTCCTCGAGGCAAAAAAATCCATATATCACACTTTAAAATCCGACTTTAAATGCCAAAGCTATAATGAAAAATTAAACGAGTAAAAAGGTTAAAGTCGGGCATGCCGACTATATAATACCCTACACCAGTCTGACTTAAAGCCAACTAATGTTTGGGTGCGAAATTTGAATGGGTTAAAACGGACTTTTGTCAAAATTTTCTATAAAATCATAAAAGAAGAGAAAATCGAAAATATAGCCCATATGGGCGATAGGTCCAAATATGGACCGATCCCATCTATAATCAATACGCCCTTTTCTTGAGAATATGTGAGTCAGCGAACCAAATTTCATTGAAATATCTTCGTATCTGCGACATGCAGCGTGTAACCAAGCCAATTTTGGGGGTACCCTTATATGGGCACTAGGTCTAAACATAGACCGATTTCAACCAAAATCAATAGGCTCCGTTCTTGGGCCGACATAGGTCTGTGTACCAAATTTCATTGAAATATCTTAGTATTTGCGACCTGCAGCGTGTAAAAAAAACAATTTTGGGGGGTACCCTTATATGGGCACTAGGTGTAAACATGGACCAATTTCAACCAAAATCAATAGCCGTCGTCCTTGGGCCTATGTACCAAATTTCGTCAAAATATCTTAATATTTGCGACCTGTAGAGTGCGCAAAAGAATGCATGGACAGACAGACGGACGAACAGATAGACAGACGGACATCGTTAAATCGAAATAAAAAAAATTCTGAGCCGATCGGTATACTATAAGGTGGGTCTAGGACCATAATTTTTTGGTGTTACAAACATCAGCACAAACTTATAATACCCTCTCCATGTAAAAGGCGACTCCTACGTTCGACAAAAAAAAAAATTATTTTTTTGAAATCGCCGTTCAAATATACTTCATATTGGAGGGTGTACGGCGAACTTTTTTTTTTGAGTTACATACCCTACACTGAGAGAATTATCATCACTTCAGTAATGAATGTCTTCATAGTTTCAATGAAAATTGTCACTGGAACTCGCCCATTGAAACTTTTCATAGAATCTATGAAACAGGTTTCATTAAAATCAAAGTTTATGAAAAGTTCATAAAATTAATGAAACTGAATAGACCACTCTTCCAATAATAAATCATTCAGCCAATGAAGAGCTTCATAAAATCTATTAAGCAATTTCATTTATTATTATTTATAGTTGGTTGTTGTCGTTACTAAGCTGAAGTGGATAAATAAAAAGTATTTAGCAAATGCAAAAAGCGTAATAAAATTGTAGCATATTTTACGGATGTACAAAATAGATATATGTATTTGATATAAAAGAATTTATTAAATTAAAAAGTTTCATAAGATTTTATAATAGGCTTAACTCAATTAATGAAATTCCTTATTAATGTTTCGAAAAAATCAATATGATTTATAAAAAAAATTTCATAGTCCAAAATTAATACTAAAAAAAATAAAAATTATAAAAGATAATTCTCTCAGTATGGAAATCAATGTACATCACTAAAACTCGGCCTTATGGTTACGTAAAACTACACTATTTGAGAACTAAATGTTTAATATAAAATTCTACTTGTATGAAAATTTTTTAAAATTAATGAAATGACGGTATTTTGTAAAAAATTAAAAAAAAAAAATAAATACTGTTGAACAATTGCATATATATAAGGAACAATTTCATTAAATTTATGAAGATCTAATTTACGAAATTCAATGAATTTTTCTAATGAAATTAAGAAATTTTATGAAAGAAAAGTTATGAAAAATTTCATAATCCCGGTTAAAAAAGTTCATATATGATCATATATATTTTTTATATGATCATATATGGTCATCCATATTCGTACATACTAGAAAAATGAACCTACATCTCCATATATGGGCAAATATGGTCATACATGTTCATATATTACTTTGTACGGTCGTCCATATACAGTATGTTTATATTTTATATGTATTATCAACTATTTTGTTAAGAAATTTCGTATTTTGAAAACTGTTGTGACAAATTTTTGTTAAAAAACTTGAAAACACAATAATACATTTTATTTGTTCAATGTCTTGATTTGGAAACCGCCAACAAATTTGTTCACAACAAAACTAAATTAATATTAGAATATATAATTCCCTTTAATATTTCGTACGATTTCAAAATAATTAAAATATAAGATAATATAATTAAACATGTTATACACGTTGGAAATTATATTTGTAAAATAATGAATATATACAAGGCAGTTACATAATTAACATTCTTGCTTTTGAAAATAAAATATTTTGGTTTGAAATGCAACAAAAAATATTTTGTTTTAATTCAATAAAGGCAAATTTTTCATAATCAACTTAGAATATGCTGAAAAAATCGTTTTCGGTTTAATTAAACAAAGTTTAGCTTACATACCAAAAACTCCGTCTTAATATAACGAATGTAGAAAATAGAAATAATTTATAATCATATATGAACGCATACACATATCAGAATATGCTGTCATAAATAGGAGTATTCATATCTACTTCCATGTACATTAGAGTTGCCAAAAAAAACATGAACGTTGGAATTCGCGGTGTCTACAATGTTGCCCCTATTGCTTAATGTCTAAAAACTCTCTGTGCAAAGTTTAAGCCAAATCCGCTTTTATACTGGCCAGAAAAATTTATCTTTTAATAAATTTTAATTTGTCTCTAGAGTAATTTATACAAAAAGTAGGGTTGACTTTGAATTATTTCTGAATTATTTTTCTTTTTTTATTCTATATTCTTAATTGATGTGCAGAAAAGGAATATGAAATCAAAACTTAAAAAAATTAGGTAACTTTTAAGCAATTCGCAGTTTTTTTTCGTTTTTTTAAATTGTACAAAAAAAAAAACATATTTTGGCTAAAATTGCCAAATTTCCTAAAAATATGAAAGTGAAAATCCCACTGGTCGTGCATGATATGCACAAATTTCGCAAATTTGATCTTTATTTTAACAAAGATATGAATCTGCAATCGAAATATGAAAAAAATTTGTAGTTTATAAATTATTCGCGGTTTTTTGAAAATAAAAAAATAAACTCATGTTTTTCGATATATTTTCCTACATGAGTTCCTTTTGCCTATATGAAATTACATGTACTTCCAAATTGATCCATATGAGTGGTTTTTGCATAGCATGGTATCAGATATACTTTCATATATGGCCATGCATAAGTGATTTTTGCAGATATGGAATCACATATACTTCCATATATGTCCATATATGTCATTTTTGTGTATATCAAATGACATATACTTCCATATTTGAATGCTGTTTGCATATATGGGAAGTCATATACATACATATATGCTCGTACATGAGTCCTTTTCGGATGTATGGAGTCGTATATACTTTTATATTTGTCCATATATGACTGCCTTTTGAATATATGAAATTACATATATTTCCAAATATGTCCATACAGGAAACATATATGGCCATATTTGTACATACATGCAGCCATATATGATCATATTTGATCATATATGAACTTTTTTAACCGGGATATTAATTAAATATTATATACATAATGAAATTCTTCATTGATTCTGGGAAAAAAATTCTATGAAATTATATCATTAATATCATGAAGGATAATTCTTTATGTGTAGTTTATAATTTTCCAAAAGAATATTGAGCCATTTTCCGCTAACTTTAGAGTCCGCTTGTTATCCATCTAACATTTATGACAAACACCCTAATTTTGCAAAAATCATAATTGAAAATAATTTTGGGGCCACTGTGCGTATGATGAATATTTAATTTTACACAGCAAAAACCACAGAGCGTATGATTTATATTATTCATTCTTTAACTACAAACTTAAATTAAAAACACATTTAAATCTACAATAAACTAAAATAAAAAGACTTTTGAATTGTAAAGCGTTTATATAATAGCAGAAACTTTTCTAATATAAATATTTGAAAATATATTTTTAATTTATTTCTTGTTTTTGTAATTTAAAATTTACCTTTTGACCATGTGTATATTTATGACCATTAGTATAACATGATGCAGCACGTGGTAAATGTATTTCTTCTTTTTCTGTAACTGCTGATGCTGATGTTGCTGATGTTGAAGTAATTGTGGCTGTTTCCTCCAGCCAATCATCAACTACAGCATGATGATGATGTTGAGCATCATTACTTTTCAATTTTGTTAAAATGTATGAAGAGCCACCAGCATCATTATGGTTTTTTATATTGAAAATATTTTTACTATCCTCAACTAAAACCCCATCTTTAGTAATATGAGAATCCTTTTTGCTTTCCAAATGTTGCTGCTGTTCAGTTTTTAACATCTGTTGGGATAACAAACGTGTATCATATTTATCTTGTATTTGTTCTGTATCTAAATCGTAGAAACTTTGGTCATGATCATCAAAATATTCATAGGGAACTAAATGTATGGGGGGGAGAAACAGAAAAAAAAAATAATTTATAGAAATAGAAATACATTATAACTTGTTTTATTTTTAAAATGACATTAAATTTAAATTAAGTTTTTTTTTCACACACACATTTCAAATAAATTTTACTGCAATATTTAGTTTAAACAAATATTTTTTGTTTTTTTTTTATAAAGCATTTTATAGAAATGTTTATATTTACTTGACATACCTGCTTGTACTAGTGACGATAACTGTGTTGTTCCAAACATACAGGATACACAGCATATCCATATACATATTATTCTTTGAAAATTCCACATATTTTTCTAGTTTTACTTGTTTGTTTTTTTTTTAGTATAAATATTTTATATATATATTTTAGTTTATATTGTTATAAATTTGTTGAAAACTTTAAGTTTATTTTATTTTTGTGGTTTTTTCAAATGATATGGTATTTATGTAAATAATTTATGTTTTAGTATATTAAACTCATTGCATTTTTACATTCTAGAATGAAAAGATATTAAGACGTATGATTAATATTTTATATCACTGCGTATGAGTAATGTGACCAAACTGGTATTCAAAAGAGATAAAAACATAATTTTATAAAAAAAAATTGAAATGTTTAAAATTGTTAAAGTTAAGACCGAGTAAGTTATTTCAAATATAATCAAGGTTAAACGTTAACCACAGATATTTCAATATAAATTTGACATTCATAGTTATGGTCAAGCACTAAACTCAGCTTATAAGCAAGTCTAAATAACTTTAATAAAGTCACAAAAAAAAATTATTTTTCAAAATTAAAAAAAAAGAATTTATACATCACAGCATTTTTAATTAAGATTATAAATATATTTATTGTTCTTTGTAAATGTTGTGACATTCTGCACTAGTCACATCTTTGAATACACCCCTAAACTATAATATTATCTAATAGTTTTTAACTTTTCTCTTATTAAATTTACAAATGAATTAATCTCAAATGTTAATGGTATTAGAATATAATTCATAAATAATATTAAATAATATTTCAAAAATTTAGTTTGCTAACAAATATTTACACATAATCTTAATTAAAATATATTAGATTTTCATATGCACTAAATATAAATTATATCATATTAAAATTATTGAACAAGCAACAACAAAAAAACACAACAAATTTAATTTTATAAACAAGAAAATAATAGCTCATGTAGTTGCATTAGGGTGGCAATAAAAAATCGACTTTGAATTTCCTATGATACCTGGGTATACTATTCAACCACCTATGAGCTAAAATATTCGCAATTTTGGAAGTAATTGAAAAAAAAATATTACTTTACTGCCACCCTAATGTATAATTGTATAAATGTATGATAAGTGAAACATGTTTATGAAATCATACATAAATTAATTTTGATATGTTTATAGAAAATATGTCAATTACACTAAAAATAACATGATAATTATTGAATAAAATTTGAACATTCAAAAAATTAATTAAAATAGTTTGAAAAGTTTACTGGCAAAACAAAAACATTTTAAGATTTTAATCACATCAAACACAGCAGGCAGCAGCAGCAAAATTGTTCCATATAGTTTGCAAAATAAAGAAATAATTCCGAACATCAAAGCAGCATTGCTGCCGAGATATAGAGATTAATCACCAATGGTTCGATAACCAGAATTGTTTTTTCATATATTTTGCATGGGAAGCAAAATGTCGCCATGTCGCACAGTGCTTCGTCCCCATATAGCAAATCGGTAAAATTAGATGAGTTATCGTAGAAGAACGAAATTCGGTGTGCTGGTTCAGAAAATGTAAATTAAGAAAAATTTGAAGTTTCAGCAAAATCGGTGCAAATTATGTCCTTTAACTCAGTGTTTAATTTTGTTTCATTCGGGGCAAGGACATGACTACCTCCCATATATCCTTTTTCTAAAAAACAATATTCTGGCTTAATTTATGATCAGAATGCACTAAAAGCTTAAAATAGTTTGTAAACTAATACTTTTTAGCTCTTTGGCAAACTTTGTTTCATTCGGTGTAAGAACATGACTCCCTCCCATATATCCTTTTTCTCAAAAACTATATTTTGGCCAGATTTAAGATCAGAATGCACTAGAAACTTACAATAGTTTATGAAATTATAATTTTTATCTCTGTGGCAAATTCTGTTTCATTCGGTGCATGGATATGACTATCTCCCGTATATCTTTTTTCTCATTCATTATCAATTTTAAGGACGCCACAGACGAGCAGTATTATTGCTCAATTTTTACAAGTTTTTTTATGGTGCAATATTATTTTATTTAAGCAAAAGCTTCAATATGACACACACATGGTCAAAAATATTGGGAACTTGCTCAAATTTAGTGAAAACTATTTTTGACAAAATAATCAATTTTCATAAAATGTCCTGGAAAGGAGTTGCTCCCCACACAAAAACCGAATTATCAGTTTTTAAATTTATTATTTTTCTTTAATAATAACTATTATGTTACAAAAACAGCTTTTGACATTTCCAAATTATGTATTTTAAAAAAAATTTGACAAATAAATAAAAGAAAGCCGTTTTCTTTTATTTCTATTAAATTTATGGGCATTTCGGTTCTAGGTTAAAGTGGTTTAATGATATTCAGCGAAACCAAAATTCCGTATCTGAATAATTTTAAGTATATTTAATGAACAAGTTAAATAAAAAACTAGTGTTTGCAAAAATTTCGAATTTTGTGAATTTTTAATTGATAGGCTATTTTCTTTTTCAAAAATGGGCCATTTTTGGCCGCACTTCAGCAAGGGTTAAAGTTTTCTAAGAAAAAAATTAAAGTCTTCAAGTTTGAACCTACTAGATGAAAACCCGGCAGTGTAATGAATGAAAATCGACAAATCGTATTTTTTAATCGTATATCTGCATAAAATTGAAAAATTGGGATATGTAGAAAAAGTTAAAAATTTAAAATTTGCGGTTCAAAATTTTAATTTGTTTTTTTTTACCGAAAATTATACAATCTAATGGACTATCTAAATCATAAAAAAAAATTACTTGTTTTTTATATGTTTTTTAAATTTCTCTAAACTTTATAAAATCTTAGGTTTTCCGCAAAAAAAGTGTTATTACCTAAATTTTTTTTTAAGTTTCTTGATTTTTTTTTTTTTTTGAGTTTTACACCACATAAAACCGAAGCTTGTGTTTTAATTTTCAATTTCTTTTTTTTTTAAACGTTATTGTTTTAATTTTTGGTGGTACCTTAAAATTTAGCTCTTTCTAACTTTGTTAAAACTCAGGTAAAACAGTTTGGAAAATGTATAAAATTTTTAAATTTGCGGTTAAAAAAAACAATTTTTTTCCAAATTCTATTCAAGAGCTTCGAGGTATCCTAAAATCATAAATAAAAAACATGTTTTTCCATATTTTTTTTTTTACTCTACTAAACTTAAGCAACTTTGCGATTTCCAGTCAAAATATGTCTAAAGTTTTCGATGCCACCAAATATTATTCTATAAAAAATTTTCACTTAAAATAAATTAAATACAATAAAATGCAAAACAACAAGAATTAATGCACGCTGTGATGTAATGGTTAGCGCGTTAGACTGTTACACGTGAGGTTGCGGGTTCGAGCCCCAACCAAGGCAACATCAATTTATGAAAAATAGTAATATGTATGAGTTTTTATATCCCTCATACATATCGCAGCGTCCTCCCTCGGTGTTCCCATAGCACTTAACCCCACCGAAGTAAAAGAATATAACAGGGCTATGAACTAAAAAGCTTAAACAAAGTTCGCCAACTCACCATCAGATGGCGCGCAACAACTGTTCTAAAAATTCAACATCTTGCGGAATTACAGTGTTGCAATATTTGAAGCCCTTCCTCTTTCACCACCTTTCACTTTATCTCTATCCCCTTTCCAAAGGAAGCAACACGTTAATTAATAGGAAGAATTTCTTGAGGGTTGCTTCTCTTTTAAAAAAAAAAAAAAAAAAAAAAAAAAAAAAGTGAAAAAGTGCCTCTCTCAAAATAAGCCTTGGTTTTTTTTACGATGATACCCAAAATATTTCGGGTCTAGCAATGAGATCTCACGAGCTGGACCATTTTTAGAAAAAGGATTTTTTAGGTTTTGTAAGAAATTTGCATCTTAGCTGAAGACAACATACTCAATATGAGTATCATATGAAAGATTTTTTAGAGGCGCGTATATGTAACATATCGAAGCATATCTTGACATGTCCTATTTTCAAAAATATTCTATAAAAAAACAAATTTTTGACTCTTTTGTCTTGAGATATTTGTGATTACAATACATTAGACCGTACCTCAAAAAAAAAGTTCGCCGTACACCCTCCAATATGATGTATTATTGGAAGGCGATTTCAAAATAAAATTTTTTTTTTTTTGCCGAACGTAGGGGTCGCCTTTTTAAATTTTTCGTTATAGCTTCGGCATTTAAAATCGGATTTTAAAGTGTGATATATCGATTTTTTTGCCTCGAGGAGACCAGTGTTTTGCTATAAAGGGAAAATCCAATTAAAAAAAATTTAAAAAGTCGACCCCTACGTTCGACAACCAATATATAAAAAAAATTTCTACTGGGTTTAGCGAAAAACTTCCTTAACAAAAGTTTAATGAATTTTTGTGAGCTTTAATTTTCTGACATTAGGGTGGTAGCAACTGAGATCTGGTGGGTAACTACTAGAACGGGATACTTGAGATCAAAAAGTCCTTAGAGCAAAACATTGGTTTCCTCGAGAGAAAAACATCGATGTATCATACTTTAAGATCCGACTGTAAATACCAAAGATATAACGAAAAATGTAAAATGGCGACCCCTACGTTCGGCAAAGAAATCTCCTTGCAAAAATACTTCATATTGGAGGGTGTATGGCGCATTTTTTTTTTTTTTTTCCTGTAAGGTGGTACGCTCTAATGTACACCGTCGAATCTAAATTATTTTTGCAAACAGGTTTCAAAACCGAATTTTTTTGCCGAACGTAGGGGTCGCCATTTTGTTGTATCTTTGGCAGTTACAGTCAGATCTTAAAGTATGATACATCGATGTTTTTCTCTCGAGGAGACCAATTTTTTGCTTTATGTGCCATTGACCTCAAGTATCCCGTTCTAGTATTTACCCACCAGATCTCGATTTCTACGACCCTAATGTACAACCCTAATGTCAGAAAATTAAAGCTCGCAAAAAATCATAAAACTTTTGCTAAACTTTTTTAAAAATTCCAACAAATTTTTTTTTTATTGCCGAACGTAGGGGTCGCCTTTTTAAATTTTTTTCGTTAGATTTTTTCTTTATAGCAAAGCACTGGTCTTCTCGAGGCAAAAAAAAATATCACACTTTAAAATCCGACTATAAATACCCAAGCTACAATACAATGAAAAATTAATAAAGGCGACCCCTACATTCGGCAAAAAAAATTTTAAATTGCCTTGCAAAAATATTTTATATTCGAAGGTGTACCGCACACTTTTTTGTGCCTGTAAGGTGGTACGGTCTACAATACATATATACCTAATTGCCAAAAAAGGCTTCATTTATATTGATATTAAATAAATAAAATAAAAAAGAAAAAAAATATTAAATAAATCAGTTGTTCAAAAATTAATCAATATTTTTTCGAATAAATGGATTAATTATTCGTAACCCAAGAAACGGTAATTTTATATTAACGCATTTTTTAGTTATTTTATTGAATTACTTAATTTGATTCAAAGTTATTTTTAAATAATTTTCTTTTTTGGAAATTTCTGAAACTTCAAAATGTCCTGCCAGCTGCTTGCATCTCTATATTAATTTAACCCCTCTCTTTTATTGCTGCCTGCTGTTTGCTGCTTTCGATGTGATCTACAGCCCGTAGAAATGTTGTAAATAACTTTCTATTGACATCACTCACTTGATTGATGTCAAGTTCGTTATTATTTTCTATAGACAGTTAAAAACTGACATATATCGATTCATGCAGGTTGAATGTACACTCAAAAATAAAGTTAGTAAAGTGAGAAAAAAAAAATGTTGCTGTGTCAGTAAATTTTTATTCAGGAAAGTGCTTGCCAAAAAGTTGGTAATTTCAACAAAAGCATTTTGCTAAAAATCAACTTGTAATAGTAAAAAAATCAGCTTGTAAAAATTGAAAAAAACCTTACTAAAATCAATAAAACTTTTTGTTAAATACTAAGGCAAATATACACGTTCAATATTATTGACAATGTTTTTAAAATCAACCAATCAGAACAAATTATTTAAAAATAAAATGTTCTGATTGGTTGATTTTTGAAAAATTTATCAATAATATTGAACGTGTATGCCCTACTTTACAATAGTAGACTGAAAAAACTCAAAAAAAAATTTATAAAAAATTTATTAAACAAGTTATGTTATATACGTAGAAAACACAATTACACTAATAGAAAAAAGTCCGTAAAAATTATAGTTAAAACCGCTAAAAATTAGTTAAAACTGATGCTGCAGAAAAAACTGCTGAAATTAGAAGGTTATTTTTGCTATATAATAGTAATATAGGAACAGCAAAAATAAAACTGTTAAATGTACCGAATTTTACTTATATCGGAGTTAAATTTTTGTAAATTGGAAATAACAATTTAACCTGCTAAAAGAAGCAAAAAATTTTGCTAAATAATTAGTAGCCTAAAAAATCAAAAAAAATTAAAAATGTTCGATTTTTTTTAAGTGCAAATAAAAATTGATCAGCAGTTTACCGTTTCTTTTTCAGCAAATATTGCTACTGATTTTTGTATTCAACTAAATTTAGCTTAAAAATAGCAAACATTTTGTAGATATAACAGTTTATTTTTGCTGTTTTTACTCTACTAATATTTAGCAAAATTTCCAGCAGATTTTACAGTACAATTTTTTATTTTCAATTAACTAAAAGTAAGCTTAAATATAACTAAAATTCTGTAAATTTAACAGTTTTATTTTTGCTGTTCTTATTTTACTAGTATTTAGCAAAAAAAGTTGTCTGTTTTGTCTGCAGCATCATTTTTAACTAATTTTTAGTAACCTGTTCTTCTATTTTTACAGATTTATTTTTATGAGTGTAAATGTAATTTTTTTGTCAAAAGTTACTCAAAAAACGAAAAAAATTTCAATTGGCTTAGAAAGAACATTTTTTTAATTAAATAATTTTCCCTAAAATGTTGTTGTCTTTTATAGTTATTTTTAGAAGGATCTCATTTTTGTTCCAAAAATGGACTCAATCCGACTAGCCAGTAAGAAATGGATAAATTATTTCCAATATATTTTAAATACATCCCACTGTGCGGTGATATTAAAAAACTATTATTATACTTATACACTCTTTTAAACATATTTTTATATTAAATGTGTATTAATAGGAAAATGTAAATTAAAACTTTAAAAATGTTTTCATGCACAAAAATTGTTTTGTTTCTCTGTAAATTTTCATCAATTTGTTTTAACAACTCAAGTTTTTAATTTTTATTTTTATGTCAATTTATTTAAAATAAGTAAAACAAAATGCATGTGTTTTATTGGCATCAGAAAAACTTTTTCGTAAATTAAAAATAGGAAAATAAATACTAGTAACAATTTAGAAATTAAAACAACAAAATAATAACAATTTATAAATGAAAACAAACAGAAATAACTACAAAAAAAGTGAAATGTATCCCAGTAAATAACTTAATGCAACAAATCGGGGGATGTTTTTGTAAAATTAAAAATATGTATTAGACTATTCCACTCACAAAATTTTATCATTAAAAACAATCTAAAGAACATATTAAATTTATTTAAAATACAATTTAAAAAAGGACTACTGATTTTTCATTATATTCAATCAATTTGGCTATCTATTTTCAAACATTGTTTAAACAATCGATAAAATAAATCAAAAATCTTCAATTTTTAACTGACAAAACGAAAAAAACACGATTTTATGGTTTGTTTTTTCATATTTAAATTTTTTTTTTATTTTTTTTGAATTTTCAAAACTCTACACACACAACACATACATACGTTCATATTTTTATTGGCTATGTTTGTGAGTATGAGTAAAGAAGAATTTCTTGTAATTTGAATTGAAATAATTTTGTATATAAACAAACTATTTTAATAAAAAAAGAAAAACGAAAATATTTAATTTTTTTTATTTTAAAACAACGAAATAATTTAAATTAATTTTTCTAAAAATAGAACATTTGACTGAAAATATTAACTCCCACAAACGATACGTATTTTTTTGTAGTTTGTTTGTTATTGACTTATACCAAAAGTTAATTAATATGTTTCCATGTATTTTAATTGATTCTTCAATTGAAAACAAACTTTACCTATTACTTTTCAAATAAACCTCAGTTTCATGATAGACAATACAATTGTTTCGTAGACATCACTCTACTCTTCAGTTGTCCTCAATAAGAAAATGATAACTTTCTTACTCAAACCGAGACATTACATAAGGTACAAAAAATCAACGGGACGAGAGTAAGAAAGTTATCATTTTCTTATTGCGGACAACTGAAGTCTATCATGAAAATGATCAACCCCTTTTTGAAACAACAAATAAAAATCTAATATGACAATATCATATTAGAATTTGGACTTGAGGTGGAAGAATATTCTAACTAAATATATGAAAATATAGAAAGTCCGAAAAAACAACTTTTGTATTTTTTAATGCAAAAATTAAAATAATTGATAAACCTCAGTCGGTTATGAAAAATATATTGTGAGTGTAGCAATAAAAAAATAAATGCAGCAAAACTTTACTGTTCGCTTAATTTTTGTGCGAAGAAACAGTTTTAACTAAGAAAAGTAAATTATAAAACAACTCTTAAAGTTGGGCGCCAAATTTTTTAAATTGTTTGTTAGGTTATATATATAGCCACATAAAAACGTTCTCTTGACTACCAACTACTACATACTTTGTCTACTTGAACATATGTATTTTTACGTTAGCATGTACTTCTTGTATGTCTATGTATTAGTGGATTTATGTTAAAGTTCAACAAGCTTTTTAACACGAATTTCATGTATACATTATTGTAGTGAATGTTCATTCAAGTGTAACAATGTACTGTTCTACCTATTCATACATTTATACATTGTATGGCTGAATTTTTCCCCCCTAAAAAATGATGGATTTAAGAACATTTACAATGAAGATTTTGTCAGTGAAGTTAAAAGATTATTATAAATTATCATTTTACTTTCAAAATTCTAATAATTTGTAAAACAAATAACGAAAAGTAATTGATAATTACAAATGTCAGATCAGTGCATTTAAAGTACAATAAATAGACAGAAAAAAGTAAAACTGGAAAAAATGATATCAAAAGTAAACTTGTATACAACTAAGCCATATTTAAAATGTTTTAATACCAAATATCATATACAGTAGGCGCTCACAAATTCGAACTCTTAATTCGAATTTCCAGAAATTATAATCTGTGGTTTTCATACATTGGATGATCTAAAATTAAAGTTCAAATTTCGAATTTGCGAGCGATTTTTTTTTTTGTTAATTGTGAACACTTGCGAATTCCCATTTTTGTTTTTATGTTGTTTAAACAAAGTAAAAATAAAAGAGGAATCACGAAGCTATATATGTTTTACCTTGTTTATTTTTTATTGTTTTTTTTTTCTTTTTTGCTACTTGTATACATTTTTGGTCATTTGTGAAATTTGATATGCTTGTGCATATTTTGGTAGTCTTGACCAAAAAAATGAAAGTAGCTTTTTAAAAATGTCTTTTAAACAAAGAAATCACAATTTATCTTTGGAAACCAAAGTTCAAATATTGGAAAAGCTTGACAAAGGCGTCCAAGGTAATCATTTAGCCTTAGAATTCAAGGTGACTAATTGTTCTATCAGCTATATCAAATCAAATGGAACAGCAAATCCAACACATATTTATCAAGACGCAACAAATAAATTTTGGTATACCCACGTGAAAATCGAAATATATATGAATACTAGGATGTCCCTTAAATTAACGATTTGTCGATTTTCGTTCATCGCATATCCAGTTTAATAAAAATCCGATAAATGTTATTCTCTAAATTTCCTAGTGGGTCTTTTTTTGTGAAAAGTGAGAACATTAACCCTATATGGATCAAGTTACTCAAAATAATAGTTTTTATCAAATTGAAAAAATTTTTTTTTATTCATTCAAAGTGATATTTTTCCGAAAATTATGAAAGGTGTTATTCTGTAAATTTCCTAGTGGGGCGTTTTTGGCCAAAAGTATAAAAATTAACCCCATATGCATCACGTTACATAAAATAATTATTTTTATCCAGTTGCTATTTTTTTTATCAATTTAATGGTTTTACAATCTCCTAGTCATAATTAATATTAAGTTTCATGGGTCTTTTGTGACCCCAGGCCACTAAGGGTTAAAGATTTTTAAACCACTGTAAAGATAATTATATTTTAACCAAATTTAAGTGATGTTTTTCCGAAAACTGTGTAAAATTTGATGAAAACATTCAAATTTTGTTTAATTTTTGACAAAATGAGCAATTTTTGTAAAATGTCCTGGAAAGCAGTCGCTCCAAACACAAACTGGAATTATTATTTTTCCAATTTTTTTTCTTTTTAATATCAACTATTATGTGGTACAAATAGCAAGTGAAATCTCCAAATTAGGCATTTTAAAAAATCTTTAAAATTAATTTTAAAAAAACACGTTTTTGCATTTTTAACAAATTCGTGGGTCATTTTAGATTCCAGGCTAAAGAGGGTTAATGATATCCGATGATGTCAATATTCCATGTCTGAATCGTTTTGACTATATTAAATGAAGAAATGATATAAAAAATTATTTTTTTCCAAATTTCTAATTTTGCGAATTTTTTAAAGAAATAAACTTTCTTTCCAAAATGGGCCATTTTCGTCCAACTTTTGGCACGGGTTAACGCTTTCCAAAAAAAAAAAATCGATTTCTTCCATTTGGGACCATTTCCAATAAAACTGGGGGGTGTAATGACAAATGTATTTTTAAGGGACACCCTAATGAATACACTTGATCATACATTGACTTGTATATGATCATACATGGGCATATATAGTCATTTACGTCCATGTTTAGTTCGATGTATGACCATGTATGATCTCATATACTGCCATATACCTTGGGATCCGAAATTTGAGGGTATATGACCGAACATGTTCATATACGATCATATGTGCTCATATATAATTCACATATGCTCATATATGGACATATACTTTCTTGTACCTTCATATTTCGGATCCAAAGTTATATGGATATATATGAGGTCATGTATGGTCGTATATTGATTTATGCATGGATGTATATGACTATGTATGCCCATTAGACCGTACCTTCCATATGAAATATTTTTGCAAGGCAATTTCAAAAAAAAATTTTTTTTTGACCGAATGTAGAGGTTGCTTTTTCAATTTTTCGTTATAGTTTCGGCATATAAAGTAGGATTTTATAGTGTGATATATCGATTTTTTTGCCTCGAGGAGACCAGTGTTTTGCTATAAAGGAAAAATCCAATGAAAAAAAATTTAAAAAGGCGACCCCTACGTTCGGCAACCAATATATAAAAAAAAATTCTACTTGGTTTATCGAAAAACTTCCTTAGCAAAAGTTTAATGATTTTTTGCGAGCTTTATTTTTCTGACATTAGGGTAGTACATTAGGGTGGTAGTAACTGAGATCTGGTGGGTAACTGCTAGAACGGGATACTTGAGGTCAATGGCCCTTAGAGCAAAACACTGGTCTCCTCGAGAGAAAAACATCGATGTATCATACTTTAAGATCCGACTGTAAATGCCAAAGATATAACGAAAAATGTAAAATAGCGACCCCTACGTTCGGCAAAAAAATATTTTTTTTTTTTTGAAACCTCTTTGCAAAAATTCTTCATACTGGAGGGTGTACGGCGCACTTTTTTTTTTGCTGTAAAGTGGTTCGCTCTAATGCCCATGCATGATCACATACGAGCCAATGTATGATCATGTATGTTCATATATATTTCGATTTTCACATGGGTAGCGCTGACTATCCGAAAAAGGAAAGTCATCTTTATGAGTGGTTTTTAAACCAACGTGAATAGAAATCTACATTGACTGGAACAATATTAAAGGAGAAAGCCAAAACAATTTTTAGCGAAGCATATCCCGATAAAGATGAAAATGCATTTCGAGCAACTGATGGTTTATCAAATTTAAGAAGTGGCACGGTATCGTTTTTTTTTTAATTGGTGGCGAGATTCTATCTACACCTTTTGCAATTGTAATTCAGAAAATATCAATTGAAATTCAGAAAATATCAATTGAAATTCAGAATTTCCATTTGAAATTCAGAAAACATCAATTGAAATTCAGATTTTCCATTTGAAATTCAGAAAATATCAATTGAAATTCAGAAAATATCATTTGAAATTCAGAAAATATCAATTGAAATTCAGAATTTCCATTTGAAATTCAGATAATATCATTTGAAATTCAGAAAATATCAGTTGTTATTCAGAAAACATCAATTGAAATTCAGAAAATATCAATTGAAATTCAGAAAACATCAATTGAAATTCAGAAAATATCATTTGAAATTCAGAAAATATCACTTGAAATTCAGAAAATATCAATTGAAATTCAGAAAATATCATTTGAAATTCAGAAAATATCGATTGAAATTCAGAAAATATCATTTGAAATTCAGAAAATATCAATTGAAATTCAGAAAATATCATTTAAAATTCAGAAAACATCAATTGAAATTCAGAAAACATCAATTGAAATTCAGAAAACATCAATTGAAATTAGGAATTTCCATTTGAAATTCAGATAATATCATTTGAAATTCAGAAAATATCAATTGAAATTCAGAAAATATCATTTGAAATTCAGAAAATATCACTTGAAATTCAGAAAATATCAATTGAAATTCATAAAATATCAATTGAAATTCAGAAATCGTCATTTGAAATTCAGAAAATATCAATAGAATTTCAATTGATATTTTCTGAATTTCAATTGATGTTTTCTGAATATCAATTGATATTTTTTGAACTTCAAATGATATTTTCTGAATTTCAAATGATATTTTCTGAATTTCAATTGACATTTTCTGAATTTCAAATGATATTTTCTGAATTTCAATTGATATTTTCTGAATTTCAAATGACGGTTTCTTAATTTCAATTGATATTTTCTGAATTTCAAATGACGATTTCTGAATTTCAATTGATATGTTCTGAATTTCAATTGATATTTTCTGAATTTCAATTGATATTTTCTGAATTTCAATTGATATTTTCTGAATTTCAAATGATATTTTCTGAATTTCAATTGATATTTTCTGAATTTCAAATGATATTATCTGAATTTCAAATGGAAATTCCTAGTTTCAATTGATGTTTTCTGAATTTGAAATGGAAATTCTGAATTTCAATTGATATTTTCTGAATTTCAAATGGAAATTTTGAATTTCAATTGATATTTTCTGAATTACAGTTGCAAAAGGTGTAGTAAGGTTTCCTCGATTACTTCGTTTATTCACAGATTTCGTGCAAAGGTCGTGGAGATGGCACTAATTGAATTTTTCGGCATGTACGGTTTTGAAAATATATTTTAAACTACAGCTAACTTTAAAAGTCTAGTGGCATTTGAAGCCCTTCATCTTTCACCACCTTTCACTTCTTCTCTATCCCCTTTCCAAAGGAAGCAACACGTTAATTAATAGGAAGAATTTGCTGAGTGTTGCTTCCCTTTAAAAAAAAAAAATCTACGATCTACGTCCCAAAGTCTATTAGAAATGATGTGTCGCAATCCCGATGCATCAAATTTTTCTTATTTTGTTGTTGTACTGTGTAATTGTTTAAATAAGTTTATTTTTATGGCTAAATAAAAAAAGCGTTTTAAAGGCGAATTTCAAAAGTTGTAAGCGATATCAATTACAAATTTTTATAAAAATTGTTAAAAATTATCACAATCTTTTATAGGTGAGTATATTGTTTTGAAATTGCCCTTAGCGAAGAATATTTATTAAGATTGTTCAATCTTAAATTTCCATGCATAAATATTTTTATTGATATTAAATTTTGTATTTATTAATTTGATAATAAACTCTGTTACTTGTTTTCCTAGTTCGTAAAACTTTTTTCATGTTCTATTTATTTTCTCACTGTAAATATTTTTTCAGTAGCCAGAAAAGCGAGATAATCTGAAAAATAATTGAAAAGAATTTGCTACACAATATTTGTTCATCATATAAACCAATCATTAAAAGAGACTACTACATGTATTAAAACTTTTTAAAAACAAACTTTTTTTGAAAATTTTCCGACAGTAATTTTAACTTTTATTATCGTTAAAAAGTGGAAGGAAAATATCCATTTAATCCTTACATATTGAATCGATTTGATGTTTATCAGAAAAAAAAAAGTTTTGTTTTTTTATTGAATTGTTTATTGTTATTCATTCAGAAAGTTAACAATAGATAAACGCATATTGATATGTATACCGATACACAAATACACATCACAATTGAAATTTCTACATTTGTTGTTCTGACATGGAATTTCAATAAAAAATTAATTTAGATTTTATAATCATTTAAGCAGAACGGAAGTTGAATAATATTGGGCAATTAGATCATTTAAAAACAGTTTAAATAGCATTTTGGATAAGTCAATAAACTAGTAGATGGATTGATAAATATTGTATGGTGTAATATTTAAGAAGTGTGTGAGTTGTTAGGATATCGGCTAACAACTTGAGTTAGCACGTTCAAATCATGCTGCTCCATCAATTAGAAATCATATGGCGTTGTTAAACCATGTTGTAAATTAAATTTTCACTATCAAGGATCAACTTATATCAATGTAATCAATGTATATAAAAAATAAAAAAATAAATACAAAATAAATTAAAAAATGTACGGAATAAAAGCATTTTGATCGAATTTAAATGTCTAATAAATCCTCTGCCATCGTTTTTAAGAATACTTGGGTAATATATAGAATAATCTTTAACCGATTCTTCCCAAACTTGGTATACATGTAGAAAACTACGAGATATAAATTTTCTTCATATGTGACGCGCAAAATAGAAAGGGACCTAAGGTCCCCTTAGGTCCCTTTCTCAGGAGGGCATGGGATCGGTCTCATTCGATGCTCAGATGTTGTCCACATCAAAAAAAAAAATGATTTTTTACCCTTAGGTCCCTTTCACTATGCGCTGTCACATATACAGTTTTTTGAAATTTTGTTGTTTTCTTAGCGTATAATTAATTTTAAACTTTAAAAGCGCTGTGGTGTAATGGTTAGCGCGTTGGACTGTTACACGTGAGGTTGCGGGTTGGAGCTCCAACCAAGGCAACATCAATTTATGAAAAATAGTAATATGTATGAGTTTTTTCTATCCCTCATACATATCGCAGCGTCCTCCTTCGGTGTTTCCATAGCACTTAACCCCACCGAAGTAAAATAATATAACAGGGCTATGAACTAAAAAGCTTCAACAAAGTTCGCCAACTCACCATCAGATGGCGCGCAACAACTGTTCTAAAAAATTCAACATCTCGCGCAATTACAGTGTTGCCATATTTGAAGCCCTTCATCTTTCACCACCTTTCACTTCTTCACTATCCCTTTTCCAAAGGAAGCAACACGTTAATTAATAGGAAGAATTTCGTATTAAGAATTTCTCTTTATAAAAAAAAAAAAACCCTGAGTTCCAAATCGGCTGCCACTGTACAGCCAAGGCGGGCTGACCGATTTCGATCTGGGTTTTTTTCTTACGTAGGCAACAAAAAACTCTTGAATTTTGGTCAAATAAATTTTATATCCCCGAGAAATCTGTTTTTTCTTGCTTTTTTTTTGAATTTTTAAGTTTGTGTGGCAACTTCGTTAAAAAAAAAAATTTTTTTAATAAAAATCGGCTCACGATAAGGACTAGAGAATTTATATGGGATTAAGAATCACTTTAAATTTTTATTTTACGATAATTAATGGAGGCTGCATAGTGGCAGCCGATTTTGTCTTTTTTAAAAAAGGATAATAATAAAGTGACAACCCTGTAAATTTTGGTCGGCAGAATTTAAAACTAATAATTTTTCAAAATACCACAAAAACATATATTTTAAACGGAAGAATGAAATTATAAAAATATTGTTATTTAAATTTTTGACAACCGTTCAAATATGCCCTTTAAAATGCTGCTGTTACAGTATTTACCACCCTTAAATATACGGGGGTTAAACAGTTTCAGTTTGTTTGTTCTTTTTTTGTGCAAGCTAATTTTTAACAAATTTTTAGTATATTTTTCTGCTATTTTTACAGGTTTATTTCTGAGTCTACAAATAATGTGCGCCAGGGCATAAGTATAACTTTAAAATATTGTTTTTTGTTTAACGCAGTTAGTTTTCATTGAAAAATTTAACAGACACAAGAGAATCACCAGACTGCCGCAGTTTCGTCTTTCCCAAAGACTCGGTAGTGGTTACACTCATAGAAATAAACCTGTAAAAATAGCAGAAAAAGTAAATAAAAATTAGTTAAAAATGATGCTGCAGAAAAAACTGGTAAATTATCAGATTATTTTTTTTTTTATATATTAGTAAAATAGGAACAGCAAAAATTAAACTGTTAAATGTACAGAATTTTAGTTATATTTGAGTTAAATTTTTGTAAATGGGAAATAGCAAAAAATTTTGCTAAATAATAAGCAGCCTAAAACATCATTTTTTCAAGTGCATATAAAAATCGAGACTTTCGTAAACAGCAATTTACAATTTTTTTTAGCAAATATTTCTGCTAATTTAACATTATAGACAGCTATTTGCATTCAACTAAATTTATCTTTAAAATAACGAAAATTTTGTAGATATAACGGTTAGTTTTTGCTATTTTTAGTCTACTAATATTTAGCAAAATTTTTGCAGATTTTACAGTACAATTTGTCATTTTCAACTTAAATATAACTAAAATTCTGTAAATTTAACAGTTTTATTTTTGCTGTTTTTATTTTACTAGTATTTAGCAAAAAAAATCTGCTAATTTAATAGTTTTTCCTGCAGTATCATTTTTAATTAATTTTTAGTTAATTTTTCTGCTATTTTTACAGATTTATTTCTATGGGTGTAGTTTATGTGTGAATTGGTCAAAGTAATTGCAATTTTTAATTTGTTTGTTTCTATATGAAAAACTTTTTTTCACAGACTCTTATCATCACCTATTAACAAGATACAGCACGATCGAAACAGCAATGAGTGTTGCTAATTGTTAGTTTTTATAGTTTACGAAAATTTGTTTCTGAATCCTGCAGGGGCAGCGACTATTATGCAAACGCATGATTGTAGTCATTAATCCAAAAATTATTTTGACCAAATACTTTTCCGAATCAAAGAATTTACAACAAAATGACATCGATTTTTTGTTGCATATGTTGGCATATTTTATTATAAATACATATTTTTGCATATTTTCATTTTAAGTGCATATTTTTTGCATATTTTGTGATTTTTAGTGCATATTTTTCATTAAATTGCATATTTAGATCCTCATCAATGATTAACCCATCAAGGCAAATGACACTGATGCTGGCTTTGTAGCGAAAGCCGAAAATACGTATTATGTCTTGCTGGCCTTATCGAATTCTTTCAAAAATTGTTTATTCTTTGTAATTTACTTGTGAAAATTGTATCATCTTTCTTTAATTTGAGAAAGAGTTTAAACAGAAAATGATATTAATTTATGATCTGAAATCGAACTAAAAACATTCATTGCATATTTTCTTCATATTTTGTAAAAAACTAAAAGTAAGATTTAATGAAAAACAAAAAGAAAAATATGAACTTGCAAACCTCAAAGCAGCACTTAACTAGAAGGAAAACATCAAGTTGTCATCCACTTAGATATTTATGTTGGATTTAATTTTTAACAAAACGCTCCCGAGTAATAAATATTATTTTTATAAATCGATAAATTTAAAGTGAAGTTTTTGGTCTATTTTTGGATTATTAGTGCATATTTTTGAGCTTTTTAGTGCATATTTCCATTTAAGTGCATATTTTACATTTTTTACTGCATATTTTAAGCGCATATTTCCGATTTTTAAGTGCTTCAAAGTCGCTGCCCTGGTGACTACAATCTCCACTAATTTTTCGGAAAATTTGAACTTAAAAATTTTGAATTTTCTTAATTAGACTCAGAATAGCTTTGATATAAATTTTTATCGAAATCTGTGGACGGGAAATGGTAGCGGTGAAAAATGGGTTAATAAAAAATGTTATTTAGCCAAAAACTGCTTATGATCTGATGACCGCTTTTTGGCGACCTAGGGAATTATCTACAAGTAGTTATGTTTAAATCAGAAAAGGTGACACGGAGGAGATAAGAATATAAACAGAGAAAATCTGAAATAGAATGTATGTATATGTCTGTTTGATCACTTCTGAAATTATTCATATAGAGACAATCTGACAATAAAAATATAAACAATAATACAATTTAATGCAAGATCACTGATGAAGCCTGTCCATAAAAAGGCAGAAACTAGATCTAGTCTGATTTGCAAATTTAATGTGTTTATAACTTTTGAGGAAGGTTTATTCTTCTTCTTAACCTCAAACCTACTAACTTAGAATTAATAAAAATACATATTAATGACAATATTGATTGTATTTGGTCTATACGACGCGTTTGAAAAAACAACACTTTACTTCAAATCATATATTGTTTTTGAAACAAATGTTCGTTTATTTATAATTTTTTATTACAATCATACAAGATTTTGAATACAAAAACCTCTTTTCCCTTTATCTGAATTCTACTAGTGGCCAAAAATGGCAAACCTGACCCTAAATGCGCTGGTCTTTGCCTCTAAAAATATGTTTATTTGTGTCCCTCTCCCCACCCAGCCACGCTTACATCTCTACCGCACATCACTTTTTCCTTAAAATCTGACAGTTCGCAATAAAGTAGTTACCCTGGTAGCACTCTAAAATTAAATATACAAAATTTACTGCCTTAGGAAATAACATTAATAGGGTTTAAGAGTCCAGGACACATTAACTTGTTGATAGATTTGAAACTATTATAAATTGGATTTCTTTATCATTATTATTTTCACTTTCGGCAGCAATATTTAATTAAGAATCCCTTAGTCAACTTAATCTCAGACTCTCAGACAAAAACATACACATATAAACATATTAATACATATGCAGGCATCAGTGTTGCCATTTCAGTGCTTTTCGGGTATTTTTTGGTACTTTTTTGTTTCCCGTACCCGGTGATTTTTTACAAATTCCCGTTTAAAAAAAATCGGGGATATTTACAGTGCTTTTTCAGATTTCTGGCAGTGCTTTTTATACAATTTATATTTTTGGTGTTTGTTCTGGTTTTTTTTTAATTTTTCTTCAATTATCTGTCAAAGTTAAACAAATAATACGAACTATACAAAAACTACATTTTTCCACAATGTTTGTAGTTCAATTTTAAATAGAAACTTCGTTATATTTAAACTTCAAAATTTTTAAATATTAGTTTGATGCTTTTTTACCCCTTTTTGGTTATTTTTCGAAACCTTTTTATACGATTTTACAAAGCTAAAATGTGTTTTTAAATTCTTGACTTGAATTTTTTAAAAAAATTAATATCGTGCTTTTTACCCTATTTTTGGTAAATTTTTACCCTTTTTACCCGTTTTCACAATGCTAACGATGCTTTCCTGCCTCCAAAAGTTGGCAACACTGGCAGGCATATAGTATTCATCTATTCATCTTCTATTTATGGTGGACACCAACATAACTATAAAATGACACTTTACTCGTATTTTCTTTTTTTGTCTCCCTTTTCCCGTAATGTCATTTACAGATCACTACTACAGCTACACACTACAATAACAATAATAATGGGTAGGTGACAATAATGGAATAAACTGTAAAAAAAAACACTGAAAACTGTAAATGTATGTATGAGTGCATGAGCATCCGTATCAGCGTAGAGAGGGGATTATAAGTAAATGTGTATATGTAAGCCGTCATATAAATGAGTATGTGTTAAAGATTTCAATAACCAACAGCAATAAAGTATATTGCTGATATATGAATCTCAACTATGAGTTTGTGTGTATATATATGAATCTGTATGCATTTATGTGTATATGGCGAACATAAATCGAAAGATTTTTTTTTTTTTTTATTATTTTACTGTTATTAAACCCATCATCGGCATTCTTATGGCATTTTAAGCAGACAACAAAGAACTTGTAGTTGAATATTTTTTTCCCTCGCTATATGATTTTTATTTTTATGTCCCCCTGCACGGCTTACAAATTGAAAATGCTTTTAGTGACAGAAGTATAGAGAGAAGAAAATCATGTACAAAAAACAACAACTCTAAAAAACAGAAAATAACTTCCGTTTATAAACGGAAATACATACAAGTATGAAAGTATAGAATGCCCCAACCAGGAGAGAAGAATTTTCCAAACAATTGCAAGGAAAGTACAACAAAATGTGCAATCAAACAAAACAACAGCACTGACAGCAGCAACAAAGTAATGCCGAAAACCATGTAAACAAATGCAAAAAAAAATAAGTATACGAAGTATCCAGTTAAAACAGTAGTTTGATTAGGCAATCATATGCGGAAATTAATTGAAAAGATTTTTCTGTATTTTACATATTAAATAGAGTTTCTATGGAGCTTTGCCGATGGTGCTCATTCTAGAACACATCGGGCATAGACAAAATATTTAAGCTATTTTTCGATCTTTATATAGACATTGTCCATTTTGAAAGTCGCCCAAAACAACCTGCTATTTCACCTTTTGGCTTCTGCTTTTAATCATATTTTGCTGACATATTCTCCATGGAGCCATTTGGGCCTTTTCATTTTTGTTTCTTAAAAATTCCAAAACTCAACAACTAATATTTAAAATTTTTTGAAAAAATTAAATTGGGCTTGGCAACCAGGAATCCCACGTTCGAGTCTCGCACTAGAAAATTTTATGAAAAAAAATTTTACAATAAAAATTTTTTTTTAAAACATTTTTTTTATATTTTTAAATTTATTCTTTTTGTCAGTACTGATAAGCATATAGGTAATAACATATTTTTAGATTTTTTGTATGCTGGTGTGTAAGCATAACTCATTATTTTTCGCGACATCGCCATACAAAGGTAATAAGAAATGTAATAAGAAAAGTAACTAGTTACTAAGATAAAAAAGATCTGTCTATAATTCTTGTTCTATTATTTTTTTTTTTTTAATATCAGTTAATCCTGTGTTTTTGATTGGAAAAATGTATTCTAGTTTCTTAGGCAGATAATTTGTTGGAATCTAAGGGTCAGTTTTACAGCCAGAACTAATATCGATTTTTGTCTTGAATATTTCTTAAATAATTGTTTAAAAATTCTTACTTAAGAAATATTTAAGAAACAAATCGATCTTAGTTCTGGCTATAAGAGAAATATTTCTTGGATTTAAAATTTTTTAAAGGAATTGTACATTAGTTAGTAATACACTCATAGAAATAAATAGGTAAAAATAGCAGAAAAAGCAACTAAAAATTAGTTAAAAACGATGCTCCAGAAATAATTGTGTTTTTTTTTTTTTTGCTAAATACTAGTAAAATATTTTTGCTGTTCTTATTTTACTTGCATTTAGCAAAAAAATCTGCTAATTTAACAGTTTCTTCTGCAGCATCATTTTTAACTAATTTTGAGTTACTTTTTCTGCTATTTTTACAGATTTGAATTGGTTCGTCAGAGGTGGAAGGAAATATGAGACAGGTTGATCTTAGATTTCTTTTCTGCATCAAATATAAAAATTGTATACTATTCTGAGCGTATAGCATTCCCTGCACGAGGTTTTCTGCAGAAAAAAGGATGCATATTTCAGAGTTTTCTATTAAAAACTTTTGAAAATTTTGAAAATTTTATCAAAAGGGAGGGAGTTATTTTTAAAAGTCTTTTTTTGTATGAAAAAATCTCAAACATAATATCAAAAATGTTTTTGCCAAACATAAATGGGGCCCTTGCCCATTCCAGAAAAATGGTCTAGGTACGCCTATGGAGAAGAATATAACATAGTAGGAGTTTTCATATAAACTTGTAATCTACTCGTAAACTGTGTAAACGTGGTATATTTAGGAGTTTAATATCAAAGCCCATACTTAAAAATGATGGTTTGTATTTATACAAGATTTGCAAGCAATTTACGAGTTTATATGAAAACCCCTATTAATAAAATTGGCTGTTATTACACTTGTTTTTAATACAGTTATAAAAACAATTTCGAAAAAGATAGTAAAGTTGATTGATATTGCATTTGTTTTTAACACAGATACAAAAAACAAATGACTTACCAAACTGTAAAATTGTGACTAAATTTGCATTTATTTTTTTTTTTCCTACACTCACAATATATTTTCCATAACCGATTGAGGTTTATTTGGAAAGTAATAGGTAAAGTTTGTTTTCAATTGAAGAATCAATTAAAATACATTGAAACATATTGTTCAACTTTTTTTATCAGTCAATAAAAAACAAACTACAAAAAAATACATATTATCTGTCGGAGTTGATATTTTCAGTCAAATATTCTATTTGTAGTTTTCTATGTTTTTAAAAAATAATTTAAATAATTTCGTAGTTTTCTGCTTTAAAACAAAAAATTCAAATATTTTCGGTTTTCATTTTTGTTAAAATAGTTTGTTTAAAAACAAAATTATTTAAATTTAAATTACAAGAAATTCTTTACTCATATACACAAACATAGCCAATAAAAATATGAACGTGTGTGTTGTGTGTGTAGTGTTTTGAAAATTCAAACAAAAAAAAAACTTTCAAATATCAAAAAACAAACCACAAAATCCGTTTTTTTTTCTAACGTTGTGTAAGTTAAAAATTGAGGATTGTTTTAACAGACTTTTCAATTATTTTTATTTTGTTATGGATTGTTTAAACAATGTTTGAAAATAGATAGCAAAATGGTTTGAATATAATGAAAAATCAGTATTCCTTTTTTTAAGTGTGTTTTCAATTAATTTAGTATATATTTTAGGTTGTTTTTAACGATAAAATATTGTGTGTGTATAAAAATAGTATAAACTGACTTACAAAAACAGCAAAATTTACTGCATTTACTATTGTTTTGGCAAATATTGTATTTTCAGGCCTACGTGTGTGTGGCCCATCCCATTAAAAAAATCGCCAAAACTTCAATGTTAATTCTAGTAAGCCATATTTAACAAAATTGGGGAAAATCGCTAAAAAAAAATATAAAATTCATTAAAATTATAAAAAATCACTAACATTAAAAAAATTGTCAAAATTAAAAATTTACAAAAAGAAAACAGCTGAAATTATAAAAAATCGCTGGATTGTTAGAAAAAGCTATAATTAAAAAACGCTGAAATAATAAAAAAAATCGCTAGAAATTTCATAAAAGTAGAACTTGACAAAATACCAAAATGAAATAAATCGATAACATTAAAAAAAACCGCAAAAATTAGAAAAAGAAATTAAAATTGAAAATATTGGTAAAATTTTGAAAAACAACGCAATTAAAAAAATCAATAAAGTATAAAAAAGTCGGCAAAATTGAAAAATTTAATGAAATCGACAAAAATCGCCAAAATTAAAAAACAAAAATGACAAAAAATAAAAGTATGACAAAAATTAAAAAAAAAATATCTAAAATTTAAAAAATAGAAAAATCAACAAAATCGAAAAAAATGCCAAAATCGAGTAAAATCAAAATCAAAAAAAAATTACAAAATTGACAAAAAATCTCTGAAATTAAAAGAAATGCTCAAAAATGAAAAAAAAAACTCCAAATTAAAAAAAACGCAAAATTAAAAAAAAAATCTCTTAATTTTAAAATATTACCAAATTTAAAAAAAAAAATTGCTTAGATTTAAAAAACCAACAAAATTAAAAAGTGTCAAAATTAAGTAGCCGAAATAAATTTTAAAAATCGCTTAAATAAAAAAAATCGCTAAATAAAAAAATCGTGAACATTTTAAGCTTAAGTTTAAAGCACTCCAAAATGAAAAAATTTACAAAAGTAAAAAATTTTTAAAATAAAAAATAAATGCTGAAATTCAAAAATCGCTAAACTTTAAAAATCTTCAAAATTGAAGCGCTGTGGTGTAATGGTTAGCCCGTTGGACTATTGCATATAAGTTTGTGCGTTCAATTAAAAGCGACCGCAATATCGCAAAAAAATAATATGTATGATTTTTTCTATCCCTCATACATATCGCAGCGTCCTACTTCAGTGTTCCCATAGCAATTAACCCTACTGAAGAAAAATAATGAAACAGGGCTATGAACTAAACAGCTTCAACAAAGTTCGCCAGCCCACGATCAGACGGCGCGCAACAACTGTTCAGTGTTGCCATACTTTAAGCCCTTCTTCTTTCCCCTTCTTCAACTCTTCTCTATCCCCTTTCCAAAGAAAGCAACACGTTATTTAATAGGAAGAATTTCCTTAGTGTTGCTTCTCTTTAGAAAAAAATCGCCAAACTTGAATAAAATCTCCAAAATTAGAAAAAGAATTATACTCGTATTTGAAAACTCAAAATAAAAAAAATTGCTAAATTAAAAAATTTCTAAAATTTCAAAATCGTGAAAACTTAAAAAATCGTTAAATTTAAAACAAATTTTAGACCGTCAAAAAGAAAAAATCGCTAAAAATTAAATATTTAGCTAAGCGATTTTTATATTTCTTTTACAGACAGCTTACTATTACTTCCTTGGGCCAAAACCCTTGTCCGTTTTCACTTATCTTAGTCACAATATTTCAATTGAAAGCCCTTTCCTATATAAGGTGCTTGGTTCTTGAGAAAATATCGATATTAAAATTTAGCCATGGAAATCGAAATGTTGTTTTCTGTATGAGTCGATTGCGGGTGGTTTTTGATCTCTGGTGAAGACAGGGATGACTAAAATCTGTTTTAAGCGATTTTTATACTTATTTTTTTTTTCTATTTGGCTCATTGTCCGTTTTTATTTAGTTTTCGGGACATAGATAATACAGTCGGCCTAAGGGTTTTAGCGATTTTTTGAATTTTGACGATTTGTTTGCAACTGATGCGATTTTCTACAAGGTAGCGATCGTCCTATTTGTGACGATATTTTTTAATTTTGTGATTTTTTAAATTTTTCTTGTGTTTTCAAATTTTGTCAATATTTTCAAATTTCTACGATTTCTTAAATTTTGGTGATTTTTTTAATTTTAATTTTTAGGTTTTTAAGTTTAGCGATTTTATTAGTTTTAGCGATTTTTTTATTTCCGCAATTTTTATCAGTTTTTTGTAAATTTGGGTGATGTTTTTTTTTACTTTTATCATTTTTATTTCCAACGATTTTTTCAGTTTCTAGATTTATTTTAAAAAATTTGCCAATTTTTTTGAGATTTTTTATTTTCACTTTTTCCAATTTAGCAATTTTCCCCAATTTTTGTTTGAATGCAACCAATTTTAAGCCATTTTATTTTTAATTTTGAAATTCACCGCAAATACTTACTGTTTGGTAGGTAATTATCATTCATGTAGTAAAAACAAATGTAATTAAAATCAGATTTACTGTCTCGTAAATTATATTTGTGAGTAAAACCAAACTAACAAAACACTTATTTTGATTTATTTCGTCAACAGTAAAAAAAAATTAAAATAAGTGTAAAATTTTATTATTAATTTCACAATTTTCTTGAGCGTAAGGTTTGTTTTTTATATATAAAAAGTTTTTTAATTTTATTTTCGATATTTCGCTACTGCATTGTGTAGCATCTTCAGGAAATAACAAATTAACAAATTATAAACAATTTGAAAATTTGAAAAATAAAAAAGTAAAATCTAATGAAATATTAGTTAATTAATTAGTTATTAATTTAAAATTATAATTCATTTGGTTTTAAATACAATTGCAGTGTATTTATCGCTCCAAATATTGGATAAGAATTTTCGCTAAAAAAAAAATGTCGTTATTTTTCCAAAATTGGCTTATTTATACGCATTATTTGAGTGATCCAGACCTTAGAAAAATGTTAAAAAACTAGACAATGATTTATAAAACTTAAAAAATTAATTATCTAAAGTTTATCTCTTCTAAATCACTGTACATATGTAGCTCCTGAAAAGTCAAACAAGACTCCATACACAAAAACATCAATTATCAGAAAACAAGAGACAGACTTTGCACACGTCGTTTACAGACACTTTTGTATTATGTTCTTTTTTTTATTTACATTCAATTATATTTTTTCAATTTTAATCTCAATCTTTAGTTTTGTGATTTTCTTTTGCTTGTATTAAAATTCTGGAAATGATTTAAGTTGGTAATTATTCATTGATTTTGGGGAAAAAAAGATTTATTTTCAAGACACTTTTAGACATTCAATCATTCAGAATTCATTAATTTTATTTCAATTACTTCACATCTCTTTCTTTTTTCTATTTCTTTCAACAGAGAAATAATGGTAACTTGTTTTATTTTTGCACATTTCAACTTATTTAATTTTCCAATTCAATGCACTTCATTAGTTATTTTGCACTATTCGTGTTCGATTATATTTTTGCTTTGTTTCATTTTTTTTTTTTTTTTGTATTTTTCTTAATTTTTGTTTGTTGTATTTTCTTTTTTTTTATTGTAATGCTTTGTTTTTCTTTTTATTTATTCACACGCGTATTCCACATAATGGTTGGAAAACGTTTTACCAAATTTTATTTCATATTTCTAAAATACCTTTTCAGCCGTTTACAAACACATACATTCATTGCATGTATGATGTACTATATATGTATGTGTATTAGTAAGTGTTTAACGTTATTTAATATTTTTTATATTCATAAAATTACTGTTTTTAATATTTTCTCTTTCTTTTCGTTTATATTTTTTCCGTGCTACACTTGTTATCCTTTTGAGTGTCGTGCTAAAACTGAATTTTGTTTCCTTTAAATGGTCCAGAGGAAAATTCATTTTTGCTCCTTTCCCTATGTTGCCGTCATCTTACTTTGTTTACATGTGATTTTGTGTAATCGTATTGTTGTTGTGTGAGCTATTTTTATGTGTGGGTATTTTTAAAATATCTCAACCGGTGTTTTATTTCATAAAAATTACTCTCAAATAGAATGCAACGCGTGGTTTTTGTTATTACGTAAACCTAATAGTCAGAGATAAAATGAGAAATTTATGTACGCTATAAACAGGCTTGCCAGATACTTTTTTTTTGTTGTCCCCAAACAAATCTAAAAATATTTCCAAAAAATCCCCAACTAGAAAAAATTTTTGAAAAAGGTAGTATAGCTTATTTAATTTGCTTAAAATGAACAATTAAATGTAAAAAATAGCACTAACAATAACTGTCAAGTTTGTCTGTTTAATAAAATTTTATCCATAATCGATATATGTTTTTTTTTTTTGTAAAACAATATTTTAGATTCTGAGATATTAATTCTATAAAACTCTCAGGCAAAAAGGATTTATTTGTGTTAAAAAGCTTTAAATTAATACAGAATATCTATAAAATGGTGAATTTCTTATCTCAAAATTTATGAAGGATTTTAAATATCCCCAAAAAATCCCCAAAACATTTTTTTAATCCCCAAAATAATACCCTGTCCCCAAATGAAAATTTTTGTCCCCAAGACCAACAAAATATCCCCAAATTTGGGGACAAAACCTCAAGTCTGGCCAGCCTAGTTATAAATGATGCTGTGATGTTGCTGCTACAATGTAATTAATATATTTTTTCAGCAACATGTTGCCAGTTATTATTGAAATTAAATATACAAACTCTTTGGTTTTCTGAAGAAAATGTGGCTGTCAAGTCTAAAGATTCCCAAAGCATGTGTAAAACTCGATACTCTTAGTAGTAGGTACTCACATGGAAGATTTTTGTGCTTTGTTTCTTTCAAATTTGGATGAAATTTGAATACTTATGTGATAGGGAAGACAAAAAAAATAAGTATGTGCACATTTTTAGCGGCCCAATCTGAAATTTATGGATTAAAAAGTGGGATGAAAAATTATCCATATTTTCGATTTTAGAGTTTTTTCATGTGTGTTTCAAAAAAGTGAAACACACACTTGTTTTGTTCATCCCGTTCCCCAATTTTATTGTGTTAATATGCCAGTCTTTCCCCGTACGGCACATTTCATACCCCTTCCATGCTGTTTTGTTCGCATTGTCTAGTCTTTCAATATCAATCGTTACGCGTTCAATTTAATTTCATTTAACTCATATAGTGTTTCAATTTCACTCATTCGCCATTTTATTCCGTTTTGTTTTCCAATATTAGTATTCTAATTCCACTCGTTTCCCGCTCGGCCCACTTTTTATCCAGTCCCATGTCGTATCGTTCTCATTGTCTAGTGTTTCAATGTCAATCGTTACCGGTCTCATTCCATTGCCTTTCACTTATTAAGTGTTTCAGTTCCACTTGTTCGCCTTTCCATTTCGTTTTTCAGTTTTAGTGTTTCAATTCCACTCATGCCTCATTATGTTCCATTTCGTTCATATTGCCTAGTGTTTCAATTCCACTCGTTCCCCGTTTCTTTACATCTCGTTTTCCAATTTAAGCGTTCTAACACCACTCCTTCCTCGTTCAGCTTAATTCGTACCCCGTTACATTCCATTCCATTTCATTCCCAGTGTATAGTGTTTCAATAGCAATCATTATCCGTTCCATTCCATTTCGTTCCACTAGTCTAGTATTTCAATTTCACTCTTTCCCAGATATATTCCTATGCGTTTCCGAATTTAAGTGTTTCTAAAAGATTCGCCTTTTAAATTTCATTTTTCTAGTCAAAGAGGTTTGGACAGGCTGTCAAAAGACAGACTTTCCCCTTTTCGCCCGACCCTGTAAGAATTTCTAAAAATTCCTCCCTATAGGATTTCTACGCTACACTGTGGCTAAATATGTGCCAAGAAGGGGGCTAAAAGTCCGTTTTTCAGTAGCTCAGATGTAGAAAATATGTGGCTCATATTAAAGAGGACAACTAACCAGCAAAAAACCTGTTTCGCTGGATGCAGCTTTGTAAGCGAATAAATAATCCCTTACAAAGCTGCTTACGGAAGGCATGATTTTTCCAAACAAAGGACCCGCTTGGAAGCACATTTTTTGTGGGAAAAAGCGCATTATTCGATGCAGCAAAATTGCAGCAAATTCATGTTTTTAGAAAGTGAATTTAACCGCGAATAAATTCATGCACTTTTTTGTGAGAAAAAGTGCTGTATTTGCTGCTGAAAAAATGCAGTAAATTCTTATGAAAATAAATGCATTCATTTGCCGTCTTCAAAATGCAGACTGACTCATCTTAGCAAAAAACCTGCTTCGCTGGATGTAGCTTTGTAAGCGAATAAATAAAATTAATCCCTTACAAAGCTGCTTACGGAAGGCATGATTTTTCCATACAAAGGGCCCGCTTGAAAGCACGTTGGTTTGTGAGAAAAAGCGCATTATTCGCTGCTGAAAAATTGCAGTAAATTCATGTTTTTCGTAAGTGCATTTAACCGCAAATAAATTCATGCACTTTTTTAGGGAAAAGTGCTTTTTTTGCTGCTGAAAAGATGCAATAAATTCATAATTTTCATTGAGCGCATTTAAAGGCGACTTCTTATGAAAATAAATGCATTCATCTGCCGACTTCAAAATGCAGACTGACTCATGTTTATGTGGCGTCTATACATTAAACTCTACTAAAGAAGGGTAAAACACGATTGAGATGGCTCAGATTTTGTGCGCATTAATCTTTGGATAACTTACATTTTATTTTACTCCCTTACAACCTGCTTCGTCGTAAGGCAATAGCGTAGCACTATAATTTTTTAAATAACTTGCTTACGATTTGCTTCGTTTAAGGCAGTTTTGCAGGGTATACAATCAAATTGCAAAATTGTTTGTGTATTGTATACGTATAAAGTAGCGCAACCCTGTAAAGCAGAATTTGTAGCGCTTTTTTAAGCGCTTCGTATTTTTACTGCTTCCAAAATACTAAAAATTTTTGCTGGGATGTTTGTGTGGTGTCTCTACATTAAAATGGAGTAGCAATGTTGCCATTTCAGTGCTTTTCTGGTAATTTTGGTGCTTTTTTCCCTCCCGTACCGGTTGATTTTTTACAAACACCCGTTTAAAAAAAGCGGGTATTTACAGTGCTTTTCAGATTTCTGGCAGTGCTTTTAGTACTTTTTGTACGGGTCATATTTTTGGTATTTGTTCTTGTTTTTTTAATTTTTCTTGAATTTTCTGTAAAAGTTGAAAAATAATACGAACTAAACAAAAAAATGCATTTGCATGCATCACAATGTTTGTAGTACAATTTTAAATAGCATATTGAAACTTCAAAATATTGAAACATAATTTTAGTCCTTTTTTACCACTTTTTTGGTTATTTTTTAACCTTTTAATACGATTTCAGAAAGCTAAAATATGTTTTTAAATTATTGACTTAAATTTTTCAAAAAATTAATATCGTGCTTTTTACCCAATTTTTGGTAAACTTGTACCCTTTTTACCCGTTTTCACAATGCTCACGGTGCTTTTCTGCCTTTAAGAATTGGCAACACTGTCTAGCAGTGGGTATCTATCCACCTCATCTCGCTCAACCCTCGCTCTATTTATTTGGTCGCATTTTTTATAAATAGGTTTTCTTATGCATTTGCCAGAGTTCGCTAATTATCGAGAGAACCGTGAGTAGCATAGTCAATCTATAAAATATATAATATTTGACTCTAGTAAGACCATCCTACTAAAGAAGAGCAAAACACAATTGAGATGATTCAGATTTCGTCTGCATTAATCGTTGGATAACTTACATTTAATTTTACTCCCTTACAACCTGCTTCGTCATAAGGGAATAGCGTAGCACTATAATTTTTTAAATAGCTTGCTTACGATTTGCTTCATTTAAAGCACTTTTGCACGGTATACCATAAAATTTCTAAATTTTTTGTGTATTGTATACGCATAAAGTGGCGCAACTCTGTAAAACAGAATTTGTAGCGCTTTTTTAAGAGCTTCGTATTTTTACTGCTTCCAAAATACAAAATCTTTTTGCTGGGTAAGAATCGCAGTAACCAACAACTAAAATTTCTGCATCAATTACGTGATTGCAAACAGGGTGATTCAATATACAAATTTTTAGTTTTTTTTTTAGATGAAATTACAGATTTTATTCTCAATTGTGAAATTTTAGGTATTCATATTTACTTTCAAACAGATATATATCTTGGAAATTCTGTTGGATTATATGGTACCCTAGCTACCCAACAAAAACAGAGATGCCAAAGCAGTAGAAAAAGCACTACAATTAATGATTTGGATGTACTTCTTTTTTAACAGAAACGCAAAGGATTTTAATGTTGAGTTGTCATAGAAGAGGAGTATTCCCACTTCAACATTTTTCCAGCAGTTTTTGAACGAGTGCAAAATAAATAAAAATTTCACAAAAAAAGTTTTTTTTTTTTTATTTTACAAATTTTTTTTATCCAACCTGCGACCTCAAGCGTTGAGCTGTTCTTTGATATGAAAGTTGACTGGCATAAAAATAACATTTTCTCATTGCGAGAAAATGTCTTTTATTATCTTCAACAAAACTACTTAGGTATTAAACAAGTGCAAAAAGTGCACTCCAATTCAGTATTATTTTCAATAATATTTTCACAGGTGCATAAAAAGCATTTTTCCATAATTTTTTTACATATATTTATAAAAATTGGAAAATTAAAGATATATTAAATTTAAACAAATTAATTATAAATATTAAAGAGAAATAAAAAGGAAAAAAAAATTTTTTTTAATACTGTTTCCGCCAGGAATCGAACCCACGATCATCTGTTGGGAAATAAACTGTATCAAAATCACTTTTTAGGATCACTTTAAGAGCAAATATGCTTAAGAACCAAGAGTTAACTGATTTTTTTTTTTTTTGAAGTTGTTCAGAATTATTTTTAACGAGTAAAAAAGTTAAAGTCGGGCCGACTATATAATGCCCTTCACTAGTCTGGTTAAAAGCCAACTAATGTTTGGATCCGAAATTCGAATGCGTTAAAATGGACTTGTGTCAAAATTTCCTTTAAAATGATAAAATAAGAGAAAATCGGAAATATAGCCCATATGGGCGATAGGGCCAAATATGGACCGATCCTATCTAGAATCAATAGACCAGCAAAACCAAATTTCATTGAAATATCTTCGTATTAACGAATTGCAGCGTGTAAAAAAGCCAATTTTGGGGGGAGGGGGCCCTTATATGGCCACTAGACCGTACCGCAAAAAACAAGTTCGCCGTACATCCTCCAATATGAAGTATTTTTGCAAGGCAATTTCCAAAAAAAAATTTTTTTTGTCCCGAACGTAGGGGTCGCCTTTTCCAATTTTTCGTTATAGCTTCGGCATTTAAAGTCGGATTTTAAAGTGTGATATATCGATATTTTGCCTCGAGGGCACCAGTGTTTTGCTATAAAGGAAAAATGCAATAAAAAAAATTTTAAAAGGCGACCCCTACGTTCGGCAACCAATATAGAAAAAAAAATTCTACTGGGTTTATCGAAAAACTTCCTTAGCAAAAGTTTAATGATTTTTTGCGAGCTTTAATTTTCTGATATTATGGTCGTACATTAGAGTTGTAGCAACTGAGATCTGGTGGGTAACTACTAGAACAGAATACTTGAGGTCAATGGCCCCTAGAGCAAAACACTGGTCCCCTCGAGAGAAAAACATCGATCTATCACACTTTAAGATCCGACTGTAAACGCCAAAGATATAACGAAAAATGTAAAATGGCGATCCCTATGTAGATGCATGGACAGACAGACGGACATCGTTAAATAAAAACGAGTAAAAAGGTTAAAGTCGGGCATGCCGACTATAGAATACCCTACACCAGTCTGGGTAAAAGCCAACTAATGTCACCAAAATCAATAGGCTGCGTTATTGAGCCAATATAGGTCTGTGTACCAAATTTCATCAAAATATCTTAATATTTGCGACCTGCAGCGTATAAACAGTATAATTTTGGTAGGACCCTTATATGGGCACTAGGTCTAAACATGGACCGATGTTCACCAAAATCAATAGGCTGCGTTATTGGGCCAATATAGGTCTGTGTACCAAATTTCCTCAAAATATCTTAATATTTACGACCTGCAGCGTATAAACAGTATAATTTTGGTAGGACCCTTATATGGGCACTAGGTCTAAACATGGACCGATGTTCACCAAAATCAATAGGCTGCGTTATTGGGCCAATATATTTCTGTGTACCAAATTTCATCAAAATATCTTAATATTTACGACCTGCAGCGTATAAACAATATAATTTTGGTAGGACCCTTATATGGGCACTAGGTCTAAACATGGACCGATGTTCAAAAAAATCAAACTTGTTCGTCCTTGGGCCAACATAGGTCTATGTACCAAATTTCATCGAAATATCTTAATAGGTGCGACCTGTAGAGTGCGTACAAGATTGCATGGACAGACAGACAGACGGACGGACGGACGGACAGACGGACATCGTTAAATCGAAATAAAAAAAAATTCTGAACCGATCGGTATACTATAAGGTGGGTCTACGACCAATATTTTTTGGTGTTACAAACATCAGCACAAACTTATAATACCCTGACCACATAGTGGTGTAGGGTATAAAAACAGCATTTTCTTATTTTCATCAAATTCGGCACATGAATGCTCTATGAAACCATTAAGACAAGTCCATTTTTATTTCCTAAAAATTCCAAATTTTCGCGATTTTATTCACGATTTTCATTTTGAAAAATATCAACAAAAAAAAGTATAAATTTCTGACTTTGAACACCCACAGAGTTCTTGTCGGATTCTAATAATTCAAAAAACATTTTGATGGTACAGTGAAAGAAATTATTATTGAAACTAAAGGTTTGTTTTTTTCGAATTTTATATCTATATCTATAAATTCTTGTAAAAAAAACGACTATCCGTACTTACGTGAATTGTTTTTATTTTTTGTAAACAAATAAAATTTAAACATTTGGGGTTGCCTTTGGACGAAATCTGTTTTCGTATATGGGCTTGCCCGGAACGCGAAATAGAGCAATTACCTTAAGTGGCATGGTCTGTCTCCCTTTGCTAGCAACCACATAATTCATTTAGTAGCATTTGCTGTTTTTGATATTTTACCTATTTTAAAAAACTAAAATTCCAAAAAATTCTGTGACAGATATTTTTGTTTACATTTCAAAGAGAAAAGCCAAGAATTTTTAAGACTTGGCAGCATTTTTATAACTACTTAATTTTTAAGAAGCTAAATTTATACCTACTTAAAATTTTTATAAATGCTTAAATTTGTATGGAATATTTATATAAAATTCACAAAAAAAAAATAAAACTTAATTAAATACAGATGAAGACAATTGTACTATCAAAATGTGTTTCGAGTTACTAGAATCCAAGAGAGCTATGGAAATTGTAAAACCATCAAAATATTTTTTGAATTATAAGAATCCGACGGGAAACTAAATTTTTGTTTTTTTATGATCTTTCCTGGAATTTTTGAAAATTTAAAAAAATTTTTAATTTTATTTTAACGAATATTTACAAGTATCCAAACTTACTAGCACTATTAAACACACTACACATGATTTTCTATTAATCATACGCCATAGTGTTTTGCAAAATCATCTAGCGTATGATTATTTTTAACACCTACATTTTTATCACTCATACGCCTAAGTGCTCATTAAATATGTAAATCTTAAGACAAAACAAATGCATTAATTAAGCGCGTTTCTATAATAAAACGCATTTTTATAAAAATTCTGTGAACTAAAGAAAAACAATATTTGTGTTTAAATAAGATAACAACAATAATAAATAAAATGTTAGAAAAAGTTCTAAACCAAGTTTAATTAATTTTTGTTTTTATCTAAATAAATTTTAACACTAAAACACACACAAACACGTATCACAAAGAAGAAAAAAAAATTATTTTTTCCATACCACTTGAACTAAATAGCAATGGTACTGGAATGTCTTTGGCAGCAAAAGAAGAAAAAGATGTACGAAAAAAACAGAAATGTAAATAAAATGCTTAAAAAAACATTTTATTTTATAGTAATTTTTTGCTTTCATTTGTACTTTTTTTATTTCATTTTTTATATAATCTTTTTGCTTGTTTGCAAAATATCTCTTAATTTTTTTTTTTTTTTTTGTACATTTCAAATGTTTTTGAGTGTGTAATTACAACAAAAATTCAACAACAAAATAAAATGCTTTAAAAAAAACTTTACACATTCTTTAACACAAATACACATAAATAAATACATTTGCACTGTAATTATAAGACTACTATTACTATTATGGCTTAGCGAGCATAAAAAGCACATAAGTGTCTGTGCGTGTGTGCATGTGTTTTTGTATTTCACACTTGTATCTGTGTATTGTAGTCATGGCATATATAAACACATACTTGCACATCCCACTGCTTTATAAACATTAACATTTACATTTTAAATCAACATTATTACTTACACTTCTGTTAATTTTATATATTCTCATTACTTGTTGTTTTTCATTTACTCTTTCTACCTATTTCACCTTTAAGGCAGCAACAGCAAAAAAAAAAGACGAATAAATGAATGAGTGTTTGGATTTAGACAGATGAAACGAATGTGTGCATTTTTTTATCATATAAATATGTCATGTTGGATTAGAGAAGAAACTAATTTTGTATTATATTAAATTTTAAATTTAAAAAAAAAGAAGCTAGTGATTTTACATAATCTACAAAATGAAAGTCCATATTTGAACTATATTAAATAGTTTTAAATATATATAAAAGCATTATGGTGATGGAAACCAGAGACATATAATATAGAGATGCAACATCGATAATTTTTTAAACAAAATGTAGATGTCGCTAGCATGTAGGAAATTTTATCAAAGGAGGATTTTATTTTGTCAAATGAGGTAATGGGGATTTGGGCCCAAATTAGGGATTTCGACTTCGGTTTGGGAACAGATTAAAAATTGTAAATTTTAAAAGATTTAGTTTTAGGCCGAAAATAAGAAGAATTTTCGAATAAATTTTATTCGTATTATTTTAAATTAAAGTCGACCAAATTTTGTCTGTTAAAGTATTTCCAAATTTCTACAAAATATTTGAATTATTGAAGAAATGTTGTCAAAAAAATATTTATAAATCAAATAATCTTCTGTTCTCAAAATACTGAAATTGCTACATGCAAATGACTCAGAAAAAATAAATTTTGTGTAGGTTCAAAAAGTACCAGGGGTTTTCATATAGATGCTTAGGTAACTTCTGAATCATGTAAACTCGACTTATGCAAACTTAATGTTCTAAAGAGTTTACAAGCCCTAGAACTTACACCTACTAGAATTACACTTAAGCAAAAACTACAATACTAGTTTTTGAAAACTACTCGTATCTACTTGTCAAATTCCATACAAATTTGGGAAAAAAAAAAGATTTTTCACCATAATGAATTTCGTGTGAAAATTGTGTAGAATATTTTCTCTTGAAAATTTAATGTGACATTTCAGCTTGATTATAATTTGTCTTTTGTATAATAAATTTTTATTTTACTTTGACAATTTTAATAAAAATTTGAGGCCTTTAAAGTTCGAGTGAAAAAGGAAATATTTCTTCGTCAAATATTCAATTTTATTTACTTTGCTGAGTCATTTCTTAATAATTGTCTGGACTTAAGGACGGTGCTAACTTAGCTCCTATTTTTTGCTTTTACATTGAGTTTTTGTTTAAATTAAAATAAATTGGGTATAACATTGGGGATTTCAACATTCAAAATGGGAATGAGCTAAAACTTTTCGAGTAACACTGCTACATAATAAAATGAAGCAGTATTGCATTAAAAACCGGTATTGCCATTAATTAGCATCACGTGAGACCCATAAAGGAAATATCAAAACACGGCCTTGCGTACTGAATTTTTCTAAATTTTGAAAATATTTTATTTACTCATTGGGAGCCATTCAATTAGCAATTTCAGAATGCTTGCAAGCAGCACGATTCATCCAAAAGCAAAGAAATTGGATACCACACGAGTTGAAAGCATAAAAAGAAGTAATTTTTGCATCGAATTATTACTCGCAATGAGAAATGGATCCATTACGACAACACGAAGTGCAAGAAATCGTATATGAAGTCCGGCCAACTAGCCAAATCAACGCCAAAGACAAATATCCATGGCGCCAAGTTAATGCTCTGTATTTTTTGAGACCAGAAGGGTCCTATTACGACCTGCAGAAATTGGGTTAGACGATCACAGGGGATCTTTACCGAACACAGTTGATTCGTTTGAAGCGAGAATTGGTCGAAAAACGCCCGGAATATGCGACCAGACCGGTTAAAAGCTATTTAGATGAGTGGTTGAGAAGTTTTGCCTCACCCGCCTTATAGTCCAGACCTTGCCTCGTCCGACTATCATTTGTTTCGATCGATATAGAATTCTCTCACTGGAATATACTTCACTTCAGAACAGGGTATCTGAAATTGGCAAGATTAGTTCTTGACCTCAAAAAATGAGCAGATCTTTTGGCGCAGAATCCATATATTGTCAGAAATATGGGAAAAGGTCATAGATAGCGATGGCCAGTACTTTGAATAAATTTATATTGTGCCAATATTTCACAATAAAGGACCAAAATTCCTCAATTTTAAGTTATATACTAACAAGTACCATGGAACTTGCTAAGTTCTAATGGGTACTTAAAAAATAAAAATTGGGTCTTCGCTATCAGCCTCAATGGCTCCACGCAAAGAGTTATAAAACTTAACGCGGATTTTTATTTTATGTTCACTTGCGATATCTGCATGTTCAGTTTAAAATCTTCTTCTTCTTTTAATGGTAAAATTAATCGAAATCGGCCCAGAAGTTTTAAGTAAAAATGTGCAGATACGCTCACAATATATTTTCCATAACCGATAGAGGTTTATTTAAAAATTAATAGGTAAAGTTTGTTTTCAATTGAAGAATCAATTAAAATACATTGAAACATATTGCTAAACTTTTTTATCAATGAATAAAAAACAAACTACAAAAAAATATGTATCGTCTGTAGGAAATGTTATTTTCAGTCAAATATTCTATTTTTAGATTTCTATTTTTAGAAAAAATAATTTCGTGGGATCTATTTTAAAACAAAAAATTCAAATATTTGGGGTTTTTGTTTTTGTTCAAATAGTTTGATATAGAAAATTATTTCAATTCAAATTACAAGAAATTCTTTACTCATACACACAAACATAGCCAATAAAAAAACGAGTAACAAGGTTAAAGTCGGGCATGCCGACTATATAATACCCTACACCAGTCTGACTTAAAGCCAACTAATGTTTGGATCCGAAATTTGAATGGGTTAAAACGGACTTGTGTCAAAATTTTCTATAAAATCATAAAAGAAGAGAAAATCGAAAATAGAGCCCACATGGGCCTTAGGTCCAAATATGGACCGATCCTATCTAGAATCAACAAACTTTTTCCTTGGTACCATATAAGTCAGCGAACCAAATTTCATTGAAATATCTTCGTATTTGCGACCTGCAGCGTGTAACCAAGCCAATTTTGGGGGGACCCTTATATGGGCACTAGGTCTAAACATGGACCGATTTTCACCAAAATCAATTGGCTTCATTCTTGGGCCGATATAAGTCGGTGTACCAAATTTCATCAAATTATCTTAATATTTGCGACCTGCAGGGAATAAAAAATATAATTTTGGGGGGTACCCTTATATGGGCACAAAGTCTAAACATGGACCGATTTCAACCAAAATCAATAAGCGATGTAAGTCGGTGTACCAAATTTCGTCCAAATATCTTAATATTTGCGACCTGTAGAGTGCGCCCAAGAATGCATGGACAGACAGACAGACGGACGGACGGACAGACGGATGGACAGACGGACATCGTTAAATCGAAATAAAAAAAAATTCTGAGCCGATCGGTATACTATACGGTGGATTTAGGACCAATATTTTTTGGTGTTATAAACATCAGCACAAACTTATAATACTCTCTCCACGTAGTGGTGTAGGATATAAATATGAAAGTGTGTGTTGTGTATGGTGTAGTGTTTTGAAAATCCAAACAAAAAAAAAACTTTCAAATATTAAAAAACAAACCACAAAATCGTTTTTTTACGTTTTGTCAGTTAAAAATTGATGATTGTTTTAATAGACTTTTTAATTATTTTTATTTCTTTTATGGATTGTTTAAACAATGGGTGCGTTCAGCAGATACACTTTGATTGTCAACAGTTCTACAACAGTTGTACAACTATCTGCTGAACGACCTGATCACTAACCGCTCAGTCTGAGCGCTAAGGTAGCGCTGTCATATTTTGGTAGCGTAAAAATGTTTTGCTACTTTTGATCAAATAGTGATACATTTGTTGTTTTTGTTGATTTGAAAACTTCTTGTTTTGTATGAATGAAAAATAAGAACATCCCAGTGTAGAAAATCATTACCAGATATGTGGTTATTAGGCCGGGTCGATTTGTGGGGAGGCAAAAAATCGCCCATGGCTCAGGGAAAGTCGTATTCTAGGGATCAAAATAAGAAACTTTGCCGAAGGAACCATACCTCTAAAACGAATTCTACTACCCCCCAACTGTTGACTTTTGTCCCGTAGGGTCAAGTTTTGAAAAATCCCACTTTGACCCATTTAGAGTGCCCCAATCGAGTCCAAATGTATGACCGACCCCCACTAACTTTGGAGGGCCGATCCACCCATGCCAGTGGCACACCCCCTGGAACTCCCCTGGGGGGTTCCCCATACAAACATTTTAAAAAATCACCATTTTTGGCACTTTATTTTATTATTTTTTATTTATTTTATTTATTTTTATTATTTTATTTATTTTTTCTCCTTAGAAATTTATTTAGTCAGAACATATGTAAATGAAAAAATTAATTTAACTTAGTAATAGAAAAGAAAAAATAAAAAATTACTGTTTGAAGTCTTTTTTGCTTTCAAGTCTGGGCAATTTCGCACGGCTCTCTAATGTCGTCGCCATAACAGCCTCTACATTTTCCGGTATAACTCGTTTGGAAACGCTAGCTAGCAATTGAACGTGTCGTTCTGTTTCTTGTATGTGTGATGGAGTTTTTGGATCATTAAACGGTGGATCATCTTGATTTAAATATTCTTTCAAAGTATCGTATGGAATGCTTCGCGTGAATGGTGGTTCAAATACGTCATTTATGTCATTCATATTGATCATTTCCGTGTAACTTGTGCAATAAAAGTTTATATCTGGTTTTTTATAAGCTCTAAGTCCCGTTGGGTCGTCAACATCGGTTCGATAGCGTAGAATTATCTTGATAGCACAGTCGCGCTTTTCTTTGCTATCATCAAACAACATTGATAACAAGATATTTTCCGAATGCGCATAATATGAATTATCTGTAATTACTTTATTGACAATTTTGCGTAAACGAGGTTCTAGAAATCTTGACCAACTAATGAATTTGAAAAATAATCTACTACCGTACACGACAGAGCTGTAATACTTGATATTGAAGTACATTGGCACATAACATGTAATTATAAATTCAACCAGTATTCTTAAATTTGCATCTGGATTTTCCGTTGTCACATATAATCGTAATAGTCTAGCGGCCTTGGTGAGCCACCGAGAATGTACAATTTTCCCTGGTTTGATGTTTGCCAGATCCACTGAAACCACGCCGCTAGAAATTGCATGGGCCATGTCGTATAAGTACTTGGAATCGGTGGAAAATTCAATTTTTTCTGGAGCAGGGGGCATATTTTTCAACTCAATTTTCTGAAAGCCGTCCACCACCTGAAAATATATAAAAATAAAACAATTAAAAACGGTTGACAATTATAATAAATGAGTGATAGCAATAACTTACCGGAAGAGTTTCACAAGTTTCGATTTGACGGCTCAATTTTCCGGTTGCCGATCTTGGTCCAGTGCTGGTTGATTTATCCAAAGCTTCAAACAAATGCCGAAACGGAAGTTCGTTGAAGTGTAGAAGGCAAACGAACCAATTCAATTGTCTTTTTAACAGCAATTCGAATCGTCGTATAATTCCACCGTTTGGGCCAGTGTTTGTTGGCTCACCGTCAGTGCATATGCCAATTAATGCATCCAGTGATATATTTTTATCGTTGAAAAAATCATTTAATTTGGTTGTTTTGTATTCAGCGGTTTCATGTTCCAGTCTTACGTAACCAATCAATTCAGAATTCGGTTCTCTCAAAATAACAAGATGAGGTTCTTTTACCATTCTAGTATGATACTTCTCATCAATTGTATCTCTCGTTAAAGTATCATCTTTTCTGCCATCGAATGAAAATGCTAACAAATTGGTATCATCTAACCGTTTGCGAAGCACTTCTTGTCTGCATTTCTCTTTTTCTCGGCGAACTTTCGATTTATCCATGATGAGAGGTTTGCCATGGATATCTTTCATTTTAAAATCTTGGAAAAGAGCTGTTCCCATTGCTGATGCTACTCTATCAGGCACGCCAAATCTGTCACATACCAAGGCAAAGTTAAAACAATCGTATCTCTGTGTGTATTGTGAACTTGTGCTTATATCCAAATCTTCTTGAACCGGTGGCGGTGCGTATGTTGAATCATCGGGATCTTGGTATGTTGGCATTGATGACATAGACGTTGCTCCTTGCTCTTCAATTTCCATCGCAAATCCATCCATTGTTAGACTTCTCTGATTATGTTGATCGTGCATAAACTCTTTGAAGCGTTCGGGAACCAAACCGCATGCACATGGAGCTGCCTTCAAATCGCATTTACATGTTCCAATGAAAAAAATTGTTTCCAGAGATTTTACATACTCTGTAAATTGTTGGGGTTTGTTTCTTCTCTTGATTTGCTCTTGATATTTGTCAAGCAATCTATTCAATTTATTACATACACTTTTTTTCAGCATTATTTCCATACCAAGTTTTTCCCAAATTCCAATCAACTTATCTTGTACTTGAATAGTGAATGCTTTATACGACAACTTTTTTTGTTCGCTCAAGTAAAAATAATATCTCAAGATATCCAGATGGGTTGGTAAATTAAGATCAGTCAAATCAGTAGACACACCAAAAACAGTAACATCATGCCTGGGTATATGACTCATTGGGTTTTCGATAGTTGTTGATGTTGTTATTGCTTCATCTTGCGGTGTAGAGGATGGTGGATTCATTGTAAACTTCTTGATTTGGAATGATTTTTTTTTAAATATTTTTTTATCTCAAATTAGCACTTCACACTTCGAGTTCTTCACAACGACTTAATGCATTCACAAAAACTGTTGCGTTATATATGGTCTAGGAGACGAGGTAATAAGAATGAAATGGTAATTTCAATTCTACCTGTAACCGATTTTGTTGTCAAAACTGCCCATAAAGTACTTACATGTAAATTAAACGTTAATCTGACTACAAATTCTGTTAAGCAAGTGCGCCTTTTATTACTTCTGGAAAATCCTTTATGATAATTTTATGCTCAATTCTACCTGTAACCGATTTTGTTGTCAAAACTGCCCATAAAGTACTTACATGTAAATTAAACGTTAATCTGACCACAAATTCTGTTAAGCAAGTGCGCCTTTTATTACTTCTGGAAAATCCTTTATGATAATTTTATGCTCAATTCTACCTGTAACCGATTTAGCTTAAGTAAGTTTACGACATGCAGCTGTGTCTTGTGGTGGCTTAAAAACCCCACACAACCTATTTTACGACCTGCAACAGAACGACACGTTCAATTGCTAGCTAGCGTTTCCAAACGAGTTATACCGGAAAATGTAGAGGCTGTTATGGTGACGACATTAGAGAGCCGTGCGAAATTGCCCAGACTTGAAAGCAAAAAAGACTTCAAACAGTAATTTTTTTTATTTTCTTTTCTATTACTAAGTTAAATTAATTTTTTCATTTACATATGTTCTGACTAAATAAATTTCTAAAGAGAAAAAATAAATAAAATAATAAAAATAAATAAAATAAATAAAAAATAATAAAATAAAGTGCCAAAAATGGTGATTTTTTAAAATGTTTGTATGGGGAACCCCCAGGGGAGTTCTAGGGGGTGTGCCACTGGCATGGGTGGATCGGCCCTCCAAAGTTAGTGGGGGTCGGTCATACATTTGGACTCGATTGGGGCACTCTAAATGGGTCAAAGTGGGATTTTTCAAAACTTGACCCTACGGGACAAAAGTCAACAGTTGGGGGGTAGTAGAATTCGTTTTAGAGGTATGGTTCCTTCGGCAAAGTTTCTTATTTTGATCCCTAGAATACGATTTTATAAAAAATAAATTATAAATTATAGATTTTCTAAAAAATAAATTATAAAAAAAAAATATTTTTTTTTTGTATTTTTTTTTTTTTTAATAAAATTTGCTGGTGCGGGAATCGAACCTGGGTCTACAGATTGCCAGTCAACAGCTCTACCATCTGAGCTATATCGACATGTAATATTTAATAGATAAAAATATAATTGACGTGCTGCACACAAGTAAGCTTACTCGCCAACATACAAAAAATTAAAAAATATGTGGTTATATATATCCTTACCAGTGTTTAAAAAATATTGAGTCTAAAAATAGATTTCAAAAAATTTTCAAAAAAATCTAAAAAATTATTTTCTATTTGAAATAATGATAAAAATAAGTCATTATTAGTAACTCATTATTATATGTTTTAAAATAATACAGAAGGTAAGTGGGTGTCATTACTGGTAGTCCAAAAAATAATGATATGTCATTACCATTTCTACACTGGGATACAAATATAACTCAAAAACAAAAAATTTAAGAAATCAAAGGAAAATATAAAAAAATTGATTTAAAAACAAATTAGAGAAAACATCGTTCAGCAGAGTAAGTAATCACAAAGCGCTACAAATCAGTTTGAGGTTTCTCTGCCGAATGCTACCAAGGTTTGAAAATAAATAGCAAAATGGTTTGAATATGTGACGCGCAAAATAGAAAGGGACCTAAGGATAGAAAGGGACCTAAGGTCAGGAGAGCATGGGATCGGTCTCATTCGATGCTCAGATGTTGTCCACAAAAAAAAAAAAAAATTGATTTTTTTACCCTTAGGTCCCTTTCTCTATGCGCTGTCACATATAATGAAAAATCAGTAGTCCTTTCTTAATTGTGTTTTCAATTAATTTAATATGAATTTTAGGTTGTTTTTAAGGATAAAATATTGTGAGTGTAAACTGTTCAGAAGAAAAATAAACATCCCAGTGAAGAAAATCATTACCAGATATGTGCTTATGTAACTATATACCTGGTAACGGTAACTAGTTACTTTTCTTATTACCTTTGTATGGCGATGTCGCCCCAAATAATGAGTTATGGTTGCACACCAGCATACGAAAAATCTAAAAATATGTCGTTACCTATATGCTTACCAGTACTGACAAAAAGAATGAGCCTAAAAATAGTTTTATAAAAAAAAATATTTTTTTATTGTAAAATTTTTTTTAATAAAATTTTCTAGTGCGAGAATCGAACCTGGGACTCCAGGTTGCCAGCAGAGCTTTGAAGAATTAATTCCTTTTTGAATGAATTCACTACCAATCGAATTCAATTTTCTCTACAATTGAATGAATTCCTTTTCTTAAGTAATTCACTGAATTCGTTCAACTGAATGCGTTCATCAAACAACAAAGTCAAAGAATTAATTCAATTGCAATAGTTCTTTTTATTAAATCAAATGAATTAATTCACCGGTGAACGCGTTCAATTTTATAAATCGAACGGAAAAAAAGTGAATTAATTACTTACTGAATTAATTCACTACTGAATTCGTTCAATTTCATTTTCGTTCAGTGAATTAAAAAAATAAAATTACGTTCAGTGAATTAAAAAAAAAAAATAATAAGTTCACTGAATTGAAAAAAAATAAAATAAGTTCACTGAATTGAAAAAAAATAAAATAAGTTCACTGAATTCAAAGCCTGTTTTCTGCCGTTCAGTAGAATAAAACAATAATGTACAAATAAAATTTTTAAATAAGCAATTTTACAGCGTGTGCTAGTAAAAATTAACAAATTAGAAACCGGATGCTGTTTACCAACCTACATGATTCAAAAATAAAGCCTTTTACTATTAAAAATAAAAACTTTACAGATATAGATAAATTTGGAAAAAAATATAACTATATAACTAGTTTGAAAAATTAATAGTTATATTTTTTTCCAAATTTATCTATATCTTATTTAAAAAATTTATTTGTAGATTATTGTTTTCTTCTACTGAACGGCAGAAAACAGGCTTTGAATTCAGTGATCTTATTTTATTTTTTTTCAATTCAGTGAACTTATTTTATTTTTTTTTCAATTCAGTGAACTTATTATTTTTTTTTTAATTCACTGAACGTAGTTTTATTTTTTTTTAATTCACTGAACGTAATTTTATTTTTTTTAATTCACTGAACGAAAATGAAATTGAACGAATTCAGTAGTGAATTAATTCAATAAGGAATTAATTCACCAGTGAATTAATTCATTTGATTTAATAAAAAGAACTATTGCAATTGAATTAATTCGTAACAAAATAAATCGAACGAAAGCAAATATGAATTAATTCCATTCAATATATATTGCTTAGTGAATTAATTCATCGAATTTTTAATTCAGAATTGAAAAATTGAATTAAGGAATTAATTCTTCAAAGCTCTGGTTGCCAGTCAATAGCTCTACCATCTGAGCTGTATCGACGTGTAATATTTGATAGATAAAACCATAATTGACCTGCTGCACACAAGTCAGCTTACTCGCCAACATACAAAAAATATATGGTGTTGAAAAAATATTAAGTCTAAAAATAAATTTAAAAAATTTACAAAAAAATCTAGAAAATGACTTTCTATTTGAAATAATGATAAAAATTAAGTCATTATCAGTAACTCATTATTATATGTTTTTTGAAATAATGCAGAAGGTAAGTTGGTGTCATTGCTGGTAGTCCAAAAAATAATGATATGTCATTTCCGTTTCTACACTGGGATATATTAATAATGTTTCTCGCGACGTGAACATCATTCGAACACACAGACTTTGCAGTATGCCATAAATATAATGCCCGAACTAATTTTGCAAAAACCTCCGGGAATTTCGTATAATTAATGGTTGGTTGTTTAATTCGCGTTGTAACCATTAATAACGAAATTTCTTGTTGCACCGTATAATTTAATCAGCTAATTTTACTGTTCTAAAGAACGCCTTGTAGAACAACTCCTTTTCATTTATAACCCGTTATGATGTCGGTTGTAACACCGATGCTTATTTTTTTTTTTTTTTTTTTTTTTTTTTTTTGTTATCCCACACTCAGGGAACTATGTAGATCAAATCAACTGCAAATGCAATATGAAATTTTTTTTATCAAATTCTCTGCACTCATAGAAATAAATCTATAAAAATAGCAGAAAAAGTAACTAAAAATTAGTTAAAAATGATGTTGGAGAAAAAACTGCTGAAATTAGCAGATCTTTTTGCTAAATACTAATAAAATAAGAACAGCAAAATTGGAACTGTTAAATTTAGTTATATTTAAGTTAACTTTTAGTTAATTGAAAATAACAAGTTGTACTGTAAAATCTGCAGAAAAAATTAAAAATTAACGTTCAGATGGTGCCGCAAAAATATTTTGCACTGTCGACAAATATGCTGATAACGCCGACATTTTCCATGTTCATCATTTGCCGGATCGCTACTGGCGCCACCTTGGTATTCCAAACTGATAGAGATAAACTTATAACTGTCAAGTTTATCTTTTAATTGTCAAAAACTGCATGTGTAAACGATGAAGATTAAAACCTTGGATTGACTTTAATCAAGCAGATAAATTTCTCTGTCTAAATGCACTATAGAACCTATGAATTCCTTAACCGGTATGCTATGAATTGCTCCCTTTGACTTTTCCTGTTTACAAATGATAAAGTTAAATGGGACACTGATACATATATTGAAGGATTTAAAAAATTGCACCACAAGGATGTCATAATGAAATTATAGAAACTATGGGCAAAGTGAACTGAGCTGAGAAGTAAATTGAAATTTTTAAAAAAAATTGTGTTTTCATATTCAGATGGGATATTCATTATCCTGCCCTCGTTTATGCATACATACATATTTACTTTTACAAATTTATTAAAGTTTGAGTTTTATTTCAAATTTCTATATGGGCTTATATGTGCGTGCTAAAACCATAAACTTTATTTAAGTTTAATTTACTTTACTTTCATTTTTTATTTCAAAAAGAAACATTTAAATATTTATGTTATTTTGTGTAACTTTTCAACAAATATAAGAAGAAAAAAAACTTTTTCATTTCACTTGCCATGAACATTTTAAATGAAAATGTTCCTAAAGTCCGCTAACTTACCCTAATAAAAAATGCAAAATTAAAGATCAACTACAGTTATTAAATAAAATTCTTTTTTGCTTATTTCTAAGTGTAGTATTACACCAAGATATGTTATCCACCCTAAGATTTTTCATTACTTGGGGAAATTTTAATTATTCAAGTTTCATTTAATGTACAATATATATTGTAGTTATTCTATAAATATTTTATTAAATAAAATGTCACAAACAATTTTTATTTTATAAATTTTATTGAAAATCTCATAAGAATTTGTGTGCAAGTGTTTAAACTTTTTGTTTTTTGCATAACAAAAGAGGGTAATTTATTTTATATTCAAATATGTATTTTTCAAAAATTATTCTTAAGTGTTTATTATTTGTATGTACAACAAAAGTACATGTCATTTATTATGAATCAATAATAAAAAAAAATAACAATTTATATTATTTTTAACCATAACTCTTAAATCTTTTATGATTTCAATACAATGCACACAGGGCCAAAACTTGAATTCATTGGACAAAAGTCTTATCCGTAAACACAGCTGGCTGAAATTGTGTACTAGGTTGTTTTCGGAGCTAATGATTTGAAAAATTGTATCAAAAGGTTAAAATTTAAAATGATGTTACTAATACGATGGCAAATAAATTAAATTTTAGTCCAACCACATTGACATTTTTACAAGTTTGGCCTTAGGATCACTGATTATAATTTCGTACAATCAGGATTAATGACACCAATTCTTTACGATTTAAGGACTTAAATATTCTCAAAATCGGCAAATTTCAAGGTCGAGCGTAAAAATAAAACACCAAAATGTCTAAGGAATAGTTCCACAAGTTAAAAGCATTAACTGCCCAGTGTAGAAAATCAATATCAGATACATACAGTAGACGCTCGCAAATTAGAGCTTTCAGTAATTCGAACGTCCAGAAATTAGAATCAGTGTTTGCAATATATTAAACGCTCTGAAATTCGAATTTAAAATTCTAATTTCTGAGCGTTTTTTTTTTTTTGGTTATTTGAATACACAGAAATCCCCAATTTATTTTTATTCTGTTTGAATAAAGTAAAACTAAAAAGGGGAATCACCAAATTATATATGTTTTTCCCTATTTGTTTTTTTTTTTGTCGCATTTATGTACATTTTTGGCTAGTTTATTTGTGAAATTTGATACGCGTGTACATATTATTTGGCAGTCTCTATTAAATAGTGAAAGTGTATCATTTAAAATGTTAAATAAACGTAAAAAAAACACTTTATCATTGGAAACGAAACGAAAAAAAACGTCCAGAAATTAGAATAATTCAGAAATTAGAATTGCCTCAAAAACAAAGCGGTTCTAATTTGCGAGCGTCTACTGTATATGGTTAATGAATATGGATATTATATGGTATGGCGGGTCGATTTAAAAATCGGCCAAGTGACAAGGATAATCTAGGGATCAAAATAAGAAACTTTGCCCGAGGAACCATACCTCTACAACGAATTCTGATATCCCAACTTTTGACCCGTAAGGTCAAATTTTGAAAAATCCCACTTTGAGCCATTTAGGGTGCCCCAATCGAGTCCAAGTGTATGACCGACCCCCACTAACTTTGGAGGGCCGACCCACCCATGCCTGTGGCACACCACCATACAAACACTTCAAAAAATCACCATTTTTGACATGAAAAAATCAGCGAAATGTTTATGTTTTTTCTTTTTGTGAACCTTCCATTTTAGGTATAGGATGTGTTGAGCGGACTTTTGTAAAACACTACGAGGAACATTTTTGTGGAACATTCTAACCCTCTAACTCTTCAAGGAAAGTGAATTTTTTTGGTCCGTTTTTAAAAAGGGACAAAAAAGACCCGTAACATGAAGAGTTAGAGGGTTAAAATGTTCCACAAAAATATTCCGCGTAGTGTTTTTTACATAAGTTTGCTGAACATATCCTATACCTGAAATGGAAGATTCCCATGGTTTCTCCCTAAAATCCCGATTTGTGGGACATTTGAGCACCAATTCTGAATAAGTACGAAAGTGCCAAAAATGGTGATTTTTTTTAAATTTTTGTATGTTGAACCCCCCAGGGGGTTCCAAGGGGTATGCCACTGGCATGGGTGGGTCGGCTCTCCAAAGTTAGTGGGTGTCGGTCATACATTTGGACTCTATTTGGGGTTCTCTAAATGGGTCAAAGTGGGATTTTTCAAAATTTTAACCTACGGGTCAAAAGTTGGAACATCAGAATTCGTTTTAGAGGTATGCTTCCTCTGGCAAAGTTTCTTATTTTGATCCCTACAAACTGACCCGCCCTAATGGTTATGTAACTAAATACCTGGTAATTCAATAAGGTTCTTCAATAAGAGCGCTACAAAAGTTTTTTTAAATAAAACCAAAACGGTTTTGGATATCAATGAAATTCTTTATTCCTGTGAAAGTATGTTCGATGCCATTATGTATGGAAATCGATCTCTTTTGCATGGCCACCACGGGTACGCTTGCAGAAGTCCAGACGCTGAACCCAATTTTCGATGGTTTTCAATCATAAATCGGCCGATATTCGTACGAAGTTCATCAATCGTCGCTGGCTTGTTGGCATAGACCATAGATTTGACGTAGCGTCAAATCGCACGACCGAGGCGGCCAATCGACTGGACCATTTCGTGAGATAACACGTTCTCCAAACTTGGTTTGCAATAAATTGATTGTGAAAAATTTTTTTTTGCCGACCGTAGGGGTCGCTTTTTTAAATTTTTTGTTATAGCTTTGGCATTTAAAATCGGATTTTAAAGTGTGATATATCGGTGTTTTTGCCTCGAGGAGACCAGTGTTTTGCTATATAGTAAAAATCCAATTAAAAAAAATTTAAAAAGGCGACCCCTACGTTCGGCAACCAATATATGAAAAAAATTTCTACTTGGTTTAGCGAAAAACTTCCTTAGCAAAAGTTTAATGATTTTTTGCGAGCTTTAATTTTCTGACATTAGGGTGGTACATTAGGGTGGTAGCAACTGAGATCTGGTGGGTAACTACTAGAACGGGATACTTGAGGTCAAAATGTCATTAGAGCAAAACACTGGTCTCCTCGAGAGAAAAACATCGATATATCATACTTGAAGATCCGACAGTAAATACCAAAGATATAATAAAAAATGTAAAATGGCGACCCCTACGTTCGGCAAAAAAAAATAAAAAAAATTTTTTTGAAACCTCCTTGCAAAAATACCTCATATTGGAGGGTGTACGGCGCACTTTTTTTTTTTTTTTGCCTGTAAGGTGGTACGCTCTAATGTACATATAGTTTTTTGTTGCACAGTTGTTAAAGAAAGCCTCATATGTATTTGAGTCAATATATTGTATTTATGTTATTGTATTTTTAAGTCCTCGTCTCTATTATTATTGTATTGTATTTTTTGCTTTCTATAAAAATAATGTTATAATCTACATAAAGTTAAGCTATTTGGGAATTCATTATCATAATCATTGGAACCATAATCTTTATGGCATAAAATTACATTTTGAATTTATAAGTGGGTATGCATGAGTCCTTTTATGTGTGTATATATGGGTGTGTGTGTGTGTGTGTGTATGTGTAAATTATGGTCAGTTGACTTTTATTGAAAATAAATCAGGAAGTCATAACATTGTAACTATAATTTTTAATAAAAATGTGTGTTTATGAATTCAATTATAGTTAGAGATGATAATAAACCAAATTATATTAAATGTGCAAAAAATATTATTGGAAATACTAAAACATTGAAAACAATAAATCAAAATAGATACAATATTTTTGCTTAAATGAAAAATTGTTAAGGGGGGACATGACATTCGCGGCAGAGAAAACAGACCTTTTTTTAAAAATTCATAACTCAGTCAAAAACAAACATTTTTCCAAATTTTTATTATTGTAGAAAATTGAACAAATTACAAGAAAAAAATTCAAAAAAATATATTTTTCACTCCAACATGGTTTTATAGAGCTCCAAACTGCCGGCAGAGAAAAAAACGGGACTCGTGGTTGCAGCGCTGGGAGTCGCAAAAATTGTCCGATCTGGAAAAAAAATGACTTTTTTAAATCTTAACAAAATTGGTTATCGTATGACATGAGCTTTTTTTTAAATTTTTTTTCAATTTTTGGTGATGTTCCAAATTTGAAAGTGTGTTTTTTCGAAAAAAAATATTGACTTTAAAAATTCATAAAAAATCGAAAAAAATTTAAAAAAAAAAGCTCGTGTCATACTATGGGGAATCAAGTTTAAAAAATACAAAAAAAAAAAAAAATTTCGTCAAAAAATTAATGCCGCAACCAGTACGAAAAACATGGTTTCGAGATAAACGCGTTCAAAGTTTGTGTATATATCAGCTGCCGTACGTAAAATTAAAAATGCGCTCTCACTAATCCGGCTGTAACTTTTGAACCCGTATAAATTTTTACATGAAATTTTTTTTGTTAGAATCTTAAGAATATTTACTAAAATACAAAATTATAAAAAAAGTCGATTTAAAAAAACCGCCAATGTCATGTCCCCCTTAAAAAGGATAAGCCTCATAATATTAACATTTTACTTAGAGGGCACAATTTTACTATAAATACTTAAAATATTAAAAAAAAAAATTATCAAATATTTAACAATCGTGATTTCTCATAAAAGAAGTATTAATTCGAAAAGCATAGAAATTAATTAATGAATAAGTATTCCGTATTTGATATTTTAAATAAAATATTTTAAATAAAATTAATTTTAAACAAAATCTCTTATTTACATCCTACAGACAAGCCAAATGGCTTCGTGGGATTAGATATATAAAAATTGTTAATTAAATTATTTCAATAAATTTCAATTAAAAAATGTTGGGATTTACATTAGATTATAAAGGTCAAGATTAATAATTGTAAGGTTTCAAAAAATCGAATTGTGCTATTCTGAATATAAAGTATCGAATTTCCCAAAACTAGTAGGTATTTAATGGGAAAGTTTTAAATATAAATTTTTATTTAGTAGTGGCCAATATATGTAAACCATTCTATATTCTAATTCAGGAGGACCTAATTCTTTTCTGTATTTGTAAACAAAACTACATTTTTTCTATTTAAAAGATCACATTATTTCTTTAATATTTCTTTACCTTTAACATTTACGTGCTCTTTTAAACAGAAATTATATATAAAAAAAAATTGTTTGTTTACCCATCTATGAAAATTCATGATAAAATTCTGTGTCATAATACGAGTATTATAAATTATATTCATAATGTAGAATATAAATAAAGTAGGTTAGTTAAAATAATTCAAATAAATTTTTCGTTGGCTCTCTCTTTTTTCCTCCATGGTCTAAGATTATTATAAATTTATACTTATATTTTTAGATAGAACAATATAAAAGAACAAAAGGAAAATCTTCAGGCAAACCTTGGTTAAAATTTGCACTTATTCTATTATCGATTTATTTATTTTTCTAGACCATATCATTTTCAATACTTAATAAAAGTGTTGCATTTTGAATACAAAAGTAGAATACTGAATGCTACTTATACAATATTCTAGGTGCAACAACTATTAGAATGAACTATGTACATTATTGTACAATGTACTATAAATCTATAAATACATATAAATCTTGACTACCGGATATAGTTCAAAAGATTTACTCTTACTACTATACACCAGCTGAGACGAAGATGTTAAGGCAAATGAAATTCTTGTATTAAATATATAAAAAATAATATTAATACTTACATTGTAGCAATTAAAAGTATATTTTATAACAGTAGTTATTTGTGTTCTTTTAATGACTCCTTAAAAATGTGAATAGTTAACAATTATGAAAGCTCACGCCTGTGAGAATCTGGGCCTTGCTAAGTGAAAAATGTTAGGATACAATTTTAAAAAGTTACAATGATCTTTGCAGTTGGAATTTGTTATTTGCAAATTTTCAAAGTCACATCTAACTTATTATAAGCAAGTCTTAGCAGATTTGGTTCTGATTGTATAAACAATTCAATATGATTTCATAGTGAATGCATTATTGTTACTTGCCTCAAAGGTAGCAAATATATAATATTCTATACAATAATTTTGCATACCAATAATTGGTAGTTGAAAGAGAAGGGCTAAGGAAAAGCTAAGGCTTCAATTTGTTTGAAAAAAAAATTTAAAGAAAAAATTTATTGTTATTTATTGAATCTATTTATAGAATTACTTGCTTAAAAGCACGATTCATCGTTAACGGTAGTCTAAAATATCGGAATATATTTAGATGAAAGTTTTTTAATTTTTCTTCGGAGTTAATCTTTTTCAATAAGTAATAAATAATATTTTGTCGTAAATGTTTAAATTTCAAGTTTCAGATTTCTCTTAAACCCCATCGAGAATACAAAAAGTGTGTTTTAAGTAAATTAGCGCATATATCAGGTAACATGTATTTTAAATTTAATTTGTTTAACCCAAAGTATAAATGTTCAAAAATCCCTTGGTAAATATTTGTAAATGCGCAATTTCAAGGAGGGACCTATATGCCAAAATATGAATTTCCTAGCTCCGGCGGTTTGGTTCTGGTGATTAAGGAGACATTTTTCTTCACTAAAATCCCAATTTTTTTTTTAAAGAGTAGCAACACTCAGGACATTCTTCCTGCTGATCAACGTGTTGCTTTCTTTGAAAAGGGGATAGATCAGAAATGAAAGGTGGTAAAATATGAAGGGCTTCAAATATGGCAACACTGTAATTGAGCGGGATGTTGAATCTTGAAATAGTTGCTTACTAGAATTTAACTCAAATATAACTAAAATCTTATATATGGGTGATATCAAAAAATGTGATAAAAACCGTGTTACCACCGAATTTCTAATGCATGGATTACATTTGAGTTACATATTTCGATATATATCAGCGCATTGTCACCTGTTTTACAAAATTTATAATAATCTGACCAGTTTTTGTTTAATACATAAAATTTGTGACCAATTTTATAGGAAAATGTAAACTCCGTAACAAGTAACTACCCGAGTAAAAAAAATTATATATAATCATATGTGGCATATATTACAATATATAATTAGACATGTGGTTATGTATATCCATATATAATTATATATGACGTTTTTTCCGAAAAATTTTACTTATATTATGCCATATATAATTTTATCTAATTAGATATCGGCCTTCATAATATTAGATATGGTATATATGATTATATATTACATAGCATGGCTGATCTTATTGCATACATAGTTATATATAGAGCTATATCTTAATATATATGGTGGCATTTTAGCAATATATAATTATATATGTTATCATTTAAACAATATATAACTATATATGGCGCTAGTTAAACTAGATGTTATCATATATGGTGCCATTTAAACCATATATTATCATATATGGTGGCATTTAAACAATATATGGTCATATATGGTACCTTATGAACAAAATATTTAATACAGTTCCAGATATGATAATATATGCTACTATATATAGTGCCATATATATTGATATATGGTGTCATTTATACAATATATTACCATATATGGTGCCATTTAAACCACCCGGTGAAAAATGTTCGTATATGTTCATATATGGTTTGCACATATATGAAGAAATTCAAAAAATGAGGTAACACCTAAGTATATGTCCATATATGAACATTAATGGTTCAACCATATATGTATGGATCCGAAAAATGAGGTAACACCTTAGTATATGTTCATATATGGACATTTATTAAATATATGCGAATACATGCGAACATTGCTGTCCTTTATTATAAGGTTGTACGATAGATATAAATTTATGTATGACATTCAAATTAGGCGCTACATATGTTCTTTTTTTTATTCATGGCATTAAATATAATTCCATATTTATTCAAATATGAGTTCCTTTTACATATATGAAAAAATGTATTCTTCGAAATATGTTCATATACAAGTCCCTTTTGCATAAATTGAATAACATATACTTTCATATTTGTCCATATATGAGTGCCATTTCCATATATGAAATAACAGATGCTTCCATATATGTCTGTATATGAAATTTTTTCCATATATGGAATCACATATACTTCTATATATGTTCATATAAAATCCATATATGTTCATATAAAATCCATATATGTTCATAAAAAATCAATATTTGTTCATATGTGTCCATACATAAACCATATATGAACATGTTTGAGCGTATATGAACATTTTTCACCGGGCATATATTAATATATATAATGCCATTTAAAGAATATTTGGTCATATATGGTACCTTATGATCAAAATTTTTAATACAGTTCCAGATGTGATAATATATGCCACTATATATAGTGCCATATACATATATTTACATATGGTGTTATTTAAGCAATATATTACCATATATGGTCCCATTTAAACCATATATTATCATATATGGTGCCATTTCAACAATATATGCTCATATATGGTACCTCATGAAGAACATTTTTTATACAGTTCCAGATATGATAATATATGCTATATTGTATAATACCATATACTTTGATATATCATATCATTTAAACAACATACCATATGGTGCCAGTTAAACAATATATTGTCATATATGGTAACTCATCAGAAACTACAATATTAACTGTATTTCAGAATCTATTAATTGTATTTCAGAAATTATAATTGTATTTCAGAAATTATCGAATGTATTTCAGAAATTATTAATTGTATTTCAGAAATAATCAAATCTATTTCAGAATTTGTTGATTGTATTTCATAGTTAATAGAGAAAAATTTATTAAATACATTTCATAATTTCTGATATACAATTGAAAATTTCTGAAATACAGTTTGATAATTTCTGAAATACAATTGATAAAACTGAAATTCAATTGATTAGTTCTGAAAAACAATTCATAAATCTGAAAAATAATTCATAAGTTCTAAAATACAATTAATTATTTCTGAAACACAATTGATAAATCTTAAAAACAATTGATACAAATGGAAATGGTGTATAGCATCAAAAAGATGTAAATTGGCGCTGTGGTGTAATGGTTAGCGCGTTGGACTGTTACACGTGAGGTTGCGGGTTCAAACCCCAACCAAGGCAACATCAATTTATGAAAAATAATAATATGTATGAGTTTTTCTATCCCTCATACACATCGCAGTGTCCTCCTTCGGTGTTCCCATAGCACTTAACCCTACCGAAGTAAAATAATATAACAGGGCTATGAACTAAAAAGCTACAACAAAGTTCGCCAACTCACCATCAGATGGCGCGCAACAACTGTTCTAAAATTCAACATCTCGCACAATTACAGTGTTGCCATATTTGAAGCCCTTCATCTTTCACTACCTTTCACTTCTTCTCTATCCCCTTTCCAAAGGAAGCAACACATTAATTAATAGGAAGAATTTCCTGTGTTGCTTCTCTTTAAAAAAAAAAATATATTTTATTAAAAAAATTCAATTTAATAAAAAAAAAATATAATTTTATAAAAAAATTTATAGAAAAAAAAATTATAATTTTATAAAAAGAAATTTATTTTATAAAAAAAAAAAAATGCATAGCCGTGAACGGTATCCGACTCGAGACCTTCTGAGTTTAAAGCTTATTTTAACAAAATATTGTAATTTTTATAAAATCAGTGCTCTGTCAGTGTATTATTTTTTGAACAGTTGGCAATATCTGGCTGGGATCTTATTTAATCCCAAATAAATGAAGATCTTACATAGTACCCAAATATAATGCGGGATCCATTTTTATCTGTCATTTCTGTGGATACCCTATTAAAAAAATTAATGAAGTACAACATACAATCATATCTTTTTCTGATACCGGCCAAAATAAAATTTTATTCGAAAAATGGTGGATCGTACTGCAGTAATTTAGATCCACCTTGGATCTAATATGATGAAATACGATCCGAAAAACAAGTTTATCTAATTATATAAAATTGGATGTGACATAATGATAATCAAGAAATAATTTCAATAGAATGGACATTTAATGCAATCTGAGCGATATCTGAATGATTTCCCAACAAACCAAACGATATCGTTTCGAATTCGTAACGATATCATTTCGATGATACGTTTGTCCGAGAATGATATCATTAACGATTCATAAGTAATAGGTACTGTGAAGAAAAGTGCACATTCGTTAATGATATCGTTTTTTCATGAAATAACGATATCGTTTTGATATCGAAAAAAGTCATATAGCAAAATTTTTGTCGTTATTTTATCACCATTCTATGAAAATATGATATCATTGACAATATCGAAATAAAGAAGTATATATGATATCTTTAACGATTAAATTAGAACAAGCAAATATGATTTTTTCAGAAAATTTATCGTTATTTTGAAAAATTATGATATCATTACGAGTTCATATTTTTGTATCATAAACGATAGCAAATATGATACTTAATATGAATTCTTTAACGATACTGTATCTTATTGTGTTATTTTTGTCTAATGGTATCAATTAAAATGTAACTTTTTGTATTAAATCTAATTTTATATAATTAGATTTACCCATTTTTTCGATCTGCCATTTTTCGAATCAAATTAGATCTAAGTTTATCCCCAAATATATTGCTGGATCTAATTTGATCTGCCATTTTCCAGATCAATTTATATCTAAGTTTATCCACAAATATATTGGTCGATCTAATTCGATGTGCCATTTTTCGGATCAAATTAGATCTAAGTTTATCCCCAGATATATAGCTAGATCTAATTCGATCTGCCACTTTTTCGGATCAAATTAGATATACGTTTATCCACAAATATATTGCGGGATCTAATTTGATCTGCCAAAATTGAGATCAAATTAGATCTAAGTTTATCCCCAAATATATAGCTGGATCTAATTGGATCCGCCATTTTTCGGATCAAATTAGATCTAAAAATATCCGCAAATATATAGCTGGATCCGCCAATTTTCGGATCAAAATAGATCTAAGTTTATCCCCAAAGATATCACTGGACCCCCCAATTTTGAGATATAACTTGATCTTAGTTTATCCCCATATATACAATGGGATCTAATACGATATGATTGGATACACCCAATTTTGAGATCTAATTGGATCAGCTAGATATTACAGCAGATCTTAAACAATATCAAATTGGATATAATTAGATATTGCGCGAGATCAATTTTTTTTACTCGGGTAATAAGGTTTTTTAACTTTAATAGCTTATATTTTAATAACCAATAAAGCTAAACACTAACTGTTAGAATTTTTATGAAGAGGAAAAGTGCCGTTTTTAATAAAAATTAATACATTTTACAAACTTTTTCGTATATCTTAGCTATCACGACTTCAACTCTGTAACGATTTTTCGTCATAATTTTTGATAAAAATGCATATACCAGAATTTTGGAGTTATCTATTATTTATATTGCGAAAAGTATAAGTTATTTATACTCAAATGATCGTTGGACTGTAAGTAATCATCCAGTATAACAGACTTGAAGCTTTTCCGCAGCATGTAACATTCTCGAGATGAAAAAAGATGTCTTTAATAAGATTTGAAAAAATGTTGTAAACTCCGTTCCTAATTTTTACACCAAACTATTTAACGAGTAAGAAAAACAATGTCATATTTGGATTCACCTTGTAGGCATCATGCAATTTCGTTTCGGAAAAAAAATTCTGACAAAGCGTTTCTGAAAGAAAACGAAAAAAGTAACCAAATGTAAACTCCGTAACTGTAAACTCCGTAACCACAATTGTTTGCATCAGATTTCATTCAAATAAATGTACAGGTTGGTTGAAAAGTTCCTGCGCTCACCAAGAGATGGCACTGCTAACTCCAAACTTTTTTTTTCTCAAGTTGGTATAACTGTCCTGAGAACACATGCAAAGTTGCAAGTCATTCTGTCAATTCATTCTTTGTTTACAAGCCATTTGAAGTTGACGTGTCATTGATTTTTTTTAATATGGAAAAAATTGAATATCGTGCAGTCATTAGATTCTTTGTTTTGGAGGGTTTAAAAGCAAAGGAAATTTATGAACAATTGTTAGAAGTGTATAAGGAGTCCTCACCATCAAAACGCACCGTTGAATTTTGGGCAACCACAGCAGAAATCATTGAGCAAGTACATAATATGGTTAGTGAAGATTCAAGTTTGACTAAGCGTGAAATTTCTAATGCCATAGGCATCTCAGACGAACGAGTACTCCATATTTTACATGAAGAATTACGTATGAAAAAACCGTTTGGAAAGTTAGTGCCGCACACATTAACAATTCAACAAAAACTGGATCGAAAACAAATTTCGCAGCGTAATTTGGAGCGTTTTAAGCAGAATAAAACCCACTTCTTGTGTCGTTTTATAACTATGGATGAGACTTGGATCTACGACCATGATCCTAAATTGAAACAAGAACGTTTACACTGGACTGAAGGTGGTTGTTCAGCTTCAAAGCAGATGAAGTCACAACGATCAGCAAAGAAGGTTATGGCATCAGTTTTTTGGGATGCAAAAGGAATTTTGTTGATTGATTATCTTCAGAAAGGTAAAACAATCAACTCTGAATATTACTGCAGCCTTTTGGATCAGCTGGATGAAAAAATTCGTGAGAAAAGACCTGGTTTAAAGAAGAAAAAAATCATTTTTCATCAAGACAATGCACCTGTTCACAAAAGTGTTTTGACGATGGCTAAATGCAAAGAATTAAAGTACGAATTGCTTGAACATCCACCGTATTCACCAGATTTGGCTCCCAGTGACTACTATCTCTTCAGAAATCTCAAACAATTCCTTCGTGGAAAGCATTTTTCGTCGAAAGAAGAGGCCATAGCAGACGTAGACGGTTATTTTGCAGAGCTTCCGGAAAACCATTATAAGGGTGGGATAAAATTATTGGAAGATAATTGGAACAAGTGTATTGAGCTTCTAGGAGAGTATATTGAATAAAAAAATATATTTCGTAACAAAAACATTATTCTTTCATTTCGAGCGCAGAAACTTTTCAACCAACCTGTAGATAAATGTTTAAAATATTTTAAAATAACCATAAACAGAGGTGATTCAACTAATATTTATGCGTCAAAAGACGATTCAACTAACAATTTTGCGTCAAATCAAAAAAAGTTATCAGTTTTTTACCCTAAGCTGCTGGAGCGAAAAACGATTGATTTTGCATTTCATTGGTTTTGAATCGATATTTCGAGTCATTACTGACATTAGTTTGACAAATTAAATTTGTTTCACACAATTTGAGAATTTTTTGATCGCTCAATATTATGTTTTTAATATATTATTTTGTAACTGCGCAACCGCTTTTGGGATTTTAAAAAATTTTATTTTTTTGAAAAGCATTTAAAAGGACCAAAAATACAAAATTAAAAAAAAAATAAAAATTTTTTTCGCGGAATGAATTGTATTTTTATTCACGAAACCGCCAATTTCATAAACACAAATTATATATCATTGGAAAGCAAGTTGAAAACCCAAATACGAAAAACTAATAAATTGAAGAAAATTCGTACGCAATTTTTTTTGTTATATCTTTTGCTTGCGGAAATGTAAACTCCGTTACAACAAAAAAAAATAAAATTGTGCAAAAAAAGTTATTGCGACAACTTGTAGATGAGATTCTTTGCAATTAGGTTTATAATGACTAAACTTACTGATTCCACTAAGGAAAAACCGAAATATTAACACTTTTTGCTTCTCACAAATTTGGCACAAAAATTTATCACATTTTTTGATTTCACCCATATATTTGCTGATCTTATCGTACTACTTTTCAGCAAGCCCATTTCTAACTAATTTTTAATAGTTTCAGCTAGCTCTGTCTCAGTGTAGAAAATCATTACCAGATATGTGGTTATGTTACTACATACCTGGTAATGGTAACTTCCCTGTGGGAAAACAGTGGTCAGTTGTAGTGAGAGTACCTGTCCCGTGACCGGTTAAAACAGGACCGGTCTGAAGGAAAGTGCCCTGTGACCCCTCTCGTGACCAGTGAAAACAGGACCGGTCTGAAAGTACCTAACCGGTGACCTGTCCCGTAACCGGTGAAAATGCAACTGGTCTTAAAGTACCAATCCTGTGACTAGTAAAAATAGTACCGGTCTGAAAGTACCTGTCCCGAGACTGGTGAAAATGGAACTGAACCAGTGGTACAAATATTAGAGATCAATTATTCGGATTTTTATTTTGATTGATTAATCCTTACATGCCTCAATTGTAATGGCAGGGAATTTTCCGACCAAACTTCGTGGAAATATAGATCTATGCCAAAGAAATATTTTTATTATTTTACAGCAGCCCCTAGCGGAGATATTGGGAATTAAAGTTCGAACGTTAACATGCTGCCGGACCCGAGCGGGTTAAGATTTTTTTTAATTTTATTTTTATATTATTTCCATAACTAAACTCTACATACAATTTGTAGAGTTTTTGAATTATATTAAAAAATTTTATTTTGCTTTAAACTTTAATGTGAAAACTTAAAAAAATATTTTAATTTTTGCAAAAATAGTTTTTTCGGACTTTCTATATTTTTTTATATATAGATTTTTTAATTTTACTTTTTCAAAAATTATTTGAATTTTTGCATTTAAAAAATACAAAAAAAAATGTTTCCGACTTTCTATATTTTCATATATTTTGTTAGAAAATTGCAATATAATATTGTCATGTTAAATTTAAGTTGTTGTTCCAAAAAGATTGCAGTTGTCTGCAATAAGAAAACGATGATTGGAAAACTCAAACTTGAGGTAGAAAAATATTTTATCTAAATATATAAAACTTAAAATTTTAAGGAACTGATTCCTTTAAAGAAAAGAAATCAGTTTTTTGTAAGTATGTTGATCGTGTAAAAAAACTTTCATCAAACAAAAACTAATTTCGGTTAATGCGCTTTTACGCATTTGTACATATATTTTCATAAATGCGTTATTGCGAATTTACCCGAATTTTCGGATAAATTATTCCCCACTTAAAAGTGCAGAAAACTCTACATTTTTGAAGGCGCATTTAAGCGGGGACTACTGTACATCTGTTATTATTTTTTCAACTAATTTTTTTGTATGTTAATTGATGTTATTACATATCCCCAAATCTGACTCCATATATAACTACATAAGCCATTTAAAACTAATCGAAATATATGTAGTGACCGATATGATTATATATGGTCTGATTCTAAGTTATATAAAAATGTAGGTATCGTCAAACTAAAAATACATTCTTGTAATTTCATATAACTTTCTATATAATTTCATACAAATTAATATATAGTTCAGTCATGTGACAGGTTCTTTTGTGTCAGTCCTATGACAAGTTCTTTTTCGTCAGTTTTGTAACATGTTCATCTGCACCAGTCCCGTGACAGGTTCATTTGCGCCAGTCCTGTGATTGGTTCTTTTGTATCAGTCCTGTGACTGTTTCTTTTGAGTCGGTCCTGTGACACGTCACAAGGGGCAATTGACCCCCTCCTAGGACAAGCCCATGTTAAAGTTACCGGTCCTTTTCTTATAAAAGGACCGGTCCTTGTCCCCAAGCACCGGTCAAGTGACGTGTCCTGTGACCGGTTCCTTTTCCCACAGGGTTGTTACTTTTATTATTACCTTTGTATGGCGATGTCGCGCAAAATAATGAGTTATGGTTACACACCAACATACCAAAAATCAAAAAATATGTCGTTACCTATGTGCTTACCAGTATTGACAAAAATAATCATTCTAAAAATAGATTTTCAAAAAAATAAGTTTTATAAAAAAATATTTTCTTATTGTAAAAATTTATTTTAATAAAATTTGTTCGGGCAGGAATCGAACCTGGGACTCCAGATTGTCAGTCTATAACTCTACCGTCTGAGCTAACTCGACTTTTTATATTTGATAGATAAAAACTTAATTGACTTTCTGCGCACAAGTCAACTTAATCGCCAACATACAAAAAATCAAAACATATATCCTTAACAGTGTTGAAAAATATTGAGTATAAAAATGGATTTCAAATACTTACGCAGTTTTTGCGAATATCTTGGCATGGCTTTCACTGCAATTAGTATAAAATAATTTTTTATTTTGTAAATTACCCGTAATTGAAAACATTTGTTTATATTTTTTAAAATTTTTTTATAATTTGTTGACAATTAGAGATGTGAACAAATTAGGGATGTGTTTTCTTAGTTATACTTGTCATGTTAAACAGTTAACAGAGTGATGGTAACTCTAGAGTGCAACAAATCCGTACTCCAGAGTCAAACAACTTTGACTCTAGAGTGGAATAAAAAAAGATAGCAAAATACAAAAATGTATTAGTAAGAATAAGAAAAGAACTAAATTTGCTACAGATTGGAGTACTCCATCATTGTAAACGCACATTTAAGGTACTTTTACAATGGTGGAGTGGCTCTACTCTGCAGCACAGATTAAAATGTTAACTGTTCGAAATGCAGAGTAGAGTTACTTCAAAACTTATTTGACATTTTAGTATTTACTTCATATTTTCGCCACTCTTTTGCCAGAATTTTTATCGTTTTTTATTTTAATATTTTTTTTTTATTTTAAATCATACCGAAAACACCACAAATTTTATATTTATTTAATATATTTTGTTATTATTTTTTTTAATTTGTTGACACTTAAAGATGTGAACAAATTAGAGATGTGTTTTTTTGGGTATATTTGTCATGTTAAAAGTTAACAGACCAATGTTAACTCCAGAGTGTAGCAAATCTGTACTCCAGAGTCAAACTAGTTTTACTCTGGAGTGGAATAACAAGAGATAGCACAATACAAAAATGTGTTAGTATGAAAGAGAAAAAAAACAAAATTTGCTACAGATTGGAGAACTCCGTCATTGTAAACGCACCTTTAAGCTCTAATGCACACAGGAACACAATTGTTAAAGTATTAATTTTCCTTATTAAATCGTTAAATAACAATTTGTTAATTTCTCATTTCATTCTGGCAACACCCTTATATAATGTGTCGCCACTATCAAATAAATTGATAGTGATTCATAAAATTAGTATTCGATTGGCTCGTTAATCATAGATGAATAATGTTATTTTAAAGATTTTACCAATACAAATAATTTATTACAATTCAAAACATGATAAAAATCATTTTTATACATATCTTGGTTATGTAATAGTTTAAAATAATATTTAAAAGACAATTTAATACTATGAATACTGAAAGTATTCGAGTGACGAATATGTTTTGATTACATCAACATCACTTTTTGTTTAATTTATTTTTTATTTTATTTGTACGCCAATTTGAGAAAATTTAATGAAAAAAGGTTTAAATGCTGCAATTGTTCCAGGTTCTTTATTTTCATTTCTATTACAGCTATGTCTCCATGTCCTATGTTGAAAATAAGTATTTGGCGAAGTGTAGTTTTTTTCTAAATACATTTAACACAAAAAATTTAAAGAAAAAGCTTTTGTTTGCTATTTTTTTCTATTTTTTTGTTTCTCTTTTAACTTTCGTTCGTATTTTTTTCTGACATTAAATTAACAGAATGTTTCATATATATGTGTTTTTTTTTTGTTACGTGTTAATCCAGATAAATATATCCAACTTTTTTTATAGATTTAATAAATCCACTTTTTGTAGGAAAAAATCTAAATCCAGGTGATTAAAAAATTCGTTTAATGATAAAAAATAAATTACTATTAGAAACTCATTATTATATGTTTTAAAATAATGCAGAGAGTAAGTCGGTATCATTACTAGTTGTTTAAAAAATAACGATATGTCATTACCATTTCTACACTGGGGTTACAAACTTTTTCTCTAAGTGTAATGATTTGAAAAATTTCGTACAAACTTAGAAAACATAACTTTTTTATGTGTTTTTTTCTCTAAACAGAATGAGATTATTAAATGCAACTCTTTGCATGAATTTCCCAACACAAAAAGAGATGAAAAAGCAGTAGAGGAAGCACTACAATTAATGATCTAGGTTTACTTTTTTTTACTCCCCCTTCAACATTTTTCCAGTACTCTTTAAACGATATCAATTTAAAGTAAAAGAGAATTGACAAAAAAATAATATTATTTTATTTTTGAAAAATGTTTTTATTGCCTGTACTGAGTATCGAACTTGCGAACTTAAGATTGCTAGTCTATCTTTCTACCGTTGAGTTATTCTTTGATATAAATATTAACTGGCACAAAAACACCACTTTATTATTGTGAGATATTGTGTGTTAAGTCAACGAATAAAATAACTAGACAATTACATTTTGAAAATGGTTTAAACAACTTTTAAATATATAGAAAATAGATAATAAATTATGCTTCAGAATCAATGAAAAGAGTAATTTTTAAGTTAGGTATTAATATCCAAAACACTACATTTAGAAGATGTACGCATGAATATTTGGAAAGTTCCTTAGAATAACTTCCAAAATACTGGTAAAGTAACACTAACTGAAACTTTTGACGCAATGAAAGCAGTGATAATCAAAAAATTACTCACATTTATTTTTGCTGGGTTAGGATAAATTTTAGAGCAATATTTAATACTTTAGAATAAATAATCTTTTGAAGCTGTAACTAAGTGATCTTTTGGATGTTGTTCAGAATTACTTTTAAGAAATCTGTTAAAATCTACTAACAGATACTTTGGAAGCAATAAAAGAAGTGTTTTTTTAGGTTGTTCAGAATTGCTTTTAAAAAAAGTAAAAATACGCTAACGGAAAAATACACTAACGAAAAAGTTTCTTATAAAGTATGACTTCCAATTTTTTTTTTTTTGCTGGGTTGTTAATCCTATGAATTGAAAAAGATTGATTTCTTTTCAAATAGAGCCATTAGTGAACGGTTCATTTAATTTACAACATATTTATTTTTTTTGTATGCAACACATCATTGGCAGCACTGGCTTTATTTTTGTCCATTGTGTTATCGACTTAAAGGCAATTTGCACTCACAATATTTTATCGTTAAAAACAACCTAAAATACATATTAAAATAATTGAAAACACATTTAAAAAAAGACTACTGATTTTTCATTATATTTAAACCATTTTGCTATTTATTTTCAAACATTGTTTAAACAATCCATAAAAGAAATAAAAATAATTGAAAAGTCTGTTAAAACAATCATCAATTTTTAACTTACACAAAGTTAGCAAAAAACGGATTTTGTGGTTTGTTTTTTCATATTTGAAAGTTTTTTTTTTGTTTTGTTTGTATTTTCAAAACACTACACCATACACAACACACACGTTCATATTTTTATTGGCTATGTTTGTGTGTATGAGTAAAGAATTTCTTGTAATTGGAATTGAAATAATTTTGTATATAATCTAACTATTTTAACAAAAAAGAACACCGAAAATATTTGAATTTTTTGTTTTAAATTATTTTTTCTACAAATAGAAATCTAAAAATAGAAAATTTGACTGAAAATAATAACTCCTACAGACAATACATGAGACCGTACCTCAAAAGTTCGCCGTATACCCTCTAATATGAAGAATTTTTGCAAGGCAATTTAAAAAAAAAAATTTTTTGCCGAACGTAGGGGTCGCCTTTTTCAATTTTTCGTTATAGCTTCGGCATTTAAAGTTGGATTTTAAAGGGTGGTATATCGATTTTTTTGCCTCGAGGAGACCAGTGTTTTGCTATAAAGGAAAAATCCAATGAAAAAAAATTTAAAAAGGCGACCCTACGTTCGGCATCCAATGTATAAAAAATTTCTATTGGGTTTATCGAAAAACTTCCTTAGCAAAAGTTTAATGATTTTTTGCCAGCTTTAATTTTCTGACATTAGAGTGGTACATTAGGGTGGTAGCAACTAAGATCTGGTGGGTAACTACTAGAACGGGATACTTGAGATCAATTGTCCTTAGAGCAAAACACTGGTCTCCTCGAGAGAAAAACATCGATGTATCATACTTTAAGATCGGACTGTAAATGCCAAAGATATAAAGAAAAATGTAAAATGGCGACCCCTACGTTCGGCAAAAAAAAATTTTTTTTTTGAAACCTCCTTGCAAAAATAATTAATATTGGAGGGTGTACGGTGCACTTTTTTTTTTGCCTGTAAGGTGGTACGCTCTACAATACATAGTTTTTTGTAATTTGTTTTTTATTGATTGATAAAAAAAAGTTAAACAATATGTTTCAATGTATTTTAATTGATTCTTGAATTTAAAACAAACTTTATCTATTACTTTTCAAATAAACCTCAATCGGTTATGGAAAATATATTGTAAGTGTAGAGAAAGGAAATCAAAACTTACACTACTCACCGGTAGAAAGCGCTGAAATTTAGTATTACCTGAGCAACTATTTAGTATCAGTTTAGTATGAGCTGAGCCTATATTTAATATTTAAACTGCTCAAAATAAGGAAAAAACATGCGCGGAATATATTCAAATAATAAAATTTGATATATCCGTTTGTGTTTTTTCCTTTGTTGTTTGTTATTATTTAAATTTAAATAAAAAAGGAAAATTTTCAATTTTTTTAACAAAGTGCCATCTAGTGATAACGATGTTTTAAAACTTATTTTTTTGGTATTGCCATACCCATGGCCATATGTGTGAATAAGTCGAAAACAAAAGTCGACTTTTCTTATTTTTCATTACACTATGCGACAGTCAAAATCGGGATGAGATGAAACCAACGGGAAATGTTATATCGGTCAAAAACAAGTTATACGTGTCCCGGCGTTTCGCTGGGTCACCCCTAGGAATCGAGATATATCTTTTTTTTTGACATAACTCGAGAACCACTAGTCCGATTTTGCTCAAACAATTTTAAAAAAATTAAAAATTACAATTCCTTTAATCTGTTCGTATAACGTTTTTCTATATACTCAACAGTTTTGCCGGTAAAAATAAATGTTTGTTACCGCTACCATAAAAATCAATAACCTTTTGTTTATTACTTTTTTTTAATATTTTAGGCAAAAACTATTTTTTTCTTGAGTATATAGAAAAACGTTATACGAACAGATTAAAGGAATTGTAATTTTTAATTTTTTTAAAATTGTTTGAGCAAAATCGGACTAGTGGTTCTCGAGTTATGTCAAAAAAAAGACCACCAAAGGTCAAATCGATATATCTCGATTCCTAGGGGTGACAAAGCGAAACGCCGGGACATGTATAACTTCTTTTTTACCGATATAACTTTCCGCGGTAGTTTTAACCCTTCCCGATCACTGACCCCTACCATTTGTCTCACAGTGTTATAAGGGCAGCATCTATAAGCTTTTACATTTACTAGTTTTTTATTCAGCAAATTATAAGTTGTTGCTGTTGAAAATTAATTTCAAATCTCCGTTCCATGTTGCTTTTTTTTCTACTTCTATTATTTTCCATTGCCAGTTGATATAATCCTCTTGTTGGTACTTATTAAAAGATATTTATAATAGTTTTTTTTTATTATTATTCAATCTTCTTACAGTGACAGTTTGTTATATTGTTGTTTTTTCTACCTATAAATTGTTTTGTTTGCTTTATAGGTACAGATCTTCTAAGGACTTCAATTCCTCATTTTTATTTCAATTCTGATTGACTATGGAATGATTGAATTCTCAAACTACACATTGAATGCAGTCATAATTTTTCTCATTCGATTTCATTTTAAAGACTACAATCAGTTTTATCCATTCGATTCAATCGTTAGGAATTTAATCGATTTTAGCTCAAACAATTTAAACAATTAGGTATTCAATTCAATCGACAAAATGTGTAAAAACTACAGTTTTTTTACAGTTAGTTCTATTGGTATTTTAAAAGTATATTTTTTTAATAAAAAATTTGAATTTTTTTTCTTTCGATTACAAAGATAGTATGTGTAATTACTTCAGCCTTTTTTTAAATTTGAAGTAAAAATTCAATGAAATTTTTTTGTTTTTTAAATAACTAACAAAAACAACTATTTAGTGTAAAAATACTGTATTGGTGGTTGTTTATTATGATATTAAAAATAACTGCTTCAAACAACTCTTACGAAATTGCAGCACTTTTCATTAGTTGTTTTTTTTAAATAACTTTCCTAACAGTTGTTTTTTATTTTTTCATATAGAAACAACTGTAACTGCAGTTAAAAACAATTATTGATTACTACATAAACAACTGCCATGTAGTCACTACCAAAATCTTGTAGTATGTAAATTTAGAATTTAACTGTGAACTAAATATTTTTTTTCCATCCTTTACTAGTAAGAAATCGTTAATTTTACTGTAATCAAGTAACACGATTGTTAGTTTTACAAATTTATTAAATCGAATAAAGAAAATCGAATGTCATTCCCAAATTGTTCAATCACGTAATACAAAATGGAATGGTCGAAATCGAAATTAATTTCTAATGATTGAATTCAGTTACTGATAAATTCGAATAAGATAGATGGATTGAATCGATCAAATGAATTCCAGCGATTATTATTAAATATGAATTCATTTGATTTCAAAGAAAATCGATTGATATTTTTTTTAGGAAATCCATTCAAAATAGAATTCATTCTTCGAAGTTCTGTATAGTTAGGGGCTGGATTTCTTTATTTGCAAACTCTTTCCTCTTGCTTTAGGGAAGGACTGCCAAATATTAATACAGCAAAAAGTTAATTAAAAACAAAATTAATTTATGATAAAAACAAAACAATGATCTGAATCTGAATTGTAATTAATAAAATTAAATTATTTATTAATGTAAAAAAGTACTTATTTAAATTGTTCAATGTGGAATTGTATTCAGAGTTTCTACACATAGAATATTTTTTCAGTACTTTTTGAACGAGTGCAAAAGAAACGCTTATTCATCGATTCAAAATTTAAAAAAAAAATTATATATATTTTTTTTTATTTAAAAAAATTTTTTTGCGGCCACCGGGTGTCTCTATTGATACACCACTGTATTATTGTGAGATATTGTGTTTTATTCTCTTCAATAAAATTACTTTTTAAACAAGTGCAAAAGGTGCACTAAAATTCAGTATTTTCTGGTACTATTTTCACCGGTGCATAGAATGCTAATTTTCATCATTTTTATTTTAAATATTTTCAGAAAATGAAAAATTAAAAATTATTGAATGTAAACAAAATCGCCCTTAGTATCTAAATTTTTCAAATGTATATTTTAGTTAAAGTCTCCATTAGTCTGGTAGTATCGTAAAGTATCGTGTCAGCTGTTTACCTTAAACTAGTGATAGTAAACACAACTACATAGTTTAAAAGTAGATTTGACGTAAAAAAATCTATTGTTAATAGATTTCTACATCACGATACCTCATTTTGCCGCACTTTACTTACAAACTAATTTGGGCTTAAAGTCGACTTTAGTTAAAATATTGGGTGGCAGTATGCCATGACTTGGTTTATTGTATTTAAAAAAAATAAATAAAGTCGACTTTAAATTTAAAAGCTACTCTTTTATAGTAAGGGCCATTAATTATAAATATTTAAAAATAAAAAAAAAATTTTTTTAAGAAAATTAAAAAAAAAAATTTAAGTATTGCTAAACGGCGTCAAAATCACTTCTTACAATTACTTTTAGAACAATTAAGCTTTAGAAGCAATGCTTAAGTGATTATTTGGATGTTATTCATAATTACTTCTAAAAAAACTGTAAAAACATACAAGCAGATACTTTGGAAGCACCGAAAGAAGTGATTTGTTTTAAAGTTGTTCAGAATTACTTCTAAAAAAGCAGTAAAAATGGATACTTTTGAAACAATGAAAGAAGTAGTTTGTTAAGCATGACTTTCATTTTTTTTTTTCCTGTTGGATTTATCATATTCAAATAATTTTATCTTGGATACTGTCCTTTAAAGTACAATAGTTAAGCTATAACAATCATGTTGTATTACTTTTTGTGTTTTGTTAATAAAAAAAAAAACTAAAAACAACAAGAAAAATATTTTACAAAGTCTGAAAGTTGCATAGAAAAGAAACTCCAACAATATCCCGTAAACGGAAGTTGTAAATGAACAACAAAAACACTTGCATTATTATTAAATTGTTAATTTTTTTATTTATATAAAAAAAGTATTAAATAATAAACAAATAATGAGATTTTTTTCCTCCTCATAAGAAAATCTACAAAAACAATTAAAGTTTACTAAAACGTTCTACCATTTTTTATTAAAACAAAAACTACTTGAAACTCTTATGTAGACAATTAATACAAAAATATAATAAAAAAGTTGTAGAAAATAAGATATTTAATTACTAATATATAAACTAAAAAGAAGTGTTGGTGACAAAATAAAATGTAAAAGAAAATTATACGGCTTTAACAACTCAACAAAAAACTATGAATGCGGATATAAAAATATTTGGAGCGTATGATTAATATTATTAAGAGTTGTTATTTTAACTCTTATCATATAATGTGAGGCACTCCAAAGTTATTGGCTAGCCTAAGACAAATTTTAAGCTGGTACATATTTACCGAGCCTCTCGGGGTAAGTTTCGCGCACCACAAGTGGTACATATACTACTCCTTGGATACTTCTGAAATACAGAGCAATTTTTTTTAATGTTAAATAACAATGGTTGGCTCAAAAGTTTATGTAGAAACCACAAATTATTGTTAAAAAAAGGGAATTAATACTAACCCATTTCTTCACATTTTTAAACAATAATGTATGGTTTCTGCATAAATTTTTAAGCCAACAAGCGTTATTTAACATTAAAAAATATTGGGTCATTTTGACACCATGCTTAATTAAAATTTTTCTAGAAAATGCTTATTTAAAGGTTTTTATGGCAAATTTTCATTTGAAATGGAACTTTTTACATTTTAAAAATGTGGGGTCATTTTTGCCCCATGTGCCTTTAAGGGTTAATTTATATTTTTTATTACTATATATAAAATTTGTTGTTAACAGAGTTATGTGGATAACTTTCACCAAATTCCGCAAGAGGCTACACAATTTCCGATATTTCAGGAAAAGTGAAAATTTTTCAAAAATTTCAGTTTTGACCTTGGTAAAGAAAGGGTTAAGGTTGTCGAGGTTTTACAAAATTTTCGGAAAACAATCTCTTTTATCTGAATGAAAAAAAAAATCGGAAGTAATATTATTACAAAATCACATTTTTCTCTAAAATTTTTAAATTTAAAACGCCCTCACTTCTAAGTTAAAAGAGGGATATGTGTAATTTTCAGTAGAATTATTCTCTATGGTATAGTTAAAAAACTCTATGGGTTGACCACTTTTTTTTAATATTTTGTTGAACAAAATTTTAAAAAACTCAATATTAAAGTTTTGCAAATTTACAAAAAAAACAAAATTCAATTTTTGGCCATAACTGGGACAGGGTTAGCATAATCCAAGAGAAACAAACATTTTAATCTGAATATTTGTGGATTTTAGAAATGAAACTAAAGTTTGACATTGTAGGTTCCTGAAAAAATATTTAATTTTTCAGGATTCTCATAATTTATCTCATTTTAACCCTACAATGTTTTGGGCGAATTGCAATTACTGGTATATTTTCCAACCGATTTTTTTTAATTTTATATCTTGTTATAAAGGCAATTCAGTCTAGATTACGATTCTATTGACATTTTTCAGGAATAAATTTATTTAAGAGCCAATATTTTCAAACAAATTCCAAAAAAGTAATTTTTGCTCCTTGAAAAACGTATTGCAAAACTTTGAAGGACTCGAAAATTCCTCGATTGAGCTGGAATTTTTTCTGTAATAGTTTTTTCAATAACATCACAAAATAAGCCCCGGGGAGCGTAACTCAGAGTAACTTTAAAATCGCCCATACAAATCGTCTTGTAGGTAAATATCACTAAAATCAAGCATCGCCCCATTTAATTTCGTACCTTGTGTAAAGCGTTTAGTTCCACACGTTTATTTCTCCATTCCATTTTGTTCCACTTGTCCATTGTTTTCATTCGATTTCGTTTTCCAATTTAAATATTCCAATTCCATTCGTTGTTTTCTATTGTTGTTTACACATGAATGGATGTCACTACATTCCTAGATCTGTCAAAACAACAGAATAGTATATTGGAAGATGACAAAGCAAATTGTGTTAAAAAAAAATGTTGTTGTTTTTGTTTTTTCTTTGATAATTTAAATATTTAATAACGCTCCTAGACAAAAACAAGAAATTCTCATTGAGTTTGTAATTTTACTTAACAAATATTTCCAGAAATTCCAAAAACCTCGCACAATGGACAAAAATCAAAAAAAAAATTTTTGTCTCAAATTGCGATTAAACAAGGATTTTTTTAAAGATTAGAAAGTAACTCAAACAAATGTGAAAAAAAATATTTGGTATGATTGCTTTTTCCGCCAAGAGAGGGCGCTAAACTCACAGAATTTTATGCAAAAATGACTTATCAGAAAAATGGGTTTTAATTGTTTCACTAAAATAATTCTCAAAAATACAATTTTTTAAAAACTTATTTGAAGATTTGTTTTTTAATTACTTCAATATATTTGTAGTTAAGTTAAAATATGGATTTTAGTATATGTTTACAAAACAATTATTTTTTATTGCTCCGAAAAACACATTTTTTGTTTTGTTGAACGCCAAAAATTACTTAAGTTTGATGGAGTATAAAAAAAAAATATATAAAATTAGATTTCTTTTTTTCTTTTTTTTTTGTAAGTTTATACTGTTATATAATAGATCATTAAGAAATTAATTTCTATTTTTACCACAAATTAAAAAAAATGATTTTTTGAAATGCCTAAATTCATGATTTTTAGACAAATTTCACGCATTTAAGAGTGTTTAGTATTCAAATTATGTGAACCTTCCATTTTAGGTATAGGATGTATTGAGCGGACTTTTGTAAAACACTACGGGAACATTTTTGTGGAACATTCTAACCCTCTAACTCTTCAATGAAAGGGAATTTTTTGGGCTCTTTTTAAAAAGGGACAAAAAGGACCCTTAAGTTGAAGAGCTAGAGGGTTAAAATGTTCCAGAAAAATGTTCCTCGTAGTATTTTACATAAGTTCGCTGAACACATCCTATACCTAAAATGGAAGATTCCCATGGTTTCTTCCTAAAATCCAGGTTTGTAGGACATTTGAGCGCCAATTCTGAATAAGTACGAAATTAACCCTTAAACACATTTTAAGTTTTTACTTATTACTGGCCTTTAAGTTAAATTTTCAATGCTGATGTCTTCAGAGACTTATAGTAGAATTTTATGACAAATATTTTTGCGGAACATTTTAATCCTCTAACTCTTCAACTTACGGGTCGTTTTGTCCCTTTTTAAAAAGGGGACAAAAAAGTCCCTTTAATTGAAGAGATAGAAGGTTAAAATGTTCCACAAAAATATTCCTCGTAGTGTTTTACATAAGTTCGCTGAACATACCGTATGCCTCAAATGTAGGTTTTACATGGTTTCCTATATTAATCCTATTTAATTTTTTTTTTTATAAAAATCATTTTAAGCTTTTAGAACCCATTTTTTGTGAAAGGCGTTTTGTTTTTATTAATGAATCGATTTTACCCAAATTTGGCACAAATATGGCTTGACCTTATATCAATTCACGTGCTAAATTATCGCAATCGGATAATTTTTGCAGGTTTTATAAAGATTTTAAAATAAAGGATATATGGCAGGACTAAGAGTCCTTGCTTCGATTTTGGTAAAAATTGACACAAACGTTTCCAGTTTTATGTGCATCTCAATGGATGATTTTTGTAATTTTACATCCATTTATGTAGCTAATATAATATTTTTAAATTTCAGGACCTATGGGAGGTGGGCGTGTCCTTGTCCCGATATTTCCAAAAATTAAAATTTTTCTTAACTAAGGGGTTCTATGTCAGTATACCAAATTTCAAAACTCTGTCTCCACTCATTCTATTTTTGTTAAATCGTTATATGGCATCAAATCACTGTGCGTCGTCCCCTGACGATTTCCTTAGGCAAGAATGAAATCCGGATAGGGACATGCCTACAACGGATTGTGTTTCACAATTTGTTAAATACGTTTGGGATTTTAGCATATTTAATTCCTTTAGTGCTATAATAAAATTAAGAAAAACAACATAATTCTTGTTTAAAATTTTGTTGCCTAAACCAGGCTCTATGCAAGATGCTCACGTACTGTTAACCGCTCTCTCACTGGCTCTGGCTGAGATTTCAAGAAGTTAAATTGCAGCTAACGGGTTTAGTTTTTTTATTACATTTTTTCATGTTATGCATATTTATTGAAACAATTTTTAATATTTATTAAAATTTGACAATAAAACTTAATCTATCACCTTCTAATAAAATTTCTTCAAATGTCGGCCAGAGCCAGTTAACATTGAAAGAGACACATGCATTCTCTTGAGTTTCTATGCTCGTTGCCTAAACTAAAAATAAAAAAATAATAATTACACGCACACAGAAAATAAAAGTTAAATTCAAATACGAGGGCAGTTTGAAATGTTCTCAGCCTAAATATGAAAAACAAGACCTAGATTTTTAAAATTATTTTATTTTTCTATAAAATCTCCTGAAACTTCAATACACTTATCCGACGTTTTTCTAGCAATTCTATCCCTTGATTAAAATAATTTTCCTGAAGCTCTTCAAAATAATCATTTACAGCTGCCATTGCATATTCATTCGAGGTAAAACGTTTGCCAGCAAGGCATTTTTTTAGATTTGGGAACAGGTGGAAGTTATATATATTTGTTCCTTTTACTCCTGCAAGGAGCATAGGGCCGCAAGTTAGAGGGAGCTAAATAAGGCGATTCGTACTTCAAGCTATTCGTGCTTCAATTTGTTAAATTTTTAAATTTTCATTCGAATGTGTTTTTGGTCAACTGTTAACAAATGCGGCACCTATCTTGCAGAAAGCTTTTTCATCTGTAATTTTTGATGGAAAATTAAGTGTACTCAATCATTTGAGATAACTATGACATTACCTATTTAACGCACTTTCACTCGTCGATCGTCTAATACCATATCATGAAGTTTAGCTTTATTTCTGGCGTTGTTGCAGTTTTTGTACGTCCACTTCGTGGTTCATATTCAATGCTTGTACGACCACGTTTAAATTCAGCAACCCAATTTTTTAGTGTTGAAGGAGCACTTTCACCTAACACATTCACCATATCATTATGAATTTCTGGTCCCGATAAATCTTTCTTATGTAAATATTTAATCACACCACGATCTTCTAATTTTTCCATTACAAAAAAATCACTGAAGCGCCTTTTTTGAACACCTGTTACTATACGAATGAGTTGACAGATAGAAATGAAATTTAACATGTGTTCATATGAGGGATGGAAGTTTCCATTATACAAAGCTTTTTGCTGTTTATACCGCCATCTCTATGTCAGGCTAAGAAAATTTCGAACTGCCCTCGTGTGAACAGAAAATATAAAAGATTAACCAAAACACTGTCACATTATATATCCAAAATATTGGCTTTTCTAATCAATATTGGAAAAATACTAACTTCTACATTATCTTCAATACCTTCAACAACCACCAATTTATCGGAGATTTAGTTATTTGAATAAAATATCGGCAGCAAAATTCTAGTAGCAGTTCTATTTCAATAAAATATATCACTCTAACCAAAATATTAATTTTTCTAATCAATTAAAATTTGTTTTCCAACTTCAGTGTATTTAACCATTAATTTCCACCATTTTGAAAGTTATAAAAATATATTGAGATTAATTTTAATTACAAAAACTAAATGTAAGTCCCTGTGGTGCAGGGGCTAGAGATACACCTGAGTTCAAATCTCAGCAAAGGCAATAATTTTTTTTTAATAATTTTTTTATTGATTCAAATTAAAAGAGACAATTGATTTTTTGTTGTTGACATAATTTTATAAACATAAACAAAATATTCAAATTTCAAACCTGAAAATTTTAAATTTGACTAAAAAAATTTAAATTGAATTTAGCCTAGAAGAAAGGCAATTGGCTCACAAACGGGAGGTCACCTATTCTATTCCAGTTCGCCATAATCTGTTTTCTATGCGTGATTATTCTAAACAAATTTCGATTCAATACAAACAATATAAAATTATTTCTTAAGAATCACCCTATTGTACAGTTCAAAGTTAATTTCATTCCACATTATCGTCCTGCTCCTTCTCATCGTCATCATCATCATTGTTGTTCCTATCCTAGCTATCCATGTCAGCATTAAAATGCCAAAATCCATTTACTTGTAAATGTTCAGTATACAGTTAAGTTAGTTTACACGGCCACCGGCAGTACAAATTTTCATTGTATGCGTGCAATAATTGAGTGATGCAAGAATTGTTACAAAATTTTATAACAAAATTTCCTTTTTTTTTATATCTATGGCAATGGATTGTTACCGTTTTAAGTGTTTCATTTTAATTGGGGAAAAATATTGTTTTAATTAAATTATTATATGAAATATTACTTAAAAGATTTTTTTAAAAGAATTTGTAAGGAATGATTGTAAAAAATTATTAAATAATTACTTATTGTTAGTGCAAAAATAAAATTTCAGTCTCAGTCGTTTTAATTAGGCTTGGGACTAAAGATTTGAGGCATAACGGATGTTAACTGGGATTTTTATTTTTTATTAATTATTTAAATATTTGCTGTAATTTCACTCTTAAATTACAAATAAATAACTTTCTTTTCTAATTTTAAAAAAAATTTCCATATGTATACTTGGCTAATACTTTTATAATACCATGATGCACTTATACATTGAAATTCCCTTTTACTTTTTAACTACATAGATGTGTGTGTGTGTGTATTTATTTGTGTGAATGTTTATAATTTTTGCTTCCTGTGCTTTAAGGTGAATTTGTTTTAATTTATGCATTCCACCCATTTCAAACTATACACATGAACAATTACAACTACATATGCAGTATGGTATGAACAAGCATATGCTCATGTATGTTTATTAGGGTGTTAATAAAATATGTATATGGAGAAATACATTTTCTGGACTTAAATGAAAACCGAGCGGATTATTGTGACACTTTGTCTAAAACTTACATGGTGAAAATTTGTTCTAAATCGGGTAATTCTAATTCAAATTTTCTAAACTTTAAAAACAAATCCAAAAAAAAAAATTTTATTATTTCTTGTGACAAATCAATTCCGAATAAAATTTAGTACGATGAGTATGAATACAAAAACATTTTTGAAACAGTTTTCGAGAAAACGAAAGAGATTTTGAATTATTCCCTAATTCAGCTAAATTTAACAAACCATTCCTCGATAATTTCTTAAGCGATTCTAAAAATGTTTTCATATTCATGTTTAGCATACTAAATATCTTTAGAAACGTTAAGTCACAAGTCATACGTTAACATTTTCTTCAAATCTGTTTGGAAATTCCAAAATTTTGAACTCAAAAGATCAATTGGAATTTTCATTGCCACCCTAATGTATATTTTGCAGCATGTAAAAGTTTAAACAATTAAAATGAGGTCAGTGTTTAAAAGTTAAGAGTTGTCATCTTGCAAATTACACGTTTATTTTACATTTCGTTTGCATTTAGTTAAACATATGAATGAATAAATAAATGTGTATGTGTGTGTGTGTGTGTTTATGTTTATGTGTAGTATGTGCGAATGAATGAGTACAACAAGAACAACCAGAATTACGAATAAAAGAAGTGAAGATGATTTCTGTTTGCGTACGTGTAGAGAAGATTTAAATTAAAAAGAAATTATTCGACAAAACTATATGTACACACAGCAAAAAAATATGTTGGAATTCGATCAAAGCCATTAAAATTAATTTGCTAATAATGTTATTTTATTTGGCGCTATACTCATAGAAATCAATCTGTAAAAATAGCAGAAAAAGTTACTAAAAATTAGTTAAAAATGATGCTGCAAAAAAAACTGCTAAAATTAGCAGATTTTTTTACTAAATACTAGTAAAATGAGAACAGCAAAATTAAAACTGTTAAATTTACAGAATTTTAGTTATATTTAGGCTAACTTTTAGTTAACTGAAAATAGCAAATTATACTGTAAAATCTGCAGAAATTTTTGCTAAATATTTGTGGACTAAAAATAGCAAAAATAAACTGTCAAATCTAAAAAATTTTTGCTATATTTAAGCTAAATTTAGTTGAATGCAATTAGCAGTCTATTCTGCTAAAATCAGCAGAAATATTTGCTCAAAAAATTGTAAACTGCTGTTTTCAAACGGCTCAATTTTGCTTTGCATTTAAAAAAAAATCGAAAAAAAACTTCGTAAATTTTAAATTTTTTGGTAATTTTTTAGGCTACTAATTATTTAACAAAATTTTTTGCTGATTTTAGCAGGTTAATTTGCTATTTTCCATTAACAAAAATTTAGCTCAAATATAACTAAAATTCTGTAAATTTAACAGTTTTATTTTTGCTGTTCCTATATTACTAATATATGGCAAAAATAATCTGCTAATTTAGCAGTGTTTTTCTGCAGCATCATTTTTAACTAATTTTTAGTAGTTTTAACTAAATTTTTTTTATGGAGTTTTTTCTTTTAGTGTACCTATAACTGAGTGCTGAATCAAAAATATTGTATTACACCCATAGAAATAATTCGGTAAAAATTGCAAAACAAGCAACTAGAAATTAGTTAAAAAAGAAGAAAAAGCAAAAACTGCTGAAATTAGCAGATTGGTTTTGCTAAATATTAGTAAGATAGAAACAGCAAAAATAAAACTTTTTAATATACAAAATTTTAGTTATATTTGAGTTAAATTTTAGTTAAATTTTAATTGATAGCAACTAACAAACTAAAACTCTAAAAAAAACTCAGCAAAAAAATTTTGCTAAATAATTAGTAGACTAAAAAATCACAAAAAAATTTAAATTTTCAGAGTTTTTTTCGATTTTTTTAATGCAAATTAAAATTGAGTCATCTGAATTCAGCAGTTTACTATTTTTTATCAAATATTTTTGCAGCAAGATTAATTAGGTTTTTATCAATCAAATATAGCATGTTGAGATAGCTCAGAAAGTAGAATTATCGATTGGTAATCTAGAGTCACAGGTTCGATTCCTGGCATCAACAAATTTTGTAAAAACAAATGTATGTAAAAAAATTATTTTTTTATAAAATTATTTTTTTTTTTCAATCTAATTTTAGTCGCATTATTTTTGTCAATACTGGTAAGCATATATGTAAGGACTAATTTTTTGATATCTCGTATGCCAATATCGCCATACAAAAGTAAAAAGAAATGTACCTAATAAGAAAATGAACTACCGGGTGGGCCAAACGTCCCCACGGGGTTTAAAATAATTGATCTCTGATTTAAATAATAAAATTCTATTATTCTGGTTTTTTGTCCAGCTGTGAATCTCTATTATTTATTCTCCAGGTGTTATTTATATATGAAAAAAATAATAAAAAAAAAAATATATAAACGAAAAAGTTATAAAATTTTTAAACCCCATGGTAACTTTTGGCGCACCCGGTGACTTTTGGACTATCCTATAGTTACCATTACCAGATATATAGTTACATAACCACATATCTGGCAATGATTTTCTACACTGAGATATGTGACTGAAATTAAGCCCTAAATTGGCCAGTATTTAACCATTCATACTTCCTCCAATTAATCAATATTTAACCACTCTTACTTCGCCTTCTGTATGGAAAAATTTTAAAACTTTTTCTAATTTTTATTTTTATCATATAGAATAATAGATAAGTACTAAAAGTTTGGCACTGATGCGATATACTTTTTTTAGTTGGACAGTTCGTATGGAAAGCCTCGTTTATATGCATAAATGTTGATGATGGCTTTGCATTTATTAAAATATAAAATGTTTTTATTTATACGTATTTATGCATGTGTAGTAAGCAGAAAAAAAATTATAAATCCATTTCACAGTGGTTTGAAAAGCTTATTTTATGTGCATAAGTATTAAAAGTCTTTGCTACCCGATCAAAAAAAAAAAAATTATAGCTTACATATGTAGTCATATCCCATCTGATGTAGATCGACATTTATTCTTACACTCACAGAAATAAATCTGTAAAAATAGCAGAAAAAGCAACTAAAAATTAGTTAAAAATGATGCTGCAGAAAAAACTATTAAATTAGCAGATTTGTTCGCTAATAAACTAGTAAAAAAAGAACAGCAAAAATAAAACTATTAAATTTACTGAATTTAAGTTAAATTTAAGTTAACTTCAGTTAACTGAAAATGACAAATTGTTCTGTAAAGTCTACAGAAACCTTTGCTAAATATTAGTAGACTCAAAATAGCAAAAACAAACTGTTATATCTACAAAATTTTTGTTATTTTTAAGCTAAATTTAGTTGAATGCAAATAGCAGTCTATCCTGCTAAAATCAGCAGAAATATTTGCTAACAAAAAAACTGTAAACTGCTGTTTTCAAAAGGCTCTATTTTTATTTTCAAAAAAAAAAACTAACAAGGAAACGCAGACCGGCAGATCTTAATGAGCTTCGGATATGTTGTAGAGGAAAACAATTTAAAGGACACGTATTGTTTTTTAGCTGCCCAATCTTATATTTAAGGGTTAAAAAATAGGGTCAAAAATTACCCAATATTTCGTTTATTCGGTTTATTTCATATTTGTTCCAAAGTAACTGTAGGAAATTTTCAGAGGCCTATTTATGGATGTATAAAACATGCTCAAGCATGCTTATTTGTTTATGGCATAGCATAAATTATGAAAATTTTAGGTGGTTTTGTATGGGGACGCATATAGAGTTAAGAGCCAAATTCACATATATTAATCCTTATAAAATTTAAGTGAGGGGATATTTCGGCTTTTTTCGTTATTCGGTCTACTTCGGGTTTGAGACGAATTTTCCCGAAGGAACCCCTGACTACTTAATATATGCAATATGGGTATCAAACTTTTTCTTTTTGAGAGTACATTCCTGTTATTTAAAAATCAGTGTGTTCGTTTACTCGAATTTCTTACTACTTTTACTACAATTGGAAAGTTCTGTTTACCTTTTGTATTGAATTTTTCCAGCTGTAGTAAAAGTAGTAACTTGTAGTAAGTAAACGAACACGCCTAATAATTTCATAAATTTCAGATATGTGTCCATACAAAAAATATGAAAAATGGAGTTTTTCCCAAATAACTTTTTTGGTTGTTATATAGGGTGTTTTTTTAAGCCCGATAGAACTTGAAATTGTAAAAAATAACACAAAAAATTAAATTGTAATCAAAATTTTTTTTTTTATTGGAAAGATCAATACGTGACATTAACATTTGAAAATGATTTCGGGCATATGGGCACCGCGGCTGTTCTTGACGAAGCGCATTCTGGACGTCCAATTTTGGGCCACTTTTTCGAGCACTGCTGGCCGTATGTCACGAATAACACGAACAATGCTGTCCTCCAAGGCATCAATTGTTGCTGGTTTATCAGCATAAACCAGTGACTTCACGTAGCCCCACAGGAAATAATCGAGAGGTGTCAAATCGCACGACCTTGGAGGCCAATTGACAGGTCCATTTCTCGAAATCAACTTATCGCCAAATTTTGATTTCAATAAGTCGATGGTTGCGTTCGCCGTATGGCACGTAGCGCCATCCTGTTGAAACCACATCTCCTCCGGATCAATGTCATCCATATTTTCAAACAAAAAATCATTGATCATGGTGCGGTAACGATCTCCATTGACCGTAACGCGAGCTCCGGCCTCATTTTTGAAGAAATAAGGTCCGATGATGCCACCAGCGTGAAAACCGCACCAAACGGTGCATTTTTCTGGATATAATGGAGTCTGTAGGGTCTCTTGTGGATTGGTCTCACTCCATATGCGGCAATTTTGCTTATTAACAAACCCGTTAAGCCAAAAATGCGCCTCATCGCTGAACACAATTTTGCGTCTATAAGTTGCGCGAATCGACGACTGATTTTCAAAGTAAATTTGGATAATTTCGTAGCGTTGTTCAAGCGTGAGTCTATTCATGATGATTTGTCAGAGTATACTGAAACAAATAAAAAAAATGTTTCATCAAAATTTAATTTTTTGTGTTACTTTTTACAATTTAAAGTTCTATCTAGCTTAAAAAAAACACCCTTTACAACCATGTATTTCTACAGACTACCTATTAATAGCTTTTGCCAATGTTGGAAATTTTGTTTTCCCTGTGCTGCTTTTCCAGCACTTTTTGAACAATTTTGCTAATAAATTCTTCGAGTAATTTAAAATGTACAAATTTCAAATAACCAATAATTCGGATAATTTTATATAATAAATCGATTAATCGAAATTGGTAAAAAATTGTAAAAACATATCGTCGCTGCGCCTAAGAAAGTTTGTATAAAAACTTTTTTGTGAGGAGTCCTACAAATCTGCTTTATTTCAGCCTATTACGAAACTTTTTGGAAATTATATTTTTACGCACATATAAACCAAACTTTAAGTTTTTCATTTGTAAAAGAATTACTTCCAAAAAACATGGCCAAGACACAAAATAAAGACCTAATTCAGATGTTCCACAAATAATTATTCAAAACAAATAGCAATTTTCTTAGGCGCAGCAACGATATATTTTTCTATTATTCGACTTATTCTAAATTTGGAAATTTGAAATAAACTAAAATCCCAAAAATTATTTTAAAAATTTTGATTTCATTCTTGCCTAAGAAAACCATATGGAGGCGACTTTTAGGATTTTTAAAAATATTTGGTTTTCGTTAGGAGTATTCCAGTGTGCAGTTGGAGTCGGAAAATACTCATAAAAGAGCCCTTAAAATTATAGCTATATGAGCGCATTTTTAAGACTCATAAAAGGCTCCTTATTATGAGTATTATTGGAAAATTTAGAATCCCAGCAAACAAAGATGATCATTAATGACTCAGAAATGAGCTCCAAAAACATAAACATTTTTTCACTTTTTCCCATGAAAGTGGTCTGTCCAAAAGAGCCCCCTGTGTAATCAGAAATGACTCAGAAAAAAGAACGTATAAAATCGAAATTTTCCTCATGAATTTAAATAATTTTGGAATCTTCTTTGAGTCCGAAAAATGAACCCTCATTTTAAGACAGCTTTTTAGATTGTAGAGACAACTTTTTGGATTGTTTTTTGAGGGTTCATATATTCTTCCAAAAAAAGAGTGTTTTCAAAAATACAATAATCATTTCTACGAGCCATTTAATAATCTTATTTATGAGCGCTCCAAACTTGCTGGCTGGGATTTTTTTTTAGGTATATAATTCATTTATGATTCATTTCTGAGTCAATAATGAGTATCGCAAAAATTACTAAATTTTTCAAATAGGCCCATGAAGAAAGGTCTATTATGCACTCTGAAAATGAGCATAATTTATAATATTGTGTGAGTCATAATTTCTGAGCTCTCAGAAATTAAACATCTTAACTGCACTCAGAAAAGTTCTGCAGTTACTACATGACAGTTATTTGTGTAGTAATGCGATTGTAGTTATTTTAACTACAATTGCAATTATTTTATTTAAGGAAGAAATTTTTAATATTTTTGACATTTATTTTTTTTTAAACAACCCATTAAAACTACTGCATTTTCGTTACAGTTACTTTATGCAGTTGTTTTGGATTTTTTATTAAGTGTGCATTTATTTTATGTGTGTGCGTGTTTGCCTCTCTTTTGAATATTTTACACATAGAAAATATTGTATGTTGCGCACACACACAAAAAAATATTGCGTTTAAAAATTTCTATTGAAAGAATATGAGAAGAATATTTTTCTCTTGTTTCTTTAGTCAAAGAAAGGACGCTGAGGAAAGCAAACTGAATATTTCGCACTAAGAAAGTTAATTAAATAAAGAAAATGAGGTGAGTTATATAATATAAAACTATAATTATTTACGTAAATATTATAAAATATTCTTTTTCTTTCAGTTTTTTAATATTTTTATTTTCTATTTGCAGAAGAAAAGGAAGGCAAATAAATATTACATCCTTCGTGGGCAGACATCTACAAGAATGTATGTATTAAAAGTGAAAAATTAAAAAAAAAATAGTTTCTAAATTACAACATTTATTTAACAAAAAAATTAAAAGTATTTACCAAAATTTGTTTTGTTGAAAAGAAACGAAGTTCCTAAACTCTTTGCTTCTAAGTCAAATGTAAATAATATAAATATTATAAGAAATAAATTGAATTGAATTGAATTACAGTTTTACAATATTTTTTATATCTGTCGTTTTAACTTTATTTGTAATTGTTTGTACAGTTTTAGAATAACTTTTATGACCGTTGTTTTAACTATATTTGTAGTTATTTTTACCACATTTGTCAGTTGATTTTTAACAGTTAAAAATAACTTTATATTACAGTTGATTTAAATGCAAATGTAGTGTACATCTTTTCAACTACAAATGCAGTTAAAGGAATTAAATATGCTAAAATCCCAAAACGTATTTCTCAAATTGTGAAAATTATTTTAACTATTATTTGCAGTTGATTTTAGCTACACAATCCCCTGAGTGCTGAGTTATTTAATATCTTAAATATCAAAGGAAAATTAAAAACAAGAAAAAAACTGTCGCAATTTGCTTTGTAATCTATAAAACTACTACTCTTTAAGTTAATCCAGGCTTAACTTTTATATTTCTTAATTTTTTTTAAATAAAATTATTAAAAATACAACATTATTGATATATGGGTGAACTCATAAAATGTGATAAATTTTTGGGCCAAATTTGTGAGAAGCAAAAAGTGTTAATATTTCGGTTTTTTCTTAATGGAATCAGTAAGTTTATTCATTATATAGCTAATTGCAAAAAATCTCATCTACAAGTTGTCGCAATAACTTTTTTTGCACAATTTTAATTTTTTTTGTTGTAACGGAGTTTACATTTCGGCAAGCAAAAGATATAACAAAAAAAATTGCGTACGAATTTTCTTCAATTTATTAGTTTTTCGTATTTGGGTTTTCAACTTGCTTTCCAATGATATATAATTTGTGTTTATCAAATTGGCGGTTTCGCGAATAAAAATACAATTCATTCCGCGAAAAAAATTTTTAATTTTTGCTTCATTTAAATGCTTTTCAAAAATATAAAATTTTTTAAAATCCAAACAGCGGTTGCGCAGTTACAAAATAATATATTAAAAACATAACATTTCGCGATCAAAAAATTCTTAAATTGTGTGAAACAAATTTAATTTGTCAAACTAATGTCAGTAATGACTCGAAATATCGATTCAAAACCAATGAAATGCAAAATCAATCGTTTTTCGCTCAAGCAGCTTAGGGTAAAAAACTGATAACTTTTTTTGATTTGACGCAAAATTATTAGTTGAATCGTCTTTTGACGCATAAATATTAGTTGCATCACCTCTGTTTATGGTTATTTTAAAATATTTTAAACATTTATCTACATTTATTTGAATGAAATCTGATGCAAACAATTGTGGTTACGGAGTTTACATTTGGTTACTTTTTTCGTTTTCTTTCAGAAACGGTTTGTCAGAATTTTTTTTCCGAAACAAAATCGCATGATGCCTGCAAGGTGAATCCAAATATAACATTGTTTTTCTTACTCGTTAAATAGTTTGCTGTAAAAATTACGAACGGAGTTTACAACATTTTTTCAAATCTTATTAAAGACATCCTTTTTCATCTCGAGAATGTTACATGCTGCAGAAAAGCTTCAAGTCTGTTATACTGGATGATTACTTACAGTCCAACGATCATTTGAGTATAAATAACATTATACTTCTCGCAATATAAATAATAGATAACTCCAAAATTCTGGTATATGCATTTTTATCAAAAATTATGACGAAAAATCGTTACAGAGTTGAAGTCGTGATAGCTATGATATACGAAAAAGTTTGTAAAATGTATTAATTTTTATTAAAAACGGCACTTTTCCTCTTCATAAAAATTCTTACAGTTAGTGTTTAGCTTTATTGGTTATTAAAATATAAGCTATTAAAATTAAAAAACCTTATGAGTTACTTGTTACGGAGTTTACATTTGGCCTATAAAATTGGTCACAAATTTTATGTATTAACCAAAAATTGGTCAGATTGTTATAAATTTTGTAAAACAGGTGACAATGCGCTGATATATATCGAAATATGTAACTCAAATGCAATCCATGCATTAGAAATTCGGTGGTTACACGGTTTTTATCACATTTTTTGATATCAAAATTAAATTTAGATTTAAAGCCTTTAAAATTTGAGTGAACATTTTCAACGAGAAAAACAAGTTACTATGCTTAATGGGGTTTTCGTACACCATAGTGTTTTTTTTTTTTTTTTTTTTTTGTTAAAGAATAAACCGAATTCTACGAGAGAAAGTGTATTCACATATATTTTAAGATTTCCATTTTCAATTTAAAAATGCTGCTAAACCACTGCTTTTCTGCAGATTTTCCTTGCGTGAATAAGTATGTTCATAACATAGTTTTTCCTATCGTCGTATTCGGTGTCGTTTTTGAATTACTAATGTATGTGTAATGTATGTATGTGTGAGTGTGTGCATTACAACATACACCCACATATATTTTGAACTTTGCTTTTTTACGCTTTGCTTATTATTTAGCTGCTGTTGCTATAGTTTTAGCAAAAAAAAAGGAAGTCTTTGTAAAAGTTTATCTGTGTGTTAAAAGTGCAAAAAACGCCCAAAAACAAACCCATATGCAAATCCTTAACATTTTTGTTGCACGGTATTTTTTGCAAATGTTTAGAACACATATGTACATAACAATTACAGGGTCTATGATGAAAATAAAGATTTTAACATACAATGTTTTTTATTTTATTTTAGTCAATAACTTCTTAAAGGGACTATATACAATATTTATTTCGAAAAGATTAATTTTTTCTGAATTAGTGGTCAAGGGTAATCTTAATGAAAGACCCTATAAAACGAAAGCGACAACAAAATGAATTATTTAGTACTCATACGTACATACATACTTCGTTGACTGTGATTATATCACTTGTTCTTGTTGTTGTTGTTGGCACTGTTGTTGCTATTATTCTGTTATTACTTTGCTGTGTGGATGTGTGTGTGTGTGTTAAACAAGATGAATGTATTTTGAATTGTAAAGTTTCTGTTCTTTGTGTGCCTGTATATGTTTTTTAAGTTTTTATTTTATTTTTGTGTTTGTGTAATGAATGAGCATTTAACCAACGAGGCATGTGGTATGAACAGAGAGAGAGTGGCTTTTCTTTTAGTTTTTGCATAAAATAGTGTGTTTCATTTTTTTTTTTTTTTTTTGTTAAATGAATAAGCGTAATTAAAAGTATTTAGATTTAATTAATATGTATTTATGTACTCGTGTTTAGAATGTAATTTGTATTTTAAAATATAGTCTAAGGTTAGCTATGCACATTACTTTAATTTGCAGGACCATAATATGTACTTTAGAGTAATAACACTAAAAAAAATTTACAGTTACTGCGAGGCAGTCGTTTATGTAGTAATTAGTATTTGTTGTGTTTAACTGTAATTTCAGTTATTTTTCTATGGGAAAAATACAATACAACTGCTATAACAGTTCTTTCAGAAAACAACTAACTAAAAGTACTGCAATTTCGTTACAGTTATTTAAAGCAGTTATTTTTAATATCCTAATAAATAACTACCAAAACAGTAGTTTAACAGTAATCAGTTATTTTTGTAAGTTATTAACAAAATAAAAAATTTCGTTGAATTTTAAAAACTCTTGCTTAGTTTTATATATTTCTATATTTCTAGTTTACAAATAAAAATCAGAAACTTGTATTGTATGTCCACTATATTAAAGCATATTAATAATAGAATATTATTTATTTATTATTACATTATTCTAAATAGGCCGAAGTAATTATATATATTTTAAAATATATTTTTATAATACTAAAAGTATTAACTGGAAAAAACTGTAGTTTTTATCTATTTTAACAGTTGTTTTAAAATTTTTGTAGCAAAAATTTTCAGTTAATTTTACGACAATGTTAATTGTTTTTAATGCTTTTGGTAGTTGTTTTTCAATGGTTAAAATTAACAACGTTTTTAGTAATTTAAAAGGTAAGATAACCTTGTTGCCACTCTAATGAAATGACAGTTAAAACAAAGGTATGTTTTAACTGGCATTTCCAGAAGATTCTACCGTGGTTGATTCTATTTGAGTGCATATATGGCAAAATGACCATTAGAGTGACCCGATAAATTGTTTATTTGTAAATTGATTCAAGTAATAAGCTGAATTCGGCAAAAATAAATAAAAAATTTTTCCGGGGGATAATTAGTTCCCTACGAGAGCACAGTTGTTTGAACGACAGAGAAAGTGGTTATTAATTTAGGGAAGGCATAATATGAATATATTGTTTTTGTATTATTGACAAATTATCATTAACATAAAAAAAACCATTTTGAAAAAAAATTAAAAATTTTTTTTTACACTGTTAAGCATTTTTGTGTTTTGAAATTCCTACCAACACCATTTAATTATCTGTGGTGCATATCCTGCACTGAATTGCCGCTGTTGTTTGTAACTACTAAAAAAATAAGCTTATACCTTAACTAATTGAACGGCAAATCATCTCACAGTTGCTTGTTGAGTCGATTTAGCGATGTCCATCCGTGTTTCTATGAAAAATTAACGATATGGATCGCAACTCTGAAGTTGAAATAGTCACCTTCCAAAATAGATAGGAAAAGTATTTTGGAAGATGACAAAGCAAACTGTATTAATTTTTTACTGCTTTTTTTAATTATCTTAAGTGTTGCAATAAAGAAATTCTCTTTGAGTTTGTAGTTTAACCCAGCAAATATTTATAGAAATTCTAAAAACGTCGTTCTCTAACGATTTCCTTATCCAATACTGAAATCCGGATAGGGACAAGCCCAATTTATTTTTCGCAATTTATTAAATAATTTTAGCACAGTTAATTAGGAAATACTCATTATCTGGATGAAAACAAATTTAAAATACTTATACCCAACAAGAAAAGAGATGCAAGAGCAGTATATGTACTTCTTTTTTAACAAAAACACTAATGATTTTACCAGTGATTTGGAATAGCAGGCCATTAACATACACTCCGGGAATTATGTAGTTAAAATCAATTGCAAATCACAGTTAAAATAACTGCATTTGCAGTTAAAATGGTGTAGACTTTGCATTTAAATCAACTGCAATATGACGTTATTTTGAACTGTTAAAAATCAACTCAGAAATGTAGTAAAAACAACTACAAATTATTGTAAAACTGCAAATGATTGTAAAACTGTACAAACCACTGCAAATGTAGTTAAAATAATATACCCGTGTAAAAAAGATCAATCTGGCCAGATCTCAGTAGATCTTACCAGATATAATTAGATCTCAAAATTGGGGACAAATTTGAGATCTAGTTAGATCTGATCAGATCTAGGCATATCTGGCCACAAATTTGAGATATAATTAGATCTGATCAGATCTAGGCATATCTGGCGCAATTGTCCATATCAACTTAGATTTGAACAGATTTGGCACTAGATCTGATCAGATCTTGTCATAAGGTATTATCACATATGCCATATCTGATCATATTTAATGAGATCTGGTACAAGATCTAATTAGATTCAATCATATCTATTTGGATCCAAAAAGATCTGATCAGATCTAAACTTTTTTACACGGGTAAATAAAAATTATTTTAAAAATTATTAATTAAAATTTATGTAAACACCATTAACTTAATTTTATTCTATAATAAATTTAAAAATGAGAAATCAAAATTTACGCTTAATATCACTTTTATTATGCACTATTAAGATCTTGTTCATCTGTAAGGGATGAAATATTGTTTGGCTTCCTTTTTTTCTCCAGATAGAAAGGGATGAAAATATAAAAGAACTAAAAGAAAATATATACAATATTTTTTAATATTCCCATAAATAAATTTATATTTTATATTATAAAACTTACCTTATTATTTGAATAATTTAATAAAATATATAACCTTTTCGTATTACGCGTCTTCACCCTTTAGCATTGTTTTATGACTAAGACAAGTGTAAACATGTTCTTCTCATATTATTTCACTAGAAATTTTTAAACTTGCGCTTCGTACACACACAAAATTCAAAATAACTGCATAAAATAAATGTTACTACAATGTCGTAGTTTTTGTAGTTTGTTTAAAAAAATAACTATCAAAAATATTGAAGAAATTTGCTCTAAGTAAAATAACTGCAATTGTAGTTAAAATAACTACAACCGCATTACTACACCGAAAAAATTACTCAGTTACTGGCTACTAAATTTTTAATTGAGTCTCAGGTGAATTACCCCTTACTAAGCCTTAGTTACTCAAATTAATTGAAAACAACTAATTTTGTTCATTTACATATTTCTACTGAAAACTTAGTTACTGAGAACGATGTTGTTAATTAAAATTAATATTTATGGGAAAATAGTTATACATAACCTCTTAAAAGTTACAACCACCATATATGCTTTATATTTTCACCTTGGTAAGAAAAATATATTAGGAAGTTCCTAAAGGAAAAAGGCTTATAGAAGAAATCTCAAGTTTTTTATAAAAAATTTGCCGAAAATCTAAGGATTTTCATAAAAAAGTGTTTACTCCTAGTATTTGTCGCCTCACCTATTGCATTTTTCCTATCAAGAAAGGCATCTTGTTCTGAAATCGTTGTTCTATCAAAATGTCTAGAATCTTGTTTTAAGGAAAGATATGCTCAATATCTGAGGTTTTTTTTATAGAAAAACAGCACAAAATCCAAGGCTTTTTAAATTGAAAAAAGTGGACATAAACTGGCGAATTATTTCAATAAAAAAATTGTAAGATTCTGAGGAATTTTTCCTAAATAAAAACCTTTAGAATCTGAGCACAATCTTACAAAAAACTGTTAGATTTTAAGAAAATTTTCCTCAATAAATGCCCCCAGATTCCGATAACCTTTTCTACAGAAAAATCCACAGTTTCTGGTAATGTTTTGCTATAGAAATCATTTGATTCTAAGGACATTTTCAAATAGAAACCCCTCAGATTCCTAGGACTTTTGATATGGAAAATTCCTTTGACTCCAAGGATTTTTTTAGTATGACAAACTCCTCTAATTCTCAGAAATTTTCCCTATTGAAAAAAGTCCTCCATTTCTGAGCACTTTTTCCTTTTTCCAATAGAAAAACCCTTAAATTTTGATGACTTTCTACAGAGAAACCCTCAGTTTTCTAAAACTATTTCCTATAGAAAACTTTCCGATTCCGAGAACTGTTTCTAATAGAAAATCAATCAGCTTCTAAGGACTTTTCCTATAGAAAAAAGTTCGCTGAATCTAAAACATTTCTATAGTAAAAAGTACTCAAATCACAAAGCTCTTCTATTGAAAAAAAATCCTCTACATCTAATGTGCACACAGGAAAAAATTGCCAACCGAATTGCTAAGCCTATTTTGGTTGCTACAACCAATAAATTCGGTTGGTGAAACCATATTGGAATGTAAGTAATTCTTAAATATTTTGGGCATTGCAACTAAAATTCAGTTGTATAAGCCGAATTTTGTTGTGATAACCAATATTCAGTTGTACCAACCTATTTTAGCAGATGTAACTGAATTTCAGTTGGAAAATGGCATATTTTTTCTCTGTGTGTGTTTTCCATGGGAAAAAGAACACAGAATCTAAGGCATTCCCTATAGAAACGCATTTTTTTATATAGGCCAAAATGCGCAGAATCTCAAGATTTTTCTTAGCAAGCAAGTACTTATGCTTATTCTATACGAATATGGGCAGACTTCTTCATTGAAGAAGTCTGCCCAGAATCTAAGGCATGTATTAGGCTTGAATATTTAATTATTATTATTATTATTTTAAAAATGATTTTACTCTTTTATTTTTGGGATGAATAAAGTATTTTATATGGTAAATTTACACATAAAAATTATAAAATTGCGCATAATTCACGAAATTTGTTTACGCACTTTCAATGTAAATTTACTACTTTTTTGTGTAATTAACTTACGCATCTTGTGTGTAATTTGTTTTTGCATTTACGCCCTGGGTTAAATTTACCATATTTGTAATAGAGTTCAGTTTCCCACTATAAGTTGGGTAAATTTAAACAAAAATTAGTTAGAGTGTAATAAGAAACTGTACTCCTATTATAAATTGGGTATTTTCAATCCACGTATGCAATAGAAAAAAATACGTAGTTGTGTGTAAATTGGTAGACAAATAATGTGTAATTTTCTATTCAAAGTGCGTAAAATTAAATTAAATTTGTGTGTTAATTTTCTAAATTTGTGCGTAAAAATACATATTTTACGTGTAATTGTACGCATAATATGCACAAAAATATTTACTCATGCGTAAAACCAAAAAAAAAAAAATATTGCTAGAAATCCACAAAAAAATGCGCGTATTTAGCACAGCGTTGTTTAAAGTTAAACCACCCAAAAACATTTTTTTTTAATACAACAATATATTAATTTTTGATACATATTTTATTAATAACACTGTGAGACAAATGGTAGGGGTCAGTGATCGGGAAGGGTTCAAACTACCTGGGAAAGTTATATCGGTAAAAAAGAAGTTATACGTGTCCCGGCGTTTCGCTGGGTCACCCCTAGGAATCGAGATATATCGATTTGAACTTTGGTGGTCTTTTTTTTTTGATATAACTCGAGAACCACTAGTCCGATTTTGCTCAAACAATTTTAAAAAAATTAAAAATTACAATTCCTTTAATCTGTTCATATAACGTTTTTCTATATACTCAACAGTTTTGCCGGTAAAAATAAATGTATGAAGAAAAAAATATTTTTTGCCTAAAATATTAAAAAAAGTAATAAACAAAAGGTTATTGATTTTTATGGTAGCGGTAACAAACATTTATTTTTACCGGCAAAACTGTTTAGTATATAGAAAAACGTTATATGAACAGATTAAAGGAATTGTCATTTTTAATTTTTTTAAAATTCTTTGAGCAAAATCGGACTAGTGGTTCTCGAGTTATGTCAAAAAAAAAGATATATCTCGATTCCTAGCGGTGACCCAGCGAAACGCCGGGACACGTATAACTTGTTTTTGACCGATATAACATTTCCCGTTGGTTTCATCCCATCCCGATTTTGACTGTCGCATAGTGTAATGTGTCATAAACTAAAATAAATAAATTAAATTAAATGAAAATTAAATAAAAATAATGACATTAATTTAATAATCTAGGAAAAATTAAATAAATTAAAATTTGATTTAAAAAAATGTTAATATCTGTAACATTTTTACATAATCGCTTATATCGAAATCTGACGTTTTGAGATTTTAAGGTATTTGTATAAAATTGTTACAAAAAAAAATCTTATAACTATTGAACTAAAAAGAATTTTTTAAAAGAGGTTTAGTCTACCATCTGTGCCAACAATAATTACCAAAAACAATTTCATTCTTATATATTTCGAGATAAAAATGAGTTTGTAGAACTCTAGAAATTCACAAAAAGTAATCGGTTTCAGCTTTTTTTTTTTTTTGCTTTGAATTTTAAGAATTAAAGTGGCTTGTAAAGCATGACTTCAAATTTTTTTGCTGGGTATATCTCATTAATAATAAAAGTTTTTGTTCTCTACAAATCAATGCAAATTTTCTTACTAATTCAATTTAATAATGTTAATTAACCATGAAACTTTCATTATCTTATTATAATAATTTCTTTTCTTCTTTTTGCTGCTATTTTACACTTTTACCTAATTAAAATCTTCATTACTGCTAACATCTTTTATTGTATCAATTTTATGACCTAAAGTTATTATTTGATAACACAAAAGGTCAACAGTGGGACACAAAAATGTAGCATTGTTAAAAAAAAACATAAACTTAAATTATGAAATATTTATCTAAAATTTTCCATTTATTTGTTAATTTTTATTCTTTTTTTGTTGTTTGAATCAATTTTCTTTATTCATTTCATATTTTTTCCGACTAAAATCATTCAACTGTTTCGATGCCGGATAGAAAATTCTGATTTCAACAGAATGATCCGGCAAGTTCGTTTACATTTACGTGTTAGTAACCATTCGTATACATTTCTTCTTGTGGTATCGGAACAGCTGATTCGTTACAGATACGTTTACGGTTGGGTAACTCAGCCTTTAGTTGTGACTGTATTCCCCATGTATTTGTTGTTGCAAAGTCACAATAAGTAATATTTATTGAAATTTTTGTTTGAAAATTTGAAAAAAAAAAAATTAAGATCTGGTATCAACAGAATCATAATATTGACAAATAAAATTTGAATTTTTTGAATTTTATTGTTGTTTTGTATAAAAAGTTATGACTCTTAGTCTTAAAAATAGTCTTATGAAGGTCACAATGCGTCACAATTATGAATAGGCACCTACATCTAAATAGCTAGTTTCTTCTATTCAAAAGGAAAGTCTTACCAATTTAAAAACTTTCTTTGTTATTTTTACTGAAATATTTGAAAAAGTTTTACCCTTTATTGTATACAAATTTATTATATATCCTTGACCATCTTTTATTCAATAGAATAACTAGAATGGAATGTTAAGAAAATTATTTGCTTTGTTAACGCAAATGGGTTCATACAACAATAGGAGAAATAATGTTTAAATTTAACCCTTTCACTACCACTGTTGCCTAAGGTCAATTTGGCATTTTTAAGGTCTTATCGCATAGAAGCCCAGCTTGATATAATTTCGATTTAAAAAATTCACTACGAGTAGTTTACAAAATAACTAAATTTTTCAGCGCATTAAGATCGACTAGGGACTTCTTATGTGTTTTGATTAACAGCGCTTAAACACTTATATTTTAAATATTTTTTTCAATTTATTTAATTTTGAAATTCTCATTGGAACATTTTATTAACATTAAATTAACTATATTAGTTAACCCAGAAATTTGTTGTTTTTTATAAAATTTTTTGATATTTGTTTTTATTTTATATTAAATTTAAAGTTTGTTCTTCCAGCGTAAATTTTTTAAATTGTTTTAACTAAGAAATTCCTAAAATTTATTATAATAAAGAATAATGTTTGGCCAAATTATATTCTTCTTCAAAATATGTCCGTCCGTTGGACTCTTGAAAATAGTTTCCATATAATAACCAAAATATGCAGAAATGTAATTATTCGTGGGATGAATATCTTAGAAAAATAATTTTAATCTAATATGGAGTTTTTAAACGGAAAAAGTTCAGAGTTATAATTTTACAGAAATCTTAATTTTAAATCTTTAACAGCGTAAACTACATTATGACAAATGTCACAAGATCAACAAAAAAGTTTGGTTCTAAAATCGGCATACATTTAAGTTCGGACACGAAAGGTTTAATATAATCTTACTTATATGTAGGGCAAGGAATTTCATGAAATTAAAAATCGAAAATATGCGCCTATAAAATTCAGCTAAAAAAATATGCATTAAAACACATAAGAAATATGCACTAAAAACCATTATTTTTGCAAAAATAAGACGCTTTAAAATATGGAAGTATATCAGTGAGGTTTTTAAGAAAGTTTATTTTTAAAAATAAAAAAAACAAAAATAAATAAACGAATAAATTTTTTATATTTTTTTACAAATTATAAAATGCTCCTTAAAATGAAAAATATGCATTAAAAAGCACAAAATATGCATCAAAAAGGCATCAAATATGCATTTGAAGTCAAAATATGCAAAAACATGCATTTTTGCCAAAATATGCAACTACAAATCGATGCCTTTTTATTCTAAATTTAATGATTCAGATAAATATTTAGTCTATATTTGTTTTGGACTATCGATAAAAAGACATGCATTTGCATGAAATTCCTTGCCCTACTTATATGTATGTATAGTTATCAATTAAATCATATAATGAAATTGCAAGAATTTTATTTTCAAGTTTATTGATTTAAAGTTCTTATTAAATGTTATATAAATACACTGAAATAAATCCAAGCAACATTTTACTTGCCTACACTGAAAAAAGTTTAACAGTTACTACGTGAGAGTTGTTTGTGTAGTAATCAGTAGTTGTTGTTTCTTTTAACTTTAATTACAGTTGGTTTGCTATGGATAAATGGAAAATAACTAATATGACAGTTATTTAAAAAAAACAACTAGGAAAAAATACTGTAATTACGTAATAGTTGTTCAAAGAAGGTATTTTTTATACCATAATAAACAACTAACAAAATATTCGGATAAATATTTAGTCTATATTTGTTTTGGACTATCGATAAAAAGACATGCATTTGCATGAAATTCCTTGCCCTACTTATATGTATGTGTAGTTATCAATTAAATCATATAATGAAATTTCAAGAATTTTATTTTCAAGTTTATTGATTTAAAGTTCTTATTAAATGTTATATAAATACTATTGATGTTTTGCTATGGATAAATCGAAAATAACTAATATGACAGTTATTAAAAAAAACAACTAAGAAAAAATACTGTAATTACGTAATAGTTGCTTAAAGAAGGTATTTTTTATATCATAATAAACAACTAACAAAACAGTATTTTCACAGTAAACAGTTATTTTTGTTGAGTTACTTAAAAAATAAAATAACTTCGTTGATTTTTTTTAATTATTTAAATTTTTGACATCAGGAACAACTATGAGTATAACTATAAATAAGAACTTTCAGCCATTTTGAGTTGGAATTTCTTCCCATTAGGAAGAACTTTAGTTTTGGTTATTTTTTGATATATTCCAAGTTTTCAAATAGAAATCAGAAATTTGTAGGTGTATCCGCAATGCATAAAATGGCACTAACTGGAGTTCTGCTTCGAATTTTTACTTCCAATTTCAACTACGATAAAGTTATTACACATTGTTTTATTTATAATCGAAAGCAAGAAATTGATTATTTATTAAAATATACTTTTATTACATCAACAAAATTAACTGTAATAGTTTTTATCTATTTTGTCAGTTGTTTTATAACTTTTGTAGTAAAAATTTGTCAGTTAATTTTACGACATTGTTAGTTATTTTTAATGTATTTATTAGTTATTTTTCAATAGCTAAAAATAACTACTTTTTTAGTTATTGTAAAGCTAAATACTTTTGTCAACTTTTCAATTGCACATACCTTTATTTTACCTGTCATTTTCTGTAGATTCTACGAAACTTTTGTGTATTTCACAAAATTCCGTTTAGGGCAATACAGTCCCGGTTTTTGTATTTTAGGTGAAAAGTTTTCGCCTCGAAAAATACAACTCTACCATATCAAGAACAGGGTGAATCACATAATAGCTCTGTTCCACGTACGTTACCGCTGGTACCCGCGGGAACCCAATCTTACCAAAAAGCGTTTCTATTGTTAAAATTTGGATAAATGAGAGTATTGATGAGAGAATAATTTGTTTCTCTTTTTACCAGAAGTTACCCGTACTTTTTTTTCGGGTAAAATGGTAAAACTGTCAAATCACTAGTTGTTTATAAATCAGCTGTTTTAAATTTATAAAAATAATTAAAATATTAACAAAACTTGTAAACAATAATTAATATCGTTAACAAATACCACGTTCTAACATTTTTTCTTTATTCCTTTCGATATTTTATTCTTAAAAATAGCTTTTGTTTATATGACTAACTTTAACGTTAATTTTTGGGCTTGAAATGTGGTTTTGTGCGTTTCAGGTATTGTGAGCAATTTTACAATTTTTTGAGATAATTATTTGTTTACTCTCATTTTATCAGACTTTACCCAGAATTACGTGGAGCAAACCTAATATTGTTAGGTTTTCAGCTTTTAAAAACGTTCGTTTATTTCCTTTAACACTTAAATGTATGATCTCTTCGATTTTGACCATTCTTTTATATATGATTTCTAAAGGCGTGTACATTTCAAAAAAAATACAAAAAAAACTTATTTTAAAAAAAGGTGACTTTTATAGAAAATATGGGTTTTTGCCAAATAGCTAAATTGTGAATATTTTAACGTGTATGAAAAAAAAAAACAAAAAAAAAATCTATAAAATATGAGAATACGACTTTAAATATTTAAACAAATATTTTTGAATATTACACTTTTTGTAAAAAAAAAACGCATGTTTCAGATTTTTCACAAATATACAGATCAAAACCAAGATTTTTACTCTAACTGTTTAAAAATTCTGCGCTAAACTATAGGAACAATATGTACAGAAGGGGCCCCTAATGCCAAAAATACAGTTTTGTGCATCAAGTGGGTTTTTTATTTAAAAAAAAACCGGTATGTTGCCAAATGGCTACACCATGCATCTAAGGGTTAAATAAACCTGGTTCTTTTCTATCGCAATCAAAATAACCAATTCCACTGTTAACACAAATTTTAACTTCCAAAACGTACGTTTATCTCCTTTAGATAAACAGGGTTGGTGATCTTTGTAAATAAAAATAGCACACTCTTTAGTTTGATTTAGCTTATACACTTACTTATTTAACACTCTATTTACTTTATATACAAAACCGTATAACACACATACAAACTCTATGCTCAACTCACTATACACAGTCTAAAGCGCAATTAACTATACCAGGGGTGGCAAGACTTTTTTCTCTGCGTGCCAGAAACGCACAAATTTTTTTTGTCAAAATTTCTCGCATGCCACCTTAATTTTAGTTGTCTTTTAAAAGTCGTTTTTTAAAAATTTTTAAAATTTGGGTAATTTCTCTTAAAAATATCATCGCAGATGTAAATATTTATCAGCGCTACGGATAACCCCCATGAAATAACCCCCAAAGGGAACATCCAAAAAATTACGTAAAAATGCTTGACGGTTATTTAATTTTTGGGGGTTTATTTATTCTTTAAATATTGAAAAAATCCCCAATGAAACAAAATTAAAACAGTTTGAACCTTATTGCCTTTTCATTTATTTTGGGGGGTTATTCCATTTTTGGTGGTTATCTCATTTTGTTAAAAAAGTTAAATTATTGGGCGCCATCAATGGCTCTGCGAAACACGATCAAAACACAATTTCAAATTCCAACAAAGGGGATTATTTCATTATCAAGCTTATTTTCAGCCTTTATTTCATTGAGGGTTATTTCGTAGCACCTATTTTCCCTTAAAATAACTTAATTTTTTAGATCAAATTTTATTACAAATTGTTTTCCATTTTTGTGCAATTTTCTGATACTTTCTATTTCTCCGATTATGAAGCATTTTCTCATCGAAACATTGACACTTTTTACAATCTAGAATTTTAGAAATTTTCCCAGAATTTTCTGATAATCGAATTTGCCAGTTCTATATTAACCATATTTCTTGAAACAAAAAATGGTGACAATACAGAGATTTATTCATTTTAAAAGACGAATTACAAACTGTATGAAAAATTTCACCATTATGTTAAATCACACATTTTTGTAGCGAAATTTAACATTTAACTGAATTTTTTGCTGGTCTTCTAATAGTTTAAATTTTTTGAAAATATCCAACAAAACGTCGCGTGCCACCTAAAATCCACTCGCGTGCCACTACTGACACGCGTGTCATAGTTTTGCCAGCCCTGAACTATACCAACTCTAATACGCCACTAACTAACTTAGCGCTACTTAACAGCGCAAATGTTAAAGTACAACTTCCCTCTACAAATGTTAATGCGCAACTTCGTTTTTCTTCGTAACGTTCGGTCTTTTATAGTCTAATGGTCGTGGTTTTAGAACACGCTAGAAGCTTCCGTTGTCTATGGTTATAACACCTAATATTATTTATGGCATTTAACATTATAGCGCTTAAATTTAGTGCTACCAGATTGACGTGTTTAGTAAATCTGTTTTTTCGGGATATTTTCTTTTAGAAAATTCCAGAATTTACTAAACTATCCAATTTCGTTACAATATCAAATTTGCCTATAGGCAATTTCGTTTTTCTACTCTGAATTAAAGTTAAGCATATGTGATTCAAAATGGAAGATTAGATGCAGAAACGGGACCAGCATTGAGTTATTTTTCGAGACTAGCGAAAACCTTTCGTAATATTTTTTTTTTTCGCAAGATATACTGTTTGGAAGATGACAAAACAAATTGTAGTAATTTTTTTTCTTGTATCTGTTTTTAATTTCGTATTTGGAATGTTGACTACCACCCCTAGTTGAGACCAAGAATTCTCATTGAGTTTGTCATTTTACCTGAAATCCGGTAAGGGACACACTTAAAGCAAATTATATTCACAATTATTGTTTATCCCGGGAGAAATAAATGTTAAAAACCATTTTTTGTACCAATAGATTATGGTAGCGATATTTATACAATTCCTCTGTTGTCCGAAGAAAAATTTACGTTGAATTTTTCAAAATCTTAATCATTATTAGCCTCAGTATAGATAATTTAAAATTATCTCCTTAATCCCATCTCACAGCGTGTGTTATTGGAAGATTTTAAGGACTTTTTTTAAGGAATTTACATTGAACGTGCGGGAAAGTAAAATGAGATTTTAAATGTAATTTGCAAATTTACCAAAATGATAAAATTACACATGTGATCCCTTTTAATTTTGCGATGGCGGCTATTTCATTTCAGTTCGCTGAAATGAAATGATTTAATTATTCTCCAAAATCTAAAATTGATATTTTTAAAGAAAAAAAATCAAAATTTACTTATATGTAATTGGTGGCAAACTGACACGTTTGTTTAAATGCGCGTAGCGTCTTCTGTCGTTAAAATTTTACCAAAGACTTTCGTGGTACGAAAGAACGAAATATTTCATACAATATTTTAAGGCTTTCATATATAGGTTTTACGCATGTATTTTTTTCAGTGCAGTAAATTTCAATTTGTACTTATTAAATTTAATTTATTTAAAACATATTTATTGTAAATGGGCAAATATGTTTTAAATATTTTAAATTCTGTTTAAAGCTTCTATACTAACAATAAGTACAGTTTCGTTTTCTTACATGTAAGGTCTGCCATAGAGGGGTGCCAATTTGGTGATGGTGCTTTTTGATATTCTAAAATGCGAAAAATATTAATCTAACGCGTTACTGAAAAAAGCGCTAAATTTGTAATTTTTCAAAATTTATTTAGCGCGTTTTGCGCTTTTTACAAATGTTTCGCATTTTGTTTTTATAGCAACAACAACAAATCTAGAAACATTTGTTCTTATTTCAATAACGGAACTTTAAAACGAGTAAAAAGGTTAAAGTCGGGCGTGCCGATTATATAATAAATCGGTTAAATCGGACTTGTGTCAAAATTTTATATAAAATCATTTGGCCGATAGGTCCAAATATGGACCGCTCCTATCTAGAATCAATAGGCTTTTTCCTAGCAACCATGTAAGTCAGTGAACCAAATTTTATTGAAATATCTTCGTATTTGCGACCTGCAGTGTGTTAAAAAAACAATTTTGGAGGGTACCCTTATATGGGCACTAGGTCTAAACATGGACCGATTTCAACCAAAATCAATAGGCGTCGTCCCTAGGCCGACGTATGTAAGTCGGTGTACCAAATTTCGTCAAAATATCTTAATATTTGCGACCTGTAGAGTGCGCACAAGAATGCATGGACGGACGGACAGGCGGACATCGTTAGATCGAAATAAAAAAAATCTGAGCCGATCGGTATACTATAAGGTGGGTCTAGGATCAATATTTTTTGGTGTTACAAACATCAGCACAAACTAATAATACCCTCTCCACGTAGTGGTGTAGGGTATAAAAAACCATTTATTTTTAATTAAATATATTTTATTTTATAATTTTGAATTTCTTGAATTTTTCAAATGTTAATCTGTGTACATTTTCATTACTATTATAAGTTTGTAAATTTAAAAAGTTTGTACGTAAAGTTTTAATTTATAAGCAATATAAAAAAATTTACGCACAACATTTTTAATTATAAACACATAAATGTTTATAATTGTAATATATATCGGAAAATCTACGGAACAATATATAATATTTTTGATAGTATCAGCATTTTAGAGGCAACGAATTTAATAAAGCGAACATCTTAAATTTTAATATCTATAATGTTAATGTGCTTTACTCAATTAAAAACTACCCTAATTTAGCTGGCAACTTTCAAAAGTTTTTGAACTCTTTTGAGTATAACTTTTCAGCACAAAAGGAAATCCTCTAAAACCTTTAGTGGATAATAATTATGATGTTAAAAAATCTCACACTTGTTAAAAAAAATAGGTGCCCTCAATTGCGAACAAATGGTAGTTCTTTGAAATCTGTAACTCTGTTGAATAATGAGTAATTTCAGAGATTTTTAATTTTTGCGCTTTCAGCGTCAAGGAAATTGAAAATTGTTTGATACTGACATATGACTGACAAATAAACAAAAAAAAATTAGGTTAAACTGATTAGTGTGCTTCCAGAAAAAAAAAACATGACAATAATAATCTCTGTCATGTTTATGCGTGAAGAACAAATATTTTTTTCAGTTTGGACATCAATACGTATAATCAATATTATAAATACAACATTACTTATACGTACGATATCCTAACCTACTTATGCACTCACAATATATTTTCCAAAACCGATTGAGATTTATTTGAAATGTAATAGGTAAAGTTTGTTTTCAATTGAAGAATCAATTAAAATACATGAAAACATATTGTTTAACTTTTTGTATAAGTCAATAAAAAATAAACTACAAAAAAATACGTATCGTCTGTAGGAGTTGATGTTTTGAGTCAAATGTTCTATTTTTAGTTTTCTATTTTTGGAAAAAATAATTTAAATAAGTTCGTTGTTTTCTATTTTAAAACAAAAAATTCAAATATTTTCGGCTTTCTTTTTTGTTAAAATTGTTTCTTTATATACAAAATTATTTCAATTCAAATTACAAGAAATTCATACACATAAAATTCAAAATTCAAAATTTGAAAATTCAAACAACAAAAAACTTTCAAATATGAAAACACAAACCAAAAAATTGTTTTTTCTAACTATTTGCCAATTAAAAATTGAAGATTGTTTTAGACTTTTCAATTATTTTTATTTCTTTTATGGATTGTTTAAACAATGTTTGAAAATAGATAGCAAATGGTTTGAATATAATGAAAACTCAGTAGTCCTTTTTATAATTGTGTTTTCAATTAATTTAATAAGCATTTTATGTTGTTTTTAACGATAAAATATTGTGAGTGTATAAAAAAAACTTTTTGTGTATGCCTTCTTTGTGCCTGTTAAATTTTCTTCAATAAAAATATTTTCTTCTTCCTGTAAATGAGATTTAAAAAAAATTCGTTTGTAATTTTAACAAAAAACTAAAAAAAAATGTCCCGATTTTTAAACGAATTGAGTTATTTATTGCACCAAAATTGCACCGGAACTGTTTCCCCTTTTTAAAAAAAATTATTTTATCAAATTCTCTATTAATATGGTCACATTTCCAGCATTTTCCAAATTTCATTATTATAAATAATATACTAAGTCTCAAAATGGGTTAATATTTAGCCACGCCTACTTTTTGGGAAAATTTAAAATGTTGTTCCATTTTTTATTCGTAAATAAAGTAAAATTTATATAACATAGATACGTTAAAATTTTCCCTGTAGCGGGGCTACTGTTTCCAATTATTCGATATAGGCGGTTAACCGGTTATTGCATTATTCGAAAAATCACTAAAATTGATTAACCGGTTATTCGGGTCGGTTATTCGAGAAAATTGACGATTAATCGATTAATCGTTTAAAGCAAAATTAATGTATTTCCTTAACTTTTTATCAACAAAGACACTAACAGCTTCCTGTATTTGTTAAATATCAACATGACATATGAATACGATGTATTTAAAAAAAATTCAAATTGAAAAGCACATCTACGCGAGACAGAAATGCTAGAGATAAAACAAAAATCACCTCTAATTATCTCTATTTTGAATGAGTTTAGCTATTTTGTAGTGTTTTTGCTCCATCTCTAGCAGTTTTCTTTCGCGTGTAAATGTACCTTAAGGTTGAAAGTTTGGGAATCTGAGATTATCTAAATTCAAACATTTCTTATACTAATAGAAAAATTTATTTAAAAATATAGCTGAAGCTATCAAAAATTAGTTAAAAATGGCAAAAAAAAAATTGCTGAGACTAGATTTTTTTCTAAAAATTAGCAAGTTAAAAACAGGATAACCTAAAGGTAGATTTTCTATTTCTTTACGAAATTTTTTTTTAATCTGTAAAACTTTGGATACAAAATTTCTTTAAAGGCAAATTTAAACAATACTACAATAAATATAATATTGCATTTAAAAAAATTATTATCCAAAGTTCTCCCTCCTCCTCTGAAGAAATAAAAAAAACATTTAGTTCCATTTGAGTAAAATATTAATTAATTGAAAATATCAATTTACTCTACAAAAATTTGCAAAAAAATTTTCTGAATAGTAAAGTTAGTAGACTAAAGAATATCATAAACAATTGTTAAATTTCTCTGTATTTTTTCCGTTTTTAAGGGCCATTGATAATAACCAAACTTATCCAAAGTTTGAGCTAATGAAAATTTCCACTAAACTAATGAAGTTTTCTTAACAAAATGAATGGAAAGCTTCATAAAAATTTTCAATGTACGAATTTCAGCGAAACTTCCTTGAATCAATGTAAAAATGCGTAAATAGAATGTAGACATTTCTCGCAGTGTACAGTTACAAATGTCAAATTCCATTTAAATTTGATTTTTTTAGCTTTCATTTTGTGTTAACTTTAGGTTATTTCGTTATTATTAATGTCACAAATGCGAATAAAATTTTAATTTCAGTGAAACGGTTACGGGTTCCCTTGTATTCTACACCTTTTTCAGTTTTATTTTAGAAAATTCAAAATATATTTCATAATTGTTTAAAAATGTTTTAAAATTCTACAAAAATATTTTTAAATTGTCCAAAAATGTTTTAAAATTGTCCAAATATATTTTAAAATTGCCTAAAAAAGTTTCAAAATTGTCTAAAATGTTTCAAAATTATCCAAAAATGTTTTAAATTTTTCCAAAAATGTTTTAAATTTGTCCAAAAATCATTCAAAATTGTCCAAAAATGTTTTAAAATTGTTCAAAATTTTTTCAAAATTGTCCATACACTGTTTAAAATTGCATAAAAACGTTTCAAAATTCATTTCAAAATTGTCCAAGATGCATTTTAAAATTTTCAAAATGTATTTCAAAATTATACAAATATATTTTAAAATATGTATTACAAATATATTTTAATATATTTTATTTGTATTTAAGAAAATTCTATTTGTATTTGAAAATTGTCCAAATACATTTCAAAATTATTCATTTGTATTTAAAAATTTTAAATCTGTATTTCAAAATTGTCGAAATGCATTTCAAATAATTCCATTTGTATTTCAAAGTCCTCTAAATGTATTTCAGAAATTTTCAAATGAATTTAAAAAGACTATTTGTATTTCAAAATTTTCCAAATGTATTTAATAAAATTCTAATTACATTTCAAATTTTTGGAAATCTATTTCAGAAATTTTTATTTTTACACAGAACGAATTTACAAAATTCTAATTAAATTTTTAAACACCTTTCTCATACCAATTTTGTAAATACAAAAAAAAACTTTTTAAAAAGGCACCAACAAAGAATTTTGTAAATCCAAAAAAAAATTTTTTTTTGTAACTTTGAATTTTTATTTTTAAACAATTTTTATATGAAAGATAACAATTTAAAAACGAGTTCCAAATATTTCAAACAGAAAATTGTTGGAAATAAAATTTCAATTTCAAAGAAAATGTGATTGCTTTTACAAATTCCCATTGTTGGTGCCTATTGTTTTTTCTGTGTATTTTAAAAGCGTATTTACTAACGTACATGTCTCATAATTCCTATAAAATTTTCATTACGAAATGCTTTTAAAATAAAAATAGAAATTTCTGAAATACATTTGGAAAAATTTGAAATGCAATTAGAATTTTATTAAATACATTTGGAAAATTTTGGAATACAAATAGTCTTTTGAAATACATTTCTAAATTTCTGAAATACTTTTGGAGAATTTTTGAAATACAAATGGAATTATTTTAAATGCAATTTTACAATTTTGAAATACAGATTACAAATTTTTAAATCCAAGTGAATAATTTTGAAATGAATTTGGACAAATTTAAAATACAAATAGAATTTTATTAAATACAAATAAAATATATTTGTGATTATGTTTCTTGTAATTTTTTAGCCAAAGTTAAGAAAATTATGAAGTTTTGAGAAAAAAATAAGGGATAAATTCCATATTAAAATTGTAACCGGTTAATCGACCTGTTTTAACCGGTTATTCGGATCGAATAATTATTTGAGTTTTGAATTATTTGTTTCGACATTAACCGAAATAGAGGCGATTAATCGAGGAATCGGTTAATCGATTAACCGAATTGGAAACACTAAGCGGGGCGCTGGGTATGGAAAGCCACATTGGGCCGATAATCAAATACAAGTTCATTAATTTTATAATTTCTACAAGCTCTTAGAATTTCAAAAAAAAATTCAAAGTGAACCACTTTCGCTGACGTTCTTTGCATATTCTTATTAACAATAAAGTCTACTAAATACAGATTTTTTTTATTTGAAAAAAAAACAATTTTATTAAATCCTTAATATTTAATGAATTTCAAAGAATTGTATAAAATTCATTTCATTAAGAATCATTAATTTATAAACAATTTTTTTTTTTGTCAAATTTCTTCATAAATATAAAAGTGAAAAACTCTGAGTGAATGTTTGATAAAGTTTAAATGAGTTTTGCAAACCATTAGCACACAACAGAAACAGAAAAAAAATTGTGATTAAAAACTTTTTGATGTTTTATGTGCCAACAAATACTCCCACCTATAAAGAATGAATGAAAACAAAATACAACAACTGCCACTTCAAATGAAACAAACAACTGATTGGTAGAAGAATTTATACAGTCGTAGGTTTTTTGTTTTTCCTTTTTTTTATATCTTTTTTTTTTGCAATAAAATACAGAAAGAAGTCTTAAAATGCACAAGCAAACAGAAATTTTCGTAAAAAATTTAAAAAAAAAAATTAAATATTCAATTTTTTCTTTCAAATATCTTTGATTTTGTACTCAATGAAAGTTTTGAAGAAACTTGGGAAACTCTATCAAATTTATGAAGCTTTTTATTAATTTAATGAAACTTTTTATTAATTTAATGAAGCATTTCATCATTGTTGTAAGTCATTTCATTAATGAATATTTTCGTTAATAATATGAATAGTTTCATTAATTTTATGAATCTTTACATTAAAGTTATGAATCATTTCATTATTTGGTAAATTAATGTTTTTTTCTTTTTTTTACATACATAGTTTCATTAATTTTATGAATCTTTTCATTAAAGTTATGAATCATTTCATTATTTGGTAAACTAATGTTTTTTTCTTTTTTTTTTACATACATTCATTCATTTTATTATTGTTATGAATCATTTCATTAATTTTATGAATCATTTCATTAATGTCATGAATCCTTTCATTAATGTTATGAATCATTTCATTATTTTTAAGAAACATTTCATATAAATATAATGCCTTTCTGTTAAATTTTCCCATCTTTTTATTTTTGTTATCCTGTGTAATTTAAATTTACGAAACACGGTATTAATTAGCATGGAATTATTCTTTATTTTTAAATTCAAAGAAATTTAGGTCATATTTACCAATACACTCTAACATTTAATACTACATACATATATAATTAATTTAAATAATTTTAAAATTCATAAGTTATAATAATTTTCTGTTCCCCTTTAATTTTTAAAATGCTCAACTATGTTGGCTTTTACATGGTCTATTAATATTGTAAACTAATTGAGTTAACAGTAACAAGAAAGAAATAGTAACAAGAAAAAAGTTTATTCTGCATTTAACAAAAAAAAAAAAAAAACTAAAACATTAAAATACTTTAGAAAATATGGTTTTCTATACTATAAAGTATATATTTTGAAGCATACTTCAAGGCTAGTTGCACTTAGGTATTTTAAAGAAAATATCCTGTCTCCCCGCCTGCCTTCCTGCCTACTTGCCATACCTTCTAAACCTTTTAGACTGTCAGTATCATTCAAACATTTAAAACTTGCCAAAGAGTATTAATATCAGTTTAGATGTTAAAATATTTGTTTTTAAGTACCTTTAACACACTTTTCTTGCTTGTTCGCCCCATTTTTCTTCCTTTCATTTTGTTGTTGGTGTTGGTGTTCGTGTAAGTATGTGTTTGTGTTTTGTGTGAACTTTCACAAAAAATATCACCTCTCTGTAATGTTGTGTTATATTTTATGGCTTTGCTATGGTCTCCCATATAAAGGTCATCATCATGTCTGCTTTCCAAAAAGAAAATAATGAAAAGTAACATGTTTTGCTAGGAACATTGAACTTTAATTGTTACTATCGTATACTATTTACATGTCATGACTGAGTAAAACAAAATGCAAGTTTACTTACTCTACTTTTGGTAATTGTGATCCTAATAAATTTTCATATTTTGACAAATTTTTTTAAAGAAATGGAAGATCACTGATGAAGCCTGTCCATAAAAAGGCAGAAACTAGATCTAGTCTGATTTGGAAATTTAATGTGTTTATAACTTTTGAGGAAGGTTAATTCTTCTTCTTAACCTCAAACCTACTAAAAGAAAAAAATTTAAATTGAGCATATTTTGCCTATACAGAAATAACTTCTGAATTAATGAAAGCTTTGATTAATTTAATCTATGTGTTTTATTCAATAAATGGAAATGTTCATATAATTGAAAAAAAATTCTAAAGTTAATAAAAAGATTTAATTTAAGAGCTTTACATTCTTCCGAATTTTTAATTTTTTTTTTGTTTCCTTAATAACCTTTTTTTGATCCAATCTTGGCAACGAAATGACCTATATGTTTTGTAATGAGAAGAGCCAAAATTAACTAAAACATGAGCAATTTTATTCTCAATTCCAATGTTTCTTCATTATACCCTACACCACTATGTGGTCAGGGTATTATAAGTTTGTGCTGATGTTTGTAACACCAAAAAATATTGGTCGTAGACCCACATTATAGTATACCGATCGGTTCAGAATTTTTTTTTATTTCGATTTAACGATGTCCGTCTGTCCGTCTGTCCGTCCGTCCGTCCGTCTGTCTGTCTGTCCATGCAATCTTGTGCGCACTCTACAGGTCGCAACTATTAAGATATTTTGATGAAATTTGGTACGCAGACCTATGTTGGCCCAAGGACGAACAAGTTTGATTTTAGTGAACATCGGTCCATGTTTAGACCTAGTGCCCATATAAGGGTCCTACCAAAATTATATTGTTTTTACGCTGCAGGTCGTAAATATTAAGATATTTTGACGAAATTTGGTACACAGACCTATGTTAGCCCAATAACGCAGCCTATTGATTTTGGTGAACATCGGTCCATGTTTAGACCTAGTGCCCATATAAGGGTCCTACCAAAATTATACTGTTTATACGCTGCAGGTCGTAAATATTAAGATATTTTGATGAAATTTGTTACACAGACCTACATTGGCCCAATAACGCAGCCTATTGATTTTGGTGAACATCGGTCCATGTTTAGACCTAGTGCCCATATAAGGGTCCTACCAAAATTGTAATGTTTATACGCTGCAAGTCGCAAATATTAAGATATTTTGATGAAATTTGGTACATAGACCTATGTTGGCCCAAGGACGAAGCCTATTGATTTTGGTGAACATCGGTCCATGTTTAGAACTAGTGCCCATATAAGGGTCCCCCCAAAATTGGCTTGGTTACAAACTGCAGATCGCAAATATTAAGATATTTTAATGAAATTTGGTGCGCTGACTCACATTATAGAAAATTTTGACATAAGCCCCATTTTAACCCATTCGAATTTCGGATCCAAACAATACACCAGACTGCTGTGGGGTATTGTATAGTCGGCATGCCCGACTTTAACCTTTTTACTCGTTTTAATCCTATTGTTATCTCCTTTTTCTTAAGTAATTTTCACATTATGATGCGCTTTTTTCTCAGTCAATTGTTGGATAGCAAATTTTGATCGGACATGTCGTTGTCGCTGGACAAATTGTATATATAATCAATATTTTATTGAGTAAAGTGTGTGTAACCGTCGCATGGGATAATCGTAATTAATATTCGAATTAATTACCAATGAAGTTTTCTAAAGTTAATGTACACGAAGAAGAAGAAAATATTTGTTATTGAAAAATTTACCAGGTACAAGAGAATCACCAGAGTCGTCAGTGGTTAGTTTATTTATGTATCAATTGATCAAAGTATTTTTTTACGACAGCAAATATCATTTGCACGAAAATCAGCGTGCTGATTTTTTCAAAAAAAAAAAGTAATCTCAACAAAAGTGTTGCTAACATTTAGTCGATTACAAATGAATAAAAAAAATCCTTCTTAAAATCAACAAAACTTTTTGCTGAGTATTAGTAGATTGAAAAAAACCCAAAAAATTTGTACATAAATTGCACTTTAGTTAATATATTTGCTGAAAATTTAAGTCTAAAAATTGTGTTTTTGTCTTTCCAATATTATTTAGGAAAATTCGTAAAATATAAAAATATCCCGACTTCCACATTACTAGACAATTCTAAATAACAAACAAGAAATAAACTTTGGCTTTTATATTATAAAAATCTTTTTCTCAAAAAAAAACCGAAATGGAACATAAAAAAATTACCCAAACTACTGAAAATAATATCTGTCCCTGTATTTCACATAATCAATATTAATAAACATTTTATTTATACATTCACTTTTTATCTTTAACTTCACTAAATTTAAGTATTTTATTTTGTCTATAATATAAATTATATTTTATCTTATTGTTTTATATTTTGATGTATAAACTCACAATATATTTTCCATAACCGATTGAGGTTTATTTGAAAAGAAATAGGTAAAGTTTGTTTTCAATAGAAGAATCAATTAAAATACATACATAGAAACATATTGTTTAACTTTTTGTATCAGTCAATAAAAAACAAACTACAAAAAAATACTTATCATCTGTAGGGGTTGATATTTTCATCAAATGTTCTATTTTTAGTTTTCTATTTTTAGAAAAAGTAATTTAAATAATTTAAGAAATTCAAATATTTTCGGCTTTCTTTTTTGTTAAAATAGTGTGTTTTTATAAAAAATTATTTCAATTCAGAAGAAATGCTTCACTCATACACACAAGCATAGCCACCCAGTCAGAAATCGCCAGTGGCACAAAAAATCAAGCACTGTCATACCACTGGGTAACCACGGTGTTAAAAATAAATGACTGGCAGAACACTGCAAAAAGCGTTTTACCAGTATTTGTTTTACAAAAATTTCGGTGGTTATAAAAAAAAAAACCACTGGCAAAGAATTGGATTAGAGTGATATGCCAAGGTTTGCAACCAGTGGTTATCCAGTGCTACCTAGACAATGCTACCAGACGTACAAAAATCAATTCACTGGTAGACCAATGATTTTATAAAAATTCTGACGCTTCGTTAAAAAATGTTTGTAGTCAGAAGGTTTCGAGTTCAAATCCGGTTGCAAGCAAACAATTTTTTTGGGATTTTTTTAATTTAAAATTTTTTTTGTTTTATAAAATCAATTTTTTTGTTTGTGGGAAAGCTTCTTCAAGAGCAACTTTTTTTTGCCGTGCCAACACTGGCATACTAGTTACAAAAAATTGTTTGCCAGTACTAGCATTTTGGCACAGCCAGTAGTTGTCCAGCTATTATCACTCATTTATGTGTTTAGCTATCAAATATTAACCCTCTAACCGGCAAGCCCGCCTCCAGGAGCCTTTTCAAAAGAAAACAAAATGTATTAAATTATTTGTGAAGAATTTTTTTGTAGACAATGCACGGTTTGGAAGCGAGAAAGTGTCAAAGATAAAATTTCGTAAAATTTCAAAAATTAAATATTTTAAAACAACCAAAATTTTCAAAAATCTTAAAAACATATTTAAATTGACTAAAACAATTGATAGTGACCATGAAGTAAGATTGGAGCTTAAGCTATTCAAAAAGTTCCTTACTTTGGTCCAAGGACGCACAGGATTCCATAAGGATACCTTTAAAGGACATCGCCTTAACTTCAAAACGAATGGACGGATTTTTCTGAAATTTGGCAAAAAGAATATATTTGGTATAGGTAGCAAAGTTTATAAGTTTGAATAATATATATTAAAGTTTTGGTGCGTTTTCGCTCAATTTCGCGTTTTTCGAAAAACGAAAATCGCTACATCGTCTTAAGTAACAGCACAAAAAATATAATTTTTTTATTACAATTACATCTTGGTAAGAGAAGTAATTTTTACCTAAACCTAGTAATTTTTATGCGCTAGATTTCGAGATTCACCCTTAAACTATTTTGGCCCATATCGCCTAAAGTAGGCAACGAAAAAAAATTTTGTAGAAGAACTTATTGTTTATTTTTTGTGAGGAACACATGGTATAAATTTTATTGCAAAAAAGCTTAGGCCGGTTAGAGGGTTAATATGTCTCGTTAGCTCAGTGGGTAGAGCAATCGTTGGCCAATCTGACGGCTTGGGTTCAAATCACGGCAGGACCAAAAATAATACATATGAACTTTTTTTAAATTTTATTTTGGAAAATATATTTCCAGACCACCTATTTATTGGTTTTGCCAGCATTTTGCCAACGTTTAAAATTTTTGTTCCTCCAGTGCTTTTCCGGCGCTTTTTGAACAGCCGGTCCTTTTGTCTAATGATGTTATCATTTTGGGAATGGGAAAGCACTTTTTTCCAATACTTGTACCACCTGTTAAAGTGCTTTGCCACCGCTTTCCCGTTTGTATTTTTCTGACTGGGCAATAAAAATATGAACGTGTGTGTTGTATGTGTAGTGTTTTGAAAATTCAAACAAAAAAAAAACTTTCAAATATGAAAAAACAAACCAGAAAATCGTTTTTTCTAACATCTTGTCAATTAAAAATTGAAGATTGTTTTAATAGACTTTTCAGTTGTTTTCTTTCTTTTATGGATTATTTAAACAATGTTTGAAAATAAATAGCTAAGTGGTTTGAATATAATGAAAAATCAGTAGTCCTCTTTTCAATTAATTTAATATATATTTTGGGTTGTTTTTTACCAAAAATATTGTGAGTGTATGCAATCTTTTGTTTAAGTATAATTTCCTTTTTCTGCGCTACATCTAATGTCTAAGCTGCGACATTTACATCTTGTCTCTCTGGTTGTTGTCCGCACTATAAATGTGGTTATGAGCACAAATTCGGTAGCAAAATAAATTAATAAAACAGTAATTGAAAATTAGTTTAGTGGTAAAAAAATATAACTAAAACTTTTGCTGAAAATACAATTTGAGGAAAAAACCTGCTGAAAACTAAAATACTTGATATACGTTTTACTAATTTTTCTACTAATCTATTTTGTTTTGAGTGTAGCAGAAAAAGCAACTAGAAATTAGTTAAAAATGATGCTGCAGAAAATGCTGTTAAATGTGTAGATTTTTTCGTTAAATATTTGTAAAATAAGAACAGCAAAAATAAAACTGTTAAGTTTACAGAATTTTAGTTATATTCAAGTTAACTTTTAGTACTGTAAATACTGTAAAATGAGCGGAAAATCTTGCTAAATATTAGTAGCAAAAACAAACTGTTATATCTACAAAATTTTTATTATTATACCCTACACCACTATGTGGTCAGGGTATTATAAGTTTGTGCTGATGTTTGTAACACCAAAAAGTATTGGTCGTAGACCCACCTTATAGTATACCGATCGGCTCAGAATTTTTTTTATTTCGATTTAACGATGTCCGTCTGTCCGTCCGTCCGTCCGTCTGTCTGTCCATGCAATCTTGTGCGCACTCTACAGGTCGCAAATATTAAGATATTTTGATGAAATTTGGTACGCACCTATGGACCTATGTTGGCCCAAGGACGAACAAGTTTGATTTTAGTGAACATCGGTCCATGTTTAGACCTAGTGCCCATATAAGGGTCCTACCAAAATTATATTGTTTATACGCTGCAGGTCGTAAATATTAAGATATTTTGACGAAATTTGGTACACAGACCTATGTTACCCCAATAACTCAGCCTATTGATTTTGGTGAACATCGGTCCATGTTTAGACCTAGTGCCCATATAAGGGTCCTACCAAAATTATACTGTTTATACGCTGCAGGTCGTAAATATTAAGATATTTTGATGAAATTTGGTACACCGACTTATATTGGCGCAATAACGCAGCCTATTGATTTTGGTGAACATCGGTCCATGTTTAGGCCTAGTGCCCATATAAGGGTCCTACCAAAATTATACTGTTTATACGCTGCAGGTCGCAAATATTAAGATATTTTGATGAAATTTGGTACACAGACCTATATTGGCCCAATAACGCAGCCTATTGATTTTGGTGAACATCGGTCCATGTTTAGACCTAGTGCCCATATAAGGGTCCCACCAAAATTATATTGTTTATACGCTGCAGCTCGCAAATATTAAGATATTTTGATGAAATTTGGTACATAGACCTATGTTGGCCCAAGGACGAAGCCTATTGATTTTGGTGAACATCGGTCCATGTTTAGAACTAATGCCCATATAAGGGTCCCCCCAAAATTGGCTTGGTTACAAACTGCAGGTCGCAAATATTAAAATATTTTAATGAAATTTGGTGCGCTGACTCACATTATAGAAAATTTTGACACAAGCCCCATTTTAACCCATTCGAATTTCGGATCCAAACAATACACCAGACTGGTGTAGGGTATTGTATAGTCGGCATGCCCAATTTTAACCTTTTTATTCGTTTTTAAGCTAAATTTATTTGAATGCAAATAGCAGGCTATGCTGTTCAATTAACAGAAATATTTGCTAAAAATTGTAAACTGCTATTTCAAAAGGCTTTTTATTTGCATTTAAAAAAAAATCGAAGAAAACCTTTGAAAAGTTTAAATTTTTTCCTGATTTTTTAGGCGACTACCCAGCAAAAATAAATGGAATGACTTCAAAATGAATCACTTCCTTCATTACATCACAAAGAATTACTCCCTTGGGAATGGGTTTTAAACAACATCTAATGCTGCAATAAATAGATGCTAGTTAGAAGTTCTTTTTCATGGGTGATAAGAAGTTAATATTTTGTATGGGGGTTGCATAGGAACGTGCTGGCACAGTAATTAGAGGGTTGCGGGTTCGAATCCCACTAGGTGGAAAAAAATTTTTTTGAACTTTTTTTACACAATTAATAATTTTTAATAGTTTTCACTGTAAAATTTTTATTTTTTTCTATTTTTGTACACTCAAAAATTAATTTTTGAAATGATTTAAAAAATTTTTTTTTTAATTTTTTATTCATTTTTAATAAAATTTTATGGAAATATAAAAGTTCTAAATAAATATGTAATTCTTCAAATATTTTTTGTTAAAATACGAAAAATGTAAATATTACGATTTTGTGTGTACTTATAAAATTGTAATTTAAAAAATCCATTTTGATCAAATTTTTACTAAATGTATTTAGAAACTAAAAATAACAGAAAAAGAAAAATCCTGTAAACATTTTAGTTAGAACTAGTAAAAATAAGTTAAAAATTTCATTGCAGAAAAAAATATGTTTTATCTACTAATATGCTGCAAAATTTTTTACGGATTTTATCAAGGTAATTCGTATTAAAAGTTAACTTAAATGTAACCAAAATTTTGTAAATTTAACAGTTTTATTTTTCCTTCTTATCTTACTAGTATTTAGCAAAAAACAATCTGCTAATATCAGCAGTTTTTTGCAAGGTTATTTTTTCATTACATAATTTTTAGTAGCTTTTTCTCCTATTTTTACAGCTTTATTTCTGAGTGTGTTATTTTTATAAAAAAAAACACTTTAAAAAAACAACTTTATATATTTTCCAATATGTTATATACATATTTTTGTTAATAAAAATAGAAAGAAATAAATAAATATAACAATTTACTGAACAAGACTGCTAAAAGTCAGCTATAAGTTATAACAAGCCATAGCATAAGGGGTAGAGCGTCTGCTTGAAATGCCAACGAGTGTGGGTTCAAACCCAACACGATGCATGATGTGTTTTTTAATTAAATTAAAATAAAAACAAGTGAAAATGAAATTCCTTTTCATTGGTTCAAATATACATAATTTGTTTCAAAAAAGAACAAATTCCCTCCCATGACAAGCCAATGTTTAATGCATCAGTGAAAACCACAAATTTTCACTACTCCCTATTCCACTGTTGTTATGTTTTTACTACTTCTTTTTCCTCACTTTTTTTCCTGGGTAATTATTTAGCAAAACTCTTGTCGTTTATTTAACCTTCTTTTTAATTTTTAACTCCACAATTTCCTTGAACTTAAGGTTTGTGTTTTATATATAAGAAGTTTTTTATTTTCGATATTTCGCTACTCCATTTATACAATGGAGTAGCGAAATATCGAATCTTCAGGAAAAAAGAATTAAATTAATTAATAATATTAAAATAACAATTAATTTAATTTTTATTTCTTGAAGATCCTACACAATGGAGTAGCGAAATATCGAAAATAAAAAATTTTTATATATAAAAAACAAACCTTAAGCTCAAGGAAATTGTGGAGTAAATATTTATCAAAACTTTTAACTGAATTAACAGATTAATTTTTTATTTTCTATTTATAAGCAAAAAACTGAGCAAAATAATTTTAGGTTTCTATTCCTACTTGTAACTCGTTGTGACTATCATAAGACTATTTTCAAGACTACAAGTCACAACTTTCCATACAAAACAACAATGAAATTCAAACAGTTAAATTTTATTTATTAAAATTATGATTGTCTTTATTTTTTTGAAGTTCTCAAAAAAATTTGAATAAATATAATTTATTGTGACCTTGCTACAACAAACACAAGGGGGAATACCGTGTCAACTAAGAGCCACAGACTTCATAGGAATAGGCACGTTAGTCTTTTTTTTCTTTTGCTGGATTTGCAGAAGTTATAGAATTTAGATTAAATTTTATAAAAATTTTATCATGTACATTAGAGCGTACCACCTTAGAGGCAAAAATAAAAGTGCGCCGTACACCCTACAATATGAAGAATTTTTGCAAGGAGGTTTCAAAAAAAAATTTTTTTTTGCCGAACGTAGGGGTCGCCATTTTACATTTTTCGTTATATCTTTGACATTTACAGTTGGATATTAAAGTATGATACATCGATGTTTTTCTCTCGAGTATACCAGTGTTTTTCTCTAATGGCCATTAACCTCAAGTATCCCGTTCTAGGATTTACCCAGCAGATCTCAGTTGCTATTACCCTAATGTACGACCCTAATGTCACAAAATTAAAGCTCGCAAAAAATCATTAAACTTTTGCTAAGGAAGTTTTTCGATAAACCCAGTAGAAATTTTTTTTATATATTGGTTGCCGAACGTAGGGGTCGCCCTTTTAAATTTTTTTTCATTGGATTTTTCCTTTATAGCAAAATGCTGGTCTCCTCGAGGCAAAAAATCGATATATCACACTTTAAAATCCAACTTTAATTGCCGAAGCTAAAAAGAACGAGTAAAAAGGTTAAAGTCGGGCATGCCGACTATACAATACCCTACACCAGTCTGGTTAAAAGCCAACTAATGAATGGAACCGAAATTCGAATGGGTTAAAATGGGGCTTGTTGCAAAATTTTCTATAATGTGAGTCAGCGCACCAAATTTCATTAAAATATCTTAATATTTGCGACCTGCAGTTTGTAACCAAGCCAATTTTGGGGGGACCCTTATATGGGCACTAGGTCTAAACATGGACCGATGTTCACAAAAATCAATAGGCTTCGTTCTTGGGCCAACATAGGTCTGTGTACCAAATTTCATCAAAATATCTTAATATTTGCGACCTGCAGCGTATAAACAATATAATTTTGGGGGGACCCTTATATGGGCACTAGGTCTAAACATGGACCGATGTTCACCAAAATCAATAGGCTGCGTTATTGAGCCAACATAGGTCTGTGTACCAAATTTCATCAAAATATCTTAATATTTACGACCTGCAGCGTATAAAAAATATAATTTTGGTAGGACCCTTATATGGGCACTAGGTCTAAATATGGACCGATTTTAACCGTCCTTTTAAGTCGTCCTTGGGCCGACATAAGTCGATGTACCAAGTTTCATCAAAATATCTTAATATCTGCGACCTGTAGAGTGCGCACAAGAATACATGGACAGACGGATAGACAGACGGACATCGTTAAATCGAAATAAAAAAAATTCTGAGCCGATCGGTATACTATAAGGTGGGTCTAGGACCAATATTTTTTAGTGTTACAAACATCAGCACAAACTTATAATACCCTGACCACATAGTGGTGTAGGGTATAAAAATTAAAAAATGCGAACCCTACGTTCGGCAAAAAAAAATTTTTTTTGTTGAAATTGCTTTGCAAAAATAATTCATATTGGAGGGTGTACGCCGAACTTTTTTTTTGAGGTACTGTCTAATGTACATGCCTTATGTCAAATTTCATTAACATGAGCTATGAAATGTTTTGAGTTTTTATGGGAAATCTTGGTTTTTGTGTTTACCCAGAAATTTCTTTTAAGGTTTTAACGCAGCTTAATACAAAAAGGTGGCATATTTATAATAAGCTTGCCATTTGTAGGGTATTTGTAACACAAATCTTGTTAGTTTTATGTTATGTTACAGTTTCTTCTGTTTTTGAAAATATAATACCAAAAAGTGCTACATACTCACATAAAAAGGCTTAACAAGAAACAATGACGAAAATGTAGAAGAAAAGGAGAACTCAAACAAAACAAGCTGAATAACTATTCGTCTCAAACAGGTAAGATATTTTTTTTTACCATGTGTTTGATTTCGATTTTGTTGTTCTTCACAAAAATGACTTGGTAAATATTTCTTTTAGCAAATACTAGTATTTGCTAAAATCACACTTGATTTGCCAATAATATACAGTGGAGCAAAAAATAAAAAGAAAATTAAATATCATAAAAATGAAATACAAAATTGTGATAGTGTATTAAAAAATGGGAACTTAAGGAAAGTCTTAACTTTTCTAATTCGAAAAAATTATTTTTATAACCTATAACTTTTTATTGCTGTTAATGAATTTCTTCTCAATGACCTTACTGTGCTTCAGTTGTTTGTATGCAGGTGTAAACGTGTATTTATGTATGTGTGTATCTTATTTTGAAAAGCCATCAATATGTTGGATTTTTTTTTGTTTTTTCTATTTTTGCTTTAATTGCAAAAGTAAAATTAATGAAGCACGTCGAAGTGTATTGTATTTCAATGACGCTGACTGCTGCTATTGTTATTTTTTTTTTGTTCTTTCTTTTGTATTTAAGTTATTTTCTTTTTCAAAATGGCACGTTCTCATTTGCAATGATTAAGTTTTTTCTAATAACTCTTAAGAGTTTGTTTTTCATTTCTTCAATCATTCATGTTTCAAGTTATTTAAATGGAAAAAAAATATTCATTACTTTTTGCAGTTTAAGTAAAACATTAATCATTATGCTAAACCTTTTTCTGTAAGACCATTTTAAATTGTTTTTAATACATTTTCAAGTTTAAAATGCTTAAATATCCACCAAATATTTTGCTCATTTTGTGTCTGTCTAATCATAGATCTGCTCATTGGTTTTGTTGAAAATTCTTGTGATTAAATTCATTTTCCATAATAATATATCTTAATTTGATTCATTTGATTGTGTGCATTGTACACTTTATGATTTTCATTTGTGTTTTAATGAAACCTCAACAATTTTGTTGTGATTTACGTTAATTTAACTACAGATTTTGTAAACAAGATTATAAACATATTTCGTGTTAAACCACATTTAAGTTTACCCAGCAAGCATGGCTATACGAAGAATATTTCCCGATTGTATCGCCTGAAAGGAAAGATTTATTGCCGGCACACGGTGGTTCCAAACTCTGGAAATAAATATCCTAGCAAAAAAGGAGATGCCTAGATGTACTTCTTTTTTAACAGAAATACTAATGATTTTAACATTAACATGTCATAGGAGAGGACTACTTCCACTTCAACATTTTTTCAGTGATTTTGAACGAGTTCAAAGGAAACTCTTTTCATCAATTAAAAATTTTTAAAAATTCTTCGTTATAAAGTTATATTCCTTTTTATTTTACAAAATTTGTTTTATTGCTGCCACCGCACAGTGCTTTGATCCCATATAACGATTGAAAAAAAATAGAAGGAGTGGAGAGAGAGTTTTGAAATTTGGTACACTCACATAGAACCCCTTAGTTAAGAAAAATTTTAATTTTTGGAAATATCGGGCCTAGGACACGGCCACCTTCCAAAGGTCCTGAAATTTAAAAATAGTATATTAGCTATATAAATGGACGGAAAATTACAAAAAGCATCCATTGAGATGCACATAAAACTGGAAACGTTTGTGTCAATTTTTATCAAAATAGAAGCAAGGACTCTTAGTCCTGCCATATATCCTTTATTTTAAAATCTTCATAAAAACTGTAAAAATTATCCGATTGCCATGAAATTTAGCACGTGAATTAATATAAGGTCAAGCCATAATTTGGGTAAAATCGATGCGTTAATAAAAAAACTGCCTTTCACAAAAAATGGGTTTTAAACGCTTAAATTGATTTTTCTAAACAAAAAAAAATTAAATAGGATTAAAATAGGAAACCATGTGAATTCTCCATTCTAGGCATAGGTTATGTTCAACAAACTTATGTAAAACATTGAGAGGAATAATTTTGTGGAACATTTTAACCTTCTAACTCTTCAATTAAAGGGACTTTTTTGGCTCCATTTTAAAACGGACAAAAACGACCCATAAGTGGAAGAGTTAGAGGGTTAAAATTTTCGGCAAAAAAATTTGTCATGAAGTTCTACTATAGATCTTTGAAGAGATCAGCATTGAAAATTTAACTTAGGTGTCAGTAATAAGTCAAAACTTAAAATGTGTTTGAGGGTTAATTTGGTACTTATTCAGAATTGGTGCTCAAATGTCCGACAAACCTGGATTTTCTTCAGAAACCATGGGAATCTTCCATTATAGGTATAGGATGTGTCCAGCGAACTTATGTAAACCACTACGATTAATATTTTTATGCAGCATTTTAACCCTCTTACACTTCAACTTATGGGTCCTTTTTTCCCCCGTTTTAAAATGGGGCCCCAAAAGTCCCTTTAATTGAAGAGTTAGAGGGTTAAAATGTTCCACGAAAAAGTTCCTCGTAGTGTTTTACATAAGTTTGTGGAACATATCCTATACCTAAAATGTAAGATTCCCAGTGTTTCCTATGCCAATTCACAATAAACATTTGATAAAGGGGAAATTTTAAATCCCCCTAAAATAAAATTCCGATGTGATCTTTCAAAACGGCAACTGACGCATATTTTTCTGATCTCCTTTACCAGAATCCATTGTCAGAACACAAGTAGCACACAATTTTTATGCTACCAGAGCAGTCCCAGAAGTACTCGACCTGACGTAAAGATGGCGGCAGTAGGTTGAAAATAATTACTTTGGTGAAAAGTGGCAACCTTACAAAACTTATGTTTTAAGTTTGAAGGCGCCTGGTTTCGTATATTGTTTTTTTTTTACTAATTTTTTTAGCTAAATTTTAGCTCACCTAAATTTAGCAGACCATGATTATCAGCATCATTAAAATTTCTGCTGGCGTAAATACAGATAATATTTTCTATTATTTTAGCAGAATTTTCCACTATTTGTACGGGCTTTTTTTATGACTGTAGAGTATTAAATTCTAATCGATTTTAAAAATGTTGTCATTTATATTCCCAAACTGCAAAGGGTTTAATTTTTCCAAAAGTGTTCTAAAATATAATTAGGCAAATTAAAAAAAAAAAAAATTTAACGACTATCTGACCTCTGCTGGAGAAAAACTTAAATTTTAATTCTCATAATATTGAATCTTTATCTCAAATGTGCACGATTTCACTGAAACTTTCGCCATATTTATTTTAGATCATGTGCCCCAATATTCCTCTTGGACTTTGACGAAAATCTAAACATCCAATGCCACCCTATTATGGATATATCTTAGTAAAAAAATTTTCCAATGTCACTTGTACACTAGACCGTATCTGCAAAAAAAGTTAGCCGTACACGGTCCAATCTAAATTATTTTTGTAAGGTTTCAAAAAAAAATTTTTTTTTTTGCCGAACGTAGGGTTTGTTTTTTACATTTTCGTTATATCTTAGGCTTTTACAATCGGATCTTAAAGTGTGATACATCTATGTTTTTATCTCGAGGGGACCAATATTTTACTCTAAGGGCCATTGACCTCAAGTATCCCGTTCTAGTAGTTACCCACCAGATCTCAGTTGCTATCACCCTAATGTACCACCCTAATGTCAGAAAATTAAAGCTCGCAAAAAATCATTAAACTTTTGCTAAGGAAGTTTTTCGATAAACCCAGCAGAATTTTTTATTTTTTGTTGCCGAACGTAGGTGTCGCCTTTTAAATTTTTTTTCATTGGATTTTTCCTTTAAGGCAAAACACTGGTATTCTCAGGGCAAAAAATCGATATATCACACTTTAAAATCCGACTTTAAATGCCGTAGCTATAACTAAAAATTGAAAAAAGCAACCCCTACATTCGGCAAAAAAAAATTCTTTTTTGGAATTGCCTTGCAAAAATACTTTATATTTGAGGGTGTACCTCGCACTTTTTTTTTTGCTTGTAAGGTGGTACGGTCTATTGTACACACTTGAATTTTTTCAACATAAATCGATAAAGGTAAGCCCAAGTACAAAATATTTTTTGGACCCATCTATTCTCCTGTTTCATATATTTTTTCGGCAAAACTTCACTTTATGGGGCACCCACCAAAAAAAAAAAAAATATGACCCCCTCTGGAATTAAAAAAGAAAAATTTTTTTCTATATGGTGTTAAGGGGGCCGGGGCCCCGGGACCCGCTAGGTCCGAAAAACCGAACCACGCCCAAAATGGCACATGTAACGACTCAAATTAAAGAAAATTTTCTCACGATTCCAAGTATGCATTTTGTTTTAAGATCCGGAGAATAGAATTCGGGCTAGGTGCATTTTTGTCATTTTAGGTGTTAAAGAATACTTGAAAAATGTACGTAAAATTCTTGGTGATAAAAGTGTGGGTTTTTTTTAGGAAAAAGTGAAAATTTTATGAATTTTAGTTGGTTTTTTGTATATTATGGGACACAGCCTCGCAGGCGAAAATTTTTTTTTTAAAAATCGCGCGATTTTTTGAAAAAATTTTTAATTTTTTGGTACATAGTGTACATAAGTTGGTAAAAGTTGGTATTTTTTTTTTGGAAAAATTAAAATTTAATGAATGTTTGGGGCTTTTTTGTGTATTGTAGGATATAGCGCCGCAGGGGAAAATTTTTTTATTTTTTGGTACATAGCGTACATAAGCTTTATTTTGATAAAAGTTGGTGTTTTTTTTTTTTTTTTTTAATTAAAATTTAATGAATTTTGGGGATTTTTTATGTATTGTGGGACAATTTTTTGGTACATTGTGGTCATGTTTGAATTCTTAAGAAAATTTCCGTTTATTTGAGTACCCATACTTTATAATTAGTACATTAAGTGGCTATTTTAGACTCTCGGGGGGTCTTAAATGGATCTAGTGAGAGCCACACTTTACGGATCATAAAACCAAAAAAATTTCCTTTAATTTGAGCCGTCGCACTTACCAATTTGGGTGTGTTTCGGTTTTTTGGACCTAGCGGGTCCCAGGGGCCCCGGCCCCCTTAACACCATATAGAAAAAGCATTTTCTTTTTTAATTCCAGAGGAGTCATATATTTTTTTTTTTTTTTGAGGGGTGCCCCATAAAGTGAACTTCAGCCATTTTTTCATATAATGTCATATTTAAGTTTTGTAAATATAAGCTCGCAAAATTTGATTTGTAAATGCCAAGCATTTAAAACTGTTTAGTGGGTTATTTCTGTAATCGGTGATGCCAAATATTTGAAGCAAAACGCTCAGTCAGGCTCTTAGAAAGGCGCTAAAAAGCGCTAGAGATAAATTTGATCAAAATACGTACCTTTTCATCTAAATTCATCAACAGGACAGTTAAAAAGCACTAAAAAAATACAATTTGTTGGAAATATAACTTTATTTCACATTTTTATTGCCTTAAAAATGTTCAATATTGAAAAAAATTGTTGATTTTTAAATTGAAATTTAAAGTAAAAATTACTTTTAAGAACAACTTGAGATCATTTGTGACGTAAATTTGAAAAATAATCATAAAAAATCGTATATTTTTGTTTAAAAACGTTCCAATTAGTTAAAATTTCATCAAAATAAACGTCTTACCAAAAAGGCACTAAAAGCGCTAAATAAAAAACTGAAAAGCGCCATCTTAGCGCCTTTTTTTATTAAAAAAACACAGTGTAGAAAAGCATTACCAGATATGTGGTTATGGTATGGTACATTTCTCTTTACTTTTGGAGTTATGATTACACACCAGCATAAGAAAACTCAAAATATCTTAACCAATATTGACAAAATTGTCTTTCAAAAAAAATTTCCTCGTGCTGGTAATCGAACCTATGACTCTAGGTTACCAGTCGATAGATCTACCATCTGAGCTATCTCGACATGTTATATTTAATAGATAAAAACATAATTGACCTGCTGCGCATGCTTACGTGCCAACATACAAAAAAATCAAAAAATTTATTGTAACTAGGGATGTGCGATTAATCGATTAATCAAACAGTATGATTAATCAGAACTTTGATTAATCAATTAATCGATTAATTGAAATTTTAATTAATCAGAATTATGATTAATCGATTAATTTGAATTTTGATTAATCAAAACCTGAATAATTTTAATATTGAAAAATGTGTGAAAATAAAAAATTACGGGAATTTTATCTTTTTTTTGTGGCGATGCTTTATAAAGCTCTAAATAAAGAAAATCGGAGAGATTGTTTGCTCACTGGTCAAACTTTACCAATGTCCATTCTTAAATTTCATGTTTCTTTAATAAACTGGAGTCAAACGGCGTTTTCAATAAATGAAAAACAAGATATTATTCAATTATTCATGATTAATCAATTAATCATTATTTGAAATAATCGAAATAACTGATTAATCGATTAATCATGTTTTTGATTAATCGAAATTGTTGAATATTCGATTAATTGATTAATCATTATTTTGATTAATCAGGAAGTTTGATTAATCGATTAATCGCACATCCCTAATTGTAACATATATACTTACCAGTGTTAAAAAAATATTGAGTCTAAAAATAGATTTTAAAAAAATTTGCAAAAAAAAATCTAGAGCATCACTTTATATTTGAAATAATGATAAAAATAAGTCATTATTTGTAACGCATTTTTTGTTTGTTTAAAAATAATAGAAAAAGTAATTAGCTATTAGTAACTCATTATTATATGTTTTAAAATAATGCAGAAAATAAGCCGGCGTCATTACTGGTAGTAGAAAAAATAATGATTTATCATTACCGTTTCAATTTGAAATCGAAATAAATTTGAGTTTTGGGTAGTAAAAACGCGCTAAATCTACCGCGAAAAGCACTAAGTTGACAACGCTGCCTGTAATTCGTTCATTTAGTTGTGTGCATGTAAGTCTGTGTGTGTGTGTGTTTGTATGCAAGAGCGCGTGTAATATATTTAGGCCACATAATTCACAGCTAATTAATATAATAAATGTCATAATTTTAACAATATTATCAATATATTTCACACTTGGCACGATAAAATTGTAATTTACACAATTGCGTTTTAAGCATAAATGCAATATTAATTTAATGCTACAATCGGCAAAACCTCAAATATAACTAACATTTTGTGGATTTCACAAACAGTAGTAAAACAGATGAACATCGCTAAATCGATCCATCTAGTGATTCTAAGTCGAACGGTATAATATACATATCGCTACATATCGCATCATATTTTCCAAAATTGACTTTTTTGCATAAATCAATTCACAGTACACATCCCGAACTATTTTTCATCACAATCTTCTTTAACTGGGAAAAAACCCATTATGTCTCTTTTTATGTCAATTGCGTTGCTTCTGTGATTACTTTTGTTACACATACAGAGTGCTATTTTGAGTTTTGCCGCTTTTACTGTAAAAAGTGATAACATTTGTGGTGTATTATTTTGCATTGTGCAAGTGAGCTCAATTGATTATATTATTTTGTTATGTGCCTTTTCAGTTAAAGGGTCATAACTTAAAATTTTAATTTATTTCCACAAACATAATATAAAATTAAAAAATGTATATCAAAATCTTCTTCAAAATGGACTTTTTCATAATGGAACTTAACTTTTTTTTTAATATTACAATCATTTTTACATAAACAGTTTTTCGCCTCTTGTGAAAATTGAAGAATTTTGAGTTGTGTCACTTTTGTATTTAAGGTGCAATATGGTGGGTCTACGACGATTATTTTTGGTAGTTACAAACAACAGAGTGGTTGTAGGGTATAACAAAATATTCATATAACTCTCAAGGAGCTGGAGCCAATTTTCTTATTTTATAATGTTGCTTGCAAAGGTGCAAAGGAGCTCTGGTAAGTGAGAACTCCGGATGCTTTTGATTTATAGTCTATGATACGAAATTATCATAATGTTTCTAGTGATAATAATATGATTTTAAATTATCGCAAAATTTTTTACGTGACCATAACAAGATCATTTGAAAAATTGTCTGAACATGTGCTTTTTGTGCGCACGCTGCACTGTGGGCCAGCATCATAGAATTTTGGCCAAAACTAGAATATTGAGTATATTAAACTAAAAGATATCACAAAGGGGGTGTGGTTATTGCTGATCACGAATCTGAAATAAAAAATATAAAATTCAAAATGGCGGATCCAAGATGGCGGCCATTATTTTTTAGTTTTTAATATATTGGACTTAAAATAATCAATTATGTAGGTCTAGGATCCGCTGAGTAAAAATCTGAAATTAAAATTTTGAAATTCAAAATGGCGGATCCAAACAATTTTTTTCTTTAAATTTCTTATGTCGTCTGATTTACTTCAAATTTCCACCAGGGGAAGTTTTTGGGTAGCAGATTACGAATCTGAAATCAAATTTAAAAAATTCAACATGGCGGATCCAATATGGCGGCCATAAATTTAAAATTATTATGTGTTGGAAAATAAATTACACTGTAGAAAAAAAGGTTTCTGATGACAGCTAATTCTGGCAGAGGGACCAAAGCAAAATATAAGTGTATAGGCGTTTTAAAAGTTTTCGTCTGGCCCTATGTTTTTGGGGGGTTAAAGTTTCATCTCTTTTGAAAATGTTTATTGTGAATCGGCATAGGAAACCATGTGAGGCTTCCACTTTAGGTATAGAATATGTTCAGCGAACTTATGTAGAACACTACGAGGGACATTTTTGTGGAACATTTTAACCCTCTAACTCTGCAATTAAAGGGTCTTTTATGGCCCTTTTTTAAAAGTGTCAAAAAAGACCCATAAGTTGAATAGTTGGAGGGTTAAAATTTTCCGCAAAAATATTTATCATGAAATTCTACTATAAGTCTGTGAAGACATCAAAGTTGAAAATTTAACTTCAATGCCAGAAATAAGTCAAAACTTAAAATGTGTTTAAGAGTTAATTTCGTACTTATTCAGAATTGGCACTCAAATGTCCCACAAACCTGGACTTTAGGGGGTTAGTCTGTGTCAGAAAATCAGATCCTACATTTAAGATAATTTTTAGTGCTTTTTTTTAGTTTTTACTAAAACTCTGGAATACTGGAAATCAGCGAGATCGGAAGGTACTTTTTCAGTTAAAGAGCAAAATCTCGAAAGTTTATGAACGGTCGCAAACGGTCGCAAAAACCTAGGTAGAAGACATCTTAGGGAACACATTGGCATTCAAGTTTTTCAAATATCTCTTGGAACATTTTAGAGCTTTTTTTTCGAAAATTTAGGTTTTTTGAGGTAAAATTAATAATTTTGTTACTTTTTTCGTAAATACTTAACAGGTGTCTATTTTTTTTTTTTTTTTTTGATAACTAGTTTCAGTTTTATAATTTGGGATTGCTGTTGGAACAAATTATTGTTTATTTATGATTTTTTTATTGTATCATTATAAAACAAAAAATGTCACAAAATTAAAAAACTTTGACTTTGAACTCTCGCCAACTAACAACGAGTAACCACAATGATAAAACATTTCACTCACAACATATTCAACAATCCTAGATTTTGAATATATAAACATATTTTTCCTTTACCTGAATTGTACTTTTGGCCAAAAAAAAAACGTCGATCCTGGCCCCCAGTGCGCTGTAGGTCGCAAATATTAAGAAATTTGATAAAATTTGGTAAACTAATTTATTTCGGCCCAAGGACGAAGCCTAATGATTTTGATTAAGATCGGTTTATGCTTAAACCTTGTCTCAATATAAAAGTTCTCCCAAAATTGGTTTCTTCGTAAGCTACAGATCGCAAATTTAAGATATTTTAATGAAATTTGGTGCACTGATTCACAGAGATTCACAAACAAAATCCGTTGATTTTGTATAGAATCGGGGCATGTGTATACTTAGTGACCGTACAGGTCGCAAATACAAACACATTTTAATGAAATTTGGTATACTGGCGCACGTGGGCGCAAGGAGAAAGCCTACTTATTTTGGATAGGATCTGTCCTTAATTGAACCTATTGCCGTTAAAAACTATATTTTCGATGTTCTCTTAAAGACACCTACCGCTAGGTAAAATCGAAATTTCTTACTGTTTTTTTAATGTTTTTATCACTTTGTATCAAGTTCATTTCAATCCATTTGAATTTCAGAAGATCCAAACATTAGTTGGCTTTCAACCACACTAGTGTACACTGATAGAATTTTGTGCATAGTATTAATGAATTTGTTCATTAATCCAATGATTTTTTTCATTGAAAAGTCCCCAAAGAACGCGTTCATTAAATCAATGAAACGTATTCATTAAATGAAAACTAATTGAAAAAAATATATTTTTTTTTGCTTTTTTTTATTTATTGTTTATTTTATTAATTTTTATTTGTACATACATGTACGTATTTCTTTTTTGTTTTTATAATGTTTTTGACATCTCCCTGAACTCGACTTGAACCCGCAATCGCCAGAATGTAAACATTACCGCGTTACCGATTGATCTAAATAGCCAAAACAAAATGATGTCATTACTTGGACCTTTATATTTAAATAATTTCATTTTGCAACCCTAGCGTTCATTACTGGAACATACAGTGGGGAGCGTTATTGAGTACATGTCAGTACTTGAGGAAACTTACAAGTGCAGACATAAAAATATCAGTCAAGGGGACTAAAGTATACTTTTCTGAAAGCAAAAGGTTCGCTTAATCTAAATCTGGCCTCAGAAATGACCTTCCTTATCAGACTTTAGAGCTATATAAATGTGAAAAACTTAACTTTTCTTTAAAATATTTCGAATCGTATATTTTCTTGAAAAATATTTTTAACAAGATTCGTAACGGCATCTGAATATACTACTCTTCCTCTTTAAAATGATTTTTGAATTCTTTTGATAACATATTTTTTTACCCAAATTTCAAAAAACGATATATCCGTAAAAAAATATGTTATCAAAAGAATTCAAAAACTATTTTAAAGAGGAAGAGTAGTATATTCAGATGCCGTTACAAATCTTGTTAAAAATATTTTTCGAGGAAACATACGATTCGAAATATTTTGAAGAAAAGTAAAGTTTTTCCCATTTATATAGCTCGAAAGTCTGAATTTCTGAGGCCAGATTTAGGTTAAGCGAAACTTTTGCTTTCTGAAAAGTATACTTTAGTCCCCTTGTCCGATATTTTTATGCCTGCGTTTGTAAGTTTCCTCAAGTGCTGACATGTACTCAATAATGCTCCCCACTGTATATCTATTTTAGTAATTAGCAAATTCAAACCCCTTATAAAAATTATAGCATATCTTACGGGTTAGTTGAAAATATATAATGAAAAAATTCATTAAATTAATGAATTTTTCATTAATTCAATGAAAATTTTTTTAAATCAATGAATTCAGATTAATGAAATCGATTCATTAATAGTATGAACGATAATTCTATCAGTGTAGGGTGTCGTATACTCGGAATGCCCTAGTTTAACTTTGTAAGTCGTTCTTTTTTCAGCATCACATTCTATCTGAAAAAACTTACTAAGTACATATGTCAATCAACAAATTTTCGAGATCAAGTTTTTTCTTTTTTTTTAATTTTTGCTCATAAAAAAAGATACAATTTTGAGTCCTAAAAGGTTTAAATTATACTAAAGCTTAGATGTCAGAAAATCTTTAAAAAATTTACTTTTGTCCGCAGTAATTATAGTTTTTGCACAATTCGCATTTATGATAAAAAAGATTAATTTTTTTTTCTTTTCCTTTATGTATAATTTATATTGAAATAGCATTTTTTTATATCTTTTAATAATAACAAACATGTGTGTATATGTATGTATGTATTCATATAATGATGGAAAAAGAAAGTGTCAACAAACTATTAAGATATTTAACATAGATATACACTAATCTGTTAAGCTCAACAAAACTTTAACATTGACATGTTATTCAATAGAGCAGTAGTTAAACATAATCCCAGCAAAATGTTTTGTTAAAAATTAATGTTTTGTGTTATATTATTGGCAATGAATTGGGTTGAAAATTTGCTGCTATCAATTAGCCTATTGCTACCAATTAGCTCAGTTCTTCTTTAAATTTTAAGTTTTGAAAAATAACTTCCGGTAACTATTATATTAAACGAAACTTAAAACAAAAAACTTTGCTGGTTATATAAAAGGGTCAACAATTTTATCTTATGCTTACGTAGTTGCTGCTCTTACTCCTTGGCTACCCTTTGTGAAGTAATTGACACTATGTTACTAAACAAATGCCAGGCCTGTTGTTTATTTAGTATTAGTTTATCATCAGCAAACACACATCATTATCTAAAATATATACTACTAAGTATATGAATATGCAATTTTCATACCTCTTTGTTAAACAAAGAAAGTAAAAACTAGAAAAACTATAGAATGAAGGAGACCTTTAAAAGACCTCTACTTGGTTTAAAACATAAAAAACAAATGTTTAGTAAATATTTTCCTAAATACATTTTTCAGCTACTACTAAAACTTATGCATCTTAAAATTGATCTGGTATATTTTAGTATACAGATATATGGGGCATTTTTGTGAACTTGAGACCCTTTGCTGTCCAAAATTGAGCAAGGCAGGCAACCGACACCTTTATAATATCGTTATCCGTTTCAAAACCCTTACAAATTGATAACCGATACCAATACCGAAATAATTTTTTTACGTTTTTAACACAAAAATATAATATGCATAATTTTAAATCAATTGAACTCTATTGTGTTTCCCAGTGTAGTAGAAACGGTAATGACATATCATTATTTTTTAGACAACCAGTAATGACACCAACTTACCTTCTGCATTATTTTAAAACATATAATAATGAGTTACTGATAATGACTTATTTTTATCATTATTTCAAATAGAAAATAATTTTTTAGATTTTTTTGAAAATTTTTTGAAATCTATTTTTAGACTCAATATTTTTTAAACACTGGTAAGTATATATGTAACCACATATTTTTTGATTTTTTGTATGTTGGCGAGTAAGCTTACTTGTGTACAGTAAAAGGCTGCATGAGTGCAATCGGTTTGTTGTAGTCATTAAATCACATGGTGCTAGTGTGTGTGCATTACGATTTAAACCACCCTGTTACGACTAGACAACAAATCAAAACGTAAGCGAGCTTAAGCATTAGACATGGCAACAATAGTGATTGTTGTGACACACGATAGTTCGCTACCATAACATAGCAATTAGTACTTTGAACTAGTGTTTAAGTATCGCAATGAATGCTATGGTGCGATGGTGTGTTGTGTTATAATATGTAGGTTTTATAAAACGAAAGAGTATAAATGTACACTCAGATAAAAAAGTTAGTAGTTAGTTGTTCTTTATTTTCAATTCAATGTTTGTTTTACAATTTTTATATTATTATATAAAAAAGTTAGTAAAAAAATAAATTAATAATTTTAATGCATAATAAATTATAAAAACAAAAAAAATAATTTATATTAATTCTTATTAAATACAAGAAAATTAAAAATCTCTGCGTTGTAATTGTTTTTAATATAAACAATTATAATGCAGAGATTTTTAAGTTTTATACATACATATATTTTAATTTCATTGGTTGTTGCAAAATATTATCTGTGTAGTTATTTTGTCAAACAAAGCGACATAGACCTACTCTGTTGACAGGATTTTTTTCTTATTCGACTTTCGGATTGTTCTTCATAAAGCTTTTTGGCGATTTTTTTAATATCGATGATTTTTTTTAATTTTGATGACTTTTTTCTAATTTTCGACGATTTCTTTAATTTTGCCGATTTTTGTTTTTTTTTCTAAATTTTGCTATTTTCAAAATTTTGGCGGTTTTTTATAATTTTTTAAAATTTTGACAATTTTTAAATTTAAACGATTTTTTTAATTTTGGCAATTTTTAAAATTTTTAACTTGGTTGGCAAACACTAACCGTAAAATACTGTTAACGATTCGAAACCCTTTCAACGAACTATTTTTAACCCTAAAATACCACTAACGAAATAACTTAAAATGCCGTTAACCTTAAAATATCCTAACGAAATAAATTAAAATACCGTTAACCCTAAAATAACTTAACGATATAACTTAAAATACCGATAACCTTAAAATAACCTAACGAAATTCTATAAAATAAAATTTACCAAATTCATTCCAAAAAAAAACATTTAAAAAAAATCGGTGGTATAATTAAACAATATTGAAAAATAAAATTAAAAATAAATAATATAATAAAACCAATACGTAGTAGAGTTTGCTAAAAATCCTACTCAATGTTCCTTAATGTATTCGCCGCTATATAGAGCTTTTTTTTGGTATCATTAGAGTATTTCACATATTTAATAGTTGAAATATTCATTACGATCAACTAAAGAATTTTTTGGGGGTAGACATTTGTCTATTTTAGTTTTTTCATTATATATATCAGTGGTCGTCACCCATAGCCACTAGTGGCCGATCATAATCGGCTTTTCATACGTACATAACAGTGATGGTATTTGAGAATTTTCGTTTGGTGCCTAAATGATGCCAAAAAAGTGCCAAAAAAGCTTTAAAAGTGCCAAAAAAAATGAAGCAACATTTAATGTTTCAAAAAATATGTTCAGCTTTTATTTCAAATATTTATACATTTACACCCTTATTCTAAACTTTATAACAATAACAAAATTGTCACAAAACTGGGTTGAATGGAAATTATTATAATTTTGGTATTCTAAGAAAAATTGTCACAGCAAAACCTTGAAAAAATTGTCATGTAATAAAAAGCACATAACAAACAAATATTGTCATTTTTCAACAATTTAAAATATAAAAGTTTTATTTTCTTTTGAAGAATTTTATAATTTTTCTTCACAGAAATAAAATATGAAATACCTCATTCATATTTTGAAATATTATTTTAAGATGCGTCGAACCTTTTACCGATTCTAAAATTCCTGCAAATTCCTCCAAAAGATTACGTATTAACATGGGATTTTTGGGGCTAAAGTTGTTAGGAATAAGCTCAGGGTGCGTGATGCTAAAATTTAAAGGATACTCCAAGTGCTTAGAAATAGTTCTCTCGTGTTCTGCGGTTCCTGGACATTTTTTAAGTTTTCATTTCATTTAAGATTTCATAAAATTATCGAAAAAATCGCAATTTTTGACAAATTACAATTTTTTGATAATTTTATTTTTGGCAGAAAAAGCTTTCACCATTGTATGGTGAAATTTTTAAAACTTTTGCTTGTCATAAAAAAACAAGAATACCATAACAAATTTTTGAAAAAATCCAGTAACGGACAATACAATAGAATCAGTTAAATTTTTGTAATTTGATCCCAGCAATGCTTTCATTTTTAAAAATCAAAATAATGACTAAATTGTCCCCGAAGAACTGGAAAGTGGTCCAGAAAATTGTATAAAATTTAGTGTAGTATTTGTTTTTTATTTTGCTACCCGTTCCTTTAATGAAAAACCAGCGATATCGACCTTTTATCAAATTATATAGAAATTTTCTTAAAAAGTGCCAAAATTCTATGGAGAGTGCCAAGGTGCCATTGAACATTCAATAGTGCCACAAATGGCACTTTTGTGCCACTTTTACCAACAGTGGTACATAACACGAATGACAACAAAACTCTCACCTAAGAGAATAACAAATAAAAATATTCCGTCATTAGCATGATAGCTTTCAACAAAGTAGGTACGTATTTCGGTTACATACATTAGTGTTGCCAGTTTTTTCATACCTTATCCCCAATTTTCAATTTGCCATCCCAAAAAATCCCCAACTTTTATTTTCTGGAAAAATTTGTTTATTTTTTCGAAAAATTAGTGGAAAATACCATATTCGTTTATTTTTTGCGGTAAGTTGTACACTCAGACTCAATAAATTTGTGCTTGCAACAAATTATAAAAACCCAGATGAAAATGTTCATATATGTTCATATATTGTCATATATGGTTTCATGTATGAGCATATATGGTTTAATGTATGATCATATATATGAATCCATATATGATAATATACCACATTTATTGATCCATATATTGGTTCATATATTCCATATATCTTCATATATGAATTCATATATTATTTCATATATGGGTAATGTTTTAAGTTTTTTTTTATCATGGGGGTAATTACGTGAGCGGATTCAAAAAATATTGAAATACAATACATTTGATAATTTCTCAAATACAATTGGCAATTTCTAAAATGCCAGTTTCTGAAATACAATTGATTATTTGCAAAATACATTTGATAATTTCTGAAATGCAATTGCGAATTTCTGAAATACAATTTTCAGTTTCTGAAATATAATTCATAATTTCTGAAATACAATTGGTAGTTTCTGATATACAATTGATAAATATGAAAATCAATTGATAATTTCTGAAAAGCAATTATAAAACTGGAAATAAATTGATTATTTCTGAAATACAATTAGTAAATCTGAAAAACAATTCAGAACTTCTAAAATACAATTGATGAAACTAAAATTCAATTGATTATTTCTGAAATTCAATTGATAAATCTGAAAAACAATTGATAACTTCTGAAATAAAATGATAAATTTTGAAATACAATTGAAAATGTTGCAGTATGATAAAAACAGCAAAAATAAAAATGCTAAATTTAGAAAATCTGCAGAAAATTTTTCAAAATATTAGTATACTAAAAATGGCTAAAACAAACTGTTGTATCTAAAAAAAAATTTGTTAAATTTTGTTCAATGCAAATAGCAGTTTATAAAATCAACAGAAATATTTGCTAAAAATATTAAACTGTTGATTTCAGAAGGCTCGATTTGTATTTCCATTAAAAACAAAAAACGAAAAAGGAAATTTGAAAATTTTAAATTTTATGTTATGTTTTTTTGTTTACTATTACAATTACATTTTATTTTCTAATCACTGAAATTTAGCTCAATTATAACTCAAATTTTGTAAATATATTAAACAGTTTTATTTTTGCTGTTCCTATCTTATTTATATTTAGCAAAAATAGTCTGCTAATTCAGCAGTTTTTCATTTTGAACTAATTTTTAGTAGATTTAACTAAAATTTTTACACACTTTTTTCTATTAGTGTATAAACAATCATTAAATAATCCAAAAACAGTAATAAAATAATTTTGAAACTTTAAGTAAAATGTTTATGTCCATTAAAAATTTCATAATATCTCAATTTCATTCAAATGTACAAATTCGTCAGTAACGTATGAATAGAATTATAATATTTACATTTAATTTGAATTTGAAAAAAAAATTTTATATGAAAATTCATATATCTCCATATATGGCCATATACCCTCAAATTTCGTATCCGAACCCATATATGAACCCATATATTTTGCCATATATGACCATATATGAACATTTTCACCTGGGAAAGAACAAATAAATTTAAATAACAGCAAAGAAAATTTTAACCAAAATTTTTCATTTTAAATATCTAAGAATAAAAATTGTCTGATTCATCAGCTTCAGACATTTTGTTGTGCATGGTACTGCATTAAAAAGTTTTAGCATTTCAGCAGATGGATTAAACTTTTGACAATTGAGCAACTTGTAAAGTGTATATTTAATTTAAGAAGAGCTTCTTATAACTCTTATTAAATTTAAATAACTTTAAAAAAATTATCAGGATTAAATTCTTAAATTCATAAAAATATGAAAAAGCAATAATATATTTTATCCCCAAATGATCCCCTAAAATTTCGTATCATCCCCAATAAATCCCCAGTTCTACAAACGGAAGTTTTTATCCCCATTGATGATACAATTCCCAATTTGGGGATAAATTCCCCAAACTGGCAACACTGTTATATATAAGTTTTCAGTAACACTAAAACGATGGTGTTGATATTGTGTTGGTTGCTTAAGTTCACAATAATATGATGCACTGTTGTCATCCGTGATAAACGATTCATGATGTGATTCGTCTCACTATCCATATGCTTTTTTGCCATGTTGTTTTTTTTTTGTTTGTACTGATTCAATCGTTATAAAAAGTAAAACCACACAACTCGTTATGGCTTGTAGGCTATCATGTGTCTTGAAATCTCATTTAAGATGAATCGTTCAGCCCTTTAGTGTACAGCAGGTCAATTATGTTTCTATCTATTAATATTACATGTCGATATAGCTCAGATGGTAGAGCAGTTGACTGGCAATCTGTAGACCCAGGTTCGATTCCCGCACCAGCTAATTTTACAATAAAAAAAAATTTTTTTATGTCATTTAATTTTTGAAAATCTATTTTTAAACTCATTATTTTTGTCAATACTGGTAAGCACCTAGGTAACGATATATTTTTTGATTTTTCGTATGCTGGTGTGTAACCATATAAAGGTAATAAGAAATGTAATAACAAAAGTAACTAGTTACCATTACCAAGTATGTAGTTACATAATCATATATCTGGTAATGATTTCCTACACTGGGTTGTTAATAAAAAATCGTATTGTTAGCAGGCGCATTATTTTTTTAATTTGGTTTAGCAACATTGTGTTTGTTTTACAACATATTATTTGTTGCTCTAGAAATTTGCCAAGCTTCATTTGGCAGTTTCTCATTTGTGGCTCTAGGAGTTTTCCGATCTCCATCTATAAGTTTCTTTTTTGTGCCTCTAAAAGTTTACAGAGTCTCATCTAGTTTCTTATTTATAGATTTAACAACAAGTATAAACCTATAGAGAAACTACCGTCCTCACCAAATTTTGTTGTTGTGTGGCGAACTTGGGAAAGGCTCCGAAAACATGTTGATAATGTTGTTAAGAGAAAAAATGAGTTGGAAGAGCATTTTGAGAAACATTTTTTCGTTTTTTGCTTTTGAAAAAAACTCAATGTTGTCAAGTTTGATTTTCCATTTTGGGGTTTTTTAATGAGTGTAGTAAATTTTTTTCAACTACTGTTTTTAATAATTTTTGTTAATATTATTTTAAAATTTTTTAAATAATTTATTTTATTATACAAATAATATATAATTCAACTTATGTTTTTAATAATTTTTGTTAATATTATTTGAAAATTTTGCAAATAATTTATTTTATTATACAAATAATATATAATTCATTTTCACCGTTCTTGTTAATTTAAATGTATATTATTTTTGTTAAAATAAACTATATTTTAATAATAATAATAATAATATGCTTCGTCCCTGAGCCGTCTGTGTACCAAATTTCACTACATTGCTAGATCTGTCAAAATAACAGAGTAGTACATTGGAAGATTACAAAGCAAATTGTGGAAACATTTCTGTTGTTGTTTTTGTTTTTTCTTTGATATTTTAAATGTTTAATAACGCTCCTAGACGAGAACAAAAAATTCTCATTGAGTTTGTAATTTAACTTAACAAATATTTCTAGAAATTCTAAAAACGTCGTCCCCTGACGATTTCCTTAGGCAAGAATGAAATCCGGATAGGGACATGCCGGTAGCGGATTATTTTTCACAATTTGTTAAATACGTTTGGGATTTTTAGCATATTTAATTCCTTTGATGCAATTAATGTATATCCCGATAAAATAAAATTAAAAAAATATCTTAATATTTGCGGCCCACAGTGTGTCCAAAAGTACTTTTTTTTGAGCAAAAAACATTTCAGGCTTCTTAGCCAATTTTCAAAATTATTTTTTTTTTTTTTTTATTTAAGTTTACAAAATTCTGCACAAATCTGTCATGGCCGAGTTTTGAATTTCAATTTCTAAATATTTTTATTTTGTTTTTTGTGAATGTCGAAAAAACTAATTTTTTTAAGAAAAACCAATAACAATTACGGGCATTTAAATAATATGTACCTTCAATTAAAGGTATATAAAGTGCTTTTGGACACACTATGCAACCTTTGAGTGAGCACAAGGGTATATTGACAGACAGACGGTTGGACAGAGTGATTATGAGTCGATCGGTACACTAAAAGGGTGTTCTAGGTCCAATATTTTTTGGTGTTACAAACATCAGCGCAAACTTATTATACCCTGTGCACGTAGTGGTGTAGGGGATAAATTTTTAATCCTTATTAAACCAAGATTAATAGAAAATATTTAATAAAACTTCGCATGCGAGCAAAAATCCTCTCGCAAGGCACGCGTGGCATAGTTTTCTGAAAACTGTTTTAGGCAATGATGTAACTTTGTACGTCGCGCTCAATTTTGAACAGCAGGTTGTCTCCCATTCACAAAGAATGCCCCATATATATAAACTAAATTTATATTTCATAACGAGGAGTTACTAAGAAAGAAAACTCAAACAATTCCAAGAACTAAAACATTATTTATTTACCCAATAAGCACATGGGTTTTAAAAATTAAAGTGCTTTAAATTTTGCTTGAAGTTAAGTATATTTCGAACTCTAGCACTTGTTTTTTTAACAAAAATATTTCAAACTTGAATTTTTGTTTCCCTTTTGCTGGAGTATGCTATTGAAATAAAATGTAATAAAAGTTGAATTCAAGCCTTGAAACTGGAAAACAGGGCTGGAATTGAACTTGATTTCAACTTGAATTCCAGTGAAAATGTTTATAGGGTTAATATTGAAAGTCTAAAGTAGGGCTTACACGTTCAATATTATTGATTAGTTTTTCAAAAATCAAACAATCAGTACATTTTATTTTTAAGTTGGGCATACACGTTCAATATTATTGATCAATTTTTCAAAAATCAACCAATCAGAACATTTTATTTTTAAATACTTTGTTCTGATTGGTTAATTTTTTCAAAACATTGATCAATAATATTGAACGTGTATGTTTGCCTTTAAATAATTTGTTCTTATTGGTTGATTTTTAAAAAATTTATCAATAATATTGAACGTGTATGCCCTACTTAAAGATCTGCCTTACAACTTTTAATAGAATTATGTTAATTTTCTTATTATGCTGATTTTCTTCCTAAAAATTTAATATTTATCCCTCGTATATATCCATATTTATTTAGTTTAGTGTATATTTTTGTTGAAAACATCATCATTATTTTACATTTTGTTATTTATTTTATAAAAACTTATTTTGTTTGTTTTTTTTTTTTTTTGATTTTAAGTCAATTGGATTTTTTGCTTTGTTTTTATACCATAAACTACAGTGTTCTTTTAAACCCCTTGAAATCCTCTTTTGATAGCCAAAAGAAAGGGTTATTTTGTGTGAGTATTTTTTATTAAATTGTAGTTAAATAGTTTGTTTATGTATTGGATATAAATTCTAACAAAGCTTGAAAACGTCTTTAGCATTTGCTTTAGAATTTATTTTATTGTATAAGCTTTATTTTAAAATATATATGAGGATTCTAAAAAATTTTTAAGATTTTGTAACGTCTTATCTTTACTCTGGTGTACTCAGTCTGTGTTCAAGAAATAATTATATACCGCTTTTTAAATTTTTTATTCAAGGTCGTTAATTTTCCTTTATTTAGATTATTGTTTTTATATTTATACCCTACACCACTATGTGGATAGGGTATAATAAGTTGGTATTGATGTTTGTAACATCAAAAATATTGACTATAGACGTTTTTATGGGAATCTTCTATTTTAGGTATAGGATGTGTTCAGCGAATTTATGCAAAATACTACGAGAAACATATTTTTGGAACATTTTAACCATGTAACTCTTCAACTTACGGGTCTTTTTTCTCCCTTTTTAAAAAGGAGCCAAAAAATTCCCTTTCATTGAAGAGTTAGAGGGTTAGAATGTTCCACAAAAATGTTTCTAGTAGTGTTTTACAAAAGTCCGCTCAACACATCCTATACTTAAAGTGGAAGGTTCACATGGTTTGAATACAAAACACTCTTAAATGCGTGAAATTTGCATAAAAATCATGAATTTAGGCATTTCAAAAAATCCATTTTTTTTTTTAATTTGTGGCAAAAAATAGTAACTAATTTTTTAATGATATATTATATAACAGTATCAACTTACAAAAAAAAGGGAAAAAATCTAATTTTTTATAATTTTTTTTATACTCCATCAAACTTAAGCAATTTTTGGAGTTTCAACCAAAAAAATGTGTTTTTCGGAGCAATAAAAAATAATTATTTTGTAAACATATTTTAAAATCCATATTTTAATTTAACTACAAATATATTGAAGTAATTAAAAAACAAATCTTCGAACAAGTTTTTAAAAAAATTTATTTTTGAGAATTATTTTAGTGAAACAATTAAAACCCATTTTTCTGTTAAATCATTTTTGCATAAAATTCTCTGAATTTAGCGACCTCTCTTGACAGCAAAAGCAATCACATCAAATATTTTTTTCACATTTGTTTGAGTTACTTTCTTATCTTTAAAAAATTCTTCTATTATCACAATTTGAGGCAAAAATTTTTTTTTATTTTTGTCCATGGGACGAAATATAGTGCGTCGCCTCAGGAAGAGGTTCTGAAAAAAATCTTACACAATTTTTTTTTTACAATTCTTCATTCAATAATGGCGTTTATAAAAATAAGTTTTCGATTTTTCTTTAATACACACTCATGAGAAAAAGATTAGAGGCAGCGATTTTTCTCAAAAATACCAAACCTTAAAAACCGGTAGCGACCCCTAAACCTTAATAAAAATAAAATATTTTTAAAAAATCATGTGTTAATTTTTCACGGTTCTTAATATATTTTGAGATTGGTCCATACCAAAATTCAAGTTTTTTTCTGAATGACCCTAATTAGCAAATTATTTCTCAATTAGAATGTTTTCTCTTTTTAATCCTATTGTTTTCTCCTTTTTCACAAGCAATTATCACACTATAATGCGCTTTCTTCACATTCAATAGTTGAATAAAAAAACGTTTTCTTCTTCTTCCTGTAGATGAACTTTAGATAAATATTTTTTTAGTTTTTCATTTTCAAAAATAAATAAAAATTATGAAAATTAGCTTTGTAAACACTTTTGAAAAATATTACTGAAAAAATATTTAATTGCAGTGCTCAAATAAAGTGGTAATAAAAATGCTGAAATAGGTGTATTCCCCTCCTACTACAACTCAATATTAAAATCATAACCCAAGTAAAAAATTTTTGATATAGATTAATATGACTTTACAAAATTTATTGTGGTAATATATTCGCAAAATATGTATTCATACAAAAGTATATCACATCGTATAACGTTGTATATTAAATATATAAATATACCTTTCTTCATATTATACTTCATATAGTGCAATATATAATAATATCCAATCATATATCTATCTATATGTCATAACATATGCCACATATAATTACATATTTTTATATATGTAATTATAATTGGATAAATTTGTATTACATTATATATAATTTGATACATTTGAGTGGAGACAAAACTCGGATGAAATTGTATAAAACTATACCTTAATCAATCAAATTATATTTAATTGTGTCAAATAATTATCTAATTGTATCAATTTAGGTCTTATTAAACCAATTTAGAAATAATATCCCAGTGTAGAAAATCATTACCAGATATGTGGTTATGTAACTACATACTTGGTAATGGTAACTAGTTACTTTTGTTATTACATTTCTTATTACCTTTATATGGCGATGTCGCGAAAAATAATGAGTTATGGTTACACACCAGCATACGAAAAATCAAAAAATATATCGTTACCTCTGTGCTTACCAGTACTGACAAAAATAATGAGTCTAAAAATAGATTTTCAAAAAAATAAATTATATAAAAAAAATATTTTTTTTTTATTTTTTTTTTTAATAAAATTTGCTGGTGCGGGAATCGAACCTTGGTCTACAGATTGCCAGTCAATAGCTCTACCATCTGAGCTATATCGACATGTAATATTTAATAGATAAAAACATAATTGACCTGCTGCACACAAGTAAGCTTACACGCCAACATACAAAAAATCAAAAAATATGTGGTTACATATATCCTTAACAGTGTTTAAAAAATATTGAGTCTAAAAATAGATTTCAAAAAATTTTAAAAAAATTTAGAAAATTATTTTCTATTTGAAATAATGATAAAAATAAGTAATTATCAGTAACTCATTATTATATGTTTTAAAATAATGCAGAAGGTAAGCGGGTGTCATTACTGGTAGTCCAAAAAATAATAATATGTCATTACCGTTTCTGCACTGGGATGATACAGTAAGATGTTCTAATTTTTTGGATAAAATCATGTATAATACGAAAAGTCACAAAATACTTCTTTAGCATGAGAAGAGTTTCTGTTAAAAAAGAAGTACATCTGGATCATTAATTATACTGCTTTTCCTACTGCTTTTGCATCTCTTTTTTTTTCTTTTTCCTAGGACGCTATTCCCCAGAGAGATATACAGGTTAAAAGCAGAGATTTTCGTAAACGTTTTCTTAAAAAAATATCTTTCCGTTTCGAGTTCTTTGTTCGTAACAAAGTTTATTAGAATTGATTTACGTAAATCAGCAGGAAGTTCTGCATAAACTTAAAACTTGTTTCTATATTAGTGCAATTTAAATTTTAAATATCGCAATTTTTTTTATTTTTAAGTAACAATAATTTTATAGTTTATTGCGTCTTATTTTATATATATTTTTTATTTTTTTTTTTCTTTCTCTTTCAAAGCGAAAACTTTTAATCAACATGAACATAAACTTGTTTGTAAAATTTTTGCAACTTTTCTCGTTGCAAAAAAAAAAAGAAAAAGAGCAGAATATTTTGTGATTTTCATTTTATATTTGAAAATAATATTGTTTATAATTTTACTGTTCATAAGTAGGCAACAAAAAAGTTGTAACAAAACAAAGGAAAAGAACTGAAATTCAAATAAGTTTAAGTTAGTTTTTCCTTAAATAATAAAGTTTTCAACACAATTTTCTCAATTTCCAGCACAGTTTTTTATTATTTTTTTTTAACAGTTTTCTTTTTTTTTGCATAAACAATAAAAAATAAAATTGAGAATTGCTGAAAGACCAAAGATATGTTTAACAACTAGCTGAGAGTTGGTGTAACCCATCCTGTTGAGTTTTTCCTTTTTTTTAAGAATGCACTTAATAAAGGCTTTTACGTTCGCTGTTTAATGCTGCCCTGGTGTGTCCGTAAGGATGTCGACACTTTCTACTGCAACGAGTTTCGAATGGTTGCACTTTTCTTAAGATTGTCTATAAACTGCTAAGAGCATTTCATTTTGCAAGTTAACTTTTAGAGATTTAGATTTAAGTTTCAAGTTTTATTTTCTTTCGCTTTTTTTAATAAAACAATAAAAGGAACAGCACGTAATATGTAATCTGGTTGATAATGAAAAATACAGATTTATTACAATTTTTCATTCCATGGCAACTAGGAAAAAACACACTATGACCACTTGCCAGTTTTACTGGCTTATTGTTAGTATAAATAATATATACTTTTCTTATTTTCATTTCAGTTTTTTTAGTTTTTGCTTTCTTTTATATATATTTTTTTCATTACAAAAGCAACAGTTTTTTTTTTTTTGTTTGACAAAAACTAAAAAAAAAATGTTTTAATATCACGTACTTAGTTGATGTTTTATATGTGATTTTCATGGCAAAAAGTTGTGCAAGTTTATGTGGTAAAGTATGAGTAAATGGGATTTTGTCTCTTTTCATTGGGGAAGAGAAGAAATAGTTTCGTATTTCTTTAAAAAAAAATCGAATGTTTATATTTCGTTTTTTTTACTTTTTAAACAAAAATCTATTGGAATGTACATTAGACCGTACCACAAAAAAAAGTTCGCCATACACCGTCAAATCTAAATTAGTTTTGCAAGTGCAGGAAGTTTCGAAAAAATAAATTTTTTTTACCGAACGTAGGGTTCGCCTTTTTTTAATTTTTCGTTATATCTTTGGCATTTACAGTCGGATCTTGAAGTATGATACATCAATATTATTGTTTCGAGGGGACCAATGTTCTCCTCTAAGGGACATTGACCTCAAGTATCTGTTTTAGTGTTTACCCACCAGATCTCAATTCCTACCCCCTTAATGTACAGCCCTAATGTCAGAAAATTAAAGCTCGCAAAAAATCATTAAACTTTTGCTAAGGAAGTTTTTCGATAATTCCAGCAGAAATTTGTTTTTATTTTTTTTTTGCCGAATGTAGGGGTCGCCTTTTTAAATTGTTTATCATTGGATTTTTCCTTTATAGCAAAACATTGGTCTCCTCGAGGCAAAAAAAAATCAATATATCATACTTTAAGATGCGACTGTAAATACCGAAGCTATAACGAAAAATTAAAAAAGGCCACCCCTACGTTCGGCAAAAAAAAAGAGTTTCGAAATTGCCTATCCGGATTTTATTCTTGCCTAAGGAAATCGTCAGGGGACAACGTTTTTAGAATTTCTAGAAATATTCGTTATGTTAAGTTATTCTCGTCTAGGAGCGTTATCAAACATTTAAAATATTCAATAAAAAACAAATATACCACAATTTGCTTTGTCATCTTCCAATATACTACTCTGATATTTTGACAGATCTAACAGTGTAGTGACATCCATATTTTAAAATGTTTGGACATGTCTTGTATACCGGTAGATGCATCTCTAAAAAGCTTTCATTTTATACCCGACTTGCCCATTTTTATTTTAAATTAAAAGAAATAAATTTCAACACCGAAAATTGGGACATTTTTAACTCCACTTATCAACCCCTAAACATGAGATTGGGCCGATACAGAAAAAATGCATGTATATTATTTTTTGTCTTCTATCACATATCCGAATCTCTTTAAGATCGGCGAGAATCCTTTGGGATGCCTTCTTTGTAAGAATAACCCCTGTCTTATCTTTTTGGCCACCTCAGGTGGTAAGAAGATGAAATATGTGAATAAAAATTTGTCACATATATTTGTTTGGAGGTATGAACAAAACTTATAAGATTCCGAAAAAAAAAACTTATTAATTCCACAGCAAAAAGAAAAAGATGCCAACGCAGTAGAAAAGGCACTAAAATTAATGATTTAGATGTACTTCTTTTTTAAAAGAAGCACTAACGATTTTAACAGTTTTCATAGGAGAGGAGTACTCCCATTTCCACATTTTTTCAGTAATTTTTCATAAATTTTTTTTTTTTTTTTTAAATTTATTCTTTATTTCACTGTTTTCATTTAACAAAATTTGATTTTGCCCCAGCGCCAGCAATGGCTTTATAGAGGCTAATAAAGTTGACAACAATTAATATTTTACAAATTAAACTAAAGTTTTAAAGTTAAAAATAAATGAGAAAAAAAAAATAATAATAAATAAAAATCGGAATTATACACATAATTATATATTCATCATTATAATGTAAGAAGCAGTTCAACGTTATTTAGCAAATATTGCTTTAAATTGGTCTTAAATGTGGATAAGACAGAAATACTTTTTAAATTATTTGGCAACTGGTTATACTCATTAGCACCAGCAAATGTGACTTTTTGTTTAGTTAATTCAAGACGACATCTTACTACATTCAGATCCATCGCCTGCCTTGTGACTCTATGAGTATGAGTTAAATTTTGGTTGAATTGTATTGTGTGAGATCCATAACCTTTTATACATTTGAATACATATATTAACAATTGTTGTTTATACAAACCCCTTACGGGAAGTATGGTTTTTGCAACATTTTTATACAATTCCAATGTATTAAACCTCATTGGCAGATTAAAAACAATTTTCAAAGCTTTATTTTGTGCTGATTGTAGTGATTTCATAAAAGAACTGGGTCTTGAACCATAAATCATTGGAAGATACGTTAGGTGTGAATGGATTAAGGATTTATATAATAACATTTTCGTTTCAGTACTCAATTTGTTTCTAAATTTGAACAAGATGCCAATTCCAGATTGATACTTTGGATTTTAACTGGTTGATATGATTTTCCCAAGTGAGGTTATGATTTAGGTTTATTCCCAGATATTTAACACTCTCAGATTCATTAATCAAATTTCCATCGATATTTACACTCATAACACCATAATTTCTTGAAATATATGGTTTAAACCTCAATTAAAACGAGTAAAAAGGTTAAAGTCGGGCATGCCGACTATACAATACCCTACACCAGTCTGGTGTATTGTTTGGATCCGAAATTCGAATGGGTTAAAATGGGGCTTATGTCAAAATTTTCTATAATGTGAGTCAGCGCACCAAATTTCATTAAAATATCTTAATATTTGCGACCTGCAGTTTGTAACCAAGCCAATTTTGGGGGGACCCTTATATGGGCACTAGTTCTAAACATGGGCCGATGTTCACCAAAATCAATAGGCTTCGTCCTTGGGCCAACATAGGTCTATGTACCAAATTTCATCAAAATATCTTAATATTTTCGACCTGCAGCCTATAAACAATATAATTTTGGGGGGACCCTTATATGGGCACTAGTTCTAAACATGGACCGATGTTCGCCAAAATCAATAGGCTTCGTCCTTGGGCCAACATAGGTCTATGTACCAAATTTCATCAAAATATCTTAATATTAATACCTGCAGCGTATAAACAGTATAATTTTGGTAGGACCCTTATATGGGCACTAGGTCTAAACATAGACCGATGTTCACCAAAATCAATAGGCTGCGTTATTGGGCCAATATAGGTCTGTGTACCAAATTTCATCAAAATATCTTAATATTTGCGACCTGCAGCGTATAAACAGTATAATTTTGGTAGGACCCTTATATGGGCACTAGGTCTAAACATGGACCGATGTTCACCAAAATTAATAGGCTGCGTTATTGGGCTAACATAGGTCTGTGTACCAAATTTCGTCAAAATATCTTAATATTTACGACCTGCAGCGTATAAACAACATAATTTTGGTAGGACCCTTATATGGGCACTAGGTCTAAACATGGACCGATGTTCAAAAAAATCAAACTTGTTTGGCCTTGGGCCAACATAGGTCTGCGTACCAAATTTCATCAAAATATCTTAATAGGTGCGACCTGTAGAGTGCGCACAAGATTGCATGGACAGACAGACAGACGGACGGACGGACAGACGGACATCGTTAAATCGAAATAAAAAAAAATTCTGAACCGATCGGTATACTATAAGGTGGGTCTACGACCAATATTTTTTGGTGTTACAAACATCAGCACAAACTTATAATACCCTGACCACATAGTGGTGTAGGGTATAATTAAAAAAAGAAATTCTTGGCAAAAAAATATATTTTTTTATTTTACAAATTTTTTTTATTGCCGCCACCGGGTATCGAACTTGCGACCTCATGATTTCTAGTCAAGTTGTCTCCAGCTGAGCTCTTTTTGACATGAAAGTTGCCAGGTATAAAACCATTACTTTGTTATTTCGAAATATTGTGCTTTATTCTCTTCAATAGAAGTACTTAGTAAACAAGTGCAAAAGCAGTGATGTTAGACGTACCAATTTGTTGGTACACATACCATTTTTCAGGGTCTTGTACCATGTACCAACTAAAAGTTGTGTTGGTACGCAATAATACCAACTTTTATAATTTATGATTTCAATTTAGTGTTTTATTGAGAGTGTAAAGGAAGAAAATAAAACAACTGTTTTACTCAACATGAAATACTATTCACAAGTTTGGCGATAGGCTACAATCTAATTTTTTATACATTTTGTTTACAAAAATCGTTGTATCGGGATAAATTTATACCTTTACAAAATATGTACGAGTATATAGTTTATAATTGATAATTAAAGTTCAAATAAAAAATTTTGCGCCAATTGAATAACAAATAATTCGCCAATCTAAGCACAATTAAGTGAATGCTTCACTTGCCAAATCAATTAACTCCACTCTCAGAATTTTATAAAACTTTAATTCCAAAACACTTTATTGACCCCTAACTGTAAAATATTCAAAACAAATTTCTCTGATAATAAATACTAATAAATGACAAAATTTATAATTTCACAAGAATTTAAAAAAACATTGTTTACTATTTTCTCATTTTTCTCATTGAGACTCATTCATTTTTCATTATGGAGTTAATCGATTTGGCAAGTAAAGCATTCAATTATTTTTTTTTTACAAGTTTTATAGTAACCTTATGCCGTTTTCTTTTCTGAAAAAAATGTTTGGACATGTTTTATAGACAGTCAGATAGATCTCTAAAATACCTTTATTTTGATACCAGATTTGTATATGTTTACTTTTTATTACTATGAACTAAGAGACTTTTTGTACAAAAAGAGCAGAAAAAAGGCAACCATTTTTTCAGAAAAGAAAACGGCATTAATGAACACATATACGAGGGGTAATATTTATATTTCGGGAACTGGCACCACTAATGTCAATAGCTAAAATTTAGCAACACCATAATAAAATTTGACATTTTTTAGCGTAAACGATGTATAAGTGCTATTTGTTTTGTTTGGCCATTTGGCCAAAAAATGGAAATTTCAAGGAAAGGTTTTCGTTGGATTATTTTTCGCAGCTTTCGACGTGGATTATTTTAACAAGAATGTGTCGATGAACTCAGTTCTTTGTATGGCGATAAAGCAGCACCAAAAACCACAGTATATCGCTGGTATAGTGAATTCAATCGTAGTCGTAGTTCGGTCGTCGACGAATTCCGTGAAGGTCGTCCAAAATCGGTTGTTGTGCCACAACACATCGATGCAGTGCGTGAACTGATAATGCAAGATCGTCATGTAACATATCGATGGTACTCTCGAAATAACGCAGTATAATATCGTATTAAACATATGTATATTGTGTGAGTATACCAATTTTTTGTTTCAAATACCAGCTTTTAGCGACATCTATACCAGCTTTTTTTGGCCACTATCTAACATCACTGTGCAAAAGGTACTACTTTCACAGATGCATAAAAAATAATTTTTGATGATTGGGGGGGGGGGACATTATCGAACAATATCCAACACAAATCTGTTATAAAATCGAAATATATATGAACATACATGATCATACATTGACTAGTATATGATCATGCATAGACCTACATGATCATATACGTCACTGCATAGTTCAATGTATGACCATACATGATCTCATATATTTCCATATATCTTCGGATCCGAAATTTGCGGGTATATGGAGGTATATGGCCATATATGATCATATATGAGCATACATGAATCATAGGTGAGCATACATGAATTATATGTGAGCATATATGGTCATATATGAACATGTATGGTCATATACCCTCACATTTCGGATCCGAAGATATATGGAAATTTATGAGATAATGTCTGGGCATGCATTGAACTATGCATGGACTAGTATATGATCATGCATGAGGATACAAGATCATATAAAATATATATGATCATGTACGTTCATATATATTTTGTTTTTCACATGGGTGCCTTAATATTTTCTACAAAGTTGCTGAACATAACCTACACCTCAGATGTAAACAACACATAGTTTCATATAACGATATGCTACATGAACGGGTCAAAGGGGAGAAACTTTAACCCACCCCACCCCCCTAAAATAAAACTCCGATGTGGTCTTTCAAAACGCCGACACACGTATATTTTGTTTGGTCTCCTCTCCTCTATCTACATTGACAGAACACTCAAATTTTTTTCGTGTTATACTGTGTAATGATCTAACTCTACTCGTCAAGTGGCAGCCTTTTCCGTGGCGGGATAACGTGGTAGAAAATTCCAGTAGTACTAAAACCACTTAACATTATACTTAAATGTAGTTTTACCAGATTGTCGGATTTAGTAAATCCCGTTTCTCTGGATGTTTTTCTTCTAAAATTACAGAATTTTCTATACTAAACTAAACCAATTTTGTAACAATATATATTTTTAAAAATTGAAAAATTAGAAAAATATTGGACTTAAACAAATTGATTACAGATATTAAGAAATAAAAAATAAAAACATAAATAAAAAAAATATTGATCCCCCGGGAGTCGAACTGTATCAAAATCACTTTTTAGGATCACTTTTAAAGCAATTATGCTTTAGAAGCTATACTTAAGCGATTTTTTGAATGTCGTTCAGAAGTAATTCTAAAAAAGCTGTAAAAATATACTAAGTGATTTTTTAAATTTGTTTAGAATTACTTCTAAAAAAAAAGCAGTAAAAATTCACTAACGTATGCTTTTAAAGTAGAGAAAGAAGTTGTTTGTTAAGCAAGACTTCCATTTTTAGTTTTAGATGGGAGTTATATGTTATTCAAAAGAGAAAGTCTGAAAAAAACAATTTTTATAGTTTTAGTGCAAAAATTAAAATAATTTTGAGTTAACTCTTTTCCTTAACCAACATTTGTGTTTTATTGTTAACAAAAACCAATTTACTAGAAACTAGAAAAAAAAAATATAGTAATATATTTCAAAACAATAGATGGCATAGGAAAAAAAGCTAAATAAAAATAAATTAAAACTTGTAATAACTAAAACTGTAGTTGGTATAATTGTAGATTTCTTTTGTTATAAAAATGTGTGTGTGAATGAAAGCAATTTAAGAAGCTTAAAATTCCCATTTAATTTAAATGTTTATTGCAAAACCTGTAATACATGAAACATACAAAATTTTAAATAGATTATATTTTATACAACAATTAATTAAAAATTTTGACCAAAAACATTTTCAAAAAAAACCTAATCTCAGTATATGAAACGCTTAGTGCGTATGTCTGTTAGGTAATTTGTGAAATACCATTGAATGTATAGAACCCGTTTGGTTCTCCGATTTTAAGGGAGACTGGCGCTGCTGTTGACATATATACAAAAAAATTATATAAAAAAAACACAGAAGATTTACCCTAAATTTGGCGCTGCACAGATGCACAGATTTAATGATTTTTTCAGTAAAGTAATAAAGTTTCTTAAATTTGATGAAAAAGCTTCAATATACATATCTCGTTTTAATGAAATTTTTTCATTGGGTGTATGAAAATTTTAATAAATAAAATTAAAGTTTTCATAACATTTTATGTAAAATTTCATTAGTTTAATGCAAAGTTTCAATGGACGCGTGCCAGTGAAACTTCATTGGTTTTATGCAAAAATTTATATCATGCAGATAATTCTCTTAGTGTGAATGATTGATTCTGTCAATTTGCTTTTTTAAATTTAATTCAAAAGCATTTCAACTGCAATTGGAACTCATAATTATTTTTCACATATTTGTATACTTTGAATTTTTCAATAATGACTTCGCAGTACTCCAATAAAAAAAAATCTTTTTTCATATAATTTAATTTTAAGAATTTAATTCTTTTTAAATACATTTTGTTGGTGTCTGAAAACAACTCTTAAATGAGCACATAAGTCCTTCTGTTTTGCATTTATTGACTAAAGTTATGTAAGTTATTTATGTAGTAAATATATCCCCCAAGTCTAGTGACTCCAGTTTGCATTGATTTGGATCTAAAAGTTAAAAACTATAAGTAAGAAATTAAATGCATAAAAAACTCTTGAAAATTTCATGTTATTTTTTTTTTAATTTTCCTAATTTTAAATGGCCATCAATTCCATAGGTGATCTCTGTCAATAATTTTTCTCATTTCCAAAAAAAAACTTATGAAATAAGAGGCACCTAAAATCAGTTTCATCTGATCTCGAAATTTTTTGAAACTCCCCAAATAAAAACGAGTAAAAAGGTTAAAGTCGGGCATGCCGACTATAGAATACCCTACACCAGTCTGGGTAAAAGCCAACTAATGTCACCAAAATCAATAGGCTGCGTTATTGGGCCAATATAGGTCTGTGTACCAAATTTCATCAAAATATCTTAATATTTGCGACCTGCAGCGTATAAACAGTATAATTTTGGTAGGACCCTTATATGGGCACTAGGTCTAAACATGGACCGATGTTCATCAAAATCAATAGGCTTCGTCCGTGGGCCAAAATAGGTCTGTGTACCAAATTTCGTCTAAATATCTTAATATTTACGACGTGCATCGTATAAACAATATAATTTTGGGGGGACCCTTATATGGGCACTAGGTCTAAACATAGACCGATGTTCACCAAAATCAAACTTGTTCGTCCTTGGGCCAACGTAGGTCTATGTACCAAATTTCATCGAAATATCTTAATAGGTGCGACCTGTAGAGTGCGTACAAGATTGCATGGACAGACAGACAGACAGACGGACGGACGGACGGACAGACGGACATCGTTAAGTCGAAATAAAAAAAAATTCTGAACCGATCGGTATACTATAAGGTGGGTCTACGACCAATATTTTTTGGTGTTACAAACATCAGCACAAACTTATAATACGCTGACCACATAGTGGTGTAGGGTATAACAAATACGTATGAGTTATATTTAATATAACAAGTAACAATCATACGCCTAAGTGTACAAGTAACAAGGAAAACACTCAGGTTTAATCAAATATTAAAAATATAATTTAAAACATGCATTTTCAGCAAAATATGCAAAAATATGCATTTATTGCCAAAATATGCAAACATAAAATACCTAAATATGCATTAAAATATGCATTTAAATACGCATTTAGCGCTAAATATTTATAGCAAAATATGCATTAACAAATCAATGAAATTTTAATGCAAATTTGAACTCTTTGTACATAAATATTCTAAGAAACATTACACTATGCGACAGTCAAAATCGGGATGGGATGAAACTAACGGGAAATGTTATATCGGTCAAAAACAAGTTATACGTGTCCCGGCGTTTCGCTGGGTCACCCCTAGGAATCGAGATATATCTTTTTTTGACATAACTCGAGAACCACTAGTCCGATTTTGCTCAAACAATTTTAAAAAAATTAAAAATTACAATTCCTTTAATCTGTTCATATAACGTTTTTCTATATAATCAACAGTTTTGCCGGTAAAAATAAATGTTTGTCACCTCTACCATAAAAATCAATAACCTTTTGTTTATTACTTTTTTTTAATATTTTAGGCAAAAAATATTTTTTTCTTCATACATTTATTTTTACCGGCAAAACTGTTGAGTATATAGAAAAACGAACAGATTAAAGGAATTGTAATTTTTAATTTTTTTAAAATTGTTTGAGCAAAATCGGACTAGTGGTTCTCGAGTTATGTCAAAAAAAGACCACTAAAGGTCAAATCGATATATCTCGATTCCTTGGGGTGACCCAGCGAAACGCCGGGACACGTATACTTTTTCTTTTTTACCGATATAACTTTCCCCGGTAGTTTGAACCCTTCCCGATCACTGACCCCGACCATTTGTCTCACAGTGTTATAAATAATATTGATACAAATAAATTTAAAAAAAATTGTTGATTCGCAAAGATGTATAGTTCATGATGTTCTTAAGCTAACGAAAAAAAGACAAATTTATAAACCCTTGCCCTTAAATACTTGTTATGAGTGCATACAATGAATTTAAATTTTCAATTATAAACTTGACTTTAACTTGTCATATTACAACACTTTCAAATAAGTTTTTGTATCTTCATCATCACCACCTTTGTGTTCAATTTTTTTTCTTCTTACAAGTTACAAATTAAAACAAATTCTATTTTCTAACTTATTCATGTTTATATCTTTTTTTTCTGCTGTTACACAATATTACTCATGCTCCTTTTTTGCTTAAGAACATCTACTAACTATCTTCTACCTTTTATCTTTATTGTGACTGACACTAACTGTTCCAACAACAGCAATATCCATTTTAGAATAATGGCGGGAATTGGATGGCAATGATGATGGCTGTAGCTGATTGTAGCACTCTCGTTGTTCCCTCTTGTAAGATGACTGTCCATTTTTTGTTTGTTAGGAAAAAGTTACTTAAAATGCAAACAAGTTTTTTTCGTATTTTATGTTTTTGTTAAAACTTTTGTTTTCTTTTTTCCTTTTTTCCTACAAACTTAAAATGTTACAAATTTAAAGAAAAAAAATATAATAATAATAATAATAATAATTTGTTGCGTTTAATAGAACAACAATGAAGCTTTTTAGAAACGAAACAAACACACAAAAAAAAACAAATTTATAAAGAATGATGATTTTTATCTCAAAAAGAATCATTATATGAGTGTGATAACAAAAAATATGCTGCTTTATATTTAAAATACTTGTATTGTAATATAATCTATTGTATAAGAAGAAGGATGGCATACAAGGTTCTTCGTTTTATAAGAAACATCATAGTTTTTTTTTTTAAGAAACAATTAAGGTTTTTAGAAAACGTAACAAAATACAAGTAAACGTAGCAAAAGTACTTAATAATTGTAGTTCTATAAAAGGTGTGTTGTAGAATTTTTTAATTTCTCATAAAACGACCAAAATCCTTAATATAAATAAATCTGTAAAAATAGCAGAAAAAGTTACTAAAAATTAGTTAAAAATGATTCTGCAGAAAAAACTGCTAAAATCAGCAGCTTTTTTTTATTAAATACTAGTAAAATAAGAACAGCAAAATTAAAACTGTTAAATCTACAGAATTTTAGTTATATTTAAGTTAACTTTTAGTTATCTGAAAATAGCAAATTGTATTGTAAAATCAGCAGAAAATCTTTCTAAATAATAATAGACTGTAAATAGCAAAAATAAACTGTTATATCTACAACATGTTTGCTATTTTTAAGCTAAATTTAGTTAAATGCAAATAGCAGTCTATTCTGCTAAAATCAGCAGAAATATTTGCTAAAAAATTGTAAACTGCTGTTTTCAAAAGGCTCGGTTTTTATTTGCATTTAAAAAAAAATCGAAAAAAACAACTTCGAAAATTTTAAATTTTTTTGTGATTTTTAGGCTACGAATTATTTAGCAAAATTTTTTGCTGATTTTAACAGGTCAATTTGCTTTTCTCTATTAACAAAAATTTAGCCCACATATAACTAAAATTCTGTATATTTAACAGTTTTGTTTTTGCTGTTTCTATATTACTAATATATAGCAAAAATAATCTGCTAACTTAGCAGTTTTTTTTCTGCAGCGTTCATTTTTAACTAATTTTTAGTAGTTTTAACTAAATTTCTTACGGACTTTTTTCTATTAGTGTATTGTTGGAAAAAGTATTTATAAATGTTTTAAAACGTACCAATAGTACTAAATAATTGTGGTTTTTTAAACTATCAATAATACTAAAGAAAAACTACCATTAGGACTAAATAGTGTTAGTTGTCTAAAAAGTAGTAATTGTACTAAATAATAATGTTGTCTTGAAAATTGCCATTAGTGCTAAATAATAAATGGTGTTTTTTTAAACACAACCTAAGTTCTAAGAATTATCACAATTAGTCGTTGATTTTAAAACGGTGCCAAAATTCTAAAAAGTACCACAATTCATAACAATCGTTGAGTAAAAAAAAATAGAAAATTTCTAAAAATTATCACAATTCTTAATAATCGCAGATTTCCAAAAAGTACCAATATTCTCAAAAGTAACACAATTATTAATAGTTCTAAATAATGGAAGTTTGGAAAAAGTACCAAAACTACCTAATAATCGGTGTTTTGAAAAAGTACTAAATACTTGCGTTTTAAAAAAGCACTAAAAAGTCGTGGTTTTTTATTATGTATCAAGAGTAATAAATAACCGTTCAACAGAAGTAATAATAGCAATAAAAAATCGTGTGTTTTATAGTACTAAGAGTATTAAAAAATCGTGGTAGCTCAAAAAAGTACCAACAATTAAGTAACAAAAGTACCTAAAATAATCGTGGATTACAATAACTGTTTTTTTTTTTTTTTTTTTTTTTTTTTTAAAGAGAAGCAAAAGTCAGGAAATTCTTCCTATTAATTAATTAACGTGTTGCTTCCTTTGGAAAGGGAATAGAGAAGAAGTGAAAGGTGGTGAAAGATGAAGGGCTTCAAATATGGCAACATTGTAATTGCGCGAGATGTTGAATTTTTTTTGAACAGTTGTTGCGCGCCATCTGTCGATGAGTTGGCGAACTTTGTTGAAGCTTTTTAATTCATAGCCCTGTTATATTATTTTACTTCGGTGAGGTTAAGTGCTATAGGAACACCGAAGGAGGACACTGCGATAAGTATGAGGAATAGAAAAGACTCATACATATTACTACTTTTCATAAATTGATGTTGCCTTGGTTGGGGCTCGAACCCGCAACCTCACGTGTAACAGTCCAACGCGCTAACCATTACACCACAGCGGTTTCGGTTTAAGGATTAAATATAACGAATTCCAAATTGAATTTACAATTTTTGTTTTACAACAAATAGAGAAGAAACTTATGAAAAAAAAAACTTTCCTAGAACCAATGGTTGAAAATTAATGCATTTTCAAGTGCTACCAAGCGCTATCATCAGATGGTCTTTATGGGGTTCTCTCTTGGTTATAATATGCATATTTTTTATTATAACTACTAAAATAATTATACTATCCTATATATTTTGTACTAAAATCTTTGTGCATCCCAGCAAAATCTTTCATTACCAAATAAGTGGTTATATAATAGAAATTCATAGCTCCGCACAACTTATTTTTTGGCGTCTAAACTCATTATTTTTGTTTGGCGTGGTCGTTTTTATAAGTAGTCACGCTTACCCGCTCGCTTACGAAAAAATGAGAAATAAGTAGTTATGAGATTTTGAATAATAAGTGGTTACACACATGCTTACAAAAAGTTGAATTATAAGTGGTTATCCGATTGCTTACTTGATTCTTAAAAATAAGGATTTAAGCAAATACTATCAGCTTAAGGAAATACATTCAGAAAAATTTAAGTTTTCTCTAGTGTGTAATTTTAGGACTCGTCATAAAAATTTAAACATAAAACATATTTACATATAATAAAAAAATTTAACTGTGTAAAAAGTACTTATTTCAACTAATACAAGTAAGTCATTATTTTATATTTAGAAACAATGAATACAATAGGCCATTATTAGGAATTCATTATTTTATATTATAAAATAATGCAAAAGGTAATGATATATCATTTTTGGTAATGCAGATAGTAATGAGGTGTCATTACCAATATTTTGCTGGGATATTATTAAATACCTTCATGTACCAATAGTACTAAAAAATCGCTGTTTTTTTTGAAGTTCCAATAGTACAACCATGTTTTGCAAAAATGTATCAAAAGTACTAGAAAATCAAGTTTTTTTAAAATACCAATAGTACTAAAAAATGTGAATTTAAAAAAAAAAACATTAATAGTAGTAAAAACTTGTGGTTTTTTCAATTAGCAACAGTACTAAAAACATCTTGGTTTTTAACAAAGTACCACTAGTACTAAATAATCGCAGTTTTATAAAACTAAAAAAGGAACAATAGAAGTAAATACTTTTTGTTGAGTGTTAAAAAAAACCCGGTGGGCTCTACCAAAGTACCAATAATACTGAAAATTTTGGTTTTAAAAACAGTACCTATAGGACCAAATAAACCTGATCTTAATGAAATAAGCAGTAGTAGTAAATACTTTGGTTTTTTAATACCAATTGTACTTAATGCATATTAAATGTAACGTCCTGTATCATTACTCACTCATTATGACATATTCCTTAATTCTAGTTCTTAATTAAGTTCCGATAGGATAAGTTAAGACTTTAAATAAATAAATTCAAAATTTTGTTCTGCTTTCAACTATTCCGTGGTTTATTTATTCTCGGACATTACAGTACTAAAAAAATAGTGGGTTTTAAAAAATAAGACCAACAGTACCCTATAAACGCGATCTTAAGAAAAGTACCAGTACAACTAAATAATTATGATTTTCAAAAAGGTGATAATAGTATCAAGCAAACACGGTTTTAAAATAAGTCGTGTTTTCAAAAAAATATAGTACTAACTAAACGAGGTTTAGAAAACTATTAATAGTACTTAATAATCATTGTTTTGAAAAAAGGACGAATAGTACTAAAGACTTTTGGTTTTTAAAAGGTCCCAATAGTACTAAAAAGTCATGTGTTTTTAGAAAGTAACAACAGTAATAAATAACCGTGCCTTCTAATAAAGGGTTGTTCAACAGGGACGCTACAAAAGTAGAAAGACAGGGACAGCAAACGACGCCATATTTCTTGCCGCTCTTTTGACATTTCTCTTCAGTAAGGTTTGCCATTTCATGATGGAAAGATATACGAGCCAACAACGAGTCGAAATTATTAAGAGCGCTACGTTCAATTTATGGTCGTCATAATCGTCCTAGCAGATCAACAATTGAGCGTGGGGCTACGTCAAATCTATGGTCTATGCCAACAAGCCAGCGACGATTGTTGAACTTCGTACGAATATCGAACGTGAAATTGCAGCAGTATCGGCCGATTTATGCTTGAAAACCATCGAAAATTGCGTTCAGCGTCTGGACTTCTGCAAGCGTTCCCGTGGTGGCCATGCAAAAGAGATCGATTTCCATACATAATGGCATCGAACGTACTTTCACAGGAATAAAGAATTTCATATCAATGAAACCGTTTTTGTTTTATTTAAACTTTTTTACTTTTGGAGCGCTCTTATTGAAAAACCCTTTATATATATTCCTCTAACTCCCACTGGAGCATAGGGCGCCTTTAGCTATTCGTTAGCAGGGTAAGTTCAGAAAAGTGGGTTTCTAGCCCTCCTTTCTTAGATTGGTGATAGGGCTGCTATCCTTGTGTCCAATCCCACGTTGTAGTGATGCTTCAGCAAACGTTCATTCATCATTTACCTACTTTCCTGAGATGCCAAGTTGTCCGTTGCCATTCAGGTTACATGACTGTGCGCCTTCTCACTCTAGCTAGCTTTCAGCGGGTGCTGGAAAGCCATTGCCCGGAAAATACTTGGTCTAGGACCGGAAGTAGTGAGCTGCTTGAACAGTCATACAAAGGAATCATTTCTGGTTACTCCCAAGTGAATGACAGTCAGAAACTTTCCACACTACGTGCACCTCTTATGAAAGTCCCAATGCCTTCTAAAGAAGTACAAATAGTACTAAAAATTGTGTTTTTTAAGGTACCAATTATAATAAATAATCCAGGGCTTTAAGAAAGTAGCTATAACACTTAAAAATGTACTAAATAATTATGTTTTTTTAAGTACCAATAATTTAGTACATTTGGTCGAATACTACGTTAACACTTATGTACCAATAGTACTAAAAATTAATGGTTTTTAATGTACCAATAGTACTAAAAATCGCGATTTCTAGCAAAAGACCATTAAAACCAAATAATCTTTGATTTTAAGAAAACAATTTTAAAAAATATCAATAGCACTACAAAATTTTGGTTTTTTTTAAATTATCAAGAGTACTAAATATTCAAAGTTTACAAAAAAAGAATACATGATACTAAATAATTGCGGCTTTTAAATATGTGCCGATCGTACTAAATAATCGTGGTATTTAGAAAGTATCAATAGTACTAAAAAATCGTGTTTTACAGAAATGATACAATAGCATTAACAAATCTCGGTTTTTTAAAAGAACCAATAGTACTAAAAAATTATATTTTTTAAAAAAGTAACCATAGTACTTAAAAGGTGGTTTTTAAAAAAGTACCAATAGAACCTAATAATCGAGGTTTACAAAAACTCTTAATAGTTGTAAACATTGTTTTGGAAAAAGTGTCAATAATAATAAAAAAAAAATGGTGGTTTTAAAAAGTACCGATAGCACTGAATAATCGTGGTTCTATAAAAAAGAATCAATAGTACTAAAAATCGCCATCTTAAAAATATAGCAATAGTAAAGAAACGTGTTTTTTAAAAAACTACCAACAGTACTAAAAAAGTGAGGTTTTTAAAAAAGTGCCAGTAGTACTGAAAAGTTTATTTTAAAAAGGAGGACTATTACCAAAATGATTTTAGTGATAGCCCGACATATTCCCCATGGACTTTAGAAAATGTCAGAAATTATGTCGAAAACATTCGGTCATAATTCCAAAAGTACACTCATAGAAATAATTCTGTAAAAATAGCAGAAAAAGCAACTAAAAATTAGTGCAGAATGATGCTGCAGGAAAAATTGTTAAATTAGCAGATATTTTTTTATAAATACTATTAAAATAAAAACAGTAAAAATTAAACTGTTAAATTTGCAGAATTTTAGTTATATTTAAGTTAACTTTTAGTTAACTTTTATTTAATTGAAAATGACAAATTGTGCTGTTAAATCTGCGGAAAATTTCACTAATTATTAGCAAACCAAAAATAGCAAAAACAAACTGTTTAATCTACAAAGTTTTTGTTATTTTTAAGCTAAATTTCGTTGAATGCAAATAGCAGTCTATGCTGTTAAATTAACAGAAATATTTGTTAAAAAAAATTGTTAAGTGCTGATTTAAGAGCCTCAATTTTTAATTGCATTAAAAAAAATCGAAAGAAAACTTCAAAATTTTTAAATTTTTCGGCTACTTATTCCCAGTGTAGAAACGGTAATGACATTTCATTATTTTTTGGACTACCAGTAATGACATTCACTTATGTTCTGCATTATTTTAAAACATGTAATAATGAGTTACTTATAACGACTTATTTTCATCATTTTTTTAAATAGAAAGTAATTTTCTAGATTTTTTTGAAAATTTTTTGAAATCTATTTTTAGACTCAATATTTTTCAACACTGGTAAGGATATATGTAACCACATATTTTTTGATTTTTTGTATGTTGGCGAGTAAGCTAACTTGTGTGCAGCAGGTCAATTACGTTTTTATCTATCAAATATTACATGTCGATATAGCTCAGATGGTGGAGCTATTGACTGGCAACCTGGAGTCCCAGGGTTGATTCCCGCACTACAAAATTTTATTAAAATAATTTTACAATAAAAAAATATTTTTTTTTATAAACCTTATTTTTTGAAAATCTATTTTAAGACTCATTCTTTTTGGCAGTACTGGTAAGCATATAGGTAATGACATATTTTTAGATATTTCGTATGCTGGTGTGTAAGCATAACTCATTATTTTTCGCGACATCGCCATATAAAGATAATAAGAAATGTAATAAGAAAAGTAACTAATTACCATTATCAAGTATGTAGTAACATAACCACATATCTGGTAATGATTTTCTAAACTGGGTTATTTAGTAAAAATTTTTTGGTGATTTACCTTGGTTAATTTATTATTTTCTATTAACAAAAATTTCACTCAAATAAAACTAAGATTTTATATTTACTGTTCCTATCTTACTAATATATAGCAAAACTGATCTGCTAATTTAGCATTTTTTTTTTGGCAGCATCATTTTTAACTAATTTTTAGTAGTTTTAACTAAATTTTGTACACATTTTTTACTATTAGTGTACAAATGAGGATAATGTCCGTGTGGTTATGAACTGTCACCATTTTAAACTAAATTTCAAGAGACAGTAAGGAGTATAGATTAGTCGAGTAAATGTTCCAACAAATTTATTCAATATGCAATTTCCTAGGGTACTTAAAATTCTACTAAGTTTACTTTTCAAAAAAGAAAACCTCACTCATTTTTTGTAAAAGTTTCATTTTGTAATCATTCTACTTGTTTTTTGTTTTGTTTGTTCCTACATTTCATATTGTTGATAATAAAAGAGGATAATATAACGAGCTATTGTTGTATTTCGTTGTCTGGATTTAAGATTAGCTGTCATATTTTTTTGTCTAAGTGTCAGTCTGTTAAGAGGGAAATAAATATGAATAAAAACTTTTGATTTAGAGATGAAAAGAAGAAAAGAAAAATAAGAAAGCATGACATAGCAAAATTAAACATCGACAATTAAGTATTTTAGTTTGAATATTAAAATAGAGTATACAAATTCAACAATATACAAAATTATAGAAACATAATATTATAAATTAATTAAGAAAATCCAAAATAAAATCTTACAAATAATTAAAATTATTGAGTTGAACACTTAATTATATTTATTTACAGTTTCATTTATATTTTTATCCAATTAAACTTTTTATCATATTTATGATAAAATCATCATACTAATTAAAGATTTCAGCCATTAAAATGTTATCATGTTTTTCATAAATATATTTAGTACTATGTTTACACTTAACAAAAACTAGTAGTCTTTAAAAACTACTTGCATTTACTTGTTAAATCATCATACAAATTTTAAATCAAAGACTAATGTGTAAATTTATAAATGCTTTATAAAGTTATAGGAGACTATAATTTTATAAAGCATTTATGAATTTACACACAAAAGTTTTTAAAATATACTAATTACACAGTACAACAGCCAATCTGGGGGGTGAGAAATTCCAAGTCATGGTGATGGTACTAGGTCAGTATAGTAAAACCCTCAAAGGGTTTGGCGTTCGTATGTGTCATTTTTTTTTATGACCTTTTAAATTTTTTCCTTATCTTGATGTTTTTTCGCTTAGTTGTAACTCGAGAACCACTTGTCCGATTTTGATGAAACAAATTTAGAAAAATTTAGAATTACAATTTCTTTAATCCGTTCATATAACATTTTTCTTTATAATCAACAGTTTTGCCGGTAAAAATAAATTTGTGGAGAAAAAAAAATATTTTTTTGCCTAAAAATTAAAATTTTTTTTTTTTTAATTCATAAAAAATTTTAATTTTTAGGCAAAAAAATATTTTTTTTTCTCCACAAATTTATTTTTACCGGCAAAACTGTTGATTATAAAGAAAAATGTTATATGAACGGATTAAAGAAATTGTAATTCTAAATTTTTCTAAATTTGTTTCATCAAAATCGGACAAGTGGTTCTCGAGTTACAACTAAGCGAAAAAACATCAAGATAAGGAAAAAATTTAAAAGGTCATAAAAAAAAATGACACATACGAACGCCAAACCCTTTGAGGGTTTTACTATACTGACCTAGTACCATCACCTTGAGTTGGAATTTCTCACCCCCCAGACAATAATCCCAAAAATGTTCCATAGTGTTATAAGTAGTTTGTGGATATGGTGTAAATTGGGCTTAAGATGTTTTCTCTTAGCTATATGTCCAAGTTTTCATATTTCTATAAAACATCTTTTCATTTCAAATAGATAAGGATTTTTATACTAAATATTTATTTATAGACAATATCACTTTATTTACACAATACCTTAGAATCCTGGATATTTTCCAATACAAAATAGTAGATTAAATATATGTATATTGATAGAAAACTGATATAAATTTTTATGTACTCTGACATTGTTTTGTGCAGAGCTGTAAATGAATCATTCTTTTTTGATTTTAATTCATTACGAATTAGCTAAATTTTTAATTAATTCTTTTCAACAAGGAAAAGAATTAAATGAAATTTGAATCAATTCAAATTAATTTGGCAAAAATGAATTGCAATTCATTTCCAATTCAAATGATTTTGGCGAAAATGAATTGCAATTAATTTTTAATTCAAATGAATTTGGGGAAAATGAATTGCAATTCATTTCCCATTCAAATGAATTGAATTGATTTTGAATTAATTCAAATGAATTAAAAATGAATTGCAAACAATCAGAGTAAACTTGGTGTTTGGAGTTTATTTTTCCAATTATTACTTATTTTGGTTTTGACACACGCTGAACGACAAAAACACATTTAATATTCAAGAAACAATTAATAATTTCATTGCAATTCATTTTTCATTTTTCTAATTAATTTGAATTAATTCAAAATCAATGTAATTCAAATGAATTGAAAAAAATTGCAACTCATTTTGCCAAATTCAATTGAATTGAAAATGAATTGCAATTCATTTTACCAATTTCAACTGAATTAAAAATGAATTTCAATTCATTTTACCAAATTCAATTGAATTGGAAATGAATTGCATTTGAATTTTGCCAAATTCATGTGAATTGATTCAAATTTCATTCAATTCGTGATTTTTGTTAAAAGATTTAATTCCAAATTTTGCTAATTCAATGCATGAATAATTCGCCAATTAATTCAAAAATGAATGATTCATTTACAGCTCTGGTTTTGTGCATATGAATGTTTCTTTTTAAATTATTCAAAGAAAAAAATGAATAATCCATGGTCATCAGAAACATATTTTCATTGTCTGTTATTTTTGTTTATGCTGTTGTTCCTTTTATTACAATAGTATGTATTTGTATATTTATTAATGAAAATATGAACACTGGTATTCACACAAAAATAGTCTACATACACATCTAAACAAACTACACACATACACCGACAAACTCGTTTATAAATTCATTCTAACTACAAAGGCCTTATTTTATTGTTATTAACTAGGATCAATGTCACATTTGTATTTACTAACACAAATGCATAGAATACACAAAACTACTCTTTTATAATATTAAATATTCGTATATGTGGCATCACAGAACAATTTCATAATTGGAAGGATTAAAGTCAAAATTACTGTAGTTTCTTAAAACTGTAACCATTAAGTTTAAAAATACCTACTAGATAACATAAAATTTTGATTCTTTTTCAAGTAATTTCAAGAAAAATTCAACTTGTAAATAAATATCGGTAATTACAACCGGGAACTACATTAACTCGGTTGGAAATATGAAGCTGTTTTTTGTGTGTATTAAATTGTCTGCAAAGTGGATCTCGAGACCTAACTAATAGACTAACTTTCGGGCGGCAGACAAGGCTAGAAAAAAACGAAAAATTCACGTTTTTCATTTTAAATTTATCTCGAAAACTATCAATTCGACATTTATGCAACGTACACTCAAAAAAGTTCTACAAGTACTACACGCATAGAAATAAATCTGTAAAAATAGCAGAAAAAGTTACTAAAATTTAATTTATAATTATGCTTTTTTTTTGCTAAATACTAGTAAAATAGGAACAGCAAAATTAAAACTGTTAAATTTACAGAATTTTAATTATATTTAAGTTAACTGAAAATAACAAATTGTACTGTAAAATCTAAACAAAATTTTGCTAAATATTAGTAGAATTAAAATAGCAAAAATAAATTGTTATATCTATCCAATTGTTGCTATTTTTAAATTAAATTTGGTTGACTGCAAATAGCTGTCTGTTCTGCAAAAATCAGCAGAAATATTTTCTAAAAAAAATTGTAAACTGCTGTTTTCAAAAGGTTCGATTTTTATTTGCATTTAAAAAAAATCCAAAAAAAAGAAAACTTTGAAAATTTTAAATTTTTTTGTGGTTTTCTAAGCTACAAAATATTTATCAAAATTTTTTGCTGATTTTAGCAAGTTAATTTGCTATTTTCCATTAACAAAAATTTAACTCAAATATAACTAAAATTCTGTATATTTAACAGTGGTACACTCACAATATTTTATCGTTAAAAACAACCTAAAATACATATCAAATTAATTGAAAACACAATTAAAAAAAGGACTACTGATTTTTCATTATATTCAAACCATTTTGCTATTTATTTTCAAACATTGTTTAAACAATCCATAAAAGAAATAAAAATAATTGAATAGTCTGTTAAAACAATCATCAATTTTTAACTGACAAAACGTAAAAAAAAACGATTTTTTGGTTTGTTTTTTCATATTCGAAAGTTTTTTTTTTTTTTTCAATTTTCAAAACACTGCACACCTAACACACACGTTCTTTGTGTATTTAATTTCTCTTTAATTTAATTTTCTTTCGTTTTAAATTCAAAGCAATTTTGTTTTGTTCCAACACCAGACACGATGCGAACCAACGACCTTTGGTTTAGAAGTTCATCGCCTTACCCCTTGAGCCAAACTATATTGATACAAATAGTTTCATAAACATTTTTTTATAATTCAAATTGTTTTTATTTTATTTGAATCTATCTTTTTAAATTTCAAATTACCCATCACACATAAATATAATAGTTAAAAGAAATGCCCTAAATGTAACAACGAACATGCTGCTCTTTTCAAATTTTTGGTATATAAATTTAATGCTTTATGCAGAAAGGCCCTAACTGGAATTAATATTCCACTAGAGGAAATGGAAATCTGAAAAACTTAGATTATACTTTCTATTTTATTGTTTTTGTATTAATATAAAGTTTCATTCTGAGAAACTATATTTCCACCGCTTTTATATTTTTATTGCCTTCACCCCTATAGAAATTAAGAATAAAGATTCACTGAGAGAATTATCTGCATGATATTAATGAATTTTTGCATAAAATCGATAAAGTTTCACGGGAACACGTCCATTGATACTTTTCATTGAATTAATGGAATTTTTCATAAAATATTATCAAAAATTTCATTTTATTTGCTTAAAGTTTCATACGCTCCATGAAAAAGTTTCACTAAAACTATATTCATAAAATATACGAAGCTTTTTCATCGAATTTCACAAATTTTTCATTTATATTGTGAAGAAAACTTCAACAGTTTACTGAAAAATTTCACTAAAACTCGTCCAGCAAAATTCTCTCTGTGTAGCGTCTTTCTTTATTAAGCCATCGTTATTAAACTTTGGAGCAAAATTGCACAAAAATATTTTTATCATAAAATTATTTAAGATTTTAAAATCATCCTGTTTGACGACAATTATCTTAAAACTGACAATACTCTCTGAATTAGATGAGAATAAGATTAGTCGAATGACTAGAAATACCAATTTACATAAATCAAAGTCCCTAGAATTTAGTGTTTAACTTCAGTTATAAAATTTAATTTTAATTAAGAAGAACTTGCGTTATATTTACTTTTTTTGATTTTTTAAGTTAAATTTTCATTTGAATAAAATTTATAACCCTGTATTTATTTAATTTCTGGCATAAAACTTTTTGAGAATAAAAAAAAATTTCATAAAATATAAAATCTTTCGTTTTTACTTCCACACAAAATTAAAAATAAAAACTCTGTAAAAAAATTCCCCTCAAAGGGAATTATAAAAAAGCTTGTTTTTAAATTTTATTTTAGTATTTTATATTTTTAGTTTTTATAACGATTTGTATGGTGAACATTTAAAACGATTTGTATGGTAAATATTTTAGTCGTATATGCCGACCCTATTGCTAGCAGCTGACATCATCGAGATTTCTTCACATTTTTACAACCCGGCAACCCCGTGATTATCAAATCAATTTAAACATTTTTACTAACAATTCAAATAAATTTGGCAATCAATTTCGATAATTTCGTTATCGTAAACACTGATTGAATTCATATTATTTAATATTCAACTATTTTAAGTTAAAATAAACAAAAGAATTTAGATATAAATCGAAGTTCAGTTTTTCTAGTCGTGCGATAGATTCAAATTAATTTTATAAATTCAAATTGTGTGTTGGGTACATTTGTTTGTTTAAATTTCTTTTTGTTGTATAAACAAATATTTCATAATATTTTAAATTCAAATTTAATTTATACAATTTTCAAATCGGTTGTGGTGTAGATGTCTGGAAGGTCAGGCATTGACAAAATTTCAATTTTTGAGGGGGGTGGTTCAAATCTCATCCCAAAAAAATTTTATTTTTTTATTTTTTCTATAACTATGTATACACTTAAAATATTTTATCGTTAAAAACCACCTAAAATACATATTAAATTAATTGAAAACACAATTAAAAAATGAAAGGATAATTGAAAAGTCTGTTAAAACAATCGTCAATTTTTAACTGAAAACCGAAAATATTTGAATTATTTGTTTTAAAACAGAAAACAACGAAATTATTTAAATTATTTTTTCTAAAAATAGAAATCTAAAAATAGATTATTTGACTGAAAATATCAACTCCTACAGACGATAAATATTTATTGTAGTTTGTTTTTTATTGAAGAATATAAAAAGTTAAACAATGTTTCAATGTATTTTAATTGATTCTTCAATTGAAAACAAACTTTACCTATTACTTTTCAAATAAACCTCAATCGGTTATGGAAAATATATTGTGAGTGTATATTTGCTGTTCATATATTACTAATATTTAGCAAAAATAATCTGCTAAGTGAACTTATGTAAAACACTACGCGGAATATTTTTGTGGAACATTTTAACCCTCTAACTCTTCAACTTACGGGTCTTTTTGTCCCTTTTTAAAAAGGGGCCATAAAAATCCCTTTCATTGAAGAGTTAGAGGGTTAGAATGTTCCACAAAAATGTTCCTCATAGTGTTTTACAAAAGTTCGCTCAACACATCCTATACCTAAAATGGAAGGTTCACAAAAAGAAAAAATATAGGCATTTCGCTGATTTTTTCATGTAAAGTACCAAAAATGGTGATTTTTTCAAATGTTTGTATGGAGAAACCCCAGGGGGGTTCCAGGGGGTGTGCCACTGGCATGGGTGGGTCGGCCCTCTAAAGTTAGTGGGGGGTCGGTCATACATTTAGACTCGATTGGGGCACTCTAAATGGGTTAAAGTTTTTCGTACGGTTCAGTAAATTGTCATCACTACCTCAACTTTTAAAAACCGCTAAGAAAAATGTTGCTTATTTTCTTCTTCCTACTTCCAAATACACATTATTTCTCCTTTTCTTATCCTTGTAGTTAATTTTCTTCTATTAAAAATTCAAAGTTTTTCATTTGGTATCACATTTATCAAGATTCGAACCAGAATCCTTGTGTTTGCTAGTGCATCGCCATAATAATACAAATAGTTGTATAAAATTTCCTGTATTCCATTTTTCAAATTCAAATCTTTTAATTTTATTTGAATCTTGCTATATTGGAATTCAAAATATATTAAATTTATTTCCTTCCATTTTTTAAATCAATTATGGTGTATATGCCTAGACGCGGTTAAAGTCGCCGTCACGGCAAAAATATTTTTTTATTGTTTTTTTTATCGAGTGAAAGTGAAAAGTTCATAAATTTTTTCTCTATTTCGTTTAGATTCATTTAAAATTTAAGTGAATCACGATTATACATAGCTCATTTTATGGAAAAAAGTCGAAATCGAATCAAATAAAATTTTAGAACTCAGTGGAATAAGGTCTTAAATTTGAATTTCACTGCGATTTGAAATCACTTCGAAATGTAGAACACAATTTTCTTGTTCATTTTTATTTTTTTTTTTTGGTTATACTTTTATACCAAAAACTTTGTTTGCTGGTATAAATGTATACATTAGACTGTACCTCAAAAAAAAATTTCGCCGTACACCCTCTAAAATGAAGTATTTTTGGAAGGCGATTTCAAAAAAAAAATTTTTTTTCCGAACGTAGGGGTCGCTTTTTTTAATTTTTTTTATAGCTTTGGCATTTAAAATCGGATTTTAAAGTGTGATATATCGATTTTTTTGCCTCGAGGAGACCAGTGTTTTGCGATATAGTAAAAATCCAATTAAAAAAAATTTAAAAAGGCGACCCCTACGTTCAACAACCAATATATGAAAAAAATTTCTACTGGGTTTAGCGAAAAACTTCCTTAGCAAAACTTTAATGATTTTTTGCGAGTTTTAATTTTCTGACATTAGGGTGTACATTAGGGTGGTAGCAACTGAGATCTGGTGGGTAACTACTAGAACGGGATACTTGAGCTCAAAATGCCCCGAGAGCAAAACACTGGTCTCCTCGAGAGAAAAACATCGATGTATCATACTTTAAGATCCGACTGATCCGAAAATAGCGACCCCTACGTTCGGCAAAAGAAAATAAAAAAAATTTTTTGAAACCTCCTTGCAAAAATACCTCGTATTGGAGGGTGTACGGCGAACTTTTTTTTTGCCTGTAAGGTGGTACGCTCTAGTATACATACAAGGAGTTTATATTTGACAAATATTTTTCAAACTTTTTCAAACTTTCAAATTGTTTATAATTTGTTAATTCGTTAATTTGTTATTTCCTGAAGATGCTACACCATGGAGTAGCGAAATATCGAAAAAAAATAACTTGTGTTATATATAAAAAATAAACCTTAAGCTCAAGGAAATTGTGGAGTTAAAAATTAAAAAAGAAAGTTAAATAAACGACAAGAATTTTTATTTTTTTAGATTTATTTTTAACGCGATACTGACATATAAGCAGTTTGTCGGCATTAATTTAGAAAAATTAAAAAAGTGTAGTGTGTTTCGGGGTAATTGATATGAAATGCCTTATATCTATAACACAATACCCCGTATGTATATGTGAATAATTTTGTTTATTTGTTTTATGTATTTGTGTGTGTGTTTATTGTGTAGGAAGTTCATTAAAAGAGATTTAACAAATAATCTACAGATTTTAGCAACATTTAACAATAAATTTAACCAAACAATAAGTGCAAATGAATAGAAAACAGACACAAAAATCAGAAATTTAATTCAATTCAATAATAAAAGAGGATAATGCAGAGAAAAACAAATAACTGATTTTATGGAAGTAGAAAACATTTTCATAGTAAATTGAATATACACAGAAAAAACAGTAGTCACCAACAATGGGAATTTGTAAAATCAATCACATTTTCTTTGAAATTAAAATTTTATTTCCAACAATTTTTTTGTTTGAAATATTTGTAACTCGTTTTTAAATTGTTATCTTTCATATAAAAATTGTTTGAAAATAAAAATTCAAAGTTACAAAAAAACAAACAAATTTTTTTTTTTTGGATTTACAAAATTCTTTGTTGGTGCCTTTTTAAAAAGTTTTTTTTTGTATTTACAAACTTGGTATGAGAAAGGTGTTTAAAAATTTAATTAGAATTTTGTAAATTCTTTCTGTGTACCGAAAATAACATTTTTATTTGTTTTCTAAAAAAAAAAAATATTTACAAACTGGAAACATTTGGGTGTAAAAGGAACATTTCTTAGAAAATAAAAATAGAAGAACTCTTAAATACGATGACTTTCTTAAAAATGAAAAATAGTATATATAAATTGAATTGTTAAAAATAGGGCAAGTTTTTTTCTGCCTTATGCCATTAAATCCCTTCTTCCAATGATTTTGCAAAACTGCCATTTTTAAGGATTCTTGCCAAAAAAAAAGTCATTTTAGCGATTTTTTAGACTTTATATTAGAAAAGCTCTATAAAATACAATAAAAATCCAACTTTTGTATATAATTTTTGGAAATTTTTGGAAAAAAAGTGGTGGTACATATGAAATTCCGGATTCTTTTACAGCTACGAATATTTCAAACTTTAAAAATAATTGACGCCGATTGCATTTTAACAGTTCAGCAGTGAATTCCTTCATTTCTGTTTTTTGTTAGAAATATTAAAAATAAACACTTAAATCAACTAGTACTTATTTATTTATATTTTTGAAATAAGTATGCCAGTTTTGCCTTTTTTAGTTCCCTTTTTCCGTTTCCCTTAAAAAAAACTGTAGAATCGAAAAAATCGCTTAAGTTTTAAAAATCGTTAACATTGAAAAAAATCGTCAAAATATAAAAAAATGCGATTTAGAATTAAAAAAAGTCGCCATAAAATAAAAAAAAAAAACTTATAATATTACGAAATACATTACTGCAATGAAAGAAAGGGTAATATTTAAATCAATCGAAATCAAAAAGAATTTAAAAAAATCGTGGGAAAAAAATTACCCCACTTTTCGTTTCCTGGATTTTTTTCATATTTGTTTCAAGGAAATGTAATTTCAAAATACCTTTCCTTGCATATCAAGTGAAAGGTAATTTGAAAGTCTATTAAATGTTGCACTAAAAATTTAAAAAAAGTTTTCAAACAAAAAAGTTTCGAACAACCTTGAAAATCATTTTTATTCCCTAAATATCATTTTTGGGCGATATGTTTAGAACCGAAAGTTATTTAATTTTGTTCTCTCTATCACATATCCAAATTTCAGCGAAATCTGCAGGAACTTCGAAACGGACTCTCCAGATGGCTTATTATCAGACAAAATTGTTTTTTTACTTTTTTTTTATTCATATCTGCTTCTTTTTGCTTTTTTCCATTTTCCGTTTTTTTAGCTTTAAAATAGCTTTTTCTAAAGCTTTTTAAGCTTTAAATTACTTTTTTTAGACTTTTTGCCCAAATATACTTTTTTTTACTTTAAAAAAATATTATTTTTCTTAACTTTGAACTTTTATAAAAAGACTGTTGTTTTTCCAGGTTTTTTATTTTGCTTTTTTTTGCTTTTTTGTTGCTTTTTTTGCATTTTTTTTGCTTGTTTTGCAATATATTTTTTGCTTTAAACACATCGGATTTTGCTTTTTTGTCTTCTCTGCTCTTTATTATATTGTTACGAAATTTGATTGGTCTAGTCCTGGTATTTCGGAATAAAAATATCCCGAGAAACGGGATTTACTAAATATGTCAATCTGGTAACGCTACATTTAACTATAACATACTTTTCTATAATGTGCTATAAAGTGTTATACCGTAAATTGGTTTGTGTCTCGCCTTATAATAAAGGAGGTTATGTCTTGACTAAAAATAACTTAGTTTATGGCTTGGCTAAATATAAAGTGGTTTATGTCTATACTAAGAACCAAGTGGTTGGTGTCTCCGCTATGAACACTATGGGTGCTTCTGGAATCTTCTAGTTTGTTTTACAACCAATATGGGTGTTTTTGGAATTTTTTAGCTCGTTCTACAATCACAGACATTACAGTATAAAGGGCTGCAGTTTAGGTTTGGTTAGTCAGTCACGCAGAAGTGTTTGTACTAGAGATGAGCGATATTTTCATACCGGTGATTTAATCACAGTTATTGATATATCACTGGTAACGGCAGTGATCAAATATTTCAAGTCGCAGTTACTCGGAATGTCGTTCTTTTAATATTTGTGTACTATTCTTTCTTGCAAACTTCATTGTGCACAGTAATACATGTTTTTTTTTTCAATAACAGTGACTTGCTTTCACATTCTTCTGAATAAAATGTCTCCTTTTATCATGTCTTTGTTACCGGTCGCAACTATTCTTCTTTTAAGGCCCAGTTTTTAGGAAGTGGATTATTTTTAAACTTAGTTTAACGCAGTTTTTAACTGGAATACTGCTTTTAAAATGTGGTTTATTTTGTTTTATTTCAATAAAGAAATAAATTATACTCAAGAAAAAGTTTTTCCGTCAAATTTTTGTTAATAAACTTTGAAATGGCTGACAAAATTCGTTTTCGGTTTAACTAAACCAAGTTTAACTGACATCTTAAAAACTCGCCATAAATATTATTTCGTTTATTTATCAGAAAATCGCAGTCTTTTCCATAGAAAAACCGTGATCACGATCACAGTTTAAAAGAACAACGATTTGCAAATCACATGCACTGAGAACAATGTTACTGCAAAAGCGCCAGATCGCCCATCTCTATTACAAACCCGTGATCACGGTCACTGTTTAAAAGAACGGTGATTTGAAAAGCACGATCACTGGTAGCAGCGTTATTCAAAAATCACCGGATCGCTCATCTCTAGTTTGTACAGTTCAGTTGAGGACTAGTAAATCATTGTGAAATTGTTTGTAAAGTAATAAAGTGTTAAATAAATTAAAAAATAACAATATTTTTAATTGCACCAGCTAGGTTTATTTAAAAGAAATAAATGTAGGTTTTTTAAGGTAAAACGTAACAATTGGTGTCTGAAATGAGATTGGTTATTTTGATTGCAATAGAAAAGAACCCGGTTTATCTAAAGGAGATAAACCAACGTTTTTAAAAGTTAAAAACTTAACAATATCTTCCTTGGGCCAAGCCCGTTTTACGTTTTCATTCTTCTCACAGAGACACAGGCGGCATTCCAAACAAAGCCCTCTTCAGTCTGCGATGCTTAGATTTCGAGATCAACGCGACCTTTAAATCTTGCAAATAAAATCAAAATTTGGTAGCGATGTTGAGTTATTGGGGTTGGGTTTGAAGATATGGGTGACTCAAATTCTATCTAAGCGATTTTTATATTTTTTCAGAGATATCTTATTATAACTTTCTTGGGCCAAACCCTGGTGTGTTTCAATTTATCTCCTTCAGTTTTCGAGATATGGGCGATAAATACAATAAAAGTCATATAAAAAAAAGAGAAACATCACTCAGGAAATTCTTCCTAATTGCGCGAGTTGTTGAATTTTAGAACAGTTATTGTGCGCCATCTGATGGAAATGTGGCGAGTTTGGTGAAGCTGTTTAGTTTATATCCCTGTTATATTATTTTACTTCGATGGGGTTAAGTGCTGTTTTTGTTCTGCGATGCTTAGTTTCCCAGATAAATGTAATCTAAAAATCTAGCTAATAAAGTAAGAATTCAGGACCAGTATTGCTGGTGAGTTTTGGCCTATGGTGTAAGCATTTCTTTTCAAGCCCGTTCAGTTTTCGATGGTTTTCCATTCTACATTTTTTTTTTCAATTTTAGAGATTCATTAGTTTTATCTATTTTTATACCCTCCATCCCACTGTGCAGGAGGGTATATATCATTTTGTCATTCCGTTTTTAACTCATCGAAAAAAAAATCTGGGACATAAATAAAATATATATTCCTGATCGTTATCAATAGCGAAACCGATATAGCCGTGTCCGTCTGTCTGTCTGTCTGTCTGTCTGTTGAAATCACGATCACGCTCAAAATAGTTGTGCTAGGATGTTAATTTTTAGTGAAGATTTTGGTCCAATTTCTTAAGCAGTTTGCTATTGGAAATGGGCATATTTGGTCCAGACGTTTAAAAGTTATGAAAGAAAATGTAGAAGCACCTCTAGAATTTTCCACATTAACATGAAAAATATATTAACTGTGTGTTGTTGTTGTTACTGAATAAGAAAAAAATACAAACATACACACCCAGACCTTGAAAGAGTTAATTCTTTTTTTGAATTTATATGCATAAAATTGGATTCATTTTATAAATTACCGAATAATTCATAATGCCTTTAAATCAATGATTGGAAATTGAATAAAGTGAGATAAGATTTGTTCAATTAGTCAAAATTTTTGTCCAATTTCTTAAGCTGTTTGGTATTGAAAATGGGCATATTTGGTCCAGACGTTTAAAAGTTATGAATAAAAATGTAAAAGCACCTCTAGAATTTTCCATATTAACATGAAAAAATATATTAACTGTGTGTTGTTGTTTTTACTGAATAAGAAAAAAATACATACATACACACCCAGACCTTGAAAGAGATAATTCTTTTTCTGAATTTATATGCATAAAACTGGATTCATTTTATAAATTACTGAATAATTCATAATGCCTTTAAATCAACGATTGGACATTGAATAAAGTGAGATAAGATTTGTTCCTATTTGTGTTGATTCAATTTTGATTCGATTGAATAATTTGGACGTATGTTGGCTTTAGACGCACCTCACCGATTGATTCTAAATTTTTACTACTGATATAACTCTCTTTTGGGGGCCCGAAGAAATTTTTTTTTTCACCGAAAAGCGTGTATGGGGAGTTACTTCGGTTTAAAGTTTAAAAATGAACTTAACTATATTTTCTTCATTTATGATAGGGTTGGAACAATATGTACACCATTGGAAAGGTAATAAAAATATCTTTAGAATAGCATTTTTTGTTGACCCATTATGATTCGGCGTAGGAATTTTAATTTTTTTGTTTGTTTAATGTTTTTATTCCATAAAAAACCTATATAAGAACAAAAATTGTGCTTATTAGAATGTTATCAAGACGAAAAGCTTTTATTTCATATATAGATCAAGTTTTGATCACTTCAAACACCGAAGATATTAGAGGTCAAAATCGTGAGATTTTTTTTCTTTCAAAGTATGGCTAACTTTTGACAAATGAAAAATCTCAATACCGACAATAGATTTAAAATGTGTTTATTTCCAAAATAGGCTTGCCAGACGTACTGTTTTTAGCAGTACGCGTACTTTTTTTTACTGATTGTACGCAAAGAAGTACGCAAATGTACTTTTTTTAACCTGTGTACTTCTTTTTGTACTTTTTTTTCTTAAAAACATTAAATAATACTAAAATGTTCGTTATTTGATAACACTATTAAGAAAATTTATTTTTTTTGGATTTCCTGCACTTGCAATACATCTTATGTTTATAATATTGACGCGTCAAACACAAATCGGCAAAAAAAATTGAATGGGGCGAGCAGTTTTCCAGATTTTTTCGAATTTACATTTCATTTAAACCCCTGTTTTCGGCAGTTTTGGTTAAATTTTTTTACGTTTTTGAAATCAACAGAAGTTATGCTTGAATAAAGATGTTTCCTGAATTTTGTAAGAATTGAGAAAATTCTATTTTTTGGTTTAATCCTTAAGTGGAGTATACACGAAGGAACATTCGTGAAAAAATTCCCATTTTTTACGAATGTTCATTTGTGCATGTTAGTGTGTCGTTTTGACATTCGTGCAATTCGTGTTATCAAAATTTTTTGATTCTTTTTTGTTTCCAAACTCAATGTTCCTTCGTGTATACTTCGCTTTATACTACAACAGTTAATTGATTTCGTTGTTTTGTATTAATATAAAGCTACACACTTTAATGTACTACACTCATAGAAATAAATCCGTAAAAATAGCAGAAAAAGTTACTAAAAATTAGTTAAAAATGATGCTGCAGAAAAAACTGCTAAAATTAGCAGATTTTTTTTACTAAATACTAGTAAAATGAGAACAGCAAAATTAAAACTGCTAAATTAACAGAATTTTAGTTATATTTAGGCTAACTTTTAGTTAATTGAAAATAGCAAATTGTACTATAAAATCTGCAGAAAATTTTGCTAAATATTTGTAGACTAAAAATAGCAAAAATAAACTGTTAAATCTACAAAATTTTTGCTATTTTTAAGCTAAATTTAGTTGAATGCAAATAGCAGTCTATTCTGCTAAAATCAGCAGAAATATTTGCTAAAAAATTGTAAACTGCTGTTTTCAAAAGGCTCGATTTTTATTTGCATTTAAAAAAAAAATCGAAAAAAAAACTTCGAAAATTTTAAATTTTTTGGTGATTTTTTAGGCTACTAATTATTTAGCAAAATTTTTTGCTGATTTTAGCAGGTTAATTTGCTAATCTCCATTTACAAAAATTTAGCTCATATATAACTAAAATTCTGTATATTTAACAGTTTTAGTTTTGCTGTTCCTATATTACTAATATATAGCAAAAATAATCTGCTAATTTAGCAGTTTTTTTCTGCAGCATCATTTTTAACTAATTTTTAGTAGTTTTTACTAAATTTTCTACGGACTTTTTTCTATTAGTGTATGTTTATTTTGTATCAAAGTTGCAAAAATATTAGATATGCCCTAAAGTATTTTAAAAGCAAATCAAAATATCAACTTTAATTTTATGACTGTTTTTTTTGATTTTATTTATATAAAAATCGATTTTAATTGTTAAAAAATTAACTTACCAACATTATCATAAACTCCATTTTTTGATATAAAAAATTTTAATTTTGGTTGAAATTCCGAATTGATTTTCAAATATTTTTTGACATATACAAATAATTTGCAACTGTGATACAAAATATTGATCACGAATATTTCTAGTTTACGTATTATCCTAGAACAACGAAATCCATTTACTTTAAACGAAATATTAAATAAATATTAATAAAATAGAAATACATCTCTAATAAAACGTGATTGACATATTTTGTTATGAATTCTAAATACATAAATTGTTACTTTTTTGTGTACTGAATTTTATGATATTTTTAAAGAAAAAAGTGTACTTCTTTTTCACTATGTACTGCCTTTTTTTCCCTCGATGTACTTTTTTCGTCGATTTCATATCTGGCAATCCCTATCCCGATTAGTTAATTCAGTATAATTGTTGGTTAGAGTCAAAATTGTATCTTTTGTACCATCTGCAAAAAAATTAGGCTTGACTTCTAATATCTTCGGTGTTTCAAGTGATAAAATTTGAACTACATCTTAAAAGTTTTTAATCTTGAGAATATATTAATAAGTAAAAAATTATGTGGTAGTATACGGTGGTTTTTATAAAAACGGTTTATTTAAAAAATCTTAAAAATAAATCTCATTCGCCGGTAATGGGTAAACAAACAAAAAAAAAATGTCGTCCATAAGATATTTTTACTATCTTTCAATGATATATATACATATATATTGTTCCAATCTGACTATAAATGACTTATGCCGTTTTCTTTTCTGAAAAAAGTGTTGCCTTTTTTCTGCCCTTTTTTAAAAAAATGTATTTTTGTGCATAGAAATAATAAGCAAATATAGGCATATTAGGTATAAAATTAAAGGTATTTTAAAGACCTATTTAACTATTCTTCAAAAATGTCCAACAACATTCAACTTATTTAACAAAACACCAAAATATAGAAAAATATGACATTTTGTAACTTTTTGCACGAAAACTAGGGAATAATTAGACATATTTTATACACAGTTAGATTGATATCTGAAATACCTTTAATTTGATACCAAATTTGTCTATGTTTACCTTTTATTACTATACACAAAAAGGCATTTAGTAAAAAAAGGGCAGAAAAAAGGCAACATTTTTTTCAGAATAGAAAACGCCATTAGATATATGTAGCTAAGTCCATTTCCAAACTTTTCACAGAAATAAACTCCCTACAGAGGTCTTTCCGCGGATTTTTTTTTAACAGCGTGAAAAGTACTACATCGTGGTAAAAAAAAAAATTCACTGAGATCAACTTATTGCAAAATTGAGATTTAAAATACGAATTAAGGAATTATATTTTTAAAGGTCTGCACACATCTATATTAATAACATAAGCAGTGTTGCCACTTTATGGGTAGGGCATGGATGACAGCAATTATTAAATTGTTTAGTTTTTCACTTAAATTTCAATTCAAATGAATGAATTGAGAAAGTTATCAAATTTGTAAATAAAAAAATATATTACACATAAAAAAAAAATTAAATTCATAAACTAGCCAATAGATAGTGGGTCTATGAATACAACTTAGCAATTACTTCAAAGCATTGTTGGTAGCAGAAACGGTGCGATTATCGGTGAGGGTAAGTAACGCTATCATAGATTATTTCTGTTACAGTATTTTAAGGATAATTGTATTTCGGTAACGGTATTTTAAGGTTAACTGTATTGCAATTATTTCGGTGCATTCCGAAAATTTTTTTTTATGAAAAAACCAAGTAAAGTAAAACAAATTTATTAACTAAGTGTATGTAAAATTCACAATTACGACGTGGAATTACAAAAAGTTTAGACTAAAAAATAATGGTGTTGTAAGGATAATGGGATAATGGTATTTCATTAATTTCTGTACTGGTATTTTAAATGTATCGACATTTGAATCTATAACAGTATTTTAGCGATAGACCCTACCAACCCTGCCTCAATGTATGTAATTACTTTTGGCTTATGAATGACTTAACATCTAATTGTGAAGTTTGCATAAAAATTCCAATATCTATTTTTTATTCATACGAGTTAATGAATTGATTCACAGCGACTGATCATCCACGAATTAAACCGATACATCAGGAAAGTGTATTAGTCTATACATGCTTTGAAATTATACAAATAAGCTATTAACGTACACAAAAAAATCGTTACCAAGTAATTAAGAAAATTTCAACTAATAAAGTTTTATCGAATAATTTATTATATTGTGTATGCCACAAAAACATTATTTTAGTTGAAGTGCTCCCAATTGCTTGCCAAAGATTTTTTGTGTGTATTTAAAAACGCAAATAAAACTTGATTTTTGAAAGACTCTAAAATAAGATTATTTTTAAATTGTTCACATGTGATCATAACTGACTCTTATTTACAAGATTTTTAAGTGTTTTGTTCTAAAGTTAATTTTTTCTCTAAATTTTATGAAGATTCATATAAGCCTCAAAAGTTCGTCATAAATGCTGCATATTTAAGGAACTTTTCTTTGTAATAACATAACGCCCAGAACGATGGGACAATTGAAATGGCCAAATCACTTTTTTTTAAGTTTACTGATGAGGTTATTACCTTTTTTCGGAGTTCAAATTGTAATAATATGTTAATTGAAGTCATTTATAATTTCATATTTTTTGGGTAATTTTGTCTACACTTTTGGGAATTTTGAATCTTGCTTGTGGCAGCACTGAGATTAAACAAGATTAAACTGAAATATTTACTTGTAGTGGTGGAAAAAATCATACACATTTGTTGCACAGTGGATTGACCGAATACAAAATGGATGGAGGGTATCTAAAGACTCGGCACAGCCGAATTTAATCTTTGGTTTGTATAAGTTCCCAGTTACCTGGGGACTTATACAAACCATCGAGCGGGCTTTAGCCCGCTTGTTTTAATTGCTTTCAATTTGGAGATTTTTTAAATTTTACCAGATTTTTTTTTAATTTAACGTTTTTATTAAATTTTAAGCTAATTTTTGTAATTTCAGCGATTTTTTTTATTCAACAGTTTTTAATATTTAGCGATTTTTATTAATTTGGCGATTTTTTAAATTGTAGGTTTTTATAGCAATATGTACTTGGACAAAAAAAGAGCTTTGACTCTGGTGCAAGCAAACATTTTTGCTCTAGACTGTTTGGTTTCCGAAATATGGGCCATTAAAATTTTGCCCAAGTGATTTTAATAATTTTAAAATTTATTCAACTTTTTCGATTTTTTTTTCAATTTTGTGATTATGCAATTATTTTCAGTATTGGAGATTTTTTCAATATAAGCTTTTTTTATTAAATTCTTAGTAAATATTTCTGATTTCAGAGATTTTTACAATTCAAGCGTTTGTTTATATCTAACGATTTTTTTTTTAATTTGGGGATTTTTAAGTTGTACCCTACACCATTACTTGGACAGGGTATAATGAGTTTATGCTGCTGTTTGTAGTATCAAATAATATTAGATCTAGACCCAACATTTAGTACACCGATCGATTCACAATTATTTATTGATCGGATTTAACAATGTCCGTCTGTCCGTCCGACAGTCAGTCCGTCTATCTGTCCATGTATTCATGTGTGCACATTTCAGGTCGCAAATATTAAGATATTCTTCTTAAATTTGATACACTGAATTATATATGATCATATATGGGCATACGTGATCATATACGTCCATGCACAGTTTAGTATATGACCATAAATGATCTCATATAAAGGGTTCTTCAATAAGAGCGCTACAAAAGTTTTTTTAAATAAAACAAAAACGGTTTTGGATATCAATGAAATTTTTTATTCCTGTGAAAGTACGTTCGATGCCATTATGTATGGAAATCGATCTTCTTTGCATGGCCACCACGGGCACGCTTGCAGAAGTCCAGACGCTGAACCCAATTTTCGACGGTTTTCAAGCATAAATCGGCCGATATTCGTACGAAGTTCATCAATCGTCGCTGGCTTGTTGGCATAGACCATAGATTTGACGTAGCCCCACAGGAAATAGTCCAACGGCGTCAAATCGCACGACCGAGGCAGCTAATCGACTGGACCATTTCGTGAGATAATTTTCGTGAGATAATTTTTTCGGGATGCAATGATGACTCATGGAGTACGTGTGGATTGCTGTCTGACCAATAACGCATATTTTGCTTATTGACGAAGCCATTCATTATGAGGACCATAAATTGGACGTAGCGCTCTTAACGTTGAGGCAACTGACTCCGAATTTCGGTACCCGAGTAAAAAAGTTTTGATATAATCATATATTATTTTATGTAATTGCATATAGTCACTTATAGTTACATATGGCCACATATGCTTTTAAATTCAAGCAGATATACTTTTATATAGTCATATGTTAGATATTTTTTCCTCAAAGGTTTTAATATGGAGACATATGTGATTTTATATTATTACATATTGGCCTACATATGTATGTATGTGATATATATAAGTACATAAAGTAACATATAAAAGACATAATTACATGTACGTTTATATATAATTTAGTATGACGCTATACATAATAATATAAAACTATGTGGATCCATATAAGAAATATTTTATAATTTGTGTTAGTTATAATTATATATTGACGAATATGAACCCATATATAACTTATAACGTTCTTTATAAAATCATCTATAATTATATATCATCCCACATAGGCAATTTTTTAAAAGTGATTTTATATAAAAATATATAAGGTCCATATAAAACCGTATTGTATTATATTTGGTTCCATGTTATCAATGATTTTGAACTAGTTTTAGATTTAGTAATTACTAGGGATTGGCGCGTGACACGAAATGTTCGTGAGTCACGTTATTCACACGTGATCGTGAGTAATAATTACTATACTTAAGTGATTCGTGCGTGAGCGTGAGTAAGAATAACCCGTGATTGATTCGTGTCTGAGTTTATTTTTTGCATCATATGTTTTTAGTAATTTTTACTGTTTTGCGTGAGAATTTTCTGATTTTAAGTTTAATAAGTAAGTTAATATAATCATGTGTGCTGAGTAAAAAACGAAATGCTCGTGCGTGAGTAATGTTTTTTTTTTGAGCATGAGTCAAAAATGGCTTACGCACCGTACCCATAACATTAACAACACTGAAGCTTTAATACGAAATTCTCTATACTATAACGTACACTTGACTGATTTCTTATATCTTGGTTGTATATCATAATCCTATTAACTTTAAAATTTCAGTGTTGTTAACTTTATTTTAAAATTACTAAATTAAAAGAAATTTTTTTCATGTTTATTGCACTGTCATGATAAATCTGGATAAAAGTAATGGAAGATTTATCGAAATTATAAGATCTCCAGCAGGCCTGGGGTTAATCATTACATTTTGTAATTAATTACACATGCAATTACACAATTACATATAATTGTAATTGAAAAAAAACTCATCTATAATTACATATTCGGCCTTATTACGAGTGTCGTAGTCATAGTCGAAACTAAGTCGAATTTGCTGAAAATTCACTAAAAACGCAACTTTTGAACAATTTTTCAATTGGATTTACCATATATAGCACTCAGATTTAAAAAAATCCAGCATCAGAGTTTCATTTCTTTATAATTTCCATTATATACAAAATCATTTTATATGGAGTCGAAAATTTCGACTACAAATTCGACACTCGTAATCAGGCCGATTATTTGTAATTGCAATTCAAAAAAAGAACAATTACAATTACAAGTAATTGAAAATTTTTTTATTTAAAAAAATTATTTTTGTATGTATATTGTTAGATTTGGTCCTTATAATATGATAAAAAGTATAAGGTTAATATTTAGATATAATTGTATCAAACTATGTCCACTTTTATAACATTTTATATAATTTTATACAAAAAGATATAATTTGATGTAATTGGATGAGGACAAAATTCGGATACAATTGTATCGAATTGCATAAAATTGTATCAAATTGTACCAAATTGTATACAATTGTATACAATTCGATACAATATGATATAATAAGACGTTCTCATTTTTCGGATATAATTATATCTAATTACATAAAAGATTATATATAATTAAATATAATTTCATATGGCTCCATATCAATTTTTTTTACTTGGGTAGTAAATTTTAATAATTTCGACTCGTTGTTGGCTCGTATATCTTTCCATCATGAAGAGAAATGTCAAAAGAGCGGCAAGAAATATGGCGCCGTTTGCTGTCCCTGTCTTTCTATTTTTGTAGCGTCCCTGTTGAAGAACCCTTTACCTTCGAAGTGTTTAAATTATTTTTCAAATTAAAGAAAGATGATACAGTTTTTACAAGTAAATTACAAAGAATAAAAAATTTGAAAGAATTCGAATTCTAAAATCGAACTAAAAACACATTCATTTACCAAATCAAATATCAACTATACATACCCCTCATTCATCTTAAAACACATGATATGGTGCAAAATATAATTTAAATAACATACATTTAAATTTAATGGTACGTTTTAATTCAAAAATCTGTGTTTATCATACACAGAGTTGAATAGATCCAGCTACGATACTTTAATAATTAAAGTTCAAAGCAAAAAACAGTAATAACAAAAGGATAAAAATAGCATTGTTAGGTGTCGTTGATGTTAGTCTAGTTGAATTGTTAACATATTATATTTGTTTTCAACTTTAGCATAAGTAGACGATTACACTGTGAGACAAATGGTAGGGGTCAGTGATCGGGAAGGGTTCAAACTACCGGGTAAAGTTATATCGGTAAAAAACAAGTTATACGTGTCCCGGCGTTTCGCTGGGTCAACTCTAGGAATCGAGATATATCGATTTGACCTTTGGGGGTCTTTTTTTTGACATAACTCGAGAACCACTAGTCCGATTTTGCTCAAACAATTTTAAAAAAATTAAAAATTACAATTCCTTTAATCTGTTTTTATGACATTTTTCTATATACTCAACAGTTTTGCCGGTAAAAATAAATGTATGAAGAAAAAAATATTTTTTGCCTAAAATATTAAAAAAAAGTAATAAACAAAAAGTTATTGAATTTTATGGTAGCGGTAACAAACATTTATTTTTACCGGCAAAACTGTTGAGTAAAATCGGACTAGTGGTTCTCGAGTTATGTCAAAAAAAGATATATCTCGATTCCTAGCGGTAACCCAGCGAAACGCTTGGACACGTATAACTTGTTTTTGACCGATATAACATTTCCCGTTGGTTTTATCCCATCCCGATTTTGACTGTCGCATAGTGTTATCAATGTTTAACCCATCAAGGCAAATGACACTGATGATGGCTTTATAGCGAAAGCCGAAAATACGTATTCTGTCTTGCTGGCCTTATCGAATTCTTTTAAAATTTTTTATTCTTTGTAATTTACTTGTGAAAATTGTATCATCTTTCTTTAATTTGAAAAATAATTTAAACAGAAAATAATATTAATTTATGATCTAAAATCGAACTAAAAAACATTCATTTACCAAATAAAAAAGATCAACTTTACATACCCCTCATTCAATAACTTGTATGTTTATTATTTATAGTGTATGAAAGTGTTTGCATAGTTTCACGCATTTGGAGTTTAGATTTACTGAATAGTAGTAACATTATAAACACTTTTTAGAGCATTAGCATCAATCATCGTTTTCGTAAACCAGTGTATTGTTTACATTTTGTATTAAATTTCTTATTGCATTTTTTTCTTACCTACTTCTGATGTTGACACATCAGTGTCAAGTGAACCTCTCACTATTACCCATTTTCATAATTTTGTTTTCTTATTTTGCACTTTTTTGTTTTGCCATTTTCTACGAAATCCTTCCTCTTGTCAGAAATAATCCATGTCCTCAAGGTATTTGTAAACGAGTTGAAAGAAAAAACAAACAAAAAATAATAAAAATGAACAACAAATTCTAACAGCCACTAAAAATTGCATTCATTCGTTCAACAAAATAAATATCTCTGTAAGGATGCACAAAAATAGTTGAAATAACACATATAAGTTACAAACAGAAAATTGAAACACTTGCCAAGTTGTCTTCATTTCTATGAAAAGAATTCTAGTTCTCTAAGACTCTTGAAAAGAAAAATCTCAAAAAACCAATGATGCTGAAAATTTTAAACAATACTTTTTCTACTTTCGATGGTTTAATATTACATTCCTGTAAACAACATAAAAATATATATTCCTTACTTCACAGCTGCTTAAGTTTGTTTTTTTATTTTAGTGAAAAAATACGATATACATATATAAAAAATAAGTTAAAAGTAACAAAATGCACTTTAATCCAAAAAAATCTTTAAATGTATTTTTTGTCAAGGCATCAAAACAATGATAAAAAAATACAAACCAAATAATGCATATTCTTACAACATTTCTTACACAGATGAAATGTGCAAACACTATGTATGCGACAAAGATACGAGTATAATGCAGCGCAATCAAGTAAGCACACTTTGGAAAGATGATAGATATATAGCACAATTTATATGGAGGTTTAAACAATGCATAGCAGAGATGTACAATCGCTATAGGAAATTTAAACAAACTTTTAAAAAAATACAAATTGACTATAAAGGTGCGTTTACAATGATGGAGTACTCCAATCTGTAGCAAATTTAGTTGTTTTCTCTTTCTTACTAATACATTTTTCTATTTGGCTATCTTTTTTTCAGAGACTATTAATTATAGAGATAGGAAATCAAAACTTACACTACTCACCGGTAGAGGGCGCTGAAATTTAGTATCACTTGAGCAACTATTTAGTATCAGCTGAGCCTATATTTAAAAACTCAAAAATCGCTGAAAACTGCGCAAAATAAGAAAAAATCAAGCGCAAAATATATTTAAATAATAAGATCTGAGAATTACTTTTTTGTCTGTGCTTTTTTGTTTGTTATTATTTCAATTTAAATAAAAACAGAAAATTGTCAATTTTTTGAACAAAGTGCCATCTAGTGATAACGATGTCGTTATAACTTTTGTTTTTGGTGATGCCATACCCCTGCTTTTTTTATTCCACTCCAGAGTTAAATTTGTTTGACTCTGGAGTACAGATTTGTTGCACTCTAGAGTTAACATCACTCTGTTAACTGTTTAACATGACAAATATAACTAAAAAAAACACATCACTAATTTGTTCACATCTCTAATTGTCAACAAATTATAAAAAAATATTGAAAAATAAAAGGAAATAGTTTCAATTTGTAATAATATATAAAATAAAAAAAATATTTTATAATTATAGCAGTGAAAGCCATGTCAAGATATTCGCAAAAACTGCGTAAGTACTGAAACGTCACATATTTTTTTGAAGTAACTGTAATCTGCATTGTGAACGGTTAACATTTGAATCTGTGCTGCAGAGTAGAGCCACTCCACTATTGTGAAAGCACCTTAAAGACCTATAAAGTGGAAACTCAATAATCAAAAATATACAAAAATTGTAAGAGTTTTCTGTTCTAAAAAAACAATATCTAGGATATCTTTTTGTCCTACACGAAGGAATTCAAAATACAGAAATTTATTGTGCAGATACTTATAAAGTCTTTAAAAATTAGAAATTTTTGGCACCTTTTCATTTAAAAGGTTTGAATCGCTCATATCAAAAGTCATTTTTATTCTTATATGTAAGTACCTAAGTGGTGTTGCTACAGAATGCACAATTCTGTATACAGTTTTAACATCACACTTAGAATGTAGACGTTACATAAGACAATATTTTTTTAATTGATTTTTGGTAGCAATATACAATAAGGTGTCCCTTAAGTAACGAACTATTGATTTTTATTCTTGTTCCATTTGATAGTGAATGTAAGAATTTGAAAAAATTCGTTATGATGCTATAGCAGATAAGATAATTATTTTTTGAATCAATTCGCGTAAAAATTCATTTATATTACAATTAATGCTATTTTTGTTCGGTTTTAAGATCACAATTCACAATTTGTTTTACAACTTATGAAAAAAAAACTTTACTAGAATCAATGGTAGGCAATTAATGCATTTTCAAGTACTACCAAGCACCATCATCAGATTGTCTTCATTGTATTAATCTTCAGATCAACTAAAAATGTACGATAAAATTTGTTTTTATTATCAGTGAATAATTTTAATAATGAATAAAGTGTGATAATGATTTGGTCTAATTTATATTGATTAAATTTTTATACGATTGAATAATTTGTTTTAAGAGATAATTTGTGAGGTATACATCAAATCAGAGCTTTGAAGAATTGATTCAAAAAGAATTATTTTCAAAGATGATTAAAAAAAGCTAATTTATAAATTCGCAAATCAAAAAAATATAAAGATATCAATGGAATTAAATATGCTAAATTAAAACTAACTAAAAATTCGCAAGAATTATTTTTAGTGGAAAAATAAACTATTATATCTACAAAATTTTTGCTGTTTTTAAGCTAAATTTAGTTGAATGCAAATAGCAGTCTATATTGATTGCTAAAATCAGCAGAAATATTTGATAAAAAAATTGTAATCTGCTGTTTTCAAAAGGCTTGATTTTTATTTCAATTAAAAAACATCGAGAAAAACTTCGAAAATTTAAAATTTTTTTTTTTATTTTTTGTGCTACTAATTACACTATGCGACAGTCAAAATCGGGATGGGATGAAACCAACGGGAAATGTTATATCGGTCAAAACCAAGTTATACGTGTCCCGGCGTTTCGCTAGGTCACCCCTAGGAATCGAGATATATCTTTTTTTTTTTGACATAACTCGAGAACCACTAGTCCGATTTTGCTCAAACAATTTTAAAAAAATTAAAAATTACAATTCCTTTATTACAATTCCTGTTCATATAACGTTTTTCAATATACTCAACAGTTTTGCCGGTAAAAATAAATGTTTGTTACCGCTACCATAAAAATCAATAACCTTTTGTTTATTACTTTTTTTTAATATTTTAGGCAAAAAATATTTTTTTCTTCATACATTTATTTTTACCGGCAAAACTGTTGAGTATATAGAAAAACGTTATATGAACAGATTAAAGGAATTGTAATTTTTAATTTTTTTAAAATTGTTTGAGCAAAATCGGACTAGTGGTTCTCGAGACCACCAAAGGTCAAATCGATATATCTCGATTCCTAGGGGTGACCCAGCGAAACGCCGGGACACGTATAACTTCTTTTTTACCGATATAACTTTCCCCGGTAGTTTGAACCCTTCCCGATCACTGACCCCTACCATTTGTCTCACAGTGTTATTTAACAAAATTTTTTGCTGATTTTAGCAGGTTAATTTGCTATTTTCTATTTACAAAAATTTAGCTCAAATATAACTGAAATACTGTACATTTAACAGTTTTATTTTTGCTGTTCCTATATTACTAATATATAGCAAAAATAATCTGCTAATTTTGGCAGTTTTTTCTGCAACATAAAAATTATGCTAAAAACTACTAATTTTTAATAGTTTGAACTAAATTTTCTAGGGACTTTTTTCTATTAGTGTACAAATAAAAATCGAGCCTTTTGAAAACAGCCGTTTACAATTTTTTTAGCCACTATTTCTATTAATTTAACAGGATAGACTGCTATTTGCATTCAACTGAATTCAGATTAAAAATAACAAAAAATTTTCAGATATAACAGTTTGTTTTTGCTATTTTTATGAAAATTTCCGGCAGATACAATTTGCGATTTTTAATTATCATTTTTGCTGTTCTTATTTTACTAGTATTAAGCAAAAAAATAAAGTCTGCCAATTTCAGCAGTTTTTTCTACAAGGTAATTTTTAACTAATTTTTGTAGCTTTTTCTGTAATTTATAAGGTTTATTTTGTGACGATACTCTTTCAAGCTGGGGCAGTGTTTGATCGCTTTCCAGCTAGAATGAAATTCGTGCAAACATCTTAGATAATAGCTGTGTTTGTGCGGCAATCTATCAACGTTGGCTTATGTCATACCCATATAAATTTGACACTAGCCAAAATTTAGTGTTAACTCTTAAAGTTACTAATGTCAAATTTGTATGGAAATGACGTAAGCCAACATTGATAGCTTGCCGCACGAACACAGCTAATACTCGTATTAAAGCCTTATAACCCGATTCAATGACAATTTTATTTTATAAGATTTGGGACAGTTGAATGGTTAACGAATGGCTAAAAACTCTTTTTATTTTGAGAAACAGAAAAAACTTTAGTATGAAGACCATGTTCATACTAAAGCTAATCACAACTGGGTCGACAAAAACCGCGACAATTTCTTTTTCATATATTTTGTATGGGAAGCAAAATGACGCCATGTCGTCCGGCGATTTGTCGTTGTAATAGAATCTATTCTACTCTCACGGCGACACACTAACATACACTCAAAATATTTGTCAAATTGTTGCTATATTTTTACCTAATAAGGGTTGCCTATCATAACAACGTTGCATAAATTCGTATCAGAGTTGCAAAAAATCATACTTTGATAACAAAAAATTACTTTCTTTCTCTCAAAAAGCAAAATTAAATACAATAAAATTAAAAAGAAGAATTAACGCAAAACTATGGCAAAACAAATACAACCAAATTTTTGTTTTGCTTTCCTTTTTTTAAACATCAAAAAACGTCGACGATTGAGTATCGCTTAATTTAAATTCAACGCGACGAATTTTGTTGTCGTTAGTCGACAGTCGACCCAGTTGCTATTAATTTATAAATTCTTTTGGAACACTCGTACACAGAAAAAATTACTGCGGATAAAATTTCAATTAAAATTTTGTTTGATTTCAAATTAATTTCCAATTAAAAGTTTAATCATATCAATTAAAATTTTAATTGAAAATGAGTGTGGTGTCGAAAAAATTTTAGTTTACCATAAGTACTATTGACAACATATTAAAAAAAAGCTCTTAGCTCCGACTACTGAATGTCCAGTTAGCTATTAACTAGGACTTTAACTGTCGGATAAATCGTGACTGGACATTCAGTAATCGGGCTTTAATATGCGTTGCGTAAAATCATATTATTTTGTATTATTAATTTTTTTTCTTCTATTGCAGATATAAGAATTACAAAAGTGTGTCTCAAATCAGTTAAAAACATAAGAAAATTAATAAATATTAAATTTATAATATGATTAAAACTTTAATTGAAAACTTTTCAATTATAGCTTTACAAAAAAATTTAATTGATATAACGATTTTCTTAATTGGTCCGAATTCAATTAAATTTTTAATATATTTAGTTAAATTTTTTAATTTTTAATTATAAAGGGTTCTTCAACAGGGACGCTACAAAAGTAGAAAGACAGGGACAGCAAACGACGCCATATTTCTTGCCGCTCTTTTGACATTTCTCTTCAGTAAGGTTTGCCATTTCATGATGGAAAGATATACGAGCCAACAACGAGTCGAAATTATTAAAATTTACTACCGACATTCGGAGTCAGTGGCCTCAACGTTAAGAGCGCTACGTCCAATTTATGGTCGTCATAATGAATGGCTTCGTCAATAAACAAAATACAGCAATCCACACGTACTCCATGAGTCATCATTGCATCCCGAAAAAATTACGGTTTGGTGCGGTTTATGGGCCGTACTTCTTCCGTGATGATCAAGACCGGCACGTTACTGTGAATGGGAATCGCTACCGTTCAATGATAACCGAATATTTTTGGTCCCAATTGGATGATATGGACTTGGAGGACATGTGGTTCCAACAGGACGGCGCCACAAGCCACACAGCGAATGTCACAATCAATTTATTGCAAACCAAGTTTGGAGAACGTGTTATCTCACGAAATGGTCCAGTCGATTGGCCGCCTCGGTCGTGGGATTTGACGCCGTTGGACTATTTCCTGTGGGGCTACGTCAAATCTATGGTCTATGCCAACAAGCCAGCGACGATTGATGAACTTCGTACGAATATCGGGCGATTTATGCTTAAAAACCGTCGAAAATTGGGTTCAGCGTCTGGACTTCTGCAAGCGTGCCCGTGGTGGCCATACAAAAGAGATTGATTTCCATACATAATGGCATCGAACGTACTTTCACAGGAACAAAGAATTTCATTGATATCCAAAACCGTTTTTGTTTTATTTAAAAAAACTTTTGTAGCGCTCTTATTGAAGAACCCTTTACTTACAAATACTTTAATTAAAATTCGATTTTAATTTTTTCTGTATCTTGCCCGCTTGCGAAACAGGCCAGTGTTGGCATTTTCGTTATCTCGCCAATTATTGAACGATCCTTTTCTGCATCTGACTACGTTCCCAGTCTGGTTAAACTAACACTTATCCTCTGGTTTATACCTTTGGCTTAAAAGGAATGAAAGATTTTATATATTCAACCATTTTCGCATCGTCATCGAAATCGTCGTCCAAGAAACAGAGTTTCCCATTGAAATGCCGTTGTTGTCTCTAAACAAAAAGTTAAAAATATCTGAATAGTTTTAGCATATAAGAATAATCTTGCGATTTTGTTCAAAATATTTCTAAATACAGTGAAACCTCACCGATTATGGATACTCCCATTAGCCGACACCTGTCTTTAGCAGAGTAGTTGCTCTTTAAATCAAAATTTTATAATAAAATTATCTCGCAATAGCGGATCTTCTTTTAATTAGGCGCTGACATTTAAATACGCACTTTTTTGTCATCTGAAGGATTTTTGACCTTGCAATAACGAAAAACTTTTAAGAGCTTTCATGAAAAATTTTATTAAAAAACACTTTTTTCGTCAAGACAATTAGCGTATTTTTTAATCACCTGGATTTAGAATTTTTCATACAAAAAATGGATTTATTAAATCCAAAAAAAAGCTGGATTTAATAAATCCACAATAAAAGCACAAATATATGAAACAGCCTATTAATTTAATGTCAGAAAAAAATACGAATGAAAATTAAAAGAGAAACAAAAAAATTGAAAAACTAACAAATAAAAGGTTTTTCTTAAATTTTTTTTTTATGAAATATGTTTAAAAAAAAACTACACCTCACCAAATACATATTTTTCATCTTGGACATAGAGAAATAGCTCAAATAGAAATGGCAATTTTTCACTCTACAGTAAGTAATATTTCAGCAAAAAGGGTTTGCTGAGAATCAGCGAGCTGATTTTTAACGAAAAAAAAATTGTAACATCAGCAAAAGTGTTTCTAACACTTAGTCGATTGCAAATGACAAAAATCCCTGCTGAAATCAGTAAAACTTTTTCCTTAATATTAGTAGACTTAAAAAAAAAATCAAAAAATTTGTAGAGAAATTATACTTTAATTAATTTATTTGCTGAAAATTTAAGTCTAAAATTTGTGTTTTTGTGATTCTTTTGAACATTATTTAGAAAGCTTCGTGAAATATAAAAATGTCCAGACTTCCACATTAGTAGACAATTCAAAATCACAAAAACGGAAATAAACTATGACTTCCATATCATAAAAACCCTTTTCTTAAAAAAGCGAAAAGGAATACAAAAAAATTACCCAAACGAGTGACAAAAATGGTGTCCTTTTATTTTTATAGGAATTATCACTATTTCTAAACATTTTATTTAAAATAAATGATTAATTTATTAGTTTAAATAATATTTAATTTTATTGTGTTATATTATATTTTTATGTATGGTATATGAATCTTTTGGCGTCCTTTTGTTTTTTTGTATGAAAAACGGATACAAAAATCTTTCACGGTCCTATTTTTATATGTCTTAGAAGAGTTAAGTTTTAAGTACCGTTTTCTTTGTCCGCACTTGTAGTGCGGGCATCTACATCTTGTCTGTCTGGTTGTTGTCCATACTATAAATGTGTTTAGCATAATTCTGGTAGCAATATGAACGGCTGCACGAGTTTAAAAATGGCTAAATTGGCAACACTGGGTACAAGTTTTCTTATTTCGTACTTATCTGGAGTAAAAATTACACCAGGTGGCTGTGATCAACGAACATCTTAACGTAAAGGCCCTCAGGTGGCTCGAAAAGCCATTTGAAGTTGTAAATATGAAAATCGTCAGCAAGAAATGGAAGCGAAAAGGAGGTAGTTGCTAATAAGAATATTATCTGTATAAGAACCTGAAAAGCAATAGACAGATATTTAAAGCGACCATAAAATGTCCGTCCATGTCCACTTTAATTTTGCGTTGGAAACATTGCGACTGAATTTTTTGTTGAACTGTGGAACTACATTTAAATTTGTTGTATACTGTAATATTTTTTTTTTTTTTTTAAGCCTTTCCCAACACAAAAATCGATTTCTTAAAAGCAACGAGAAGTTTTTAAAACTATGTCTGCCATTAGAAAATGTCTGGAAAATTTTCTTAAATTAATCGAATTCGAAAAAAAATCTTAATTGTTTGGTAAATATAAGAAACCAAAAGTTAATTCTTTTTAAAAATCATTCCTTAATATCAATATTTGCTTGCTAACTACATGTGTACGTTTAACAAATAAGACTAGACTTTTTGTTAAATTGAAAGCTACCACATGATTTTACCTTAAGCAAATTGTTAAGATGAAGGATAAAACATAAAATTGACTTTTTGTTAAAAAAAAAAACTCATACAAGCATATATGATATTACATATATGTATGTTAATCCTTTTGCTTCCACAAAATATATTTACCGAAAGTTTATCCCTAAATAAATAATACAAATACATAGACATTCATACTTACTCACACTAAAACGCCTAGTTTATAGCATGTCATGTTAACAATTTTTCAGTTATGTTTGTTAAAGACAACAACGAAAAAAAATATCAAAATATAACAGCATGTTTGAGAAAGTTTGCGAAAAAAAATCGACACATTTATAAGATGCCAAACATTATGGGGTGTCATTTTTAAATTTAAGTATGTATTTTAGAAAAAAAAATTTAAAAAGCAAATACAACCACAAACTTGATAGGATGTCTGTCTGGGTATACAAAATGAGAAGGTTATGACGAATTTTAAATGCCTTTAATTATTTGCTACTATTCAGTTCATTTTTATTTCAACGATTTTTTGTTAGTTAAAATATCGTACAAAGTATTTGTTCTCCATGATTTCTATTCTATTACAAATTATTTTCAAAAAATTTTACTTGATACTATCACAAATCTAGACATTTTTTTACTCAGTTTTTACCCAAGCTTATCAAAAAATCATACTTTTAAATTTCAAAATTTGTGGCGTATGAGCATTATTAATTTTAATCATAAAAATTAACACTCATACGCATAGTTGTACCGAGTATCATTAACATTTTTTCCCAGAGATGGCAAATAAACTGTCTTTTTACACACTTTAATCTATTAACTTATCTCAAAATAAACTGAGTTTAGTGCTTAAACATAGTTATGAATGTTAAATTTATATGGAAATATTCCAAAATAACTATTAACCATGGTTATGTTGGAAATAAGTTACCCGCCCTTAATGTTTTAAGCTACCTCAGTCCTTGACCAGAAACCTCAGTCCTTGACCAGAAATTTTCCAGGTTATGAGAGGTTTTTGTTCCAATTTAATGAAATTTACAAAATAATACATTAAGAAAGCAAATACAATTCTTTATTTTTTTTGGTAAAATTTATCTCCCAATTGTGTCGTTTTTGGCACAAGACGAATTTATTTGCAAAATTTTCTCACAAAATTGTCTTTGGACTAATTTTCTATATACATAATTCAACTGGCCGGTTTTTACAAATATTTAGCAAAACCAAAATTTAAATTAAATTTGCCATAGCCGGATGATATCTCATTTAAATTTTTGGATGCTTCCCGTGTAAAAAAGATCAGATCTGGCAAGATCTCAGTAGATCTTAGTAGATCTATTTAGATCTCAAAATTGGGGACAAATTTGAGATCTAATTAGATCTGATCAGATCTGGGCATATCTGGCCAGATCTTAGTAGATCTTACCAGATATAATTAGATCTCAAAATTGGGGACAAATTTGATATCTGATCAGATCTAGGCATATCTGGCGCATTTGTCCAGATCACTTTAGATTTGAACAGATTTGGCACTAGATCTGATCAGATCTTGCCATAAGGTATTATCACATATTCCATATCTGATCATATTTGATGAGATCTGGTACAGGATCTACTTAGATTCAATCATATCTATTTAGATCCAAAAAGATCTGATCAGATCTAAACTTTTTTACACGGCTTGTTAGGAAAGGAGACAAAAACATAGATTACATAGATCTTGTACTCTTTGACATTCGCTGTCAGTGCACGTATCTCATAAGAATGTGTTAGACATAACCATGCGCGGTTCCAGCAATTAATATAAGGGGAAAAATCATACGCCTCAGTGTCCAACTCAATGTATTTGTCTACGGTGGCGTATTATTTTTCCCCTTATATTAATTGCTGGAAAAAAAAATTTCAATGTATGTGCAAAAATTTGTTTGTTGACAAGAGAAAAAGAAGAGTGAGATATCTATGTAATCTATGGACAAAAAAATGCAAAAATGTAGGACAAGGGACGGCAGAAATTTCACTCCCAACACAAAGAGAGATTCGTTTTACCATTCTTTACAAATTTCAGCGCAAGCTCAAGCATGTGGGAATATTCGATGAATATCAAACTGCATATGAAGAGACCATTATATTTTGATATGCAGCTCTTGTGACCATTGCAAAGTGGTATCGGAAATGCCAGACCGGTAATTTTTCTGTTGAAGAACAAATCTTTGACAGATGATGCAAGAGTAGCTCTGTTTAAGTCCAAAATTTACTAGGGTTCAAGATTAACAAAGGTAATGGTTTTTGATTATCTGGGATTGATTACCATAATAATAGCAATATCGTGAATATTAAATAATCATCTTGGATACAAGAAGAAATCGGCCCGATATGACGAAATTCCCCGAATTTTAAATGAAGCTCAAAAGGAGAAGTGTGTAAATTTTTTGGCTCAATATTTTCCTAACAAATTCAGAAACAGAGAGTCTAGCACCTTTAATAAAATTATAACAGGGGATGAAGTGTGGTTTTATAAGTATGATTCAAAAACAAAACAACGGTCCATGATATGGATCCCAGAAAGTGAAAGGCAATGAAAAAAAGTGATGATGTCAATTTACTTCTCCCGAGAAAAAGTGGTAGCTACTAGTCTTCTGGAAAATGTTGAGACTAACAGATAAATAGTATACGGAACACTGCTTAACTATTTTGTGGAAAAACAGAAGCAAAAGGAACTTCTTCGATACTTTTTGTATCATAATAACGCTCCAGCTCACCCTGCAGAAATAACCCACAATTATTGAAGACCCTGCAAAAAATATACATGATTTTAGAAGCACTGCAGTACTAGATCACATTTTATAGCGCTTGTCTCTTCTCTCTCTTCTTAAAATGCACTAAAAGAAGGCAGAGTTTTTGATGTTGTTGTAATTTATTGCTTCTAAGTGGGACATCACAAACAAAAATCACGTCATATACCCGCAATAAAAGAAGCTGCTTGCAAAAATACAGTAAAAAGCAGCACTTCGTTTAATGCGGGTATATGGCATGATTTTTGTTCGCAATGTCCCACTTAGAAGCAATAAATTACAACAAAAATACAAGAACATCAAAAACTGTGCCTTTTTTAGTGCATTTTTAGAAGGAAGAGAAGAGATTAGCGCTAAAATATGCGTTTCTTGTTCTGCATTGCTTCTAAAATCGTGTCTATTTTTTGCTGGGGAAGCACAATAATATCTTCATCTAGCGATGTGCGATTCCTGGTTGTTTCTTAAAATAAAATAAATATTTGAGCGGAAGAGTCTTTAGCAGCAATGAGCAGATAATAAATCGTAACAACAGCTTAATTGAAAAATTGCAGACACCGGAGTTTGAGGACTGTTTTAAAAAGTGGATTTACTGACTTAACAAATGTATTGAGAACATAAAAATATTTTTTTATTTATTTGCGTTTTTTAGCATAAAGAGAACTCCACTAAACGATGTAACACAGATAAGTTCTTCTCGTTTTTTAGCATCAACGTGAACTTTAAATGTTTTAAGCCCAATATTAGCTTTAGCTATCCGCACAAAAGTTTCCGAACATTACAAGAGCGTACCACTCCGTGGCCAGAAATGTTTAAGATCGATCTCAATAGCTTCTCCACTTCCTGGCTTTGGTTTTGTTCCTGGGTCCTTTTGCTTTACACGTTCCAGGATTTTTTTCAAATATTAGGTCCTTGCTGAACTTTTTCACCACTGTGAAAACATATTGCCTGTTCACTCGTACTTCTATTGCAATTTGTTTGTAAGTCCTCAATGGATTATTTTGAATATTTCAATGAATTTGAATTTTTCATGCATTGTAAACTAATCGAGTTTGACAAACCTATGCATTTTAAAATCTGACATATTTCTGAAAAATATTTTGAACAATAGAAATCACATCCTGTGTGGAGGGCTGCCGGTTCGATTCCTGGTCATGGCATTTACAAAAAGTTTTTCATATAGAGACAATAGAACAAGTAAAAATATCCCTATAAACATTTTCACTGGAATTCAAGTTGAAATCAAGTTCAATTCCAGCCCTGTTTTCCAGTTTTAAGGCTTGAATTCAACTTTTATTACATTTTAAACAAAAATTCAAGTTTGAAATATTTTTGTTAAATAAACAAGTGCTAGAATTTGAAATATACTTTACTTCAAGCAAACTTTAAAGCACTTGAATTTTTAAAACCTATGTGCTTATTGGGATTGTACTTTGATCAATTGCCATATAAATTAAATACTGACGAGTCTTTGGGTGAGATGAAACTGCCTGATAATGCTGATTCTCTTGTGTATGTTAAAAATTAAATTACGATTGTCATATGCGATGGTTACCAGACCTGTAAATGAATCATTCTTTTTTGATTTCAATTCGTTACGAATTAGCTAAATTTTGAATTAACTCTTTTCACCTAGAAAAAGAATTGAATAAAATTTGAATCAATTCAAATGAATTTGGCAAAAATGAATTGAAATTCATTTTCATTTCAAATGAATTTGGCAAAATAAATTGCAATTCATTTCCAATTAAATTGAATTGATTTTGAATTAATTCAAATGAATTAAACATGAATTGCAATTCATATTAATGAAATCAACAATGAATTGCAATCAATCAAAGTAAACATGGTGTTTGGTATGTCAACGCTGAACGACAAAAACACATTTAATGTTCAAGAAGCAATTAATAATTTCATTGCAATTAATTTTCCATTTTTCTAATTAATTTGAATTAATTCAAAATCAATTTGATTCAAATGAATTGGAAATGAATTGCAATTCATTTTGCCAAATTCATTTTTGCCGAATTCGTGTGAATTGTTTCAAATTTCATTCGTGATTTTTGTGAAAAGATTTAATTCAAAATTTTTTTATAACATTTTTTACTCAAATTTTACAAATATTTATGTAAAAAATGTTGCTTGGAAATTTATTGCAATTTCTTTTTAATTTCCGTAGATTTTATAGTTCAGTTCCAAATAAATCGAAAAATCGCGAAATATCTCGAAAACTATCCATTGATTGCCAGAATTGTATTCAGCGTACCAAAATTATGTCGAAAGCATATATTGCATAAGGAGACCTTTTCGCTTTCTTATGATGTTACAGATGCCCTAGAAAACTTTATATACTTCTTATATGGTATAGGAAGCCAAAAGTTTGAAATGAAATGTGTGAAACGTTTAAATATAATTGAATTCCTAGTGAAACACTACATTAACAATATGCGGGTGTCAGTTTTGTAGGTATGCGTGCTATAAGGAGTACTTATCAAGAATACAAATATTAAAGTGTGTTTGTGAGTGTATATTAGGGCGTTTCACGAAAAAGATATTTTTGATTTTTGCTTAAAGTTTTTAAAATTTATGATTTATGATTTTTTGAATTTTTTGTGATCGCTGAAATGGATTTTATTCAAAAAACTAGGTTACGAAATATTAAATTTTTAAATTTTTTTTATTTTTCTTGTTTGCTTTGTTTTAACAAAACCACACATATCACCACTCAAGAGCTCCAGGCTACTAAAAAACATTATTCATGGTACAAATTATTAGTTTAAGGATCACTTTGATAACCTTAAAATTAAAAATTCAGTATTTCTCATGTTCAAACCTCAACAACTCGAAAAATTGACAATTTAGGGGCGTGGAATTAAATCCGTTGGCTAGGTTTTCGAAATACCTTTCATCCGAAATCCATTTCAATTATCACGAAGTTTTCATATATTTGCTTAGATTTTATGTGAAATGGAAGAAAAAAATTTGTTTCGTTTTAGTTTTTTTTCTTTTAATGCTTTTCTGAAGTGATTGAGGCTTGAATTTGAAAAATTCCCAACTTTTGCTTTTAAGGTCATCAAAGTGACCATTCAACTAATAACTTTTAGCACGAATAATTTTTTTTATTCGGCTGGAGCTCCTGAGTAGTGATTTATTCGGTTTTATAAAAACAAAGCACACGAGAAAAATAAATAAAAAAAAATGTATTTCTTAACCTCATTTTTTGAATAAAATCTATTTTAGATATTAATCACAACTGGGTCGATTGTCGACCGACGACAACAAAAGTCGTCGCGATTAATTTAAATTCAGCGACATTCGATTGTCGACATTTTTTGCCAGGCTTCTCAGTTGAGCCCATGACAGCCCTTTGCTTCGGAATTCATCTTCGACTAATCTTCGCCAGGTAATTCTTGGGCGACCTCTGTTTCTCGAACCTTGCGGATTCCATTGGAAGCAGACCTTAGCGATATCCTCATTTTCTTTTCTAAGAGTATGGCCGATCCATTTCCATTTTCTTCGTCGAATTTCAACATCTATGGGGTTCATGTTACACGTTCGGAGCAGATCTTGGTTGCTTATGCGCAGTGGCCAGAATATTTTAAGTATCCTCCTTAGGCATTTGTTTATGAATACTTGTAATTTTGTGGAGATTGTATTCGTAACTTTCCAAGTTTCACTGCCATACAGCAGAACCGACTTAACACTTGTGTTATATATCCTAATCTTATGCTTCTTGGATATTTGAGAAGACTGCCAGACTCGCCCAGGAGAGGCATATGCGTGACGGGCCTTGTTGATCCTGCTTTTCACGTCAATATCTGCACCACCATCTGTACTTATTATGCTACCCAGGTAGCTAAACTCTATTGTATTTATACCCTACACCACTATGTGGTCATTATACCCTACACCACTATGTGGTCAGGGTATTATAAGTTTGTGCTGATGTTTGTACCACCAAAAAATATTGATCCTAGACCCACCTTATAGTATACCGATCGACTCAGAATTTTTTTTTATTTCGATTTAACGATGTCCGTGTGTCCGTCCGTCCGTCTGTCTGTCCATGCATTCTTGTGCGCACTCTACAGGTCGCAAATATTAAGATATTTTGAGGAAACTTGGTACACCGACTTATGTCGGCCCAAGGACGACGCCTATTGATTTTTGTTAAAATCGGTCCATGTTTAGACCTAGTGCCCATATAAGGGTCCTACCAAAATTATATTGTTTATACGCTGCAGGTCGCAAATATTAAGATATTTTGATGAAATTTGGTACACAGACCTATGTTGGCCCAAGGACGAAGCCTATTGATTTTGGTGAACATCGGTCCATGTTTAGACCTAGTGCCCATATAAGGGTCCCCCCAAAATTATATTGTTTATACGCTGCAGGTCGCAAATATTAAGATATTTTGATGAAATTTGGTACACAGACCTATGTTGGCCCAAGGACGAAGCCTATTGATTTTGGTGAACATCGGTCCATGTTTAGACCTAGTGCCCATATAAGAGTCCCCCCAAAATTGGCTTGGTTACAAACTGCAGGTCGCAAATATTAAGATATTTTAATGAAATTTGGTGCGCTGACTCACATTATAGAAAATTTTGACACAAGTCCCATTTTAACCCATTCGAATTTCGGATCCAAACATTAGTTGGCTTTTACCCAGACTGGTGTAGGGTATTGTATATTCGGCATGTCCGACTTTAACCTTTTTACTCGTTTTATTTTCAATTATATTTCTGCTGTCAAAAAAATAAATTTTTTGTAAAGAAAGTACTAATTTTTGCAACTCTAATACAAATTTCTACAACTCTGTTCTAATGGCATCAATTAACAAGTTAAAAATATGGCAACAATTTGACAAATGTTGTATTAGTGTGTCGTCATTCTTGCAACTCTAATACAAATAGAATAGATTATATTCCGAGTGTAGAAAATAATTACCAGATATGTGGTTATGTAACTACATACTTGGAAATGGTAACTATTTACTTTTGTTATTACATTTCTTATTACCTTTATATGGCGATATCGCGAAAAATAATGAGTTATTGTTACATACCAGCATACGAAAAATCAAAAAATATATCGTTACATATGTGCTTACCAGTACTGACAAAAATAATGAGTCTAAAAATAGATTTTCAAAAAAATAAATTATATAAAAAAAAATCGTTGTCGTTGTCGACCCAGTTCGGATTAATCTCTTATTCTCCCCGTTATCCCCCTCAAAAATTCTGAAAAAATTATCAAATACTTTTTGGGCCATAATCATTCATATTCCACCTTAAGACTTGCAAAAATCCAAAAAAAAATCTTTTCGGTGAAACTCCCTAGTGTACATGAACCACCTCTTGGTTCTGTTTCCTAACTCATTATTAGTAGGATTTGTTGTCTTGGAGTATGATTTTTCTTGTTTTTGTTCGTATTTAGATGATATTTTTCTTTTATGTTTTTCTGTTTATCCTTATTTTTTGTGGGAATTAACAATGATTCTCAAAGTTTCCTGATATGAGGCTTTCCATACCAACTGCACTGCTGCAGGAGAAAGCATAACGCATTATTGACAAACTTAGAGTATTTATTTTGCTAAATGATAGGAAAAAAATATATAACAAAAATATATAAATAAAATTTCGCTACAAGTTTTTTGAGTTTTTTTCAGTCTACTAATATTCAGCAAAAAGTTTAGTAATTTTAGCAAGGATTTTTTTCATTTGAAATCGACTAAGTGTTAGCAAAACTTTTGCTGAGATTACTATTTTTTTGGTAAAAATCAGCTCGCTGATTTTCAGCAAACACCTTTTGTTGAAATTACCAACTTTTTTGCAAGCACGCTCCTGACTAAAAATTTGCTGACACAGCAACATTTTTTGCTGACTTTACTGACTTTTTTTTTTGAGTGTAGTTATTTTAACTTTTAAGGTACCCAGTGTACAATTGGAGTCCGAAAAGACTCATAAAAGAGCCCTAAGACCTTCTGAAATCATAGATATATGAGGGTGTTTTTCTTCACCGATGAAGACTCTTTTAAGCGCACTTGTATGACTCATAAAAGACTCCAAATTATGAGCATTGCTGGAAAATTTTGAATTTTCTGAGCCATTTATGAGTCATTTGTGACAAATTTTTGAGTAATTTATGAGCATTGAAAAAATTTTGAATACGCTCATAAATAAGAGTCTATTATGTTTCATTTATGACTCTAAGATTTGAGCACTCTGAAAATGTTCGTCTTTCAGAGTCTTTTATGAGTCATAATTTCTGAGCGCTCAGAAAAATGTTGGCTGGGTAACTATTACTTATAAATTTTTTCAGGAAAAACATTGTTAATTTATGAATTTTATTAGGCGATTGTCATGAATTCTTCTGATATAAATAAAAATAAAATAAAATAAAAAAAAGAAAATCTGCTAAGTCCACAAAGTTGAAAGAAAATCTGGTAAGTCCACATTTAAAATAGAAAATTATAAAGAGCAAATTTGCTAAGTCCAAAAAGAGCCTATAAGTCTGCAAGCTTTTATTTTGGAATTCTATGATTTTTTGTGGTTAAACAAGATGAACTAAAGAAGAAAACTGCGTTTACAGATTTAAAAAAAGTTAACCCAAAAAAAGTTAACCCAAAAAAAGTTACACAGTTTTTTGTCTCTCCTGAAAAATTAAAAAAAAACGGACTTGACAGGTTTGCCGACTAAGCCAACGATATATAACTTTTCTTGTGGCAGAAACATTTGATATGAAAAGCCTCATATATATGTGTATTAGGTGTATAACTATGTATGTATATGTTTGTTATGTGTCTATATGTTTAAGTATATTTTTTGGGTTTTTTATATGTTTGGAGTGTTGTCTTCTGATAAATTTACTTTCGTTTTCTTTTTTTTTTTTTGCTGTTGTAGTTATTTGACGAATGTGAAAGCAAATGTCAGCGTATTTTTATTGAAAATTGCCAAAAGATTTATTATGTGTTTAACAAAAAAAAGTTTTTTTCTTTCTTTTATTTGCTTCTTGGAGTTTTTATATTGTATGAAGAAATTCCAAAAGTAAAAGTTATATGGTTTGAGGTTTTATTTTCCTTATAATACGTAAGAGAATACATATAAGTTATGGCCTGTATTTTGTATGGTTTTTCATGTTGTAAGGTTTTAAAATTAAAGGTAGTTATATCCCTGTAAACATATGGAACATTATTTTCTAAAAAATAGTTGGTCAAAAAATTCAGAAATTATTATTTTTTTTACAATTTTTTGTAAAAATATTGAGGCATTTTTATCGTTTTGGGAAATAATTTAAACAAAATATTAACGATATTACATTATTATCTTCCAAATGGTTATCTAGCCATATCGCCGATTTATCTTCCAGATATATTGATTTCGTATTGCTTAAAAGTATCGCTCTCTAGTCTACATTTACTTACGAATTTATAAAATACAGTAATAGCAATACGATTGCCTCAATAAAATTTATCTCTGAGGCGATATAGCCCAAACCATATAGTGAAAGTGGCAGTGAAAAGTATCAGTGCTGTCAAACTTTGTCCTTGAATTTCGTCAAAACTCTTCAATATTTTAAAGATTTTCTTATTAACAATTATTTTAATTTTTGCATTAAAAAATTAAAAATTGTTTTTTCTACCTCAAGTCCAAATTTATTATTTCAAAATACAATTGTTTGATGGACACCACCCCAACTGATCAGTTGTCCGCAATAAGAAAATTATGATGGGCACATACAAACCAAGACTCACATAAGGTACAAAAATTCAACGGGATGAGAAATTTGCACTTTTGCGTATGAACTGTCTGATTTGGTAAAACCAGTCATAAATCAATACTTTTTGAAAAGCAACAATTTACATAAAAGTACCCTTTGTGTTACTTATTAAATTATTTTTAAAGACAGCTATTGTTTATTTAGAATTTTTTTAATTTCTCGGACAAATAAAGAAAATTCAAAATCCTGCTTTATTGACAAAACGTCTAGTTTAGGTTTATGATTTCAAAATATTTTCATACTAGAATGTTTGTAGGGATATTATTTTCTTTGTATGTGTAACATCAATATGTAATAATTTGTTAAAATATTTGTTAACCACTGAAATTGTACAAAGTCACAATTTAAGCAACAAATTTAAGCAAATAAACGTGACTACTGAAAATAATAAAAACAAAATTTTTAAAACGTCAACATAGTATTACACAATGGGATGATGGAAAAACTCTTTTGCATGGCATCTAATATCTGTGGCACCAAACGATGTTCGAAGACCACCATGACAACTCCTTTCGTCGTGTATGAAGTCAGGCACATGACTTTCGGTTTAAAATGCGCAGTTCTAACTTTTTAACGCCTAGTAATCCATTTAATACGAGATAAATTTCGCCCACGCTGATCTCAACGACATTTTAATAGCCTAGAATAATTTACAAGAGCACAGTATACACTAGTGCGCCTAGTTTTGCCACTTTTCTTTCGGGCCCCCATATAGACATTCCAGTTGAAACACTAGACGAGTGGAAGGAAATGGAACGGAATGGAATGGGGAAAGAATGATATTATAACGCTAGACAATGGAAACGAAATGCAATAGACCGTGGAACAAGTGGAAAAGGAACACTAAAATTGAGAAACGAAGTGGAATTGAATGGGGAACTAGTGGAATTAAAATACTAAATTGAATGGAATGGGGAACGGGTGAAATTAAACAAATGGAATGGGGAGAGCCTTGATTTTAATAATATTTATCGATTTGAACATTATATGTGACCTTCTCCGAGAAAAGGGACCTAGTGTGCCAAAAAACGGTTTTGGACTTAAGAGTGGATTCTGGTACCTAAAAGGGTGTAGAATAAGATGAAATGAGTTAGATTTCTGATAAAAATTTATTTACCCCATAAAAACGTACAAACGAACTTGGTGTGTTCAAAGTGATAATGCGTTATGAAACTTTAAATGCGTTCTTCTCAAAACTTCATTTTCACACACTAGGTCCCTTTTCTCGGAGAAGGTCACATATTTTAAATGGCATTAACATTTGAATGTGCCCTTAAAGCCCCAAACGCTTTAGAGGCCTTACCAAGCTAACCAACTACATTCATGTGATGTAGGAAATATCCACAACCGAAAATAGTGTTGCACAATGTTCAGAATTGCAAACTGTATTTTAATCACAAGGTTATAAGGATACACGGATGGATGTATATCGCTAAATCCATTGGGCAATTGCTTCTTGACAAGCTCAATATCAGACCTGAGAGATTTGAATTACATTACAATTTCATTAAAAGAAAAACGTCTGTAAATATTTTAGTTAAAACTACTAAAAATTAGTTAAAAATTACCTTGCAGCAAGAACTGCTGAAATTAGCTGATTTTCTATTAGTAAGATAGGTACAGGAAAAATAAAACAGTTAAATATACAGTATTTTACAAGAGTTATATTTGAGTTAAATTTTAGTTAAAAGAAAAGAACAATTTAGCCTGCTAAAATCAACAAAAAAATTTGCTAAATAATTAGTAGAATAATAAATCCAAAAAAAAGTATTTAATTTTCGAAGTTTTTTTCTGATTTTTTAATGCAAATAAAAAGCGAGCCTTCTGAAATCAGCAGTTGACTAGTTTTTTAACAAATATTGCTGTTGACTTTTTTTTTTAAAGAAGCAACACTCAGGAAATTTTTCCTATTAATTAACGTGTTGCTTCCTTTGGAAAGGGGATAGAGAAGAAGTGAAAGGTGGTGAAAGATGAAGGGCTTCAAATATGGCAACACTGTAATTGCGCGAGATGTTGAATTTTAGAACAGTTGTTGCGCGCCATCTGATGGTGAGTTGGCGAACTTTGTTGAAGCTTTTTAGTTCATAGTAGAGATGAGCGATCCGGTGATTTTTGAATAACGCTGCTACCAGTGATCGTGATTTTCAAATCACCGTTCTTTTAAACAGTGACCGTGATCACGGGTTTGTAATAGAAATGGGCGATCCGGCGATTTTTCATTAACATTGTTCTCAGTGAATGTGATTTGTAAATCGTTGTACTTTTAAACTGTGATCGTAATCACGGTTTTTCTATGGAAAATACTGCGATTTTCTGATTAATAAACGAAATAATATTTATGGTGAGTTTTTAAGATGTCAGTTAAACTTGGTATAGTTAAACCGAAAACTAATTTTGTCAGCCATTTCAAAGTTTATTAACAAAAATTTGCCGGAAAAACTTTTTCTTGAGTAAAATTTCTTTCTTTATTGAAATAAAACAAAATAAACCACATTTTAAAAGCAGTATTCCAGTTACAAACTGCGTTAAACTAAGTTTAAAGATAATCCACTTACTAAAAACTGGGCCTTAAAAGAAGAATAGTTGCGACCGGTAACAAAGACATGATAGAAGGAGACATTTTATTCAGAAGAGTGTGAAAGCAAGTCATTGTTATTGAAAAAAAACATGTATTACTCTGCACAATGAAGTTTGCAAGAAAGAATAGTACAAAAATATTAAAAGAACGATATTCCGAGTAACTGCGACTTGAAATATTTGATCACTGCCGGTACCAGTGATTTATCAATAACTGTGATTAAATCACCGGTATGAAAATATCGCTCATCTCTAGTTCATAGCCCTGTTATATTATTTTACTTCGGTGGGGTTAAGTGCTATGGGAACACCGAAGGAGGACGCTGCGATATGTATGAGGGATAGAAAAAACTCATACATATTACTATCTTTCATAAATTGATGTTGCCTTGGTTGGGGCTCGAACCGGCAACCTCACGTGTAACAGTCCAACGCGCTAACCATTACACAACAGCGCCCACATTGTGGATTTTAGCAGGATAGACTAATATTTGCATTCAACTAAATTTACATTTAAATTAAAATAAAAATAAAAATTGTAGATAATTGTTTGGAAAAACAACACTTTACTAAAAAAATAAAAATGCCCTGTTGGCAGTCCGTCTCCAATGCACTTGTACGTAGAAAACATACGTCAGTGTGGCAACATTTTCGAAAAGGTGACACGGAGGAAATAAGAAGATAAACAAAAGAATCTAAAGTAGAATGTCTGTTTGATCACTTCTGAAATTATTCACATAGAGACAATCTGACAATAAAACCATAAACGATAATACAATTTAATGGAAAATCAATGATGAAACCTAAGAAGAAGAATAAACATTTTTTCAAAGTTATAGAAACATTATTAATTTGCAAATCAGACTAGATCTAGTTTCTGCCTTTTTTTATGGACAGGCTTCATCAGTGATTTTCCATTAAATTGTATTATTGTTTTGAAACAGCAAATAAAATCTAATATGACAATATCATATTAGAATTTGGACTTAAAGTAGAAGAATATTCTAACTAAATATATGAAATTATTGTTTATATTTAATTGTCAGATTGTCTCTATATGTTAATTTATTCTCAGAAGTGATTAAACAGACATACAAACATTCTACTTTAGATTTTTTGTTTATTTTCTTATCTCCTCTTTGTCACCTTTTTCACAAATGTCATTTATTCTTACGGATTTTGTAGTTAATTTTTTGAAAGTTAAATCATTATTTTTTTAAGGTTTTTGTAGTTAATTTATTAACATTTAAAAATAAATTAAAAGTTCTTTTGATTTAAATAAAATGTTAGTAGATTGGTTTTCAAATGATTTTTCGTTTATTTTAAATTACATTTTCAGTCAATTTCAACTACAAACTATTTTGAGTGTAATTGCGTTTTTTTTCAATCACAATTACATGTAGGTAATTGTGTAATCGTGAGTGTATTCAATACAGTTTTCTATGGGCTTAACTTCAAAAATCATGCTATTTTACAATGATAGCACTTTAGCACTGTGAATTATTTATTTCTATATATTAAAAATAATTCCTTTCAAAATTTTTTTGAAATATATAGTATTAGCAAATTTACATAGAAGAAAAAGTTTATTTTTTTATTTTTTCATAACTATTTTAGGTAAATTGTTTTCCATGGCCCTTGCTACAAAAAAGTATTTTAAATTTAAAGTCGACTTTATTTTTAAATATACGGTTTTGTTTATTTTCTGTACGACAACCCTACAAAAGTATTTATATTTTCAAACATTTTGATTGGTTGGAAATAAATTAACCAATCTGAATGTTCCAAAAATATACCAATTCGACTTTAACAACAAATACATTTGGAAAATTTTAAATAGTAAGGGCGATTATTATTTTATTAAATTCTTATCAACACAAAAAAAATATATATATATTTGCATACAAAAAGTGAAAAAAATGGATTGAGCTTAAAAAAGATTGGAAAACTAATAATGCTTGACCTTAACCCTGTCATAGAAATTAACAAAAAAAAAACACAAAAGTCCTTTTGTAACGATTTTTTTAATGGAATGAATGAACAAAAAAGGAAACAAATACTTTTCCAAAAACTTTAGTGTAACAAGTTTTAATTTATAGTCCCTTTTTCTGTTTAAACATTGTTCAAGGACAATTTTGTTGGCTTTTATACTTAATCATGGCATAAAGTACTCAACAATGTTAAATATAAAAAAAATTAATTTAAAGATTTGGAGACTTGTCACAAAAGTTTACAAAAGTGTTAAGCTAATGTTAGGAAATGATATTGGTATGCTTGATTGTAATTTTTATTATGTCAATAGTGCAGCCTAACTACATCATGCCAAAATCACATTTAAATCTCGTTAAAATATTATCAAAGTATTAAGAATTATTTTGCTTGATTGGCTGGTGTAAGAGAAATATGCTATAAAAAAACTAAATTATTGGAAGTCCTTCACCAGACCCAAACAATTGTTAGCCGAACAACAACATCAAGTCAGTAAAATATTCAGGAAGACTATTGTATGCCATGGGTATGTATAGGTACTAGGGATGCCAATCGGGATTGATATTTGAAAATCCCGGGATTCGGGATTTTTCGGGATCCCGGGATTTTACGGGATTTCGGGATTTAAATTTTCCTTTATTTGTAAAAATTTTTATGTTATGTAACTGATTTTTGTATAGAATAAAGCGTTTTATAATTATTTAATAGTTGTTAATTAATAATGTGGTACATTTTATGAATATTGAAACATCTCAGTCAGAAATTGACAGTGGTACAAAAAATCAAGTACTTGCATACCACTGGGTAACCGCGATGTTAAAAATAAATGACTGGCAGAACACTCATTTGGGACGCTTTGCCAGCGTTTGCAAAAATCGTTTTATTTTGGAAAATATAATTCCAAGTCACCTATTTATTGGTTTTGGCAGCGTTTTGCCAAAGTTAAAAATTTTGTTTCTCCAGTACTTTTCCGGCGCTTTTTGAACTGCCGGTTCTTTTGTCTATTGACGTTATCATATTGGAAATGGGAAAGCAATTTTTGTCAGTACTTGTACCACCTGTTAAAATACCTTGCCATCGCTTTCCCGTTTGTATTTTTCTGGCTGGGATGATATATGAAGGCCTGTCATTAAGTACACTTGCGCCCAGTATTTTGTAAGCGGATTTTAAAATAGATTCGTTGCGATAACCTTGCCCACTAAATCGTGTAATTACAGCAACAAAGTTATTTGGTTATCGTTATCAAATGTTTTCATGGAAGAATTCAAACTTACAGTCCCAGCCAAAACTTACAGTCCCAGTTTCAGAAATCGAATTTCGTTTGGAAGAATAAATCGGTAAAATAACAAACAAACTTTATTTTTCGCATGTATTACTCAAAAACTTAATATTGTTTACCAAAATTTCAAATTTTTCTGCAAAGTCTTTGCATAGTTTACTCGAATAATCTACTTAATTTATAATTTTACCAATATCTTAGCATCAATTTCTTGTCAATATGAGAAAATTCAAGAAAAAACGTAGGTAATCTAAAATTGCTCACTTTGTTTATTTGCGTTTATATTAATATTAAAAATAAGAAAATCCCGGGATTTTTGAGAAATAATCCCGGGATTCGGGATTTTGCCAATACCGAAAATACTGGGATTTCGGGATTCGGGATTTCCCGTTTGGCATCCCTAATAGGTACACGTAGTTATTCTTGTTTGGGGTTTTTGGTAATAATAACAAACAATAGGGTACTAAACACTATTGAAAACAGTCAATAACTACGATAATATTATGTTAAACTCATTTAACTGCAACAGTGATGGTATTTCCAAATTTATATTTGGTGCCAAAATGATGGCAAAAGGGTGGCAAAACAAATTCAATTGTGTCAAGTTTAATTTTGTTTCTTTTGAAATTATAAAGCGAAATCATCATTCAAGGTAATTTTACAATGAGAAAGCCTAAATTTTCGTAGCACTTTTTCTATAAAACACAATGTCTGGTGATTTGTTCTCTGAGATTCCAATAATTGTTTTCTACACTCAGAAAAGTTCTGCAGTTACTACATGACAGTTATTTGTGTAGTAATGCGGTTGTAGTTATTTTAACTACAATTGTAGTTAATTTACTTAGAACAAAATTTTTCAATGTTTTTGACAGTTATTTTTTTAACATTTATTTTATGCAGTTATTTTGAATTTTATTTACAAATACTTAAATTTTCAAGTGTGTGTGCACACACACGAAGCAAACAGGAACATGTGTATGAATCACTTGTTTAGAAATTTCTAGTGAAAGAATATGAGAAGAACATGTTTTCTCTTGTCTTAGTCATAAAACAACGCCAAAGAGTGCGGACGCGTAATACGGAAAAGGTTATATATTTTTTATTAAATTATTAAAATAATAAGGTAAGTTTTATAATATAAATTTATTTACGGGGAATGTTAAAAAAATATTGTATTTATTTTCTTTCAGTTCTTTTATATTCTCATCCCTTTCTACCTGGAGAAAAAAAGGAAGCCAAACAACAGCATATTTCATCCCTCACAGACGGACATGTACAACAATATCTTAATAGTGAAAAATAAAAGTGACATTAAGTGTAAATTTTGATTTCTCAATTTTAAATTTATTATAGAATAAAATTAAGTTAATAGTGTTTACATAAATTTGTTTTTTTTTTTATTAAATTAATAATTAAAAAAAAATTTTATCTATGTTTTTTTAACTACATTTGCAGTTGTTTGTACAGTTTTACAATAATTTGCATGTATGTTGTTTCAATTGCATTTGTAGTTGTTTTTACTACATTTGTCAGTTGATTTTTAACAGTTAAAAATTACTTCATATTGCAGTTAATTTAACTGCAAATGTAGTCTACACCTTTTTAAGTGCAAATGCAGTTATTTTAAATGGTCATTTGCAGTTGATTCTACCTACATAATTCCCTGAGTGTACAGGAAACCTCTAAGGTTTGAAGAAGTCACATTAAGAAAATGTTAAGGCACTAGAGCCTTTTCGAAAATGCAGCTCTGTATCAGTTTATGAAATGTAATCTCCAGACAATTGACAATTGCTGCCACACACAATTTCCATAATTGATAAAAGTTTTCAAAATATGCATATTGTTATATTATTGAAGATTTCAGTACCTACTCGAGAAAAGAAAAAAATTAATTCCAATATTGCCCTTCTTATGGACCCAGTGTTGCCGCTTAATTCAAATATTTGAAATATTTGTAAAAAGGTGCTATGATAAAAGTCGTCATAAAGCCGAACGTAACGGATATCGAAAAAAAAACTCAGACATCCCCTAGATTAAATGGCATTATTATACGTAAATGTAAGTTAAATCCAACACCAATTTCCCATACCAACTGTACTATTCGAAAAAAATAAAAATTGAGTAATAAAAAAATTTGGACATGTTCGTTTGTATACCGCTAGATGTGTCCAGAAAAGCTTTTGCCCAATTGAGATTGGGACTCTACAAAAAAATATTTCTACATTACTTTTTTCTCCTCTATCGCATATCCGACTTTCATTAAGATCGGAGAGAACTCATTGGGATACCTTTCTTGTTAGTGCTGACTATAATACTTGCCCTCATTGATCTTAAATTTAGAAGTGTGTAATAATTTTAGCCTACTTGAAATTTGAAGTCAAAATTCCTTAGGGTTCTCTAGCTATTACGTTTTTATGCTTAGAAGATATAATAAAATGTTCTGATTTTTATTTGCAATCTAATAATGTTTCAATTATAACAAATATAAATTAAACAAGAATTCTCAAAAACTCAACGAAATTTTTATTTATAAAATAACTTATAAAAGTAATTATTTACTGCAAAAATATTGGTAGTTATTAATAAATAAATGTTGCCTCATTGATCTTAAATTTAGAACTGTGTGAAAATGTTGGCATTTTAATTAATCAAACAGCACTCAGAATACCGACAAAACCTTTAATTTTGTAATTATCGACTAAATTAACCCTTTAGTACAGATTGTCCCTTAAGAGATGGTATTTTCTTTTGCTCTGCGCACCGAAATTATTAAATAAAAATTTTAATCAAAAAGGCTATGGTTTTTAATTCACGTTTTATCATCAGAATAATATTCAGTTTCTTATAACTCCTTGAGTTTTTAAATTTTCATTTTGTCGTTTCCGCACACTGCAGATCAAAACAAAACATACACTAATAGAAAAAAGTCTATAAAAAAATTTTGTTAAAACTACTAAAAATTAGTTAAAAATTATGCTGAGGAAAAAAACTGCTAAATTAGCAGATTATTTTAACTATATATTAGTAAAATAGGGCCAGCAAAAATAAAACTGTTAAATATACAGAATTTTAGTTATAGTTGAGTTAAATTTTTGTTAATAGAAAATAAACAATTAACCTGCTAAAATCAGCAAAAAAAATTTTGATAAATAATTAGTAGCCAAAAAACCACAAAAAAAATTGTCGAGGTACTTTTTTGGATTCTTTTTTAAATGCAAATAATAATCGAGCCTTTTGAAAACAGCAGTTAAAATTTTTTTATCTAATATTTCTGCTAGTTTTAAATAGCAGGATATACTGTTATTTGCATTCAATAAAATTTAGTTTAAAAATAACAAAAAATTTGTAGATATAACAGTTTGTTTTTGCTATTTTTTATCTAATAATATTTAAAAAAATTTCCTGCAGATTTTACAGTTTTCAACTAACTAAAAGTTAACTTAACATTATAAGCACTAAAAGTCGTACAAATTTATAAGTGCATATAAGCGATAATTACTGTAACTAAAATTCTGTAAATTTGACAGTTTGCTGTTCTTATTTTGCTAGTATTTCGCAAAAAAATCTGCTACTTTCAGCAGTTTTTTCTGCAACATAATTTTTAAAAAATTTTTAATTTTGATATTACTACTAATTTAATCGAGTTTTGTTTCAATTAATCGTATAAAAGTTTTAGTAATTAATAGTATCATTTGAGTGATAAGTGCGAAATCAATTACAATTTTAATTAATATAATCAATTTCGTAATTAGAACTCGTTTTATTTTTTTCCCCCCGTGTATTCGGTATGTTTAAATATTATGAGCAAATTTTTGCTTACCCAAAAATATTTGTTGAACCGATTGGAATCCATTTTGAGTGCTAAATTAAGGAAATATCCGAAGTTAAGCAATGATTTCAGTATTCGGCCGCCGAGAGTTTATCCAAATTGAAAATAGTTCGGTGGCCGTACAGTTAACTTTACAGCTAAACAAATTGGTATTTCCTAAATTTTACAATCAAAATCGCATTAAATTGGCTCATCAAACATTTTCCAAGAGCCAAAAATTTTTCCACAATGCCTCCGAATATAAAAAAAACCTACCAAGAGTCAATTTTTGGCCGAACTGTTCGCTCGGAATTATTATTATTTTTTTTTTTTTTTTTAATGAATGGTTTTTAGTTCGACTCTAGATCATAAATTAATATCACTTTCTGTTTTAAATTATTTTTCAAATTAAAGAAAGATGATAAGTACAATTTGCACAAGTAAATGACAAGGAATAAAAATTTGAATTTGAATTCGATAAGGCCAGCAAGACAGAATACGTGTTTTCGGCTTTCGCTACAAAGCCATCATCAGTGTCGGTTGCCTTGAATGGATTAATAATTGATGATCGTCTACTTATGTGAAAGTCGAAAGCAAATCGAATATGTTAACAACAACTCAACTTAGACTAACATCAACGAAATCTAACAATGCTATTTTTATCCTGTGTTAATATTACTCTTTTTTGCTTTGAACCTTAATTCTTAAGGTATCTCAGCTGATTCTATTCAACTCTGTGTATGATAACCACAGATTTTTTAATTACTACGAACCGTTAAATTTAAATGAATGGTATTTAAATTATATTTTGTGTGTTTCTTTTTTTAAGACGAATCAGGGAATTTTTTAGTTGATCTTTTATTCTGGTAAATGAATGGTTTTTAGTTTGACTCTAGATCATAAATTAATATCACTTTCTGTTTTAAATTATTTTTCAAATTAAAGAAAGATGATACAATTTTCACAAGTAAATTACAAAGAGTAAAAAAAATTTTTTTTTTTAATATTACATTTTAAGTTATTGGGTTTTTTTTTCGTCTTAAGGCTTCATTAGTCTAATCGTAAAGTAAAAAAACGTATCTGTAATCAATTCAATGTGTTAAAATAATATAGAAATATCTTTTTATCTTTTTTCTATGCATTGAAACTGTTGTCAAGTAAAATCGTAAAAAAGTTCTGTTGAAAATAGAAATTTTCTATTTTATTACTTGACATTTAATTCTATGCACAAGAAAAAGATAAAAAATACAATATTTTTATTATGAGAATGATACGTTACTTTTTTTACGATACTTCCAAACTAATTTGGGCTTTAAGGTCATACAATTTTTAAAAATAAAAAACAAATATTTTATATAGTAATAGTGAGCTCATTTTTTAATCATATTTTTCATATAAAAAGTGGATATATTAAATCAAAAAAAGTTGGATTTATTTATCTGTTATTAAGGGTTTTTTTAATCACCTGGATTAAGAATTTTTCATACAAAAAGGGTTATTTATTTATTAAATCCAAAAAAAATCTGGATTTAATAAATCCACAATAAAAGCACAAATATATAAAACAGCCTATTAGTTTAATGTCAGAAAAAAATACGAATGAAAATTAAAAGAGAAACCAAAAAAATTTAAAAACTAACAAATAAAAGGTTTTCATTAAATTTTTTTTTATGAAATATGTTTAGAATAAAAAACTACACCTCACCAAATAGATATTTTCCATCTTGGACATGGAGAAATAGCTGACATAGAAATGTTAATTTTTCACTCTACTGTAAGTAATTTAATTAAATCCAATTAGTGAATATTAAATATTGAAATGGAATTTTTTAATTGTGTAAACATATAAATTGAAGTGATAGAACTGAAAAGGCTGTTCGCTGTTTTATACAAAATATAATTAAAACTTAATAGTTAAAGTAAAATCGTTCATCATCGAATTCGGTATTAAAAATTAGGGTGAAAGAAGTGTCGGACAGAAAATCATTTTTAAAATAGGGAGAATCTAACCCCATCTGTTGAGCACTTTTAGAACTACTTTTTGGATTTATTAAATCCAAGTGATTAGAAAAAGCGGCTATTGCACATAGTAATAAAAAAAATATATATGAAACAACCTGTTAATTTAACCCTTAAATGCATGATCTCTTCGATTTTGACCATTTTTTTATATATGATTTCTAAAGGCGTTTACATTTCAAAAAAAATGGTAAAAAAAATTTATTTTTAAAAAAAAAAGATGATTTTTATTAAAAAATATGGTATTTTGCCAAATGCCTAAATTGTGATTATTTTAATGTGTATGAAAAAAAATCTATAAACTATAATTTATACATTTATTGTCGCCAAAATGAATTTTATTGCGAGAATACCACTTTAAATATTTAAACAAATATTTTTCAATATTACACTTTTTGTAAAAAAACGCGTGCGTTAGATTTTTCTCAAATATACAGAGCAAAACCAAGATTTTTACTCTAACTGTTTAAATATTCTGCGCTAAACTATAGGAACACTATGTACAGAAGGGGCCCCTAATGCCCAAAAATGCAGTTTTGTGCATTAAGTGGGTTTTTTTATTAAAAAACCGGTATGTTGCCAAATGGCTACACCATGCATTTAAGGGTTAATGTCAAAAAAAAAAAGCGAATGAAAATTAAAAAAAAAAATTGTAAAACTAGCAAATAATAGTTTTTTTTAAATTGTTTGTATAAGATATGATTAGAAAAAAACTACACTTCACCAAATACCTATTTTCCATCTTCGACATGGAGAAATAGCTGAAATAGAACTGGAAATTTTTCACTCTACTGTATGTAATTTAATTTAATCCAATTGGTGAATATTAGATATTGCAAAGGAATATTTTGTGTAAAAACAAAAATTTAAGTGATAAAACTGAAAAGGAAAATTGTTTCTCGCTGTTTTACATAAAATATAATGAAAAATTTAAAGTTACAGTAAAATCCTTCATCACTGAATTTGGTATTAAAAATTAGGGTGAAAAAAGTGTCGAATAGAAAAATTTTGTTAAAATAAGTGGAAGCTCACCCCATCTATTGAGCACTTTTTAAACTATTTTTTGGATTTATTAAATAAACGTAATTAAAAAATGTGGTTAATATTTTTTATTATTTATATTTTAATTTTGAAAAAGAGCTTATTTTGCTTCGATATTTCGAAACAGCTGGATGTTCATCTTCTGGAAAAAAAATTGCGTCTTTATTTGTTTAAGTTCCTTTATCAACTTAAATTCCGTTTTAAAATCTTTAAAAAAGTGCCAAAAATGTGCTACATTTACCAACAGTGAATTTTACTCACATTTATACACACACATACATCACCATCAACAAATTTACTTATGTATAAGCACTCCTACCTTCACTTCGTTCCACTTTAACAAATACCTGGAAGCAATTCGACTTCAATTAAGCAAATAAACAACACAATAAGGTTTTGAACACTTTGAAAGGAGGAATCTTAGATAATGTTCGTTTTATGTGCGTAATTTTGTGAATATAGTAGATGTAAAAAATTTTCCTATCAAATCTTAAAGATTTTTTTAATCTAAACGACACTCACAGTACAATATTTGCATTAAATTAGGCTTCCTGTAGAGTCTATGTTAATAAGGACAAAAGAGTCAATTTACAAGATTAGAAGATAGCAGAATACAGAAATCGAGTACATTTGTTTATTATAGCATTTCATTGTGGTTCTCGTACATACTTGAGTAATACAATTTTCTAATTGTGATTAAAGAGTGTGGAAGTGTTAATAGAATACAATCTGTTAGATACATTTATTGCTTGGTGTATTTTTTTTATTACCCTATAAGTTAAATCATCATTAATGGGATTTGTATTGAATTAAATTGAGTTGTTGTTAATGTAAACGTTATTATTGTTGCTTTGCCAAAAGGATAATATTTACATAAAGAAAAAAGAAAATTGTTGTTAAACCCTGTCGTTGAAATGAGATTAGAAATTAAAACATTTATCAAGCAATTAAATTTTAATTAGATTTTAATGGAAAAATAATGAAAGTAAGGATTATAATACAAAGCTGAAAATACAATGGTTTATGAAAAATCAAAAGAGCACAACACAATATTGAAAAAAAGAAAATTTTTCTAGGTAAATACAAGAAATGGTGTTTAACAAAAAAGTTTTCTAAAAGAAGCAAGTAACAAAATTAAAGTCAGGCATATCGACTATACACAGCAGTACGATTTGGGTCATATTATGGGAAGGGAATTTCAAATAACGGTGCAATAAATATAGTGATATACTCTGAGCGTCAAAAGAAACTGCACACGTTGGTTTATTATGTTTACAGTTTCATTTTACTCTATTGCAATTCTAATTTATTTAACATTTTATATTTTTTAATAATATATTTTCTTTCCTCTAAATTTTTATAAAAAAAACAACAACAATTAGTGCGTTTTCATATGTACCCAAAGTCACAGAAATTTACCCAAAAGCGTTCCCCTAAGCGAAAATTGGGTAAATGAGAGCGGTCATGAGAATGTATTTGTGTTTCTCTTTTTACCAAAACTTACCCAAACGTTTTCTTCGGGTAAACTTTGGCAACTTATAAAACGAACAGCTGTTGCGAAGATAAACAAAAAACAATAGTGAAAGTAAATGCTAAATTTGAATTAAATAAAGAAATAAGCAAAATAAACTTATATTTTAATAAGAATTAATTAAACAAAATCAAAAAGAACTTTTAAATGCTATTAAATATATGAATTTGTGCTATTTTTCAAACTGAAATTATAAGCATTTTCACATTAATCTTTGGGCTAGAAAATTGGTTTTTTGCGTTCCCTTACTATTGTGTGATTTTGCCATTTGGTGAGAGGATTTTGTGCTTGGTGTCATTTTACCGAATTTTACCCAAAAAGTAAAAGAACACACTTGATATTACAATAACAAAAATCCCTACACAGAAAAAAGTATCATAAAATTTTAAGTAATTAAAAAAAATTGTTGGCTTTTTACTTAGATATCTAACAATTTTTTTATTAAATGTTTGTAAATTGTATCAAAAATATCAAAAAAAATAGCCTTAGAATTTTTTGAAACAAAAAAAAAAACAAATCATTTTTTTTTTTGTCAATTCGACAACATAAAGTGAAAAATTGTTTTAATATAACAAACTCGTTGTTGAATTTTATTTTTTTATTTTTAACAAATACAAACAAGTTACAAAAAAAAATTATTGTATTTACAAAACACATTGTTAAAAAAAAATTGATTTTATTTTTAACAAATTACAAAAATGCTACAAAAAGGGATTTGTATTTACAAATTCCATTGTTGGTGCCTTTTTAAAAAATTTTTTGTTTGTTTATGCAAAAAAGGTGTTTAACATTACAAACAGAATTTTGTAAATTTTTTCTGTGTACGGGAAATTTTTAACAAACTGTCACCGAACTGGCCCCTTTATATGAAATAGACTGGTCACTTTTACATGGCGTTGTCATAGGAGGAGGAAATTGACCCCTTGTGACATGTCTCTCATAAAAAACAAAGTTCAGGAACCTATCCTGGGATTTGTCTTGCGACATGTCACAAGGGGTCAATTTCCCCCTCCTATGACAACGCCATGTAAAAGTGACCAGTCTATTTCATATAAAATAATAATTAAAAACAGTATGTTTTACCTATTTATACCCTACACCACTATGTGGTCATTATACCCTACACCACTATGTGGTCAGGGTATTATAAGTTTGTGCTGATGTTTGTAACACAAAAAAATATTGGTCGTAGACCCACCTTATAGTATACCGATCGGTTCAGAATTTTTTTTTATTTCGATTTAACGATGTCCGTCTGTCCGTCCGTCCGTCCGTCCGTCTGTCTGTCTGTCCATGCAATCTTGTGCGCACTCTACAGGTCGCACCTATTAAGATATTTTGATGAAATTTGGTACGCAGACCTATGTTGGCCAAAGGACGAACAAGTTTGATTTTTTTGAACATCGGTCCATGTTTAGACCTAGTGCCCATATAAGGGTCCTACCAAAATTATACTGTTTATATGCTGCAGGTCGTAAATATTAAGATATTTTGATGAAATTTGGTACACAGACCTATATTGACCCAATAATGCAGCCTATTGATTTTGGTGAACATCGGTCCATGTTTAGACCTAGTGCCCATATAAGGGTCCTACCAAAATTATACTGTTTATATGCTGCAGGTCGTAAATATTAAGATATTTTTACGAAATTTGGTACATAGACCTATATTGGCCCAGTAACGCAGCCTATTGATTTTGGTGAACATCGGTCCATGTTTAGACCTAGTGCCCATATAAGGGTCCTACCAAAATTATACTGTTTATATGCTGCAGGTCGTAAATATTAAGATATTTTGATGAAATTTGGTACACAGACCTATATTGGCCCAGTAATGCAGCCTATTGATTTTGGTGAACATCGGTCCATGTTTAGACCTAGTGCCCATATAAGGGTCCTATCAAAATTATACTTTTTATACGCTGCAGGTCGTAAATATTAAGATATTTTGATGAAATTTGGTACACAGACCTACATTGGGCCAATAACGCAGCCTATTGATTTTGGTAAACATCGGTCCTTGTTTAGACCTAGTGCCCATATAAGGGTCCTACCAAAATTATACTGTTTATACGCTGCAGGTCGCAAATATTATGATATTTTGATGAAATTTGGTGCATAGACCTATGTTGGCCCAAGGACGAAGCCTATTGATTTTGGTGAACATCGGTCCATGTTTAGAACTAGTACCCATATAAGGGTCCCCCCAAAATTATATTGTTTATACGCTGCAGGTCGCAAATATTAAGCTATTTTGATGAAATTTGGTACATAGACCTATGTTGGCCCAAGGAAGAAGCCTATTGATTTTGGTGAACATCGGTCCATGTTTAGAACTAGTGCCCATATAAGGGTCCCCCCAAAATTGGCTTGGTTACAAACTGCAGGTCGCAAATATTAAGATATTTTAATGAAATTTGGTGCGCTGACTCACATTATAGAAAATTTTGACATAAGCCCCATTTTAACCCATTCGAATTTCGGATCCAAACAATACACCAAACTGGTGTAGGGTATTGTATAGTCGGCATGCCCGACTTTAACCTTTTTACTCGTTTTTCAATTGTTTTAAAATTTTTGCAGTAAAAATTTTTCAGTTCACTTTAGGACATTGTTAGTTATTTCCATTGCATTTAATAGTTACTTTTCAACAGTTAAAAACAACTACATTTTTAGTTATTTTTAAAGTAAATACTTTGTCGCATTTTTAACTGCATATACCCTTATTTTTAACTGTGATTTTCCGTAGATTCTACCGACAAACTTTTTTGTGGGTTTACTTTCCTGTAGTTTTATTTTTATTTATATACACGGATTTAGTCTATTTTGTATTTACCAAGCTGTCTATTCAATATGATGGGATAAATTGTAAATATTTACTACATTGTTAAGCATAATTACATTTTGTTTTTTGCCATTGTTGTTGACTTTTTTGTGTGTTTTATTCTGTATGTAAAAAGTATTAGTGGTTTTAGCTGAAAAATGATAAATTGTTATTTTGTTTAGCTAAAATAACGACAAAAAATTTGCAATGTATTATATGTTGAGGAACAAATATGTATGTTTGTACATTCAAATTTAAAATCATTATGGGCACTCACGATGGGTATTGCAAACGATGCAAACGTTGCAAATGATTGCAAAAAAACAACGATTGCATCAACACAACAACAAAATGTATGTATTTGCAATTTGCATAATTTTTTTTCATTTGCAATAAAAAACCCTTTAGCAAAAATCACTTTGCATATAAACTAAGTAGCAAATAAAACAAAACATCTGTTTTTAACATATCAGCCGCCATATTATTATTTATGAAACAAGAAATGTAATAAAAAAATTGCTTGTGATTTTTTATTAACATAAAACTTTTTTTTTATTTTTTTATTTATTATTTTATTATTTTTATGATTCACAAATTTTCTCAAAAATACGATTTATTTTTACTTTTGACGTAAACAAAATCACTGTTGCCAATTTAGCTATTTTCTCGTCATATCTAGCGATATTTTACCATTTTCAGCTATTTTCTAGTGATTTTTTTAGTTTGATTTAGCGATATTTTTAGGAAAAAAATATGCAATTGATCTTAAAAAAGACGCTCACGATATATTACAATTTGCATAGCAGATTAGCAAATTGCAAATATGCACATGTACCATCGTGAATACCCTTATTATTGAAAACTCTTTTGGAAAAACAAAATATCATTAGAAATTTTACCAAAAATGGATTTCAAATTAAAAATTAAATAAAAACTTTAAAAGGAACCAGAGTAAAGGGACTACTTCTTTAAATATAGCTCATATTTACAGAGAAGAGGTAGTAAATTAAAAATCATTAAAGGTATTCACTATTCACTGTGTAGTAAATTAGCATTTATCGTAAATTTCACAATTTACTATGGGTTAAGCTTTATACATATGCTATGCATTTCGTCGACCGGCCTGCAAAATGTCACATGTGTTTTTTAATAGATTTTCAGAAGAGCGAAAAAAATGTTACAAAATCTTCTTTTAAGATATTTTATTGGCATCATATGCCTTAACCTTCCTATACCCGCGCCAATTTTTGTAACACCTATACCCGCGCCCGGTCTCACAGACCGATGGTTTGAAATCCTGTTTCTTCATAGTTTTTCCTAACACAATCTATATAGATAATATTTTTTTTTTTTAACTTAAAGATATAATGAAAAAAATTATACCATGCAATAACTTTATTTTCAGTAATTTTATCGAATTTCAGTCTTTTACAAAACAGTCTTAAATTAACTATATTTGAAAAAAGTGTTTTATCGGTCTCACAGACCAACGCGCGGTTAATGATTCACGACCTCATTTAGTAAAATCATCATTAAGGCATATGATGGCAATAAAATAACTTAAAAGTAGATTTTGTAACAGTTTTTTCGCTCTCCTGAAAATAGAGGTAGTAGTAAGCAGGACTAACTTCGTCAAAATTTATTGATGTTTAGTGCCAAATTCGCCAAATTTCGTAATTTTCAAAAAGCGAAAATCGCCATAACTTTTGAAATAACTACAATTGATCAACAATTTTCGGTACGTAATTTTATTTCATTGATAGTGTTATTTACAGCAAAAACCGAAATTATTTGAGTATGTACTGGGTTTCAAGATACGTCTTCAACCTCTGTTGTGCTATATCGCCTAAATAAAGCGATAAATTAAAATTTAAATATTTGTTCCATAGTAAATTTTCAACGCCAAATATATGGTATACATATTATTGTAATCAGAAGAAAGAGCATTAGAGGGTTAAAAAAAATTATGTTAATTGATTTAAATTTTTTGTTATGCTCTTATAATTTTATATAAGAAAAAAATAAAGGAACCCAAGAATCATTTTTACGGACTCTACGGCACGTACGGATTCATGAATCCGGCTTTTACGGCACGTTAACTGTCCGTGATGTACGTATCCGTCAATGCTTGTATGTATACGGAACATTAACGGACCGTATAAATGGATTTTCGAACACAATACGTTTTAACTCCGTTTTGGTGTATCCGTTTCCGTACCTTTAAATACGGATTTCATCGGTTGCAGTTTGTTTACAAAATAAAAATATATTTTTGAAAAGTCGACGAAAATATTATTATAACGGGAATATATGGAGAATATGCATAGAGGGAATTCTTTCCATCACACCATTAATCAAACAACATCAAGTAACAAGGTAAGATTTATGAAACTTATTGTTTTGTGTATAACATGTGAGAATTTGCATCGTGTACACAGTCAATTAAACCATAACTAATTTATTGTCTCTTTTCCATATAGATGTTGGATTTTACTCTGGGTCCCTAAGCGCTGGATAGATAGGTAAACCGTGCTAAATATTGTAATTGTATTAATTAGAAATATATTAATAGTAATTGTAAATAATAATTATTAATGAATTTAAAAAAAGGAGAAAAGTATTGTGTATTTTAAATAATAAACATATGGTCTATTTTTGTGGAAAAAATCGGTAGAATACGGACAAGGAAATACTCAGTTTTTCACACGACATAACGGCCCGAAAACGGTCCGGCATTGACGGACTTTCAGCGGACTAGTCCGTTTTTTACATGACATAACGGTCCGTAAACGGTCCGTCATTGATGGACTTTAAACGGACTTGTCCGTTTTTAACACGACATAACGGTCCGTAAACGGTCCGTCAGTGACGGATTTTCAACGGATTCGAATCAGTTTCGATGTTCCTTATGTTCCGTTTTCTGGTCCGTATACGGATCCAGAAAACGGTACGTATACGGAGTTGGATTCCGTTTATGACAGACCAAAAACGGTGCGTAAACGGAACGAATTGTTTGTTGGGAAAGAACCAATTTCTTAATTTAAGTAACTATAAAAAAAATTCTCCAAGTGTCAAATAATGTATTTTTGTAATTTCATGTTTTATGGGTTACGAAAAAGTTTTCAACTTTCTTAGATATTAATAAAATGTTATAATTTTTCTTTCGAAAAATTGAGGTAATATTATTTTAAAAAAAGTATAAAATTAGGCAAAAACACATCATCTATTTCATTAATAAATCCTTAAATATACCTAATTTTTGGTTAAAATCCTAAAAATTACCAAAGTTTGATAAAAAAAAATTATGTTAATTGATTTTCCTGTTATTTTTTTTTTTGTTAGGAATAGACCTTTACTTATTATATTTAAAAGAAATATCTACCAATTTTTTTTATAGAAATCAAAAAAAAATTGTTTTTAAAGACTATTTTTTTATATCTCATTCACGTAATAAAAGCTACGTCACAAATTATACCAGATATGAATCAGCTGATTTGGGCAATATGGCCGACAGAAAATGAGCAAAGCAAAACGCAAAAATTTAAGAAAAACACAAAAGATAAAGCACAATAATCTAAAAAGAGACATATTTATACAAAAAATGCGCAATACAAAATGTATGTAGATTTTATATGGTTATCTCCCTCTTGACTTGTCTTCCATGTAAACAAAACCATACGGTTCGAGAATACTTTTTTGACACCTGTCATTGGTTTCACATCTGGTATTAATCTGTGAGCTACATATACACTCCGTTTCATAACTATAGCCGCACTATAAAACAGCTGATATGTGAGGTTCTGAATAATTTAGACATATAAAAGAGCTTATAATTAAAACTTACATCTAAAATACATATATTTCAAAAAAAAAAAAAATTTAACGTAGATTAATTTATTCGCCATTTTTATTTTACTAGTGTTTCATAACTATAGCCGCACTTTCAGAAAAGTTGATTTGGAAGTTAAAAACATTTGAGTAAAAAATTAAATAAAATAATTTAATGTTAGGTAAAGTCGACCTGATTTTAATTAATACCACAAATTCCATTTGGCATCCGTCATCGTCCACTGTCCACCAATTTTGTTCATACATTGGTCTTCAAACATGAGTTTCTGCTCTTTTAAGATCAAAAACTGTTTGATACTATCGATTTTCTGGAAAACAGTTACATAACAAAAATCCGTAGGTATTCTAAATTCGGCTCTTATCCTGAAAATATATGGGTCATTCCATAGCTTTAGTATTTTCATTTAAAATAAATTTCAAAAATTCTACTCTATATTACACAACTTTCAAGCCCTATTTCGAGACATATCCCTCTCTTAACTTAGTAGTGACCAGGCTTGCCAGGTGCTTTTTTTCGTTGTCCCCAAATAATTCTAAAAATATCCCCAACTAGAAAAAATGTTGTAAAAGGTAGTAGAGCTTATTTAATTTCCTTAAAATGAACATTCTCCGCATAGAAACTACAATTAAATATAAAAAATAGTACTAACAATAAATGTTTTTAAAAATTCTTGGATTGCTTTTGTATAAATGTCTAGAAAAATTCTCAGAATTTAGTGACTTTTATGAAGAAAACATTTCATTTTTATAAAATTATTTTAAATAAAACCAATCGAACCTTAAACATATTTTATTTTTAAATTTTCAAGAATTTAAGGCATTTTTTAAAGAATTTTTAGAATTGAATTTTTCAAGTTTGTCTGTTTAATACAATATACCATTACCCATAATCAATATGATGTTTTTTTGTAAATATAAACAATATTTTAGATTTTGGGACATTAATCATATACAACTCTCAGGCAAAAGGATTTATTTGTGTTAACAAGGTTTAAATTAATATAGAAAATCCATAAAATAGTGAATTTGTTACTTTTTTTGAAATTATGCAAACAAACTTGATTGATGTTTTCTGAAAACTATACAAAGTTAATATAATCTTCAAAATATCCCCAAAAAATTCCCCTGTCCCCAAATGAAAATTTTTGTCCCCAAGACCAACAAATAAAAATGAAAATAAATAGTCTTTTTATTTAAATTTCAATTTTAATGACCTTGGAAGCCTGTATTTAGGAAGATCTAAATAAAACGTAGAGAAAAAGTCCTCAAATTTGAAGACAAAACCCCAAGTCTGTCCTGCCTGGAAGTGACATCCTTTTTAAATTTGAAAGTTTAAGAGATAAGTGTTAAAAGAATGATATGTGTAATTTTTAGTAGAATTATTCTCTGAGGTGTAGTTAAAAAACTCTGTTTTTTATATTTTATTGAACAAAATTTTAAAAATACCCGAGTTAAAACGTTTGTATATAATATTGTATAATTTTACATACCCATATATGTTTTTGTACACCAGTGTGTATAGCCGGACATAATTATATGTATCCATATATAATTTTTTCTTTCTCAAAAAATTGTTATATAATGCCATATTTAGTTGCATCTTATTACATATCGATCAGTTTATAATTGTATATTGCATTTACAATTAGATACGGATAATCCAATTTTATATGACGTTATATATACCTATTTAGTACATAATCCAAAATAATATATGTTTTTATATGATATCATTTTTCAAGAAAATACGATTTTGTTTTGGATAGAATTATATATACCCCATTCAGACTCACACTAGAAAATTTGTCAGTCGCCCTACACCACTATGTGGTCAGGGTATTATAAGTTTGTGCTGATGTTTGTAACACCAAAAAATATTGGTCCTAGACCCACCTTATATATACCGATCGGCTCAGAATTTTTTTTTATTTCCATTTAACGATGTCCGTCTGTCCGTCCGTCTGTCTGTCTATCTGTCCATGCATTCTTGTGCGCACTCTACAGGTCGCAAATATTAAGATATTGATGAAACTTGGTACACCGATTTATGTCGGCCCAAGGACGAAGCCTATTGATTTTGGTTAAAATCGGTCCATGTTTAGACCTAGTGCCCATATAAGGGTCCTCCCAAAATTATATTGTTTATACGCTGCAGGTCGCAAATATTAAGATATTTTGATGAAATTTGGTACACCGACCTATGTCAGCCCAAGGAAGAAGCCTATTGATTTTGGTTAACACGGGTCCATGTTTAGACCTAGTGCCCATATAAGGGTCCCCTCAAAATTATATTGTTTATACGCTGCAGGTCGCAAATATTAAGATATTTTGATGAAATTTGGTACACCGACCTAGGACGAAGCCTATTGATTTTAGTTAACAGCGGTCCATGTTTAGACCTAGTGCCCATATAAGGGTCCCCCCAAAATTATATTGTTTATACGCAGCAGGTCGCAAATATTAAGATATTTTGATGAAATTTGGTACACAGACCTATGTTGGCCCAAGGACGTAGCCTATTGATTTTGGTGAACATCGGTCCATCTTTAGACCTAGTGCCCATATAAGGGTCCTACCAAAATTATATTGTTTATACGCTGCAGGTCGCAAATATTAAGATATTTTGATGAAATTTGGTACACCGACCTATATCAGCCCAAGGACGAAGCCTATTGATTTTGGTTAACACCGGACCATGTTTAGACCTAGTGCCCATATAACGGTCGCCCCGAAATTGGCTTGGTTACAAACTGCAGGTCGCAAATATTAAGATATTTTAATGAAATTTGGTTCGCTGACTCACATTATAGAAAATTTTGACACAAGTCCCATTTTAACCCATTCGAATTTCGGATCCAAACATTAGTTGGATTTTAACCAGAGGGTATTGTATAGTCGGCATGCCCGACTTTAACCTTTTTACTCGTTTTTTAATATTTTTAGATATGAAATTCGATTTAAGAATTTATACTTTAAAACTAAAAAAAAATTCTAAAGAATTAATTATTTGGAAGCTCTGTTGGTAATATAACACTACACTAGAAAGGGAAACACATAGTATACAATATGTTGTCATCCACTAAAACAATTTTTATAGCTGTAATTTTAAATTAACGTTTTCGGGTGTTATTGCTCACAAATAGGGTTTGGGATTTCCCGGACTTTTTTATTTCCCGGGAAACGGGAATAAAAAAATTTAATTCCCGGGATTCCCGGGAATCCCGGGAAATATTTTTGAACAAAATTGTTAATGAAAACCACCTATATAAGTAATTTTTGTTAAAAAAAAAACTATTTCAGTACAAATGCAGTCTGTGTAGTGAGAATTCAAATTAAAAAATATCAGAATGTTGAACATTTGATTTCACATAAATTACTCGCAGCACTGCCAAATGAATTGCATGATTCCAGCAGAAAGCACCTACTACTGGACTGTCGGAAACAAACCGTTTCATCACTCTTGGCCTATTAGATATGGTGGCCACAATGTTATTTTCCAAAGACAAATAAAACTCTTCTAGTCTTATTTCTACAATTCTTCTTATTTCATCAGCATTACATCTTCCTGATATATAAACCAACCCCAAGTTATAAAATGAATTATTTCCATTTATACATTGTTGTGATATTCTTGTCCATTCATCTAAGATTATAGTAAATCTCCTATTGTTTGAAATATTGCTCGATATTTCTTTCATCATGATATCTTTTACATTATTGTAGTAACTTAATATAATGTTCTTTACATCGGTTTCATTTTTTTGCAATGCCAGGTTTTTATTATAAAAACTTTCTCGAATAAACGAAGATCTAGTTATGGTGCGGATTGACTGCGGCTAATTTGGATACCATTTCAGGAAATGTTTGCCCTACCATAAAACCTTTAATGCCTATTCAGCTTACACTTTTTTCTTCGGGTACTTTGCTAATTTTATCTGAAACGGAATTCTTGTTGTTCTTTTCTTCAAGAGAAGTTGCATGACCATAAATTTTGTTTTTTTTTTTTGTGCACCAAATTTAGATGTCGGATAACCAAATTTAGATACCACCGTTAACCAGTCTTTTCTTTTCACATTTATTAATGAAAACGTTACTTATAAAATTATTGGCCCTTAATATAAAAGAGTATTTTAAATTTAAAGTCGTTTTTATTTTTAATCAAACGGTTTTGTTCATTTTCTGTATGAAAACCTTACGAAAATATTTATATTTTCAAATATTTTGATTGGTTGAAAATAAATTAACCTATCAGAACGCTTCAAAAATAAACGAAGTCAAGGTATACTGCCACCCAATATTTTAACTAAAGTCGACTTTACCTAAATTATACATTTGAAAAATTTAGAGAGTAAGGGCGATTATTTGTAAGAAACAAAGCTTTTTTCATATTTCTTTTAAACATTTTACCAAGTTTTTAGGTTTCTACTTAAATTTTGAATAAGTTATGCGAAAAATCTTTATTAGTTGAAATGCTCCTAATTACTTGGCAAAGATTTTATTTGCGTGTCAAATAAATGTATTCCCTTTTAAAAGATTTTAACAATGACATTTTTGTATTGGTATTTAAAATGTTTTTATGACTAAAATTAAAAAATCCTATTCGAAACAAAAACAATTTAAAAAATTTAATATTTTTAAAATTTCCCGTTTTCCCGGGAAAAATATATTATTTTCCCGGGAATTCCCGGCAAACTTTTCCCGGGATTTCCCGGGAATTCCCACCCGGGAATTCCCGAACCCCAAACCCTACTCACAAACAGAAAGTTGAAAAATTTTATAAAAATTATTTTAAGGAAACTTGTCCCTGAGCATTAATTTCTGCCACTTTTTCTCTGAGCTACGAAAGTGAGTACGATTTTATAGTACACATATTTAAGTTCTATTTTCTAATAAAGTTTTTTTCAGGTAAAATGCCACACACCCTTACCCCTAAATTCATAAACGCTTTGTAAAATTATAGGAGGTTTATTGAACAAATTTTGTATGAAAATGACGTTTTGTAAACCTGCTATAATTTTACAAAGCATTTATGAATTAAGAGGTTAATATTTACAATCGACTGTATTTCTTTTTATTTTCACTAAATTTTCTAAAAATATGTATATTTAACTATGTGTATTTGAGGACATATTCAGTGTGTTCGTTTACTCGAATTTCTTACTACTTTTGCTACAATTGCAAAGTTTTAGGCGTGTTCGTTTACTTACTACAAGTTACTACTTTTACACAACAACAACAAACAAACAGTTTACTTTTTGTATTGAATTTTTCCAGCTGTAGTAAATATAGTAACTTGTAGTAAGTAAACGAACAAGCTTATTGTAACCGATACCTGAATTTTTACGTTTATATTAGTTTTTAATAAATATAATTAAAAAAAAATTTATTTTTAATTGCATATTTTTTAGTTTTTAGTGCATATTTCGTTATAAATGCATATTAAAGTGCATATTTTCTATTTTATAGTGCATATTTTAAGCGCATATTTTCGATTTTTTAGTGCATGAAAGTCCTTGCCCTGATAATCATATTTAAGGACTTTTGGCAAAACAATTTAAATCGACTTAAGAACATTTTCCAAGATTTTTATTGACAATATAACTTTTGAATTCGCATATATCTGTGTCTTCCTCATATTTTCTACATTTTATAAACTGAAATATGTAAAACCTCTAAATCAACTTTTTCCGAAATTTTATTAATTTCCGTTTGACAAAAGAACTTATTTTATTTGCAGCATTAGGAATTTTCACCATAGTCTATTTTCCGTGCACAATTTTAAAAAGAAAGTAATAAATTGTAACATTTATTTTATCTATTTGTGCAATCACTGAATTATTAAATCATTTTGACGAAACTAATTATTTTTCCTTAAGGTCTTAAATTTCTTTAAAATTTAAAACTTCCTTTTCTAAAACTACCTAAGTCGAAATGAGTTACAAAATCTCAAACAATCGATGCAAAGTTTTTTTTTAATTTTCTTTAGATAAAAGCATTTATTATTTTATAGGTAATTTTATCAGCACTTTTTGCCAGTACTTGTACCACCTGCTAAAGTGATTTGCCACCGCTTTCCCGTTTGTATTTTTCTTTTTGAACAGCCGGTCCTTTTGTCTAACGATGTTATCATTTTGGGAATGGGAAAGCACTTTTTGCCAGTACTTGTACCACCTGCTAAAGTGATTTGCCACCGCTTTCCCGTTTGTATTTTTCTGACTGGGCAGTTTAAAGCAACAGTAAAGGTGTTTGTGCTTTCCTGTAAAATGTCCTTTTGTCAAAATCCAAAAAAGTTTAATAGCTTTCATGAAATTTAGGTCTGACAAATTCTCAAGTAGTTATTTCTGTAAACAATTAGGATTTCAGTGAAATTTATAGTCCATAAACCGGATACAACAATACAATTACGATAACAAAAATATATGGCATTACTTCAGCCTATTTAAAATTTGAAGTAAAAATTCCAAACCGTGCTCCAGTTATTATGCTTTTATGCATTGGAGATACAATACAAGTTTCTGATTTTTATTTGCAAACTAGAAATATATCAATAATAACAAATATAAACTAAACAAGAATTTTTAAAATTCAAAAAAATGCAACGAAATTTTTCATTTTTAAATTAACTAACAAAAACTACAGTACTTTTCGTTAGTTTTTTTCTTAAATAACCGTCATAAAAGTTGTTTTGCCTTTTTCTATAGAAAAACAACTGTAATTACTATTAAAAACGACAACTACTGATTACTACACAAACAACCGTCATGTAGTAACTGTCAAACTTTTTTGAGTGTAGTGATGAACACCCATTACTGAGATTTTGCTGAGGTGCTCTACTAGGGTCTGGTAATCCTGCGGAAACACAAATAGGGGAAAAGAGCCCTAAAATATAAAATTTACCGGCTCCTCCATCACAATGCCTTACTAACAAAATGAAAAACCCCCTAAAAACAAAACAAAAAAACCAAAACCACCACCGTACCTACAATAACAGCCGTGTAAGCACATTCCTGAAGCGCTTTCGTCCCCTGCCAAAGGAACTTATAAGCAGCATTAACTCCCCGGTTTCTTAGAACCCCTATAGATAACATATACACCCTGTTTCCGAAAAATTCCCACAACAAAGATCCAGTCCCAAATAATCCTCGTCCGCCAAAATCCCCAAAAAACTACAATAAACTCAAAACTTACCACATCTGTAGTCATAACACTCATAACATCAGCTGTCCACAATTCACAATCCCGAAACAACACGATGAAATTCGCACATAATATGTCTGTTCCCATACTTTACCGAAGTTACACAAACTAGCCCAAAGGCGTTCCCGTACTCAAAATTGCGTGTAAATTGTTGTTGTTTGGGCTGCTTTGGGTTCCCGCGGGTACCCGCGGTAACGTACGGGAACGCACATAATATGTGCGTTCCCGTACTTTACCGAAGTTACCCAAACTAGCCCAAAGGCGTTCCCGTACTCAAAATTGCGTGTAAATTGTTGTTGTTTGGGCTGTTTTGGGTTCCCACGGGTACCCGCGGTAACATACGGGAACGCACATAATAATAGGTTACCTAGTGTCTTCAAATGCAATGAAATGTGCAAAGAAATTTGAAAATAACACACAAAACAACAACAACGAAAATAATGTTGTTGTTGCTTTGTGTGTTATTTTCAAATTTCTTTGCACATTTCATTGCATTTGAAGACACTAGGTAAACACAATAAAATAAGGTATACAACACAAAAAGCATACAATACCAAGGTTGGTTACCGTTATCGTTATAATACCTTTATCGCTAAAATACCGTTTCAAATTGAATACCGTTACCGTTACCAATACCTCTAAAAGTTTTTCCAATTACCGTTATCGTTACCGATACCGTTATTTTTAATGGTAGTTACCGGTATTTATTAATTCATATAAAAATGCAAATTTTTTCAACTTTTTTGTAATAATTTTCAGTTTTTTTTTGTACAAAAAAATTTATGGATAATAATTTTAGTTATTAAAACTACCAGCATTGAAGATAAAGCTTATAATATGTATTTTTAACACGTAAAATTAAATATATGTTAACCCAACAAACAATTCGTTCCGGTTACGCACCGTTTTCGGTCCGTCATAAACGGAATCCAACTCCGTTTACGTACCGTTTTCTGGATCCGTATACGGACCAGAAAACGGAAGTTAAGAAACATCGAAACTGATTCGAATCCGTTGAAAGTCCGTCAATGACGGACCGTTTACGGACCGTAATGTCGTGTTAAAAACTGACAAGTCCGTTTAAAGACCGTCAATGACGGACCGTTTACGGACCGTTATGTCATGTAAAAAACGGACTAGTCCGTTGAAAGTCCGTCAATGCCGGACAGTTTCCGGACCGTTATGTCGTGTGAATAACGGAGTGACTCCATTTTTAGAATGCCGTTTTGGGTCCGTATTCGTACCGTTTTTTGAAACAAAAACGTATTTGCATGTCTACCTATATTGACCCTATTTTTATTAATTATAATAGTTTTTAAGTTTTTTTTCATAGATTTATTAAAAATAGAATTTATTTTTTATATTTAAACTATATTTACATTTGGTGCAGCTTACGTCTCTATCCAGCATCAATTTACAACATCAGCACACAATAAAATTCAATACCTGCATTCAAAAGAAAAAATAAATTAGATAAATTTTAACTAACTGTAATCACGATGGTTTTTTGCATATTTTGTAAATTCGCACACTTTGCTATCAAAACAACTAAATATGTCAGTAAATATTTTTGAATTGAATTACAAAAAACCATCTTTAAAACACATAACAATTTGAATAAATCTTACCATCTGATGTATGTGACTTCAAGTTCTTTGCTTGATAGCGTGTTAGGACGGATTCACGCTATTGCCACTTATTTTTCGTCCCAATATTATTTTTTAGCAGCTGAAGGGGTTTGCTGTATTTTTTTAAAATAATTTGTGTACTTAAAAAAAAACAAACTAATACCGATGAAGTCCGTATTTAACAATACGGAAACGGATACACCAAAACGGAGTTAAAACGTGTTATGTTCGAAATCCGATTATGCGGTCCGTTTGTGTTCCGTACACGCACATGCTATTACGGATACGTGCATACGGACCATTAACGTGCCGTAAAAGCCGGATTTATGACTCCGTACGTTGCGGACAGTCCGTAAAAATGTTTCTTGGGAAGTTTTTACTTATTTTTATATATTTTTAACATAATTTATAATACCGGTACGTACCGGTATTGCTGTTTCGATAACGGTATACCGTTACCGAAACAGTATTAAATACCGTTACCTTTACCGTTATCGAAACAAATGAAATTTAATACCGTTACCCTTACCGTTATTCGTTTCGGTAACCAACCGTGTACAATACACAAAAATATAAAAATCAATATCAAATTGTCAGAAAAGCAACGCTCCAAAAATTCCCATAACAGAATCACATCAGAAATCAATAACCCCCCGTTTTCACATGCAAGTGCAAGTTCGAAAAACTCAATACACTCACACTTTTTCACTAATACAATCACACTTATACTACTTGCGACTCAACTTGCAAGTAAATTTTGAAGACAGTGGATTTTTGACACTTGCGGCAAGTTAATTGACAGAATAAAGAAAACAGTGTTGCCTAGTAATGTTTTCTATTAATTTACTAGTATTTGGTAAAGTAAGAGTTGTAATGCAACTGATTTTGTATTTATTTGTAAAAAAAAGCAAAAAAGAACACAATGACATATCTTAATGGTAATTTAAAATATCAATTTTATAAGTTTTTGAAAAAAAAAAAAAATTGTTACGAACAAATTTTTTCCCAGCTTTGTTAGAATATTGAATACTTGGCAATACTGGAATCCTATTTAGTGACAACCTATGCCTTCGACGACATTTTAAAAATTAACTTGCAGCAAGTAGTGTGGACACATGTAAAATTTTCATGTTTTTTCGGTAATTTTCGCTGATAATACGTATTCTTAACTTGCAACCATTTACTTGCATGTGGAAACGGGGGGTAACCCTATGCGATCAAGGCCCCAACCCCAATCCTGATAACAACAGTAAGCAGCTTCAGAAACGCCAAACCGCCAATCGCGTGAAGTCAGTTCAATGACCCCACAACCCTTGCCCTATCACAGCCCTAATTCCAGTCCATCCACAGGGTCCTAAACTCAAAAAATTTCGCAGGACGATACCTCCGAAAAGTTTACAACCAAAGCGAAGGTATACACATACTTATATGGTATACACCCCTAATCAGGTAATACAAAAAACAAATTCAAAATATCAATAAACTCCACTCCAAAAAATTCCACAACAACACACGAAAACCCCTCAGACGAAAAGCCAATGAAAGAACATCACCAATAAGTTGACAAATATTCAAATAATCCCTAAAACCCCGTCAAGAAATATGATCAACACATCAACAGGACTTGATCCATGAAATTGTCAATTGTTCTCCACCACAGTGCAATTGATATCATTTTGACGTTTCTCTGCAATAGTTTCGACATTTTATATCATATAATTTATTGCATTTGAAGACACCGTGTCATGTTATCGATTTGTCAACATGAAATTGTAGTACTGCCACCACCAATTCAAAAAGGTAAACAAAATATTGTCATCTCTAAACGTAGTGGTTTTTTTTAGATTTCGCAGCCAGAGTAACAAGCCTTGCCGGCGCTGTAAGCGAATCAGCCGCTTAGCCGATTTTTTTTTACTAGTAGCGCCGAAGCCAAAATTATGAACGATAGCTCAATTTTGAGCAAATTTTTACCGGCTCAGTCCTTTTTTTATTTAATTTATTTCATAATCGAACAATCGAGCCTAAATACATACATTTGGCCTTATATGATTGTTTTAAGTAAAAAGTCTGTTTTTTGGTATTTCTAAATATAATTTTAGACAAAGATAGATAAAGCCTTAATTATAGCTTGAAATTAGTAACACTTTGTTAAGATTTTAGCTTTTTCAACTTTATTTTTTAATAAAGCGAAAAAGCGAAAAATTTGTATTAGCTGAAATTTTTTCAATTCACAACGAGTTTTTTGTGTGTGATTTTCTAATGCATGAATTATCTGATACAGTTCTTTAAATACTTCTAAAACACTTTTCGGCACTTTGTGTGAAGTTTTAGCGCAGCGCATCCGAAAAATTGCTTCAGCAAGAAATAAGTCGGCGCAAAGTCGCCGTCGGCGCCATCATATCTTCTTGCTCTGTAGCGGATGTCAATCTATTTTATTCGGCTTGCTTCTCTGTTCGTAGCTTTTGTACAAAATTTGTTAAAAAAATAATGAGTTATCCTCCACCCAATAAAGAATATCAACCGGTGCCGAATTACTATTATTATCCACCACCACAGATACCAACAACATCTACGGCCTATACAGCACCACCAATTCCAGGTGTAAGTTCTATACCAGTAACTAAAATCGACACAACAGTAGTAGCCCCACCGCTGTCTGCAGCAGGTTCACAATTGTATAGTTATGTGTGCAATTTACCACCTCCCCCGCCGCCGCCAACACCAGGTGAAAATGTTGCATTGTCACACATTTATGTGCCAGGTGAATATACTGAGACAACAAAGACAGCACAATCTCCCCCTGCGCCGCCGGGTACTACAGATAAAACAGATGCCCGTTCTTATTCTACGAAATATAGTGGTCATACTACTTCTGAAACTTACAACCCTCATGCTGTGCCAGCTGGTGGGGTTCATGTCGATTATCACAGATCATCTTCTAGCTATTCATATACAGCTCCATCAACTGATTATACCCCTAGTAACTCATATGATACCAGAAATGATTATCATTATTCTGGTTATCAGTATAACTACAGCAGTAGTAATTATTATAGCCATCCTGCCAGTCATGGTCACCGTTATTCTTCAACTTCTCGTCCGAGACATGAATATTATCCAAGATCATCCGCCTTAACGTATAATCCAAAAGATCAGTATTATGATCAAAAAAATTCCACATCATCTCATTCAGATAATACTAAATCCGAAAACCAATATGTTGGCAAACGTCATCGTGCTCGTGATGAACGTCCAGCAAAATCTGAAACAGAACGTGATCGTTTATTGCGAAATTGGCGTTCTAATTATTGTGAAACTTCTGAAGAAATTCAACGTAAAATGGACGAATTGGCTGAAATGGATGAAGATAGTCGGGAAGTATGGGTTCGATCATCACCAGCCGATCCTTACTATCGTCGAACAAATGTAGTTCATGAAGTAGAAGCCACAACACGTCTTGATATGTTGTGTCAACTTTTTGAAGAGAAACTTATACAAAGATCTGATAAAATTCGCGAAACTTTACCACCATATAAACCAACACCCAGACAAACACGTAGACGTGTGTGCAAACATAAATCGGAGGGTTGTTCTTCATCCGATAGTGATTCTTCTGATAATGAAGAATTTAAACTTGAACAGGATAATTGTATGGAAGAATTGTCGCGTAAACTACAACATCCCTATCGTATACATCCCGATTTGTGGCACAATGAACATGGTGAAATGAATGATGGTCCTTTGTGTCGTTGTTCGGTAAAATCTCGTCGTGTTGGTATACGTCATGGTATTTATCCCGGCGAGGATATTTATCCTAAATGCGACCCCAAAACAAATAATGCTCATAAATTACATCATTATCGCATTACTATATCGCCACCTACCAATTTCTTAACCAAAACACCCACTATTATTAAACATGATGAACATGAATTCCTTTTTGAGGGATTTTCATTGCTCTCACACTTTCCTTTAATGGATTTACCAACTTGTAAAGTTATACGCTTTAATATTGAATATACCATATTGTATGTTGCAGAGAAAATGCCAGAAAATTTTATTGTCCGAGAACTGGATTTATTTTGTAAGTATTTAAAAAAATACTGACGTTAAGCTTTGGTAGTGGAATAAATTTAATAGCCGAACAAGAAATCATACAGCCTTACTATCAATATTTTACAAAGGTATATTTTTGTTAATGTCGACTTTATTTTAAAGTAAAGGTTTTGTTTTTACCGTACCATACAAAATATTTAAAATAGAACTTTTAAAATAATGCCAAAAATAAACATTCAAACATTTTGTTTATTTTTATTGAAAACCAAAACAAAATATTCAACAATAAAAAAGAAATTTGTAAATAAATGTAAACGAAATTTGAAAACACTAAATAAATGGTAAAATAATAACAAATGAAAACTTCAAATATAAAGCAGAATTTTAAGGAACATTTTAAATATTTTTTATGGTAAGAAATTTAAAATAATAGTCGACTTTTGTGATTTAAAATCGACCTTTTCTTTTTTATAGTAAAGGTGATAGAATATAAACACTTCATTCTTTTTTTTATAAAATCCCAAGATTTGAGACTTCTATACATACAAAAAAGTGTTTGCCAATAAATAATACTACATGTATATACTACATTAGCATATTTAGCCTGAGCGAAAACTACCTAGTTTTCGTACAAAAGTAGTTTTTGTTTTTTATATGTATATGCATTTTGACAAGTAAAAATTAGCAAGGGCCAAAAACTAGGTAGTTTTTGCTCAGTATAAATTCAGACTAAATTAAGCTTAAAATATATCTATCTATCCAAGTTTTTGTATATAATTTTGATATAAATTTTTACGAATTTTTTGTCTGAAAAATGTAAAAACTGCGGAAATTCTCCAAGTTTTAAGATGAAAAGTAAAAATTTGGTAATTTTAATATGATTTTATTTTTGTATATCACATAGATATTAATTTTTTGTCTAATTTGTTTTATAACACCTTTCAGGATATTTTTTTTTTTTTGTTTAATTTTAGATATTTTGTTAAATCGATGGTCCTTGCTATAAAAGAGTATTTTTATTTTTAATCATACTGTATTGTTAATTTTCTGTATGAAAACCCTACAAAAATATCAAAATTTTCGAACATTTTGATTGGTTGAAAATAAATTAACCAATCAGAATGCTCCAAAAATAAACCAAGTCATGGCATACTGCCACCCAATATTTTAACTAAAGTCGACTTTAACTAAAATATACATTTGAAAAATTTCGATAGTAAGGGCGTATGTATTTAGACTGCATCTGAATGACTTTTTTTGGAAAATGTAAATTTGTTTCAGAACAATTACTGGGTGTTTTTGAAAAAGAATCAGACGAATTCGTTAAAAAATTATTTGTGTAAAAAACACTAATTTAAAAACGTTTTTGTTTCAAAATTTTTGCACAAGTTTTTTAGGATTATGTAGAGCAAATGCGTCGAAAAAAATTAAAGATAAATGTTTTTAAGTTTATGTTTTTCACAAAAATGTTTTAACGAATTCGTCTGATTCTTTTTATAAAAACAGGCAGTTTTTTTGAATTTTCATAAATAACAACTTTAATATGTACTTACATTTTTCATTACTTCTTTAGCTAACTACTTGTTTCATGAACTTTTGGAATTGGTTGATTTTTCCCTACTACCCAATATTGATGGTACAACCGTTGCAAATAGTTGTCCAGCATTTCATTTTCTACCACGTTTTGTCCGTGATTTACCCGATAATGGTAAAGAGGTATTGGCAATGTGTGAAGTTCTTAAATATTTACTCGATAATGCTGGTCCATTAGTAGATATCCAAAGATTGCACAATTTGAATCACATACCACAACCTGAATGGCAAGATTATGTGGATAATTTTAAGGGGATGTTGGCCACCAAACCTGGCTACAAACCATCTTCGGTAAGAGTAGATCAATTAGATCGCAATGTGAGCGATTTACCAGAATGTTATGATGCAGAAAGTGGTCTTTGCTATCCAGCTATAGTACATTTTGGTATAAGGCCTCCTCAGTTAAGTTATGCCGGCAATCCCGAATATCAAAAAGCATGGAGAGAATATGTTAAATTTCGTCATTTAATGGCGAATATGTCGAAGCCTTCATTCAAAGATAAACGTAAATTGGAAGAAAAGGAAGCACGTCTTCAAGAAATGCGCACCCAAGGAAGAATGAAACGAAATGTTACTGTCGCTGTTAGTTCTAAGGGTTATCATCGAACCGGTGTTATGTGTGATATTGTACAACATGCCATGTTGGTGCCTGTCTTAACGGGTCATTTAAGATTTCATCGTTCATTAGATTTAATGGAAAAGAATATTGGTTATAAGTTTAAAAATCGGTAAGTTTTTTATTTAATTTAAAACATTTTAGAGGTGAAAAAATATTATTGGGAAAAAATCACCAATATTGAGAAAAAAAATTCCCAAAAATTGAATAAAATCCAACCCAAGCCAGTACTTAACAAAATCGTCAAAATTGGAATTAACGCCAAAATTTAGGAAAATTTGCAAAATTATGAAAATCACCAAAATTGAGAAAATTCGCCTAAATTGAAAAAAAATCGCTACAATTAAAAAAAAAACAAAAAACGCTTAAATTGAAGAAAAATGGCTAAAATTTTACCATTTTTCTCTAACTTTTTTTTATATCCAAGATACGGGCGATTTAAATTTTTTAAGCGATTTTTTCAATTTTTTTTTTCAAAGATGGTGTTTTATGAATTCTTTGGGCCAAAATCTTTGTTCGTTTTCCAAATTTGGAACCGGCGTTAAAACATAGGGTCGCGCTTTTGTCACACGTGTCAATATTTTTTCGCTAGCCCTTTATTTAACCCATATTATCCTAGCATCATGACTTCAAACGCCTCTTTTTAAATGAGCATAAAAACCGCTACTTTAAACACCGAAAGGGATTTTAATTATGGAATGAACACCTATTCTCTACACTCTAAAAAATGCATGTAAAATAACTACTTTAAATCGTGTAGTTTTTCATGTACAAATACAGAAAATGCGCGAATTTAAGCACAAAATGCTTGAAAAACTAATTTACATGTTTTTGTCTACAAAATTACATACAAAATATAGTATTTTGTATGTTGATAAACATGTTTTTAAGGCAATAAACACTTTCTTTGTATAGTTACATACGAAACATAGTAAATTCTAATTGTATCAGAGTTTTACATAAATTGTGCCTAATCATACTCCTTTAGGTATGTAATTAAAAAATGTCAAAAAAAAATATTTACTGAAAATATAAAAGAAACAAACAGCCATTTTTTGTTCGAAAATATTAAAAATTGCAAAAATAATACGCTAAATCTAGATGGCTGTTCGGGAGCTGATACTGTACATTGGTTACAAATGAAGCTGGACAATGTAAAAAAAGTGGAGGTAACTACGGAGATATTCTTTAAAATTAGCGCAATATGATTCTTACGTATGGTTTAATATTTCTAGGTCCTTTTTTTTGGGATTATAATTTTAAAATCAGCATCTTTAATAAAGCAGATACTGTTTAAAACACCCAAGTGAGGCTTCCCAAATAAAAATTGGTTCATGTGACTGCAATAAAGAAATCAAATTATTTTTTCACGGGTTGCTCTTTGTTAAGAGATCACGTAAGGCTTTTTAAACCATCGGTATCATAATATTTTGTGAAATTATGTAACTTTTTTTTAAACTTAATTATTATAGCAATAAAAGTACCATTAAAATAAATAAGCATATTTTTAGCTTTTTAAATGCTCATTTTGCAGGGGCGTTTTAAGCATATTCAATGCAAACTAACACGCCAATAGTAGTAAAATAGGATGTTGCTAAACATTTCTTAGGCATTTAAACATGTATTTTTACATACAATATGTCTATTCAATTTACACATAATGTATGTAAATATTTCATTTTACATACAAAATGTATTCTTACCGTAATTATAGTAGGAGAAAAGATACCTACTATAAATAGAGTAATCTTACATGAAAATTTATTAGAGTGTATATCATAAATTATGTGTTTGGGGGTTAGTTTCCTTTTGGCAAGAATGACATCCGAATGGGGACATGCCTTCAACGGATTATTTTTCACAATTTATTAAATACGTTTGGGATCTTAGCACATTTAATTCCTTTAAAGAATAATTTTTGTAATCTAAGAATTTGGGTTCTCTGATTTTTACGAAAAAAATGTTTATTAAAAATTTGTTTTCTATTTTAGCTTCTTACTGCAATTGGCTTTAACACATCCTTCTTACAAAGAAAACTATGGAACTAATCCAGATCATGCCCGTAACTCTCTAACCAACTGTGGTATACGTCAGCCTGAATATGGTGACCGCAAAATACACTATATGAATACACGTAAAAGAGGCATTAATACGTTGATTAACATTATGTCCCGCTTTGGCAAAGAATATGAAACAATGTCCAATATCACCCATAATGAACGTTTGGAATTTTTAGGTGATGCTGTTGTAGAATTTCTGAGTTCGATACATTTATTTTTTATGTTTCCCGAGTTGGAAGAAGGTGGTTTAGCCACTTATCGTGCGGCTATAGTACAAAATCAACATCTAGCGTTGCTAGCTAAAAAATTACATTTGGAAGAGTATATGTTATATGCTCATGGTTCAGATTTGTGTCACGAATTGGAGTTGAGACATGCTATGGCTAATTGTTTTGAGGCTTTAATGGGTGCCTTACTCTTAGATGATGGCATTTCAGTGGCCGATGAAGTATTTATGAATGCTTTATTTTTAGAAGATGATTGTTTGCGTGAAATATGGAAGAATCTACCACAACATCCTTTACAAGAACAAGAACCTTTAGGTGATAGAGATTGTATTGTGTCGTACCCCATGCTTCAGGAATTAACTAAATTTGAAGATTCTATTGGTATACAATTTAAGCATATAAGATTATTGGCAAGAGCCTTTACTGATCGTTCTATAGGATTTACACATTTAACTTTGGGTTCCAACCAACGTTTAGAGTTTTTGGGTGATACGGTATTGCAATTAATATGTTCGGAATTCTTGTATCGCCATTTCCCAGAACATCATGAAGGTCACTTGTCATTGCTAAGATCATCTTTGGTTAACAATCGAACACAAGCAGTAGTTTGTGATGATTTGGGTATGACCAAATATGCGATATATTCTAACCCAAAGGCTGAATTAAAGACTAAGGATCGAGCTGATCTTTTAGAAGCTTTCCTAGGCGCTTTATATGTCGACAAAGGTTTACTTTACTGTGAACAATTTTGCCATGTCTGTTTATTTCCACGTTTACAAATGTTTATTATGAATCAAGATTGGAATGATCCTAAATCTAAATTACAACAATGTTGTTTAACACTTCGCACCATGGATGGTGGAGAACCAGATATCCCCGTATACAAAGTTATAGAATCTTCAGGACCTACTAATACTCGAGTTTATACTGTAGCTGTATACTTTCGAAATAAGCGTTTAGCCACTGCTACTGGCTCCTCTATACAACAAGCTGAAATGAATGCTGCTAAACAAGCTTTAGAGAATTCACGAGATCTTTTCCCACAGTTAGATCATCAAAAGCGTGTTATAGCCAAAAGTATTAAAAAGCAAACGGGTCGAGAACTAAATGCTGATACAGAACAATCACAAAAAGATGAAAGGAGACCTAAGTATGCAACACCAATGGACGATGAATCACATTTACCCAAACAATATCGTGAAAGAGAAGATATTTCTAGTGATGAATTGCCAGAAGATGATGGTGATGACGATTACGATTATGATAATAAAGATGAATTAAAAAAGAATAATCAAAACATAGAGAACAGGAAAACAAGGAAAGGTAAGTTTAACTGACCAGGAAGGTATCTTAATTTGTTTTCTACGATTTTAATAAAATTTGGATATGTGATTGAGGAGATACAAATTATCGAAAACTAACTTATTTTTCTATGAAAACATGCTTCAAATTTAAATTTATTTGTAGACAGCTTTAAAGTGCTCGAGAAAATTAAAATTTGTATACCCATATTGCCAGTCTTGTGGACCCAGGGTTTCAACTTAATTGAAAAAAAAAATAATTGAATAACAAAACAAGTTGTGCATTAGGGTGGCTCGATTTAGCAATCGATATTGTGCCTTCGATTTTTCGATAGCTTTTGGCATGAGGAAAAAAAAGTTCCACTACGACATATCAAAAAAAATCATTTTCGAGGCGCCCATATTTCAATTTTTTTCAATTTTCTAATAAATGCTAGATTAGCGCCATCTTACGGTGGCTTTTTGAAACAACTAATGAAATTATAAACAATATAACATTACAACCTTTCCAGAAAGGTATTACTTATGAAAATCGGTTAAAAAATGTGGCAACTAGAGGTAAAAGTATATAAGTAAAATTATTTTCTGCTTGATGATGAAATGATGATAATGATGATGAAATAAATGATGATAATGTTGATGAAAACAAGCAGAAAATAATTTAACTTATATACTTTTACCTCTAGTTGCCACATTTTTTATTCATAAGTAATACCTTTCTGGCAAGGTTGTAATGTTATATTGTTTACAACTTCATTAGTTTATTCAAAAAGCCACCGCAAGATGGCGCTAATCTAGCATTTATTAGAAAATTGCCAAAAATTGAAATTTGGGCGCCTCGAAAATGATTTCTTTGATATGTCGTAGTGCAACTTTTTTTTCCTCATACCAAAAGCTATCGAAAAATCGATGGCACAATATCAAAAAATTTTTGTCCATACAAATCGCCCCACTCTATTGGGCATGTTCGAAAATATTTTTAACCACTTTTTAACCCCTAAACATTAGATTGGTCCATTAAGCAAAAATGAGTGTCTCTTATTTTTTTTTCTCCCATATATCCGAATTTCATTAAAATCGGATAGCACTTATTGGGATAAGTTCCTTGAGAGAGAAAAATATCGATTTGAAAAAATCTTAATTCCGAAGGACTAGTACATACTAAAGACGTGCAATAGTATATATCAACGGTGGGCAATTGCGGCCCTTTGCTGATTTTTGTGCGGCCCTCGTTGAAATTAGATTTTTTTATTTAAAAACTCTTCTTTAATATTTTATTTCGCAATTTTTTTAATTTTTTTATTTCGAAAATTTTTAAATAAAATATTAGGGCCAATTTTATAGTCGGAACTAAAATCGATTTGAAAATTGCTTACTTAAGAGATATTTAAAGGAACAATCGATCTTACCCTTACGTCGATTTGAGCTAGAAATTTGTTATTTAAGAAGTGTTTAAGACAAAAATTTAACTTAATTCTGACTATAAAACTGGCGCTTAATTCTTTACAAAATAAATTCAATTTCTTTTACGAAACATGTCGACATTCACAAATATATATATGAGGAACTATCATTTCATATATATAAAAAACATGTCATTTTCCATTAAAAAAAATAGTTTACAACATTTGTTAGGTTTTATTTTTGTTTTTCATCACATTTGTGAAGATTTTTATAAATATGACGGAGATTTTTCTTCGAGTGATACTAATATTCAGTAAAATTTGTTGCTAGCTTTAGCAAATACTTTTTAAATTACAGTTTACAACAATTGTATTAAAATTATACTACAAATCAGTAGGCTTCCTAAAATAGAGAGTTGAGTTGGGTTGAGAGTTGAGAGAATAGTAGAGTTGCTAAAATTAGCAAATTATACCGAGGGGCAATACATCAACATTTTTAGCAGCCATACACACTTCTTTGTTGAGTGAGCAAGTTTAATAGTCAGCACAAAGCACGAGTTTAAACTAAGATTTTACTTTGTGAGAAATTTTGTTTGAAAATTTATTACTCAAATAAAGATTTGTTTAAATTCTTACTTAGTGCTGACTATAATACTGCGCCGCACTGGTCTTAATACTGCCCCGCTTTGATCTGTGTGTCGGCGTTTTAATTTATCTAAATCATTCAAATTAGTGACTAAATCTTTAAGTTTCTAATCATCGTTTAAATTAACCCTTTAGTGCATAGTGTCCCTTTAAAGGGGCGGGATTTTGTTTTTGCTGTGCTCAATGTCGACGCGATTTTTTATACAAAATTTTTACCAGCGGCGCTTACAGAAATATGAATAAAAAAATAACTAGCCTGCAGCACTACAACAAACTTCACTGTACATTTTAAAATTGCAAATTTTTCTTTATGGAGATAATGAATTAAAAAAATAAAAATCCTGCAGCACTGTTTCCTTTAATTTGAAATTATCTAACTTTCGGTATCCAAACAAGCACTACAACAACTTTGCAGGCGAAAAAAAAGCCTGCGGCACTGTTTTCTTTAATTTGAAACTTTCGGTATCTAAAGAAGCACTACAACAAACTTCACTTTACTTACACTATCCATATATTCCATGTTGAACAAAAGCAGCTGTCGAAAAACAACCCATCGGCACAACCGCAAAGTTAACGTCAATTAAAACTAATTGTTATATAGGTAAATAAAGTTATGATTTCAGGTAGCAATATTTGTAAATCTGAACGGTTTAAATTGTGGAAATATTTACTAAAATCCGTTTGACAGAATAAAACTTTTAAAAATTACAGAAATTAGAAAAATGAAATAAACCCCAAAAAAATTAAATTCTCCCCAAAAAGTAAGTGAATGCAAAAATCCCCAAATTAATATGTTTGGGAACTCTTTCATTTTGGGCTTATTTCATAATAAAAAAAACCCCAAAAATTATATAGGTCTGTTTCTTTATTTTTTGGGTAAAGTTCGGTAAAATGAGCGTTAACAAGAAATACTCTCACGAAATGACAAAAATGCACAAAAGTAAACGAACGCGAAAAACCATATTTGAAGCCCGAAAAACAAACGTCAATAGATTTGTGCATTATAGTTCGATCTGGTGAGCGCTCTTTCTAGTTCTTGTTCAATTTGTTATAAAAATCTAGATAGATTTTCTAGTTAAACCCCTTTTTAACTCAAAAATTTTAATAAAATTTCCTTTTTAGTCATTTCTATTTACAAAAAGGAATACATAGTTTATTAAATTTGGAAAAGATTTTAATATTAAACAAAAGCTTCGATTTATTTACATATTTAACTCTTTAACACATTTAAACAAGCGTCTTCACAAAATTGTCGGTAATTTTATGGAGTTGTAAAATCACCGATAGGTTTTTGCAACTATTATACTAATTTTTGTAAATGATAAACATATTTTCTGAATGAATGAAATGATCGATTGAACTAAAAGAGCTATTAGTTGTGAACTAGGTCTTTGGTTCAAATCAGTGAAGAGTTCAATTGAACTAGTTGCACCCAACTGATGATATAACAGCTGATTAAAACAATTTACCCAAATTTACACGAAAAAAAAGTCTGGGCTTTCTCGTGCAAGAAGAACAAGAATATTACTCTCTCATGACAGCTCTCATTTACCCAATTGTGTAGTAAGAAAACGCTTTGTTGAGTACCTGAACACAGCTTATACGAAACAATCCCCAAAATAAATGAAACAATCTCCAACCCTACGGGAAATTTTAACAAACTGTCACCGAACTGGCCCCTTTATATGAAATAGACTGGTCACTTTTACATGGCGTTGTCATAGGACTAAGGGGAAATTGACCCCTTGTGACATGTCACAAGACAAATCCCAGGTCAGGTCCCTGAATTTTGTTTTTTATGAGAGTTCAGTAATCTGTCCTAGGATTTGTCTTGTGGCACGTCAGAGATATCATGATTTTGCAATATCATTGAAGTTAAGTGCCTTCATTTGAGATGTCATTTTGACAAGCTTGCTATCATTTAATTACAAGTGAAGACACCAGCTGATATTTGCTTTTTTCCTCTACTGCCAATTTTGCTAATATCTTATCAAATCAAGCGATTTTCAAACGCATTTAGCGGTATTAAATATGATTTGCTATTATCGGGAAATCGTTTTAAGCAATCGTCGACCGGCCTGCACAATGTCACATGCGTTTTTAATAGATATTCAGGAGAGCGAAAAAACTGTTACAAAATCTGCTTTTAAGATATTTTATTGGCATCATATGCCTTAATGATGATTTTACTAAATGAGGTCGTGAATACCGAAATATTAGTGATTTATCGCTAAATTTTTAATAAAATTTGATGTTTTTTCTATTTTACGCTAATTTTTAAACAGTATTCGAACAATTTCTCGGTTTATCTCAATGTTTTAAATTTTCTTATTATATTCTAGGGGTCATAATAATGCATAATCAATTCTAAAATTTACAAATGACTTATAAAACAAATTTTTCATACAAAACCCAATTTATAAACCTATTATGTTTTAAAATTAATATGCATAAGCACTTAGGCATTTACCAGGGGGTAATTACGTAAGCGGATTTGAAAAATATTGTTCGAACTCGGAAATTTTAAAACTCTTGTAAAAAGATATCCGTTCTTGAAAAATCCAACTTCTTTTTTACTTATCGCTTTTACTAGACATTGCCTACATGTTTTCAACATTTTCCTTCACTAACAACTATTTTCTGTTTACCGAATTTTTAATATGAAAATTCTGTTGGAAAGCGTTTTCTTTTCGAATCGAATTTTTAATAGAAAATTTTTCAAACAATTTGTTGTTACAAAATTAAAGGAAATAAAAAAAAACGGATTTCTGATTAAAACAAAAATAAAAAGTAAATTTTAATACCTTGAAGATTGCATTACTTTTAACCAATTGATATTATTTTAATTAATTTTTTAGATAAAAGTTTCGATTTACGCAGATTAATAGGACTGAAAAATAAGAACCACCTAATTTAAATATTGGTACTTTTTAAACAAAAATCCGCCTTTGGGTTGCAAATCCTTATATTCGAAAAAGTATTTGTTAAAAATCGTGTTTGGGCTACTGACTAAAAACATGCAATAACATGAAAGTCGCTGCCTTGTAACAAATAGTCGCGTTGTATCAAAATTGCGCTAAAAACGCATAAATCAAGCGTTTACGTAATTTTTATTATTTATTAAAAAGAGCTAGAACTTTTTTTTAGTAATCTGAGGGTCGAAAAGTACACACAGAAAAAAACATGGGGAATATTACCTAAGGGCTATGTAATTATACAACTACATGATTTTCAAGTTAGTTTTACAAAGTTCTAGTAAAATATGCACATTTTTTTGTAAAATATATACAATCCTTGCAAAATATATACATGCAGCGGAAAATATCCTAAAAATATATATATGTAGCGGAAAATATCCTAAAAATTACATATATTTTGCTGGGAAATTGTAAAACTTACTTGGAACTTATGGAGTTATATAATTACATAGCACTTAGATATATGTTTTTTTTCTGCGTGTACTCTTCAAAAATTTTTTTGATACCGAAATGAAAATCTCATTTTCCATCCCTGACCCAAAAAGTAAAGTAACGAAGTATAAATGAGAGAATAAGTGTTACTAACTCTGTTGTTTTAAATAATTTAATAAAAATTAACCTTTTTTTTTTGTAAAAGTCCCTAAATTCTGAGAATTTTTCTACACATTTATACAAAAGCAATCCAAGAATTTTTGAAAACAGTTATTGTTAGTGCTATTTTTATATTTAATTGTGGTTTTTAAGCGGATAATGTTAATTTTAAGCAAATTAAATAAGCTTTACTATCCTTTTCAACATTTTTTGTAGTTGGGGATATTTTTAGATTTGTTTGGGGACAACGAAAAAAAGTATCTGGCAAGCCTGGTTGGTGGAACAAATAATCAAGTGAATAGAGACAACAAGTATAAACCTATAGAGAGACTACCGTCCTCACCAAATTTTGTTGTTGTGTGGCGAACTTGGGAAAGGCTAAAAAAACATGTTGATAATGTTGTTAAGAGAAAAAAATCAGTTGGAAGAGCATTTTGAGAAACATTTTCGTTTTTTTCTTTTGAAAAAAACTTTTTTGATCAATGTTGTCAAGTTTGATTTTCCATTTAGGGTTTTTTTAATGAGTGTAGTAAATTTTTTTCAACTACTGTTTTTAATAATTTTTGTTAATATTATTTTAAAATTTTTTTAAATAATTTATTTTATTATACAAATAATATATAATTCATTTTCACCGTTCTTGTTAATTTAAATATATATTGTTTTTGTTAAAATAAACTATATTTAAAAAAATAATATTAACTATCACTATTAGTCTTAAAAAACCCAAAATTGACACTATTGACAAATGTTTGTTGGCACAGGAATTTTTTGAATGTTGAAGCAACATTGGAATCTCTTAAATCCTCTTAAAAATCTGAAAATTCTCTTAAAAATCTGAAAAAACTCACTCAACCTCAATGCTTTTTATATAGGGAAATGTGTAAAAAAACACTCAATCTCTCATTTGTTTACAATGTTTATCAACATGTTTTTGTTTTCTTTCCCGACTTCACGAACAAAAATAACCCAGTCAGAAATCGCCAGTGGTACAAAAAATCAAGCACTGGCATACCACTGGGTAACCACGGTATTAAAAATAAATGACTGGCAGAACACTCATTTGGGACGCTTTGGCAGCGCTTGCGAAAAGCGTTTTACCAGTATTTGTTTTACAAAAATTTCGGTGGTTTATAAAAAAAACCACTGGCAAAGAATTGGCTTAGAGTGATATGCCAAGGTTTGCAACCAGTGATTATCCAGTGCTACCTAGCCAATGCTAGGCGTACAAAAATCAATTCGCTGGAAAACCAATGATTTTATAAAAATGCTGACGCTTCGTTAAAAAATGTTTGTAGTCGGAAGGTTCCAACTTCAAATCCGGTTGCAAGCAAAAAAAATTTTTTTGGATTTTTTTTAATTTAAAATTTTTTTTGTTTTATAAAATCAATTTATTTGTTTGTGGGAAAGCTCCTTTAAGAGCAACTTTTTTTTTTGCCCTCCCAACACTGGCATACTAGTTACAAAAAATTGTTTGCCAGTACTAGCATTTTGGCACAGCCAGTAGTTGTCCAGCTATTATCACCCATTTATGTGTTTAGCCATTAAATATTATATGTCTCGTTAGCTCAGTGGGTAGAGCAATCGTCGGCCTGGGTTCAAATCACGGCAGGACTAAAAAAATACATATGAACTTTTTTTAAATTTTATTTTGGAAAATATATTTCCAGACCACCTATTTATTGGTTTTGCCAGCGTTTTGCAAACGTTTAAAAATTTTGTTTCTCCAATGCTTTTCCGGCGCTTTTTGAACAGCCGGTCCTTTTGTCTAATGATGTTATCATTTTGGGAATGGGAAAGCACTTTTTGCCAGTACTTGTACCACCTGTTAAAGTGCTTTGCCACCGCTTTCCCGTTTGTATTTTTCTGACTGGGAAAGAGTAAAGGTTAACAGAGGAAGAGTGGTATAGAAACCCACTGGTTTAGTGCATACCGAATATTTTATATCCTTCACAATGTCACATGCAAAAAATTGTTAAAAATATTTTAAAAGGAAAGGTTCAGTTCGCCGTGAGTCGCCGAAGAAGAAGGTTATCTCGTGACCTGTATTAAATTTTAATAAGGAATATCGGTTAATTGTTTTTGTTTTGCGATACTCTAAAGCGTGTCTCAGCATGCCGTTAGACTGTTGAGTCTAACCATATGCAAACCTTTTCTGGCGTATTGGAACTTCATCACGATTAGCCTCCATTGTGAAGGCAATGGTTGTATATGTATTGCTGTGGTTCCTGTGCGTCTGATTTGTAAATCACGTGGACGGAACTTTCTCGAAAGTTCGACACATTGTTTTTTTATCTATTGCGTATTAAAACGCATTATGGAATACCCTGGCAATATCCGTTTTTATAACAGTACTTAAAGTTCGAAAAAGGAAAGCTTTATTAAAAAAAATTGTGGTGAAATAAACTTTCAAAAAATGCACAAATATGGTCACATATGAACATTAATGGTTGAACCATATACCAAGTGCCAAAGCAGAATACATGCCCTGCAAGAACAGATCATCCACTTTTTTAAGCATGACTTATTTCTCTACATTCAAAATAAGATAATGCAAAAATTAAATATTACAAATACAACAACACATCAAGATTTCACATGCGAGCATAGCTTTCTACCCAAAATATGTTAAATTTACAACAGTATCGGTTCTTTCCTATGATACGCACTTGTTATATTCATTAATGGAAATGCCAAATTTTTAACTATTACCAGTTCTAAAAAAAAATAGTACTCAAAAATAAAAGTAGTTCAAATTTGGCATTGTCATCAATGAATTCAATGTTTTCTATGCGTATTTTTAGCGTACGTCGCAAAAATGGGTAACAAATAAAAGGTAGTTTAAAGATATATCAACGGCATATTAAAAATATTTAATACCCGATTACTGAATGTCCAGTTAGTTACTAACTGGGACTTTAACTGACACATTTTTTGTTGTTCCCCATATAAAATATTAATTTAACTGTCGGTAAATTTTAACTGAACATTCAGTAATCGGTCCTTAAAGGGGTATATTAACAACGTTCAAAATTCAGAAAACCCTAATTTACATTAAGAGTGGCCATAGAGAGTGGCAATTTACACAAAGTGTATGCTAACTTTTTTACACAAAAATTCCCATAAGGGAAAGCTGGCAGCTAGTTAGTTAGCATATGCTTTTTCATTTTGAATACGGGGGTTAGTTTTTGTGAGACTTAATTTGCACTTTCTTAAAGAATATATATTTTTTATTTTTCAGATTATTCTAGTGATAAATTTTCAGATACAGAAAGTTTGACCTCCGTGGCCAGCATTGATACAACCAAAAAGAAATCTCCAAGACGGTCTTCCACACATTCCTCCCCTAAACGTTTGAGTTTTCATAATTTTTCCTCAAAATCTATAGAGAAAATCAAGTCTAACCAAATAATGTTACCTATACCATGTGAAGATGTTAGCAGTGATAATGATGATGATTTTCAAAAACCCATTGAACCTTTGGAACATACAGTCGTAATTGATGATAAACCTATTAAACCAAATTTAGTGTTACGGGATTTAAAAGATTTAGTAGAGGATATATCATCTTCTTCTGATTTGGAACCAAGAGAAATATCAAATTAATTGTAAACAACGATATTTGAAGAATTCTCATGCTTAAAGTTTACAATAAATTTAAAATTAAATTATTAACACTGAAATGATGAAAAAAGCGTTAAGTTAGATTCACAATGCTCTTTAAGGTTAAAAAATTTTTCAATTGAAGTCAAATTTTGTTGTTCCCTATATAAAATATTAATTTAACTGTCGGTAAATTTTAACTGAACATTCAGTAACCGGTCCTTAAAGGGGTATATTAAGGCCGTTCAAAATTCAGAAAACCCTAATTTACATTAAGAGGGGCCATAGAGAGTGGCAATTTAGTTTTTGTGACACTTTTAATTAGCACTTTCTTAAATAATATATATTTTTTATTTTTCAGATTATTCTAGTGATAAATTTTCCGATACAGAAAGTTTGACCTCCGTGGCCAGCATTGATACAACCAAAAAGAAATCTCCAAGACGGTCTTCCACACATTCCTCCCCTAAACGTTTGCGTTTTCATCATTCTTCCTCGAAATCTATAGAGAAAATCAAGTCCAAGCAAATAGTGTTACCTATACCATGTGAAGATGTTAGCAGTGATGATGATGAGGATTTTCACAAACCCATTGAACCTTTGGAACAAACAGCCGCAATTGATGATAAACCTATTAAACCAAATTTAGTGTTAAGCGATTTAAAAGATTTAGTAGAGGATATATCATCTTCTTCTGATTTGGAACCAGGAGAAATATCGAATTAATTGTAAACAACGATATTTGAAGAATTCTCATGCTTAAAGTTTATAATAAATTTAAAATAAAATTAAATTATTAACACTGATTATTATTAAACATATAAATTATTAAACATATAGGGTCATATGCATAATCACTCTTGAAGTTTATAAATGTCTTATAAAACAAATTTTTCATACAAAATTCTTTTTATAAACATTTATATAAAATATTAATTTAACTGTCGGTAAATTTTAACTGAAAACCCTAATTTACATTAAGAGTGGCCATAGAGAGTGGCAATTTAGTTTTTGTGACACTTTTAATTTGCACTTTCATAAATAATATATATTTTTTTTTTTTCAGATTATTATAGTGATAAATTTTCCGATACAGAAAGTTTAACATCCTTGGCCAGCATTGATACACCCAAAAAGAAATCTCCAAGACGTTCTTCCACACATTCCTCCCCTAAACGTTTGCGTTTTCATCATTCTTCCTGGAAATCTATAGAGAAAATCAAGTCCAAGCAAATAATGTTACCTATAACATGTGAAGATGTTAGCAGTGATGATGATGAGGATTTTCAAAAACCCCTTGAACCTTTGGAACAAACAGCCGTAATTGATGATAAACCTATTAAACCAAATTTAGTGTTAAGCGATTTAAAAGATTTAGTAGAGGATATATCATCTTCTTCTGATTTGGAACCAGGAGAAATATCGAATTAATTGTAACCAACGATATTTGAAGAATTTTCATGCTTAAAGTTTATAATAAAAAATAAATTATTAACACTGAAATAATGAAAAAAGTTTTAAGTTAGATTCACAATGCTCTTTAAGGTTAAACAAATTTTCAATTGAAGTCAAATTTTGTGGTAAAAAAAACTTTAGGTTAGGTGTTACAAAACATAAAAAAATTTCGTACGAGAAATAGGTATATCAAAAGTTAAGAAATTTTCAATAAGAAACATAGTTCTAAATCTTTGACGATCTTTTAAATAACAAACTTTAGGTTTATTATTTTCGAATTTTATATCTATAACTACTTGTAAAAAAACGACTATCCGTAGCAGAGACTATTAATTATAGAGATAGGAAGTCAAAACTAACACTACTCACCGATAGAGGGCGCTGAAATTTAGTATTACCTGAGCAACTATTTAGTATCAGCTGAGCCTATATTTCAAAATCTAAAAACTGCTGAAAACTTCTCAAAATAAGGAAAAATATTTCGGGTGTAGAATGAGATCTCACGAGGTGGACCATTTTTAAAAATGTGTTTTTTTTTTTAGTTTTTGTAAGAAATTTGCATCTTAGCTGAAGTCAACATACTCAATATGGGTATCATATGAGGTTCGTCCAGCGGTATATATAACATGTACAAGCATGTCCTGACAAGTCCTATTTTCAAGGATATTCTATAAAAAAACAAATTTGACTCTTTTGTATGGAGATATTTGTGATTGAAATGTCAATCACGCGGGAACCCAAAACAGTCCAAACAACAACAATTTACACGCAATTTTGAGTACGGGACATATAATCTATAGAGTGAACACGTGTTTCAGATTTTTTTGAAATTCGCGATTTTCCGCGTTTTATCAGAAATTCAATGTGGTGGAAACAATATGTTCTAAATAGGGCAATATGGATACCAAAACTTTTCTTTTGACAAATAAATCATCGCTAAGTGGATATAGTTTGGAATTTGCAAATTTCGTACAGTTTGCACGATGCTCTGTATTTAAGTAAAAAAAGAAAATTGTCAATTTTTGAACAAAGTGCCATCCAGAGACTATTAATTATAGAGATAGGAAATCAAAACTTACACTACTGACCGGTAGAGGGCGCTGAAATTTAGTATTACCTGATCAACTATTTAGTACCGGTTTAGTATCAGCTAAGCCTATATTTAAAAACTCAAACTGCTGAAAGCTGCTCAAAATAAGAAAAAAACAAGCGCGGAATATATTCAAATCGGGGTTGGCAGGCAATACCCTTTCAACTGACTACCGTTACCCCTAAAATACCGTTACCAAAATAACTGAAATACCGTTATCCTTAAAATACCGATACCGAAATATATGAAATATCAATATGTACCCTTAAAATATCGAAACAAATGAAATATTGTTATCCCTAAAATACCGTTACCGTTATTTTTAATTTTCTGCTTTTGCTAATTTCACGTGTTTATTGAGTATTTTTTGTACATTAACCCCTCAATTCATAAATGCTTTTTAAAGTTATAGCAGGTTTACAAAACGTCATTTTTATACAAAATTTGTTCAATAAAACTCATATAATTTTACAAAGCGTTGTAAAAGTTGATAAATTGGTTCTATTTTTAGTCTCGTTTGTTTTTTGTAAAAAAAAAATTGCGGGATGCATCGAAATAACTGACTAACGGTAGGTAAAATACCGTTACCGATATAACTGAAATACCGTTAACCTTAAAATACCGTTACCGAAATAACCCAAATATCGTTATCTTTAAAATACCGTTACCGAAATAACTCAAATACCGTTATCCTTAAAATACCGATACCGAAATAAATGAAATAGCGTTACCCTTACAATACCGTTACCGAAATAACATAAAATATCGTTACCCTAACGATAACCGCATTCGTTTCGGTTACCATCCATGATTCAAATAATATAATTTGAGATATCCGTTTGTTTTCTTGCTTTGTTGTTTGTTATTTAAATTTAAATGAAAAAAGAAAATTGTCAATTTTTGAACAAAGTGCCATCCAGGGGTATGGCATCACGACATCGTTATCACTTTGTTCAAAAAATTAACAATTTTTTGTTTTTATTTAAATTGAAATAATAACAAACAAAAAAGCATTAAGAAAAGGAATTCTCAAATTTTATTATTTAAATATATTTTGCGCTTGATTTTTTCTTATTTTGCGCAGTTTTCTGCAATTTTTAGCTTTTAAATATAGGCTTAGCTGATACTAAAGTGATACTAAATGGTTGCTCAGGTGATACTAAATTTCAGCGCCCCCTACCGGTGAATAGTGTAAGTTTTGATTTCCTATCTCTATAATTAATAGTCTATGGTTCCATCTAGTGATAACGATGTTTTTATAACTTATTTTTTTGGTGATACCATACTCCTGCATACAAGTAAACTACAGAGAAAAAATTTTAAAAAATAATAAATAAATAAGGCTAAGATAGAATACGTATTTTCGGATCCCGCTACACAGAGCTTTGAAGAATTAATTCCTTAATTCAATTTTTCAATTCTGAATTAAAAATTCGATGAATTAATTCACTAAGTACCATATATTGAATGGAATTAATTCATATTTGCTTTCGTTCGATTTATTTTGTTCCGAATTAATTCAATTGCAATAGTTATTTTTATTAAATCAAATGAATTAATTCAATGGTGAACACGTTCAATTTTATAAATCGAACGGAAAAAAAGTGAATTAATTCCTTACTGAATTAATTCACTACTGAATTCGTTCAATTTCATTTTCGTTCAGTGAATTAAAAAAAAATAAAATTACGTTCAGTGAATTAAGAAAAAATAGAATTACGTTCAGTGAATTAAAAAAAAAAATAATAAGTTCACTGAATTGAAAAAAAAATAAAATAAGTTCACTGAATTGAAAAAAAATAAAATAAGTTCACTGAATTCAAAGCCTGTTTTCTGCCGTTCAGTAGAAGAAAACAATAATGTACAAATAAAATTTTTAAATAAGCAATTTTACAGCGTGTGCTAGTAAAAATAAGCAAATTAGAAACCGGATGCTGTTTATCAACCTACATGATTCAAAAATAAAGCCTTTTACTATTAAAAATAAAAACTTTACAGATATAGATACATTTGAAAAAAAATATAACTATATAACTGGTTTGAAAAATTAATAGTTATATTTTTTTTTCCAAATTTATCTATAAAAGTAAAGTTTTTATTTTTAATAGTAAAAGGCTTTATTTTTGAATCATGTAGGTTGATAAACAGCATCCGGTTTCTAATTTGTTTATTTTTACTAGCACACGCTGCAAAATTGCTTATTTAAAAATTGTATTTGTACGTTATTGTTTTCTTCTACTGAACGGCAGAAAACAAGTTTGAATTCAGTGAACTTATTTTATTTTTTTTCAATTCAGTGAACTTATTTTATTTTTTTTTCAATTCAGTGAACTTATTATTTTTTTTTTTTTAATTCACTGAACGAAAATGAAATTGAACGAATTCAGTAGTGAATTAATTCAGTAAGGAATTAAATTCATTAAGGAATTAATTCACTTTTTTTTCCGTTCGATTTATAAAATTGAACGCGTTCACCGGTGAATTAATTCATTTGATTTAATAAAAAGAACTATTGCAATTGAATTAATTCTTTGAATTTGTTGTTTGATGAACGCGTTCATTTGAACGAATTCAGTGAATTACTTAAGAAAAGGAATTCGTTCAATTCTAGAGAAAATTGAATTCGATTGGTAGTGAATTCATTCAAAAAGGAACTAATTCTTCAAAGCTCTGCCGCTACATACCTATCTTCCGTATGCCTTTATGGGTTAATATTTGATGATCTATTTATATTATAAGGAATATTTGACGACGTTGGGGCCAGACTGATCTACGGCACAAAAGTAAATTTCTGAGAAAATTAAGATTGGATGAGTATGGTATGCCGCATTAGGGAGACCATTTTTTTCTGACTTCAAATCAGTACAAATTTTAAAAAATATCATCCAAAAATAAAAATGATTTTGCAGCCAACCTAATTTGTTGTCAATAGAATGGTTTGGTTGAGGCAACAAACTTTTTCGGATAACCATCATACAATCCAAAAAAGCCTTACACAATTTTCCCTATACAGAACCCAAGACAAAAATTTTTTTCGCATGAAAAATCCAGTTTTTTTAAGTACAGGAAACGGACCCATTATTTAGAAATTTCAATGATCTGTTACCATTCTTTTTCTATTTTTTTTTTGTTTGTAACAGATTGATGTAATCAGGGGAATGGCATCACCAAAAAAATAAGTTATAAAAAAATCGTTATCACTAGATGGCACTTTTTAAAAAAAATTGACAATTTTCTTTTTTTATTTAAATTTAAATAATAACAAACAACAGAGGAAAAAATACAACAAATATTTAAAATGTTATTATTTGATATATTCCGCGTTTGCTTTTGCTGTAACCTGGCGGAGGCTAACAATACTCAATTTTTACTGGCGGAGGCCATCCTTACTCACAGATTTTTTACGCTAAAATTGATATTTATTTTCAAACCTATTAATTTATTTTGGAACAATTACTTTTGAGTATATCCTGGTAGTATGCGAATAATTTTATTTCACCAACAACAACTAATTAAAAAAATCATATAAACATTCATTTAAATTTGTATATTATCAATGACAATTTATTGAAGTCAAATTAATTGATCAAAATTAAAAAACCAATTATTTTTTATTTATAATTTTGTTTCAAATTATTTCAATAACTTGTTTTATTATAATAATGGCATACAATGTAAGGTCACTTGGCCATTTGAAATAAAAACAGTTTAAATACTAATAGAAGTAAAATAAAGGTTACATAAGAAAACAAAGTAGAAATTTCTTAATTACCAAATAAAGTTAAATATACATCCTTCTTTTTTAGTTTTATTTACGGCATTTTTAATTTATATAGCATAGAAAATACTTTTTAAAAGTATTTTTTGTGTTTAATTTCGTTATTCCCAACAGGGACAGGAGGAGAGGATAGATAGAGAATGTTTTTATTTAAACAAAGAAAGTCTACGACTTGTTAATTTGCCATCATGATGTAAAGCATTTTGTACTTCTTTTATATCAGGCAGACTACCAATATCACCGCGAGCAGCCAGTGAAACAGGAGTAGCGAGTATACGTTTAGCGACTCTTTGTATATCAACAGCTGTTATTTTATCTGAAATTTGAAAAGACTTATTTAGACTTATTCTTCTAAGATATTTTATAGTTTTTCATATTTACCAATTTCATTGATAAAATGTTCTGGTCTTTTACGATGCCCCGTGGCCAATACTTGTCTTCCTACATCTTCAAATACAACTGGTCTTGATTCCAAATTCATTAATAACATAGATTGTAATTGTATTTTCGAACGACTTAATTCTTCACGACCCGGATTTGAAGTCATATTAACCAATTCACGCGTTACCACTTCTACCATGTCTTTAACATTATTTGGTGGAGCACTGGCATGAATACAGAATAAACCAGTATCAGCATAAGCATGATTATATGCTGTAGCGCTATACATCCAGTGGAAACGATTCAATACATTTGTATAAAGTCTCGAATACATTCCTTTGCCGGGACCCCCAGCCGAAAATGAACCACCACCACCCATCATTATATTTAAAACACATAAAGCCACAAAATCGGGATCCTGATGAGAGCAACCCTCTAGACCAATAACAACATGAGCGAGTTCAGGCAGACCAGCAGCTGCGTAAATTGGTATTTCACATTCCTCTCTGCGTACACCACCAGTATATTGCGCCAATGATTTGTCAACTTCTTCGGCACCAGTACCTCGTATTTGTTCTTTATCCCAAATAGCAGCATCTTCAACAAAGAAACGTTCAACATTACGTACTAATTCATCGTGATTGACCTAGAATTAAAATAATAAAATAATTAAGTTATTTTGTCAACATGTTTTTTCAAGGGACTTTTTTTCAGCTAGAATGAACTATTTTTCATAAATTTGTTCGATATCATGGAAGTCTATATCACCCTCCTTCATATCGATAAAAGTTCCCACAAAAAGTTTGAATAAAATCTAACAGACACACAAAAGTTTGTCGGTAGAATTTACTGAAAATGACATTTAAAACAAAGGTATATGCCGTTAAAAAAGTGACAAAGGTATTATCTTTAAAATAACTAAAAATTTTGTTATTTTCAACCATTGAAAATAACTAACAATGTCGTAAAATTAGCTGACAAATTTTTACTAAAAACTTTTTAAAACAACTGACAAAATGGGTAAAAACTACTGTTTTTAACAGTTAATTCTTTTGGTATTAGAAAACTATATTTTAATAAAAAAAAAAAACAATTTTTTCCTTTACAAAAATATGGTAATTACTTCAGCCCATTTAAAATTTGAAGTAAAAATTTCAAATGGTTCTCGAGTTATGCTTTTATGCATTGAAGATACAATACAAGTTTCTGATTTTTATTTGCAAACTCGCAGCGGTATTCAAAATGAAAATTTAGCATAGAGTTAAGGTTCAATTAGACGTGCCATAACGCCATAGCCGCAACCATAACGCCATAGCAGACAACCAAAATTCAATTGGTATCTACGGTTATGGCGTTATGGCATGTCACCTATAATCGAATACATTGTAGCCTATAAGATTGGTTTGAACAGCTGTTTTATATGGTTATGGTACGTCTAATTGAGCCTTTAAGGGGGTATCGACTCTAGGAAAAATTTTGTTTTCGATTTTTTTTTATATTTTGTTTGGATAGCGCATACTCTTCAGTATATGCTCAGAAAATATCAGTAAAAAATTTACACATGTTTTTTTGTAAAATATATTTTAGTCACAAAGAAATATTCTATGCATTAAATTTACACAAAATTTTTTGGGAGCGTTTTTATCATTGTTATACCCTACACCACTATGTGGTCATGGTATTATAAGTTTGTGCTGATGTTTGTAACACCAAAAAATATTGGTCCTAGACCCACCTTATAGTATACCGATCGGCTCAGAATTTTTTTTTTAATTCGATTTAACGATGTCCGTCTGTCCGTCCGTCCATGCATTCTTGTGCGCACTCTACAGGTCGCAAATATTAAGATATTTACATCGGTCCATATTTAGATCTAGTGCCCATATAAGGGTCCTACCAAAATTATATTGTTTATACGCTGCAGGTCGCAAATATTAAGATATTTTGATGAAATTTGGTACACCGACCTATGGCAGCCCAAGGACGAAGCCTATTTCTTTTGGTTAACACCGGTCCATGTTTAGACCTAGTGCCCATATAAGGGTCCCCCCAAAATTGGCTTGGTAACAAACTGCAGGTCGGAAATATTAAGATATTTTAATGAAATTTGGTTCGCTGACTCACGTTATAGAAAATTTTGACACAAGTCCCATTTTAACCATTCGAATTTTGGATCCAAACATTAGTTGGCTTTTAACCAGACTGGTGTAGGGTATTGTATAGTCGGCATGCCCGACTTTAACCTTTTTACTCGTTTTTATTATAAATCTTATTTCGCATAATACAGCAGAACAAAAAGAAAAAAAATACATCTAAAGATGCAAGAATTGCTCTCAGTCTTTAAAGAAAATCCAATGACGATTCCTCGATGGTGGGCGAAGGCACGTTATATGAGGCAGGTACTTTATGGCTTTTTATAAGCCATAAAATAATCAATGTATATAAAAAATAAAAAAACAAATTAAAAAATGTACGAAACAAAAGATTTTGACCTAAATTAAATGTCTAATAAGTTCTCACCATCGTTTTTAAGAATATTTGGGTTAATATATAAAATAACCTTTATCCGATTCTTCCCCAAATTTGGTGTACATGTAGAAAACTGCGAGATAAAAATTTTGTTCATACAAGATATTTTGAAATTTTGCTGTTTTCTTAGCGTAAAATTAATTTTAAACTTTAAATGCGTTTTTCCACAACCGCGAGGGTTCAGTAATCAGTAAAAAATAAAAATTTTGAAAATCGGTTCACGTTTAATGTCCCCGCAAAGCGGTTGAAATTTCGAAATTTCGGAAAGTTTAAAAAAATCCTTAAATTTTGTTAAAAAATATTTGCTGTTGTGATATATTATTTCTAATAAATTATAGTTCGCTGAATCCAAAAAAAAAAAATAAAAAAAATTTTAATCGGCCGAAGGGGTTCTGAAAATTGCTACTTGAATTTTGCTGAAAAACACGTTTTTTTCATTTTTCAGTCGATCCTTCAAAAAGTTAGTCTAGAGATGTTTTTAATTTTTTTTATTTTTATATCTGCTATCTATATAAAATTATCTTTCATTTGAGTGTAAAAACGTTTAAAAATGTTGAAGGGTATTCCAAGCACGCTGCGACAAGTTGTAAAAATTTTCAGAGTCAAAAGTGATTGTTTTTTGTGATCACTGTTTTTTTATTAACATTTTTATGACTGGTCCATCTTTTTTAATAATTTTGGGTATTTTGATAATAAACATAAAATAGCGTGATCGGATCTCGAGATTTAGGACACAATGCTCCAAAAGTATCTTTTTTTTGTCCACACAATGTTCGAAAAGTATCCTAATTTATATTTTTTGTTGTATTAAAAGAATATTTTAGCATAAACTTAAATACCTAATAGTTTTTTTGTAAAAGTTTTGAAAAATATTTTATACACTGTGCCACAAAAGTATATATAAATTATATAATTGAATATAACTTAATACATTAGTGTTCAGTAAATATTATACAAAATTAAATTGCGTGCTTGGATTTAAAATTTTGTAACACAATATTCGAAAAGTGTACCTACTCTTTTTTGTCCACACAATATTCGAAAAGTATTCTAATTTATATTTTTTGTTGTAGTAAGAGAATATTTTAGAATAAAATTAAACACCTAATAGTTTCTTTGTAAAAGTTTTAAAAAATATTTTATACACTGCAGAACTTTTAAAATTTACCGAAATTCATATATTATATTGTGTCGAGGTATTTTCCGGTACCACAGGCGGCGAATTTAATAGGTTTACCAAGATTTTCAATAGAATTATTAGATATGTTTTTGGCCTAAGACTTCGCTCTCATGTGACTCCGTACGTAATCCAATTTCTTGGGTGCTCTATTGTTAATTATGTAGGTATGAGGTTATTGATATTTTTTACAAAGCAATGGTGAATGGGTTTCCGGACTATATAGTTGACAACTTTCTTTTGTCCAACTCGGAAAGAAACCCCCAACTGGTTTATCCAACACATCATACTACTATGTTCGAGCGATCATTTCAGATTAGGCTTTCAAGAATATGGAACGATCTACCTCTATACCTGAGAGGTTTTGCTTTTTCACCCCAGAGTACCGATTCTGAATAGTTTGCAGGCGGTGAAGTGATAAAAACTGTCATTGGTTATCATTACTTTTAAATGAGTGAAAAATATTTTTCACCGCTTCACAGCTTCACAAATCATTCGGAATCGGTACTCAGGTCTTTAGGGAAAGCTTAAGGATTATGTAGCTATTCATGAGTTATAGCTTTTTGTTTGTGCTACCATTTTTATCTCTCTCGACTTTTTCTTTTTTTTTTATTATTGCTGCACTTAGGAAAATCTGGTGATTGTATTATTTTTATTTAAATATCTATTTATATTATTTAAGATAATGTTTTCAGTATTTTTTTTATATGATAGTTTTACTGTATTTTTTACTTATTTTGATTATTATTTATTTTTATTATCTTTATTTAAATTATTTTTTTTTTTTTTGTCGAAGCTTTTATTAATCATATATGGCCCCCAGGGCTTTGGTTATGTAATTTGAAGTAAATAAATGCTGTATTTAATACAAAATTAATTAAATAACTTACAAAAACAACTGTAAAAATACTGTTTTGGTAGTTGTTTATTAACAAATGCAAAAAATTTCATTCACAATAATAAAAAAGCCTTGTATTTTCAAACACAGGGTTGCTCGTAATCGGTGTGCTAAGAAATCATTGAATAAACTCTATTCTAACAAGCTGTTAGGCCTAAAAAACATTCTAGTTAAAAGCTCGTTGTGTGCGATGTATAAGAAACTACTAACTTTTCATTTTAAATACGGGGGTAGGATATTAAAAATAACTGCTTTAAACATCTTACAAGATTACAATACTTTTCGTTAGTTGTTTTCTCAAATAACTGTCATAACAGTTGTTTTGCATTTTTTCATAGAAAAACAACTAAAATTACGATTAAAAACAACAACCACGGATTTCTACACAAACAACTACCATTTAATAACTGTTAAACTTTTTTGAGTGCAGCCTCTTTAAAAATGTTACCGAATTTTTTTTTTCGATAAAAACATCTTTTGTCAAAACTCCACAGAAATCATTTCGAAATATTATGGAATTTCTTTGTCATTTCAATGACAATCTTTAAATTTTTCAAGAATCTGAGAATTTTTCCCGTGAAACACTCATCATTCTGGACATAACTTCCTATTTACTTACCCCAACACCAGCAATAACCATGCGATCTGGTGAATGATGATATTTCAAATAATTCATCAGGACATCACGATTGATTAAATCCAAATTTTTTGGTGGACATAATTTGGGTAGACCCAAGGTATTTTCTCTATAAGCTGCTGCATGTATCATATCCATAAGTATAGGTTCCTGTTCGGGTCTCATTCCTAAAGTTTCCAATTCAAATTGTATAGCACGACGAGCCAAAAACACTTCCTCTTCATGTAGGGTAGGTCGAAGAGTTACATCTGCCAATAGGCGTGTTACAGATTCGATGGCACGACTATCAATGCTAGCAGCATATATTAGAGTATCCCGAGAACTCTGGCAATCACAAATACCACCGTTTTTCTCAAGTTCCTTTAAAATTGCATCTTTATTGGGGAAGTTGGTGGTAGACTAAGGTAAAGAAAACATAAATAACATAAACATAAAAATTTTAATTTTAAAAATTTGATAATAGGTAGCAAACTTATTAAAATAAAATAAATTTGCTGAAAATTATATTTGTTAAATTTAGGTAAAATTGTTAAGACTAAGTAAATTTTTCTAATTTAGTAAAATTATTAAAGTGTAGTAAATTTGTTTAAAAAAAATAGTCAGGGGATTATATATGAACGTGTATAGTATGTAAATTTGCTAAGTTAGCACATTTTCATACAAAAAAAAATAGAGTTTACACACTGCAAGATGCAAGAAATAAATGTACGAACTTATTATAAATTTGTTAAATTTAATATATCTAATTAAATGTGGTTGTGACATCGGCCAAAAACTCTGATTTTAAGATCCTTTTCTTCCAGAGCAAAAACAGCTGCATTTATAGGAAATCTGACTTTACCATTCGATTCTACAACAAAATTTAATATAGAATTTTTTTTTTGCATTTTTAAAATACACCAGATAGCCATTAGAGTGGTTCGATAATCCACTTTTTTCAAAAACTTTTAAAGTTACTTTCTTATTACACACAATAAAAATGTATTTCTGGCTGAGTACATGGATCCAAAAATTTCGGATATACCGCGAACCGTTAAAAGGTTATTAGCTAATCAAATTTGGATTTTTTTTATTAATTCAAATGCAGCTTTCAACACTCGCTGCCGCATTATAAATTTATTTTTTAGTAAAGACAACATAATTTGTTAGTTTTGTAATGTTTATAATTTTTTTTTTTTATTAAAAATAAATAATAATTGTATAACGTGGATATTCTTGGTGGAATTGTCAGAAAAGTTGTTCGTTATGTTTTTGATGTGAGAGTTCATGAACATGATCGTGCTAGGGAGCTTGTTCCTGAATTTTTGAAATGTAGTTTCGATGATTATTTAAAATTTCGTATTTTACTTCATTTTTATAAAATTATGAAATTACAACAACCGGAACTTCTAGTGAATGGATTTTCTTTTATACATTCAACACGGAATATCCAGATTGATGTGCCTTTAAGACATCTTTCAATATTTGATCGCTCTTTTGTAGTACGCGTCTACCAAGTTTGGAACTATTTGCCAAACAATCTTAAACTTTTTTCATATTCCTTTTTAACATATAAACGTAAACTACTTGATTATTTTAACGGAATTCTACCTTGACATATTTGGCATAAATCCGTTACGTATTCCTTTTCTTCTTCTTTGTCTCTTGCTATAGGTACTTATTTCCGTACTTTTTTCCAATATTCATATGGCTGGGGAGCCACTTATAAACTTGAATGGTAATATTTGTATGTATATATTAATATATTTAAGTTGTATCTTAACTGTACATAGTTGATTATCTAACAATACATAAATAATTGGCCATGAAGGCTTTCTTTGTATTGATATTAAATAAATAAATAAAATAAAAAAATAAATAAAAATAATAATTAATTCATGCCCTTTCTATCTACTGCGGATATTGCTAGAGCATTTAAATTATCCTTATTTTTCAATAAACACGAATTGTTCAACAGCGAAATTCGACCAACTAGTTGCTCTGTGTAAATGCTTGTAGAATTAATATTAAGTGCGTTCCTTTACTTTTTGGCAGAGTTCGTATTTGCACACCATGAAGTATTCATTTTTATTCTTTCTTGTATCAACGTACACGAAAGAAAAACTAAGAATTTGTTTCTTTCTTATTTATGTTCATTTCTTTTACATTACCTATCTCATTTTCATAATGGTGTTAGTGAGTGTGTGGTGGCTTTGTTTATTTTCATGATTTGAAAAACGAAACGTAAACTATTTGCTCTCGTTTTGAATATGAAGCGAAGAAGTTTTTTTCTTTTCTTTTCATGAAAAGAAAGAAATAAGAATTAAAAATGATAATGAAGGTTCAAACGATACTCTTCTTTAATAGTCTCATGAAAGAAATGTGAATGAGAAAAAAATTAAACATTCAAAAGATACTTCTCATGAGACTTATGGTGATACTTTTATTATATTTTTTATTTTTCACAATTCTTTGAAGAAACCTTCGCGAAGAAAATATTTGATATTTTTATAACACTAGGTTAGTGTGTAAAAATGAAATTTTATAATAATGATTTTATTGCTGCTTTGTGTATAATTTGCAAAATTTTATAGCATTTGAAGATACTACACTCAATTAAAAACGTCAGTAATGGGTACTGAAAACGTTGCTGTTATTATGGCAAATTTAATTACTTTGAGCCTTGCGGTATTTTTTTTGCTAATTTTACCAACGCATATGTACTGTTTTGTAGTACAATGAAATTATTACAAAAATTTTGCTACAATTGATGTAAATTCTAATGTAAAATTTATTTGCTAAAACTAGCAACAAATTTTATTAATGTTAGTATCACTCAAGGTTGCCAACGCTTGAACTGAAGAAGTGGCTAGATTACGGAGAAAAAATGGATAGAAATGGCTAAAATTGGAAAATAATGCTAAAACCTAATAATTTTAAAATAAATCAGTGATAATAAAGAGTTTTAACACGACTTTCATAAAAGTGGCCTTTAAATTTTAATGTTTTCCGAATTTCTAAAATATGTTCATTAAAATTTTACAAAAAATATGATTTTAAATCGAATGTAAAAATTACATGTGTCTGTAAACCCAAATAAATGTTTAAAAAATTGAAAATTTTGCACTACAATTTTTAAAATCATAAAAATTCAAGCATTTTTGTTATCTTCATTTAAGTATTCCAAGAAAAAATTCACATATTTGTTTTTTTGCACACATTCCGTTACTGTACTTGTTACGTTTAGAAGACGCAAACAGTTTTCAAATAGACACACACATTACAACAATAGCAATAAATGCATAATGATTGGAAAAACCAAAAAATGCAATTATTTCCCGCGAATTTTGTTTCATTTGGGTTTTTTTATGAATGGTATGGAATGTGAAAGGGTTAAGAAAGCCTTTAGTTCTAAAGCGATTGTTTGTAACGCAACAAATGACCGCATATTTGCATATCGTCACCTTAAATGCAAACGGACGTAACTACACAAAAATTCGAAATCGAGTTTTTTTATTGATTATTCGTTTTATCAAACTACATGTTTACACAAAATTTTAGGCTTCTACGATCAAAAATGGCGACTTTATTAAAGAAATTCAAACGGACGTAACTACAAGTGTATGTATTTCTTAATGCAAAAAGACGTAACTACACTCTTGAATGAAAAACATACAAACACATGTAGTGTGTAAGCTTGTGTCAGCGTTGCCACAATGGGAATTCAAAATCTACAAAATTTTGGTTATATTTTAGTACAATACAAATGACAATTTACCCTGCTTAATTCAGAAAAACCTTCTGTGAATATTAGTAGACAAAAAACAGCAACAAAATGCTGTTATATCTCTAAATTTTAGTTATATTTAAGTTAAGTTTAGTTGAATGAAAGTAACAATTTTCCAATTAAAATAACAAAAAAAATAAAAATAATTGCTTAACAATAGTAGAGTCCTAATTTCAGTGAGTTAAATCGTTATTCATATTAAAAAAATCTACATATGCTATGAAAACTAAAAAATTTATGATGTTTTCACTCGACTAAAACTAAGCAAAAGTTGTTGCTGATTTTAGCAGGGTGAATTGTTATTTTCAGTTATAAAACATAGCCAGAATTTTGTTCTTGCTGTTTTTATCTTACTAATATTTAGCAAACCAATTCTGCTAGTTTTGGCAGTTTCTTCTGCAGGGCCTCTTTTATAGAGTTTTTCTTGTATTTTTTTAAATTTTAACGTTTTCACTACCGACTTTTTGTTTGCGGATATTACCGTTATTTTGACTTCAGATTCTTGTTAAGGGTCCTCAAATTAGAAAAAATATGTAACATGTTTGCCCCCTCCCCCTCCTATCCACCGAAAATGACGTTCGAAAATCGATTTTTTGGAACTTCTCATCCCCGTTTTGCCCCTTAAACATTCGAATAGCCAAAAATCCTTTGGTTGATTTTCTTTTCGTCATAAAACGAAGCAAATTTCAATTGTCTATCTTCATTAGTTTATGAGAAAAACCAAAACCCCATTTTCAGGGAGATTATGATGTATTAAAAAAATTAGACTTCATTAACAAATACCACGACTATATCGCTATGTTGAACTGCTTATACATATAATGATTTCTCTTTGAAGGCCAAGAGCCACATCATACAAAAACTTATTGAAGAGAACTTTTTTGGTTATTACAACTCTCCCATTTTTAGAGTCGTTATTTTCTGCTAAATTAGAGGCGTTAAAGATATATATTTTGAAAGAGAATAGTCCTTTTGGAACTTAAAAAGTTCTCTAATAAGAATAAATTATGATTTCAAAATATGAAGGATATAAAAATTATAATATCATAATTTATGCGCGCTTAGAAATATTTTACTGATTAAAGCCTATTATCTTGTTCACTATATCCAAAAAATTCCGTTATTTCCCCCGAGTCTGTTAAATTTTTCAATAAAATTCTTTTTATTTCCTACAAAATAGCACATTTGAAAATCTATAATTTTTAATGGAGATTGGTAGACGTTTTCACAAATTTAAGAAAATATTAAAGGACTACACAGAGAAAAGAGATGGATCTACCGACATATTTGTTTGTGGCAACAAAAATTCGGTGAATACAATAGAATTTCGGTTGAAACAATATATTTAAATTATGTCAGGAATACATTTGATTGCAACAGCCAATAATTCGGCTACTGCCACCAAACCATTCAGTTGGCAAGAAATTCGGTTGTCACAATGAATTGGTTTTCTCTGTGTATAATAAATTACAGCAGAACTTCTAATTTTTTTTAATGAATTATCTGAAAAATCAAATTCACTTCATTTGAATTGGAACTGTCGGAGTTAGTTTTACTTTATTCAACTCCCTAAAAATTCATTCATTTATCCAATTCATGCATTGAATTCTTTTTTAATTGTGTAAGTCTTCTTGTTTCAGAAAAAAGCGAGTCAAAAGCACGTAACTAACTTAAAAACTTAAATATATGAAAATAAAACAAAAGTTGTTAAAAAATAAATAAATCTCTATACCATAAGTAAAATTTGAAAAAACTGCAAAGAATACTTTATTATTATTGATTTTATAACGTTTTTTGCTTCTCCTGTAAAAAAAATAAAAGTGTAGTTACGTCCGTTTGCATTTAAGGTGACGATATGTATGTTTACCCTATAGTTTTTTTATTATTGCAAAACACTAACGGCGGTCTCATACTGCAGGTTTAACTTTACACTTAACTATAAACAAAAGAAAAGGTCAAAAAATGTACACAAAACAACAAAAAATTTTTGGGTTAACTATTAACTAAAGTTTAAACCTGAAGTATGAGACCCACCGTAAATAAAAGCCTAAAAAATAAATTTTAAAAACCATGGATTGTAATCGAAACGAATGCGGTTATCGTTATGGTAACGATATTTTAGGTTATTTCGGTAACGGTATTTCAAGGGTAACGCTATTTCGTTTATTTCGGTATCGGTATTTTAAGGATAACGGTATTTGAGTTATTTCCGTAACGGTATTTTAAAGATAACGATATTTGGGTTATTTCGGTAACGGTATTTTAAGGTTAACGGTATTTCAGTTATATCGGTAATGGTTTTTAAGGGTAACGGTAGTCAGTCATTTCGATGCCTCCCGTACTTTTTTTTACAAAAAACAAACGAGATTAAAAACAGAACCAATTTATCAACTTAATCTACAAAAAATACTCAATAACCACGTGAAAGTACCAAAAGCAGAAAATTTAAAATAATGGTATTTTAGGGATAACGGTATTTCATTTGTTTCGGTAACGGTATTTTAATGGTATTGATATTTCATTTATTTCGGTATCGGTATTTTAAGGATAACGGTATTTCTGTTATTTCGGTAATGGTATTTGAAGGATAACGGTATTCCGGGTATTTCGGTAACGGTATTGTAGGGTTTAACGGTAGTCACAGTACACACTTTTGAATCGATAACGGTATTTTAGCGGTACTGCCTGCCAGCCCTGAAAAAAACTACTGTCATCCATAAAGGCTTCCTTTATATATATATATATATTTGTTCCTTTTACTCCTGCAAGGAGCATAGGCTTTCTTTAACTTGTATTAATTATTTCTTTACAAAAAATTATAATTCTATACATTTTTGTTATCACTTTACAATTTTTATTAAGTTAGAATTCCTATTATAACAAAAATATCAAATATTTCCTTCACGAAGATTTCTTGAAAGAATTGTGAAAAAATATATTTATCATAAACTGTATCATGAAAAGTCTCGTGAGAAAGTCTCATGAGAGTCTCATTTAAACATTCTTTGACTTTTCTTCATTCACAGTTTTTTCTTTTCATAAGTAGTATTATATCAACCTTCATTCATTTTATTTTCATTTTTTTTTTTCTTTATTTTCAAGTTGTTTAAGTTTCTTATTTCATATCATGAACGAGAAGGGAAGGCATCAGTTACTCACTAACACTATCATGAAAATGAGATGTGTGTTGTAAAAGAAATGAAATATGAAAATAAAAAGAAACATACCACATTTGTTCTTTCATGAACGTTGATACAAGAAAGCCAAACACAAATAATCTTGTTCATGAAAATGAAAAAACAAAATTCACCAAATACGTACTCTGCTTTTTGGGTATAGCGAAAAATTTCCATTTGCAAAAGTTATGTCAATAAATACATTTTTTACTAAGGTTACTATCGTAGTAAAGACATTTTAAGATGTCTTGAAGTGTAATTATCGTATTGACGATGAAACTCTATTTATAAATGCCATATAACACTGAAATAATTAAAATTTTATCATTTGCATTGCTAAAATGATAACGATTTAGGAGTGTCATTTCACTATCGTGTGTCCTTAAAAAGATAATTTGGGTCGTGTTTAAAACTAGATTTTGCCGTCAATGAAAATTTGCTACAAATTTTGGTAAATTTCCAAATGTGAATAAATTTAAAATGATGTAAAACAGTTCGTTGCGACTCGCCGAAGAAGAAGGTTATCTTGAATTGTATTATTTTTTTTAATGGAAATAACGGTTAATTTAATTTAATTTTATTTACAATTTCAAACCAAGCCCATAGGGCCAAATATGGCTCACAATACAACTCACTAAAAAATACTACTAAATAAAGTATATATAATTAACAACAAAGTAACAACAATTAGTTTACAAAAAATAAAAATAAAAAAACATATTTATGTATTTAAAAATAAAAAGAAAATAGAAATGTGTATAGAATTCTTTCACTTTATATTTACTTCTCCCTAATATGATTCCCTGTATAATATTGCGTTCAAAAAAAAAGGTTAAAAGTTTTTGTTTTCCGATACTCGTAAAGCGTGTCTCAGCATGCCGTTAGACTGTGGAGTCTAACTATATGCAAACCGAACGAAATCCTTTAGAAACATCGTTTACGCTTCCATTGCGACGTCAATGGTTGTTTTGTGCATATGTTACTCGATCGGCATTCGTTCATTTCCTGGCGTGTTTGGGCCTCATCTCGCTGAATCTCCATTGGGAAGGCAATGGTTGTTACGTGTTGCTGTTGTTCCGGCACGTCGATAATTTGTTAATGGATTTTAATTTTTGAAGCAATATTTTATTTGAAGCTATATGATATTGGAAGCAAAGCTTCAAAATTGGTATTGGTGTTTTCAAATGCCAAATAATTTTCCAATAAACATTTATGGAACCTTTATTTATGGTTAACTGGTAATGAAGTACCTAACTTAAAAATCAACAAACAACACAATGGGTCATATGAATAAAACTTAGCAATTACTTCGAAGTAATTACTTTTGGCTTAGGAATGACTTTTAACACCAAATTTAATCATATATCTATAGACTTGTAGAACAGCATGAAATACAAACGAAAAAAAAACAAAGCAGACTAGAATTAAGTAATATTTCACCCTATTAGTAATACCTATTTTTTATTCATACGAGCCAATATGAAAAAAAACTTACATTAAACGCCAATTTTTCGAGAAAATGTGAAACACCACTGGGATAGGTAACTTCATAACGTGGCCCCGAGTCAATAACCAAACCTACAGTACAAAATTGTCCAAAACGTGGTTCAGATGCGACTCTCAAACCATTTGGCAGTGTTGTTACAATTGTTGAGCTGCCTTCCACTAAAGGTTTAGCATATTCCACATCTGCTAAATCGGGTATTGGCTGTGTTAGCGGTGGGAGCTTGGTGACCACTTCTGTAGAGGGTTGATTGACCGTATACAAGCCATCGACATTTTTACGTAAACCTCCGGTTATATTACCAATACCGGTACCACTGCCTATATCATCTATACTGGGTGAGGAAGTTTTTGTTGCAAAACGTCGGGACACACTACAAGATGTTTAAAGAAAAAAACATTTCATTCAGTGGTAATAAGTTTATCACGTTTGAGGTTATTCAATCGTTGACTGGCTGCTTGCTGCATGTTTATTATTCTGAAATGCCGCCCGCTTCTCTTACCTTTGCCAGGAGTTTCTTAGATGATTTAAAGCACGCAGTTGCATTTTATATGATATTTTTCAACACTCACACACAAATTCTTTGTTAAATTTTTAAACGCAGTTTAGATTTTGTTTAAATTAGAAACTTATGAAATCTTTTATATATTTTTTTAATTTTTCTACTAAAACATAATGCAAGAGACTTCTCAAAAAATTGTAATTGACAGCTGATATTTTGACAAGTGTAGGATAATAGTTGCGTTCGACAACGATAATTTGTACAAGCTCTCACTGGCTGACCCGGTGTCTTCAAATGAAATACATGATATGAAATATTAAAACGATTGCAGGGAAACGTCAAATTGATATCAGTAGCACTGCAGTAGAGAACACTTCACCATTTTTTGATAAGAAATATCATAGTTCTTTCTTCGAAAAAAACAAATAATAAATAATTAAACTTTTCTAAGTTATTGGTAGCATTCCGCAGAGAAACCTTACCTAGTGTCTTCAAATGCAATAAAATATGCCATAAAATTTACGAATTACACACAAAGCAACAACAAAATTATTTTCGTTGTTGTTGCTTTGTGTGACTTGTAGCACTTTGTGATTACTTACTCTGCTGAACGATGATTTCTTTGTTTTGTTTTTAAATATACTTTTTCTATAGTTTGCTTTTATTTTTTTTTAATTTTTATTTTCGAATTATATTTGTATGTTTTTATTTGTCATTCATACAAAACAACAACAACAAATGTGTCACTTATTGATCAAAAGTAGCAAACATTTTTTACGCTACCAAAATATGACAGAGCTACCTGAGCGCTCAGACTGAGTGGTTAGTGATCAGATCGTTCAGCAGATAGTTGTACAACTGTTGTAGAGCTGTTGACTATTAAATTGGATCTGCCGAACGCACCCATTGTTTACTTAAATTTTTGATTACTGAATTATACTAAAATTAATAAAAGCAAAAGGCACCTAGTTTTTTGGCTATTGCTAGTTTTTATCATTTTGACAATTGCTTGCAACAATTTTGTTGCATGTCAAGACACAACCCAACAAACAAATCGTTCCGTTTACGTACCGTTTTCGGTCCGTCATAAACGGAATCCAACTCCGTTTACGTACCGTTTTCCGGATCCGTATACGGACCAGAAAACGGATTTTAAGGAACATCGAAACTGATTCGAATCCGTTGAAAGTCCGTCAATGACGGACCGTTATGTCGTGTAAAAAACTGACAAGTCCGTTGAAAGTCCGTCATTGACGGACCGTTTACAGACCGTTGTGTCGTGTAAAAAACGGACAAGTCCGTTGAAAGTCCGTCAATGACGGACCATTTACGGACCGTTATGTCGTGTATAACCGGAGTGACTCCGGACCAAAAACGGACTTGTATATCTATCTAAATTGACTAATTTTGAGTAAATGTTTTTTTTTTATTTTTAATAGATTTATTTGTATCGATATTATTTACATTTACACTATATTTAGTACCTCAGTTTACCTCTTCATCTAGCGCATCAATTCACGACAGTCACCCATAATAGAATCGATCATCTACATGCAAAAGAAAAAATAAATTAGTTATGGTTTAATTGATTGTATTTACGATGGCGTTTTACTCGAAACAACAACAATATACACACAATTTGGGAAAAATTGCGTAGCCGCGTTAACGTATGTGGAACAGAGCTTTTATTATAAAAACAACGGATCTTACATAAACCACAAACCATTGTAAAACACGCACTAAATTTTATTAATCTTACCATCTAAAATATGTATGCGACTTGATGATGTGTTGTGTTGGATATATTCTAGCTACCGCCACCAATTTATCGCCACAAAAAGTTTTTAAAAGAATTTAATTGTTTTTATTTTCAACACAAATTAAAATCCATTAAGCCCGTATTTTACGGTACGGAAACGGAGTTAAAACGTATTATGTTCGAAAATCCGATTACACGGTCCGTTAATGTTCCGTATACGTACAAGCTTTGACGGATACGTGTATTACGGACCGTTAATGTGCCGTAAAAGCCGGATTCATGATTCCGTATGTGCCGGAGTGTCCGTAAAAATGTTTCTTGGGAAGCTTAACACAAATACAGTAAAGAAAAGAAAAAGCAGAAAATAAACTGACAGTTTGATAATGAAGGCTTCCAAATCTTCTTTTTCTTGCAAATTTAGCTGGACAAATTTTTGCGACTAAGAATTTGCAGGCAGAAAAAAAGATGGTTCAAAAATATATGTTTATTTGTTGTAAATAAATATTGTTTTACAATTATGATTATTTTATCATTTGCACAGCAGTAAAACTTGAAAAATAAATTATGGAAAAGAAAACGTTGGAAGATGTTTTTGCTTAACATTAACCATCAAGAATTCTATTTTTCCATACCGGCCAGCTAAAAGTTATTTTTATATTTGATGTTACAATCAGCTGTGTCTATAAACTTGCAGATTGTTGCAAACTTTCTGCTCGTGTGCCTTTTTTTAGAGTAAATCTTGTCGTAACTTCTATTAGTAAAAGTCGATTACAATGATAAAGTGCTGCAATCTGTAGCATATCTATTTTTTTTTTCTCTTTTATACTAAACACATTTTTGTATTTTGTTTTCTCTTTTTATTCCACTCTAGAGTTAACATTTCTCTGTTAACTATTAAAAACACATCACACATCGTTCACAACGGTGTTCTATTTGTTGTATCGTTGTATCGTCCTAACAAAAAACAAAGTTGTTAGAATTTAAATTGAAAAGATACAACCACAAATTATATCAGATATGAATCAGCTGATTTGGGCAATATGGCCGACAGAAAATGAGCAAAGCAAAACGCAAAAATTTAAGAAAAACACAAAAGATAAAGCACAATAATCTAAAAAGAGACAGGTATGTATATACAAAAAATGCGCAATACAAAATGTATGGAGATTTTATATGGTTATCTCCCTCTTGACTTGACTTCCATGTAAACAAAACCATACGGTTCGAGAATACTTTTTTGACACCTGTCATTGGTTTCACATCTGGTATTAATCTGTGGATACAACATTTGAGAATAGCACGATACGATGTTTAGTGTCCTATACTTGAGTGTGCTAACAGATAGAAAACCCAAAAGAAAATTTTTATTAACGTCAAATAAAAATTTTCATAACTCTGTTTTTTGTTAGGACGATACAACAGATAGCACACCCCTTGTGAACAACCTAAATTATTTATATTTGAATGTTGCGAAACTGTGGAGTAAGTACTAAAATATCAAATAAGGTTTGAAGTAACCCTACTCTACATTTTGAACAGTCAACATTTTAATCTACGCTGCAGAGTAGAGTCACTCCACAATTGTAAACGCAGCTTAATGCTTACTGGAATTGACCCAGAAAATTAAACGAATGGACCTAATAATAATTATTTTAAAACAACAACTGTCCCCAAACTTAGATTTGAAATCCTTAATTTGGGTCCAAATCCCTTTATCTGACAACACTAGATGGTTGTATTTGATAAAAAAAAAAATCTGGCAGCAGTATCAGATTAAATTGTGGATTGTATGTCGTAGAGTTGCCAGATTTTAAAAAGTAAACGCAATTTTTTCACAGTAGCACGAGATAAGGACGTGAACGGAAAAATGTAAATTTTATACCCCATTCAGACACAAAAAAAACACAGGGAATATTACCTAAGAGCTACGTAATTATAGAACTACATAATTTTCAAATTAGTTTTACAAAGTTCTAGTAAAATATGAAAAAAAATTTTTTTAAATATATACAATCCTTGAAAAATATATACCTGTGTAGCGGAAAATATCCGAAAAATTACATACATTTTGCTAGAAAATTGTAAAACTTACTTCGAACTTACAGTACAGTAGTTGTATAATTACATAGCACTTAGATAAAGTTCCACCTGTTTTTTCTCTGCGGGCATGAACGAGGTTTCAGTTATATTGAAAAGATTTTAGCTTTACCTCATGTACCTCCAGATTTTTCATACAAATATTCTGTTAAATCACTTCAATTTGATGAGTTAATTTATAAACCCCCTCAATTATCTCTTAAATCAGTGTTAAAAAACAAATTCCTTGTGTTCGGCGATGATTTTTAATTTTTTCTTGCCGTGAACATTCCGTAATAAAGTAAATGTAAACAAAAAAAAATCTAAATAGTAGTTCATTTTAATTTCTAATAAAAATTAAAAAAACTAAAAAAATAGATCAACTGAAATGTGTATTTCAATAGAATTGTGTTAAATGTAACAACATTATTACTTTCTGCGAAGTAATTTTATGCAAACAGTTCTTCAAAAACTGCAGTTTTGCCTTAACCAAAAAATTTAAAATTTCATCTTTTAACTGTCCGTCCCTATTAAAAAAGGTTTTCCACATCTATTAAGGCACATCTACATGGGATAGAAATCTCGTAGAGTTTGCGCTAAATTTGTCATCTCTAATATAGTTGGCCCTAAATTTTATCGTAAAAGTATCAACTCTAGTTGTCAAGTATTTGTTTTTATTAAAATTGTTGTATTTTAAAGAATAATTTTTTCTCCAAATACCAAAAGGTGCATTTAATAAACTAAAATGTTCAATAATGTTACAAGACATCTAAAAAATTGTTACTAATTATAGAAATTATGTATGACAGCAATTGTCAATGGCCTTTTGTAGTTTGCGCTAAATTTGTCATCTCTAATATTGTTGGCACTAATTTTTATCGTAAAAGTATCATCCCTAGTTGTCAAGTATTTGTTTTTATTAAAATTGTTGTATTTTAAAGAATAATTTTTTCTTAAAATACCAAAAGGTGAATTTAATAAACTCAAATGTTCAACAATGTTAAGACATTTTAAAAATTGTTACTAATTAATGAAATTGTGTATGACAGCAATTGTCAATGGTCTAGAGATTACATTTCGTAGACTTATACAGAGCTGCATTTTCATAAAGTCTCGCGAGTTTTCTATCCCGTGTAGATGTGCCTTTAGAAAAAGTTAATAAATATTGAAGGAATTCGCAGTTTAAGTACTAACGTGCTTTCATTGGAAAATATCATGATTTTTCAAGTTTAACCAAAATAAAGTTGCCAAATTTACGATAAATGCTAATTTACTACTTAAAATAGTACGGACTGCGAATTCGATCATTGTGTTATGGCCATAAAGAATACATATGCTTTTTGAAATATTTTAATTTTTTGGTTAAATTGTGTTTTTTGTTTACAAAAATAACGAAACAGCTGTCGACGAGATAATGAAATCCCCTTCCATGTTATGTGAACAGGTTTAAATAGTTTCCAAATCTAATTACTAAATTTATTTAAAAAATTCTGTAACAGTTTCAGTAAAATTTTGCAAGTCATATTTTCAAATCGAAAATAAAAATTATGTGTATTGACTTCATGTATTTTAGTTAATGAAAAATTACTGCAGTGAGCGATGGCTCTTTTGCATTTAACTATTCGGTTGTGGTTAAGAACGCTGCTTTCTAAAAAATACATAAAATTGTTCAGAAAAAAACATATTTTTCTTTTTCAAATACAAACCTATTTAAAAACCAAAAGAAAATCTATTATATTTAATTGCATTAATTTTTCATTTATTTTTAAGCTATAAATGTTGATTTTTCATTTCAGTTATTCTTAAGAAGAAAAAATCTACAGCTATCATTCAAAATAAAGCTGAAATAGAATAATACTTTTGTTTTCACTACGAATTCTCGAAATCTTTAGAATATTAAAAATAAAAAAATGAAAATAAAAATCACATTTTTTGCTTAATTTTCTAAATCACTTTCATTAATTAAATTTTTCAAAATTATACAAATTACAATTTATTTAAAACATAAGAAACTCAACAAATAAGGTATTAACAATTATTCAAAACACAGTTTGAATCGTTTTACAAATAAAAAAAAAATAATGCTTAAATTAATATACATAAAAAAACAAAAAATAATATAATAAATATTACCAATACTTAAATCCTTACTTAGTTTCAAAAAATAATTTTAATTTATATTCTAGACTTCTAAACTTCTATATTTTTATGCATTGCTATTCTTAAGCTTTAAGGGTTTGATATTTTAGTTTTTTATTTTCTCTAAGAAATTTTGTTTATTACTAAAAAATATTTTTTAAACAAATTTTAAGTTTAAAGTAATACAGAGATACAATGGGATAAAAATCATACATAACAGTACATCTTTAAGGACAATTCACACGTTGACTTCCAATATCTACTAATTTCCAGTATTGGTGATACAAATTATCAAATTTTTATTATTTTCTTTTGGAAATTATATTTAATACCCCCAGACTGGAAAATACTAAATATGGGTGGAAACGGATGGTTAGCTTATTAAGCTTATTTTTGGTTTTTACCAATTTTAAATCTTTATTTAAGTTTTGATAACATTCGCATACTATTTTTAAGTTTCACTGTCATTTATTTAATAAAATATCCCAACATATTTTTAGGCATTGCTTTGTTATTTTAAAATTTTTACCGTACAAAAGAAAATTATTTTGTATTTATTTTTAACTTAGAGCATTTTAAGTTTTTCTGGGTTGATTAGTGTTTATGATAGTGATGTGTATTTTACTTTACTTTTTATTCTTCTGTAAAAGGATGTTCCGAAGTTTCGCTACTATTACGTCTTCGATTTTCGAGAATTTTTGTAGCCTGTTCTAAAGTTTCTTTATAAAAAATATTGTAATTTTCACTTGGCAGTGAATATTTTGTGTCATCAAGATGCCATGTTAGTCCTAAAACAATGTTGAAAGCTGAAGTGTCATAGCTATGGCAACCAGAATAACGATATTGAGGTTTTTTATTATATTTGCAGCCATTTGATTGAGCACCTGTAAAGAAAAAAGAAAATATTAAACAAAACTGACAGCATAGTACCCTACGCGGAATGAGGAGTCAACTGCCCTCCAAGGACCTATCCCGTGACCGGTCAACCGAAGGCATATTACTTAATTAGTACAAATATGAACTAAAGAGAATGAATTAATTTTCTAAGTATTTTCTGATTCCTTACTTTCATTGTTGCTTTTAAAAAACTTGACCGATACCGAAATAAAAAACAAAATTCGCGTCATATTTTTTAAAATATTTTTTTTTTATTTATTTTTTTACGATTTGCTTTCTTTAGCTCTTATTCTAAATTTTTATAATTTTTTGCTAAAGAATTTTAAGTTTTGTATTTTTAACGTTTTTTAATGTTAAAGCTGCTTTAGTTTTAACAATTGGTATTTCATTTAATTTTATTTTTAACTTAAGGGTAATTTTTTAAATTTTTATTTATATTATCAGAGTTTTTGAGGTAATTTTCTAATTTTTAATTGATTTTTAAATTTAATTATGGCCAACTCAAAAAAAACGAGTCAACTACCACTAAAGGACCTATCCCGTGATCGGTCAATCGGGGGCATACTGAAGGACTTCCACTATATTTGTGTGTGTGTTAGTGTTGTTTTCTTTTCTATTTTTTTCTTTTCCATTTTTTTATTTGCTTGTAGTGTTTGTTTTTTCTTTTTCTTTTTTTTTTTGAGCAGAAACGAAAAATATATAACTTTACCATCAGCCAGTCATCACGCATAAGCAACATTAGCTCAGATGGTAGAGCGTTTGCCTTACAAGCAGGAGGTAGTGTTATCGACGCCAAGTAGATTATTTTTAATTCTTAATTTTTTATTAGTTTATTTGAAAAGCTATTTTTAGACACACCACCTTACTGCCACAATGTGTCCAAACTGTGGCAATTGGTCATTTCCAATGACAACGCCATGTTAAAGTGATATGTCTCTTTCAAACAAAAAGACCGATCAACGACCGGTCTCCGCCACCTTGGGACCTATCCTGCGTGTCATCTGGGACCGGTCCCTTTCCCCGTAGGGTATATATAACAAATCTAGGTTAAACCGATTAAACTTAAAAACATGTTAAACAATTGATATTTATAATATTTGCGGTAAATTCAAACGTATGTCAGAAGATAGTACCACGAGGAAGTGGCATTAGAAGTACGTTAAGTCTCCAACGTTGATACATATCCACGTTAAAAATTAAAGCGCATACGAAAAGAAATGTGCAAGTTTTTGCCTAAAACGCATTTCTATGCACTTTGAGTTATTTTATAAGTTAACCTATAGTTAACTATAAGTTTTATAGTTAACGCTAAATACAGCCAGTATATTGTTCATTGCATTTTAACACAATGTTCAGTTAACATTTAACCTAAAGTTTAATTTCAAATTTATGTGGTAAGCAACAACAAATGTGCCAGTTATAGTCTCAGTTAGTAGCTAACTGGACATTGTTTTTAAAATACCCTATTTCGCGGGTCATTAACAAACATATGCCAATTATAATTCATTTTAATTTAAGGAGAATTCAATTTAATTTAAACACGGAAAAATAAAAAGTGTATGATTATCGAAGTACTTAGGTAAAATACAACATCAAAAGTATTTTTTGTAGGTTAGTAAAAAATGCATGTAGATTTATGAATTTTTGCTTTTTGTCAACTTGCCTTAGTTTTTGACCTATTCCATTTTCACTCACTTCAAAATATGTTAAGTTACCTCAGTTTTTTCTTTTGTAAATTATCTTAGAAGTCATTATATTTTAATTAAAGAATTGTGTAACTTAGCAGAAAACTTTTGAAGTTGTATTTTACCGAAGTACTTCGGTAATTATGCACTTTTTAATATTTGCGTGCAGACATTTATTAAAATACATTTCTTCGAATTTTGTTAAATTTAGCCGTTTTTAATTTAACACTTTTATAACCCTCAAAGAAATTTTTTAACGAAATTTGGTTTTTGGAAATTTGGCTTCTAAATATGCACTTTCTGAAGTTTTGTACTCTTATCGCGCCCTTTAAAGTTTGTATAATTACTTCAAATTCCCTGTAGTTTTTGTACTCTTATTAGTTTAATACGTTGTTCAAATTCAAACTGACGATTGTAACTACTTAAAGAGCTAAGATTTTTTGAAAATTAAATTTTTTGTTTATTGCCAAAGCAAATTTCTATCAATATGATTTAAAATATTTGATCTGTTTTTCACAATTTTTAAATATAAATAATTTTTTGAAAAATTTGTTTTTTTTTTGTTTAATTTTGGCCAGTATTTGAACTGCGAAATTTGATTCCGCAGTGCGCAAAATTTATAAAATAGGAACTTAACTTTTAAACAATTAATGTTTACAATAGCTGCCCTGTAATCGAGCGTATGCCGGCAAAATTTTTTGGAAGTAACGCGAAGAAGTTATGATATACTGAATTTAGACTGATCAAAAACAAGGTGGTTTTTGTACAAAACTAAATTACAAAAGCCAAGTCATTTACACTGGTAATTTAGTTTGTCTTTGTCACATGACCTTTTTATTAAACACTTTTCTTTATGTTTTTAATTGTTAAATTAAATTAGAAAAATTATTAACACATTTTAAAGTGGATAACAACACACAATTTTAAACTATATTCGTTGTAACAAGGTGTATTGAAAATTACTTATAAAAGAAACCGGGTGTATCAAAAATACAAATTTCAGATATTTTTTCTTGGTTTTTGGCAAAAACGAGGTAGAATGTGGTTTTCGGTTTGTATGAAAATTGTATAGAAAAACTAAAGTAATGTGGTAGTTTTTGGCTCAAAAACTAAAAATTACCGAAAACTACTAGTTTCTGAATAGTCTAAATATACTATTAGGTTAAATGCAAAGTGATTTTTGCTAAAGGTTTTTTATTGCAAATGAAGTAAAATGAAGCAAATTGCAAATACATGCATTTTGTTGTTGTGTTGATAAAATCGTTGTTTTTTTCTAATCATTTGCAACGCTTGCATCAGCTTCCATTGTTTGCAATACCCATCATGGGCCCCCTTACTATAATTTATTGCATTTATAAACATGGGTTAGTTCTCAAATAATATGGCAACACTTTAGCATCCACAACGTAAACAATCAGTGCTCTCACAAAATTAAACTCTCGATACTTTTGAGTACTCGATAATACTATTTCAACCGAGTACTGGGTACTAATCAATATTCTTAATTATTTTCTAAAATAGTTGTATTTGCACAGATTTGTACCTTCATAGGCTATTTTCCTTATAAAAGCTGTATTTTCTATCTCATGCCTATTAACGTTAAGTCTTTCAAGCAAATCTTCTTTAAACCGATTGTAGTATAAATTTTTTTTAAAGAGGTTACGTTTATATTTGTTCGGTTATAATCGAGCATACGTCAACAGAAGTTTTTAGGAAGTACCGCGAAAAAGTTACGTTAGATATGAAAATGTATAAACGTTGGGTTTTCAACGTTGATAATTATCCGTGTTGAAAAATAACGTACATGCGAAAATATATTATTTTTCGTCTGAAACGCGATTTTATGCACTTTAGGTTTTTTTTTTATGAGTTAAAGAATATAATTTAGTCGAAAACATAGCACAAATTAAGCATAAGTTTAAAAACGTTCAACTCTGAAATTATTGATCAGTTTCCTTTGAAGACATGAAAAACAGTACTTAATACTTAATACTCAGTAACCAAATACTTAATATACTACAACTCTATTATCATTTGAATACGTATTTTTTAGCTGGACAGATAGAAAATTATTTTGCAACAACGCTACCACAGTTTGAGCTAAAAATATATATATCTTGTTTTCACAAATTTATTGCAATAAAAAGAAATGAATCCACAAGGATATGAACAACAACCCGTATATCCCGGTCCAGCAGGAGGTTATCCACAACCAGCACCACCACCAACAAGTAAGTGTTAAAAGATTAAGCAGACTACAATGGAGATGATGGCTATTGAACAAAAAACATGAAAACGAGTGACAAACACAGTATACACAATTATTATAAACATCAATGATATGAATCAAATTACAAAGTGTTTTTAGAAATTGTATGGTGAGGGACAAACAAAAGATTATGACGACGCTGACGACTAATTTGTATCATGGTTTATACTATTTTTAAAATAGATATGGAAAAATTTGCAAAAACAAAATAAAAATTTTTAAATTGTTATAGGTCAACCCTATGGCTGGAAACCTAGTGGTCCTCCTGATGTACATATACCATCACCATCCAGTCAAGGTTTTATGGATCCTGAAGACTTACAACCGAAAAATTTTTCTTTCAATGAAGCCAGCGTTCGTAGAGGATTTTTACGTAAAGTCTACCTCATATTAATGGTAAGGTGGAATGGTGAAGACAAGTGTCTGCACATACACATTGTACACAAAACAACACATGTAATATATTCTAATTTAAATAAGGGAAGTGGTGAAATTGATATTACGTGGTAGTTACCAAGAAAAACAACATAGCTACTTGTATAATCTAATATTCAATTGGTTTAATAATTTCTTTTAGAACAATTTCTAGGAATTTGAAAATAGTATACTAAAGCTTTGTACAAAAATAAAATTGTGAAATGGTTACAAATTTGATAAAAGTTTGCACTAGATAAGAGTGGACACACCGAGTTAAATGGTGAAATTTTTTTTTCGGCCGCTTTCGAGTAGGCGTATCTCAATAAGAATTTACTCTAAAAAACCTTTCGGTGTGAAATTCCTTCGGACGGGCTTATAGGTTTTCCACTCTGTGGTAGGTCCGAAACCGGCTTTGCAGTATAAATCTTTCTTGCGGATCCGCCCTTATTAATATATACTTATTCATTTTACTCCTGTAAGGATCATAGGGGGTGTGACCGTAACAAATAATTGCAACATTCAAACCGTATTTGGCCCACAGGGCTTGGTTTATAAATATTTTTTGAAATAAATAAAAAAAAAATAAAAAAACTCAGTATGGACATTTTAGTCGATGGACCAAGTTTTATACATTTCTGAGCCATTTCGTTAAACTTTAATTAAGCCAAAAGTGCTATAAAAGTTCAGTAGTGAAATACATGTGGTTAATCTTAAAAGAATTAGTTTTTTATTATTGAGGAAATAAAGATACTAAATTAAGTTCTTTTTTCCCAAATTAGTGTTTTTAACGCTTTTTGACTGTTCCGTCGCTTAACTCAATTTAAAATGTACATATTTTTATTAAATTTTGAATGGTCTGACAGCGCATTGTGCTTCAAAAAAGTTGGCATCACTGCTTTAGATTCGGGTTTCTATAATTCAAAATATAAAATTTCCTAACAATACAAGTCATTAATTGATTGAAGATTTCTATCCAAATTTTTAATATATCGTAGATTTTAAACAAGTTTTAACGGCAGATCAATTATGTATTTGTGTATTTAATTCTATTCAAGTTCTCCATTAAACAAGATTTCAATTAGACCGAGATTTATATAAAATCAATGAAACATTTAATTTGAAAATTCCTGTATGAAAAAATATGTTTCCTTTTTAGGCTAATTGTAGCATATACCCCATTTCTTCTAGGAAAAGTTTATATAAATGTTTGAAAACAAAATATATTTTTTTAGTTTTAAGAACTATACCTATTTCTTATCTTTATAGTACTCAATATATATATTTTTTCTCTTTTTTAAAGGCCCAATTAACATTTACTTTTGGAATTGTAGCCTTATTTTTATTCCATAAACCAACACTGGAATTTTCTCAACGTAATCCTGGTTTGGTTTTGGCAGCTTGTCTTATTACCCTAGTGGTAGTAATAGCCATGGCATGCTGTGAATCTGCACGTCGTACTTTCCCTACCAATTTTATATGTTTGAGTGTATTTACAGCAGCTGAATCATTTTTAGTGGGCGCCATAGCGGGACGTTATAATGCAGAATCGGTAAGTGGAAAGGAAAAGCAAACATGTATTTATTTACAAGTTCTTTTAGAAAATATAATCGTAAAATTTCTTTATTCTTTAGGTATTTCTTGCTGTTGGTATTACTGCTATTTTGTGCTTGGCCTTAACTTTATTTGCTTTACAAACTAAATACGATTTTACAGCCTGCGGTGGGTTTCTTTTAGCCGCCATGGTTTGTTTATTGATATTCGGTATTGTTGCCATGTTTTGGCGGGCTCATATTGTACAAACCATTTATGCCGGTTGTGGTGCTTTATTGGCATGCGTTTTCTTAATTTATGATACTCAAATAATGATGGGCGGTGAACATAAGTATAGCATTAGCCCTGAAGAGTATATTTTTGCTGCTTTAAATCTTTATATGGATGTTGTACGCATATTCTTATTTATTTTACAATTAATTGGTAATAGAAACAATTGATTGTGAAGTGTAAATAACGGTTTCAAGATCATCATAAATAACATCGAATTGGTAATCTCAACTAGACAAGAAGGGGCGAAAAACATTTTAATATTGCTTGTTTAATAAAACGATCCCCCACAGAACTTTTTAAACTATTTTTTTTTTTTATAAGTTTTTTTGTGTATGTTTACTTTGTAAAATCGAAAATCTGTAAAGTATTTTTTTATGTACTGAATTTTTGATTAAATTTATATGATTTTATTTTTGTCTCAAATATTTAAATACACTATTCTATGTCAATGTCGTCTTATATGGTGTATTGCTAACATAAAAAATTAAGAACTTATTGAAAACAATTATAAATGTAATTGATTAATTACAACAATAAAAATGTCGCCTAATTTAAAAAAAAAATATATAATTTACTTGTAAATTTTATCATCTTTATTTTAATTTCAAAAACAATTTAAAAAAAAGTGATAATATGATCTGAAATCAGAACCTTAAATTTCGGAATACAGAAATTATGATCGTTTAGAAAGTATGTACATATCGACGCAGTGAAATAAGGCATAACTTTTTTATATTTTTTTTTTGCACCATTCGGAAATTCTTACGAGGTAACTCCAAAGTCTGGCTAAAAGCACAAATTTTTATACCCTACACCACTACGTGGAGAGGGTATAATAAGTTTGTTCTGATGTTTGTAACACCAAAAAATATTGGACCTAGACCCACCTTATAATATACCGATCGGCTAAGAATAAATTTTTATTTCGATTCCGTCTCTCCATCCGTCCGTCTGTCTGTCCGTGCATTCTTGTGCGTACTCTACAGGTCGGAAATATTAAGATATTTTGATAAAATTTGGTACACCGACTAACGTCGACGCCTATTGATTTTGGTTAAAATCGGTTCATGTTTAGACCTAGTACCCATATAAGGGTCACCCCGAATTTCGGATCCAAACATTAGTTGGCTTCTAATAGACTGGTATAGGGTATTATATAGTCGCGACTTTACATTTTTTTTTTCGTTTTTATTATCATTACAGGGTTGCACATATTGGTTTCAAAATCTTAATTTCGGTTTTTTTAAACTTAAAAAAACACAAAAAAAAAATTTTTAAATATCGTAAAAATTTCGTATTATTTTTTTTTAATCCAGTGTTGCCACTTTTTGAATAAATATTCAAAAACGGGACTGTTTACACATTCGTTGGATAATTTTTGAATAATGACATTTTTGTGTAGATTTTGTGTAATTTCACTTTTTACAGAAATTTCCGTAAATTTTTAAAAGTTAAGCACCGTAAGTTGTTTGAGTTTCACGTGAAAAAACTTTTATACTCCATATAAAAAAACTAATTTTTCACGACAATGAGTTTCACTTGAAAATTGTGTAGACTTTGTTTTCACGCAAATTTAATATACAAGAATATTATTTTTATTGTAAAAAGGTGATATTTTGTGTTTAATGTGATTGTTGCTTTCTAAAACAACTTACGGTGCTTTAATAACAATTACAGTAATTTTAACTTAGCTGCACAACCAACTTTTGAAAGAATTTTTGTGCAGGTAAGCCAAAAATGCAGCTAAGTCAAATAATTTACGTGCCTTAATGTGCAGGTATACCAATACAGACTGAAAACAAACCAAACAAATGAAGCTAATGATGGCAACTTTGTGCTTTGCACCAAATCTTGCGATTTTTATGGTTAAAAAACGACTAAAGAAGGATATTTTTGTCACAAAAAAAGTTCACAACACATTTATTTTATGTGTGTTTTTCCTAGAATTGAAAAACAAAGCAAAGCACAAGAGGCAGCTAACGGTGATCTTTTTTATGAAAATAATGTAAAACTGCCAAAAATATGAGGCAGTTATCTTAAATGCGCAGGTACAAAATGTGCACTTAAAGAAGACAATTGCGTACATAATTTTGTAAAATAGAAACGAAACCAAAATTTTGTGCAGTTATACCAAATGTGCGCTTAAGAAAAAGGCAGTTAAATCAAAACTACTGTAGTCGATATTTAGACGAAACGAGTTTGTCTGTGAAACATTTACCACAAATCTTCAGGGGGTTATTACGTAAGCGGATTCGAAAAATATTGTTCGAATTCGGAAATTTTAAAACTCTTGTAAAAAGATATCCTTTCTTGATAGTCTAATTTTTTTATTTTTCTCTTTTACTAGACATTGTCTACGCGTTTTCAACATTTTCCTTCACTAAAAACTATTTTCTGTTACTGAATTTTTAGTGCGAAAATTCTGTTCGAAAGCGTTTTCTTTTCGAATCGAATTACATAATAACACCCCAGTTTCTGTTGAATTACTTTTGTAAATTTTTAAAATTTTTTACAGCACCGTCTTTTGCTTATTTTTTGCGAAAATAATTGTTAAGCTTCTTTTAAAAATTCTTTTGGTTTGCGAGACCATTTAAAAATGCAGCGAAAGAGTGGGAAAATTTGAATTTGTTATGATTCTTATTTTCAAATATCTGAAATTTTATTTGCTGTAGTTAACATGATACTAGGCTTTGACCAGACAAAAATTTTGTTAACGCAGCAAGGTGGAGCAGAATCAAAATATATTAGAATTCTCTAAATCCAACATGTTCCAGATTTCAACAGAATCGTATGAAATTTTTGAAAAAAAAAATATCGGTAATTTTTTTGTAAAAATGTTATATTTTTATTTTCCAAAAGAAAATTTATTGATATACATATTGCAAAGAAATCTCATGCCTTGCTATCAGTAATTTAAAAGATAAAGAAAACAAGCAAAATTTTACAGATATGGAATTTTTAAAAATTTTGCTGCCTTGCCGACATTTAAAGCTAGGATTGAACAGGACTTACATATGTCATCATTTTAGGAACGCTTTTTGTTATTAAATTTCAGCATTAAAGCCAGAGAAAAATTGGTTAAATTTAAATAAAAATGGTTATATTAACAATATTCAGGCATGTCACAGGTTTTTTACGGAATTGCTTTGATTTCGCAATTTCACTTTCGCAATTTTTTTCCTAAAGTGATCGAAAACAATTTTTTTTCTTCTGAATTTGCAGTTTAGGGTGCTACGGATAATTTTGTTTTCCCTAAAGTGTCGCTAACTATTTCACTTAAAAAAATTTACATTTAAAACGCTTTTTGTTGGTAAATTCGACAATTTTCTTATTGATTAGCAAAACGCAATTTTTTCTGAAAAATTAAAATTTTAAATTGTGATCGGCGATCTTCTCTTTTTTAACTACAAATGGCAACTAATATCAAAATTTAGCAGTTGGAACACGAATTTACCACAAAAAGTCTTTTTTTTAACATTTTAGAATTTACGAAAACGCAAAAAACCTGAAGAAGCAAAAGTAAAACGTTACGAAATTGTACATCGAAATCGTATTAATTTTATGCGAAATATGTGTTAAAACTTTAAATATGCTCTCTAACAAAAACTTTTTTAAGTGAAATTATTAAAAACAGCATTTTTAACTTATAATTAATTATGTGTTTCTATTATATTTGGTCTAAATATGCAAAAACACCATTTACTTCTGGAGAAGCAATTTGCGTTTTCAATTTCAATTTCACTTTCAAGTGAAATTGAGGTCTGTGACATGCCTGATTAATATTTTTCCATGCAACGTATCTTAATGAAGTACCCTTTCTGAAAAACACAAATACTTTGTTCTGGAAGAAGCTTTTAATGTGGATACCATTTTTTTAATATTCAAATTTAAAAGCACGCCATTTTAAGCCTGAAAAAGATATTGCATTGAAATTCCCTTTAGTTAATAGAATAATTTGTTATAATATTTTTCAGAAAAATTGCCCTGGATTTGCTTTTGTAGAAGGCAAAAATTCGGATCAGGTTATTTGCAGAAATGTAAAATTTTAGTTCCAAAATGCAAATAACTTTTGCACTTTGCAGATGACAAAAATGCTAAGTCTTTAAAAATGGGTTTATAAATAGAAAAATGGCAAAACTTTGGAGTCCAGAATTAGAACGCGAAATTTCATATGAGTCAAAAATATTTTTATTCTTCCCACTGTGCTCAGGAGGGTTTATTTTGAAATAATATAAAATTTAATTTTTTGTGTAATTTCATACGGTTTTGGATAATTTTTGACCTACGCTAATTTTTTGTTTTACTGGTGGCAACACTGGCATGAGCACAATTCAACGTGAGTCGTGTGTTAGCGTGACTAGAAATAATTATTCCTGCGTGGTTGTAAATTTTAGCTGGTGAGTCCAATTTCATTATGTATCTCTGTTATGTACTAATACTTTTACGTATTATCGTGTTCTAATATTTATCAAGAAAAATGTTTAATAGATGCAACTTACTATTATCGTTTATTTAATGTAATTATCACTTAACTCCATAAATGTTTATTTTTTATCAACTTCTATAACCGACGAACAAAATGCCAATTAGACTTAATGAATTTATTAAATTTATACAAATAAAACAATAATTATCTCCTGAGTATAAGTTTAGCTACCATCATGAATAAACCAAATTCAATAAATATATTACAAAACGACAATGAAGCGGAAATACCACCAAATGGTAATACTTTTACTTAAGCAACAAATTCAGGGGAATAAACTTCTAAATTTAAATACAATTTTAGATAAATCATTGCAATGCATTATAATACAGCCACCAATGTATTTAGAATTGAAAGCATTTAGTATTGATGATGAGAATAAAAGAAGACGATTAATAAGGTTGATATATGTATGGATAATTGTAAGTAAATACTTAATGAAAATAAAAATGGAAGATATGTCAAACAAAGTGAGAAGAAAAAAATGCTAGACTACATATTTCCATGAATTCAAAATAGAAAATGATAACTAAATTTTACAACATATAGAGAAAAATTTGTAAAAAAAAACTTTCTAGAACCAATGGTTAACGCTAATGCATTTTGGTTCTTACGATATCAAAGCAACCATCAGGTTTCAAACCAATGGTAATGAAATGACACCAATGCATAAGACAACCTCCCGATCAAAAAAACATTATATCAGCATATCTCATTTGATATAGAACGACATTTAATCTTATCCAAGTTCATCTCAAAATTGGGGTACCCGTGAAAAAACGATTAGATTTGATCAAGTTAGGTTTGATCCAATTGTACCTATTCATATTAGAGAGTGAATAACAACGTATAAAATTAAATATGAGTTTATCTGTGATTCCGATTTTCAAAATTTTCTTATTCGTTGCCTTATATAATCATATCTTAAAATATCTTTTCTCTTATATCATTTTATATCCCATATACAAATACATATACTTGATCAAATTATATCTCGTTGAAGACAAATTTGTATATTGCTTCAAACAATTCTTTATAAAACTAAATGTGACCCAAGAATATTTTAGATAAAATTATTTACTATCTCGAATCGAGCAAAATGTTTGTGGATTTAAATACAATTATATACTTAATAATTCAATACAAAATTAAAAAGCTGAGCTTATATGTTATGTTACATCTAGGGTTTCTAATGACCCAGAATTTTTTCATTTCTGGGATAAATGAGACATACCAATGTCGCACTTTTTTATTAATTATATCTAATCTTAAATCTAATGAAAGAAATAAGAAAAGTAACTACACAGAGAAATAATTATAGTTAAATCAATTACTATATCAGATTTTAATTAACATTTGATTTTTTACGAACACTTTGTAAATAAAGTATGAATATTAGGGCCAGTGTTATAGTCATCACTTAGTAGGATATTTTATTTAAGAAAGAAACTTTAAAACGAAATTTTATAATTGGTGGATATAATACTTATCCTTATTAAAGTAAATATGATTCCAGTTAAACTTTTTCATATTTAAGTTAATATGTTTTCCGATTTTAAAAATAAGCAGACAATTTTTTATATAAAAAGGAAAAAACCTGTGATTTCAAACTGTTTCTATCTTAGTAAACGTTGTTTGTGTATGATTTTAATTTTTTTCTTCTGTGTAGTTACCAGAGAAGACAAAATTGCTATTTTTGCTTATTATGCTTTTTATTGCTTGTTTTACACAGATTTGCTTCTTTTTGCTTTTTTTTTGATTTTTCGATTTTTAGCTTTAAAATAGCTTTTTCTAATATTTTTGAGCTTTGAATTGCTTTTTTTAGGACTTTTTGCCCAAAAATACTTAGTTTGCTCACAAGAAAATATTTTTTTCTTAATTTGAAATTTTTTTAAAAAAAATTTTTTTTATTCTTAGTTTTTTTACTTTTGCTTTTTTCTTGCTTTTTTACAATATTTTTTTGCTTTAAACTAGTGTTTCCAATTCGGTTAATCGATTAACCGATTCCTCGATTAATCGCCTCTATTTCGGTTAATGTCGAAACAAATAATTTAAAACTAAAATAATTATTCGACCCGAATAATCGGTTAAAATTGATCGATTAACCGGTTACATTTTTAATATGGAATTTTTCCTTAATTTTTTCCCAAAACTTCACAATTTTCTTAATCTGGGCTACAAAATTACCAGAAAAGCTTAGAAAAAACAAATACTAACTAAAATAGCATCAAATTCTTTAAAAATCGTGTGAAATAGGTCCTTAAGCGTTTAAATACCTTTTTCGATTATATTAAATTATAGTATTATAGTAAATCTCCTATTGTTGGAAATATTGCTCGATATTTCTTTTATCATGATATCTTTTACTTGATTGTAGTAATTTAATATAATGTTCTTTACATCGGTTTCGTTTTTTGGCAATGCCAGGTTTTTATTATAAAAACTTTCTCGAATAAACGAAGATCTAGTTATGGTGCGGATTGACTGCCATTGGATACCATTTCAGGAAATGTTTGCCCTACCATAAAACTTTTAATACCTATTCAGCTTACACTTTTTTCTTCGGGTACTTTGCTAATTTTAGCTGAAACGTTATTCTTGTTGTTGTTTTCTTCAAGAGAAGTTGCATGTCCATCAATTTTTTTTTTTTTTTTTTTGTGAACCAAATTTAGATGTCGGATAACCAAATTTAGATACTACCGTTAACCATTAGTCTTTTCTTTTCACATTTATTAATGATAACGTTACTTATAAAAATTATTGACCCTTAATATAAAGGGTCAAACATTTTACCAAGTTTTAAGGTTTTACTACTTAAATTTTGAATAAGTTATGCGAAAATTGAAATTAGTTGAAATGCTCCTAATTACTTGGCAGAGATTTTATTTGTGTGTCAAGATTTTAAAAGATTTTAACAATGACATTTTTGTTTTGGTATTTAAAAATCTTTTTTATGACTAAAATTAAAAAATCCTATTCGAAACAAAAACAATTTAAAAAATTTAATATTTTTAAAATTTCCCGATAAACTTTTCCCGGGATTTCCCGGGAATTCCCGAACCCCAAACCCTAGTACATACACATCGGTTCAAAACCACATCAATTCTAAAACATGTTCCACTAGAGCAACATTGAACCCGAACCCGTTTCAATGAATTTAAATTCGAATTAAAACAAATAACCTAAAGTTAAAAAATTTTAATTTATATAGAATTTGACTTCTGTAACTGCACACTCAGTGAATTGTCTATATGCTATTGATGAATTTATACACTGATTCAATTAAGTTTCGCTGGAATTCGTCCATTGAAACTTTTAATTGAATTGATGCAATTTTTCATAAAATTTTATAAAAAATTTCATATTATTTATTAAAAATGTCATACACCCAAAAAAGTTTTTTTAGAAAGAGATTCATAAAAATTGTGAAGCTTTTTCATAAAATTTAATAAATTTGGCTTTTATTTTTTGAAAAAAACTTTATTAGCTTATTGAAAATTTTGTTTACAGCTCGTCCGATAAAACTCTGTCAGAGTAAGTACGCTCAAACTTTAGGTTATTTTTTTTACTGTTAATGGCCTTTAGTAACGAAAAAGATACTGAGAAACAAAGTAAATTGGTATTCTCAATTAACTGAAATTAATCTCAAAGAGAACTCAAATTTTTTTATCGATGCCTTTATTGAAAATTTCGTAGCTGTAGGAAGAATCTTATTAAAATTTAAAAACTTTAGGTATAGCATTTCTTTAACCCTTTCAGACCCAGCATAAACGATTGTGAAATGTGATGTTTTCTCTTAAAATTACAAATATTTTCAATACTAATAGGTTTATTTAGATAAAAAATTTCAGTTATACTTTTAGCTAAATTATATTTCATAAAATATGAATTGACACCAGGAAATTTTAATAGTTTTAGTACTATTTTACCTTAAAGTTATAAAATGAATACATTTTTGCAAGCTAGTTGGGTCTGAAAAAGTTAAATGCAATATTAAATTTTATAGTCAATACTGAGATTAAAAATTTTGTATCTAAGCTATTCAGATTTTTAAATTTTTTTATAAATAAAAAATCTACATTAAGTAATCGATATGTAACAGTTTTAGGTTTGCTGTTCTTAACTTACTAATATTTTGTTAGTTTCAGCAGTTCTTTCTGCCCTCTTCAACGAAATTTTAGTAGATTTAGCAACATTTTTACAGACTTTTTTTTAAAAAAATCTCAGATCCCGAAACTTTTCAACCTTCGAATATGAAAACTTTTTTATTAAATACATCGTATTCATATATGACGTTAATATTTAATGAAAAGAGTCAGCTTTTTGTGTTTTAATTAATAAAAAGTTAATGAAATGCATTAATTTAGCATTAAACGATTAATCGATTAACCGCCAATTTTCTCGAATAACCGACCCGAATAACCGGTTAATCCATTTTAGTGATTTTTCGAATAATGCATTAACCGGTTAACCGCCTATGTCGAATAATTGGAAACACTACTTTAAACACATCGGATTTTGCTTTTTTCTGTCTTCTCTGGTAGTTACTACTAACTGATAATGGATTATATAACAACGGTGGGCAAATGTTGATTTTAGTGCGGCCCTTGCTGAAATTCAAATTTGAATTTTTTTAAAGTATTTTTTTCACAACTTTCATTAAAAGTAAGATCTTGATTTGAAAATTTCTCACTTAAGAAATATTCAAGAATTAAATCGATGTTAGTTCTGACTATAAAACCGACTCTTAATTATTTACAAAATAAATTCAAATTAAATTCAAAGTTAAAATAGCACCTATAGGGCCAGTTTTATAATCAGAATGAAGCACTTAAGACTTTATACTCAAATTTTACTTAAGTAGGAATTTTGTTTGAAAATTGTTGTTTACTTGAGTTTTAGTAAAAATTCGTAATTAGTTCCGACTATAATAATATTTTTAGTAAATTTAGAACTACGTTTAAATTCATCAAAAGCACTTAAATTACTGACAAACGTGGTCTTTATGAAATCCGTACCGGAATTTGATTGGAAACGAGTTGGATTGGAAATGGATTGGATTTTGTAAACGGGTTTATAAAAATTAACGGAAATGGCATTACAATGACGTCATAGAACTTTTTAAATATTTATATTTCAGAAAATTTAATGAATATGTGTAACAAATGAGCAATTCCATATGAAAGCGATCACCTTTTGGACGACCCCTCTCCGATTCTAAAATAAATAGTCTCAATCGATTGCCCAGCAAAAAATAATGTACCTACATATTTTTTTTTTTTTTTTATAGTGACTGGTTTAGTGGTGGTGTACACCACTGTCATGTGACAAAATTGAAGAATTCTTCAAAAAAACTACTAAAGCAATCGCAACGAGTGATAGCTCGTTGGAAAGGTATTGAATCAGGCTTTAATTGAAAAATAAAATTTTCCTAATTTTTCTCAGAAATTTACCTTTTTTCCCATGAAAATTAAATTTTCCCATGAAAATTAAATTTTCCGATTTTCCACAGAAGCTCCTAAATTTTCCGGCTAAATTTTTTTTTTGGATTCCTCATAATTTTTGCTTTAAGAATCAGCAATAAAAAAATGGGCCCCGACTCCTTGTTTGGACAGGAGAGGAGCATTTAAGAGACCACCTTGTTCTCATTGTTTTTATATTTTTTATAATTGAATTATTTGTAATTATTTAACATTGTTTTATTTTATTATTAAAAATACATTTTAAAAATTATTTTACAGTTAAAAATACATTTATGAAGAAAAAACCTTTCTTATTTTGCTGCTTATACTTAATTACAATATTTATTAAAAATTTCAATTGTCTTGGCATCATTATAAAATTAAAGTAACTTTAAATTTAGCACGTCGGCAGACGAAGAGTACCGCTTTACATTAATTAACATATCAGAAATATTTGGTATGAAGCAATGAAACTTTTGCGTTCCAGTTATAGTTTTGACATTATTATATCTGTTTTGAATTCGTCGCTCCATGGCATCGTGTTCTTTTTGAGTGCATAAAACTGTGTTAATGGCAATTTCCTTGCTTTGAATCCACGAAAACAAATGTTGTACATTTAAGATCTGGTCAGTATATGGCCTTTGCAAACTTGCCTTAGTCGCCATGCGTTTTAGGGTTCCCCCTAACGCATCGCATGGGCCCTTACCGTGGGACGTCGCAAAAAAGTGCCACTCGACCTTGCAGTTTTGTTCTTCTTCAATTATGCAAAGATTGTAAAATTTTTTTTTATTCTTGTACTGAGAAGCCGCGCCGTCTGAGAAAAACGTTACTTTGTCGATTGCATCGAATTTTGATCTTAAGAATTCAAACAGTTTCATTTGAAATAAATAAACGGACACATAATTATGAGCTAAACTCTCCGCGACAACAACAAGGCTTACGGTCTGTAGTTCGTTATCTTCGTTTTTGAAATAAATGCAAAAAGGATGCACCGTGCACTGGTCGTTTGCCCAGTGATAAGCCTGAATTTCATCCTGAACGAGAAAAGTGTAATTCTCGACAAAGTCGCTTATCACAATGAATTCATTTTGGGCTAATTTCTCCTTACTTTCCTTTAGAAATTTCGATTGCATCTCGGATATGAAATGGTGCGCCTTCAGTTCATTCAACTTGAATCCGAATTCCTCGATGAATTCCGGAATCTGCTTTACCACGGTCTCAAGGGAACATCTGCCGCTGCTAATTATCCACTGTTTGAAATGCACCTCCTGAATTAACAGCTGTTCAAACTTTTCCGCCAAATATTGCTCTAGCTCGTCAATCTTCGGACAATTGTCGCATTTGGACAGATGACAATTTTCCGTGGGGTATGCGCACAACGACTTCGACAGGAGGTCCCTATATGTTTCAATTTCACCGTGAAATACTTTCAATTTCTTGCATGGAAAGAACATTAATTTGATGTTTTGATGAAACATGCAAACGCAGACTGAATGCGTTCCGTGCCTGTCTAATGCCAGCACGCATTCTTTTGGTCGTAGGATGGCAAACTTAGAAAATCTCACTTTTTCTGCTGGGTATTTCTCTTTGAACTGATGGTATGCTTCGGATAGATTACATAATAATCTGCGCTGCTTGTGTACTTTTTCTCCATCATCACGTGTGATAACATAGTCACGTGTACCTGGGCAGGCGCGGCTGTTGTCATCATTGCAGTAAAAATCTTGAATCAATTTCACCGTTGCTTCGCTGAGGGTCCTTGAGCCAAATTTCTTGGTGGGAGTCGCCAATATGCCCTTCTGTCGAACTAATTCTTTGCTTCTTCTCGCGATGTAAAAAGATGTTTGAAACTGTTCAGAAATCTTGCGTATAGACCATGATTGAGGCAGCACAGATAAAATGAGATATTTCTCCGCAAAAGTGGTCGCTAAATTGAATTTTCTTTTCAACTGCTCAATCATTTGTTTGCCGTCAGCAACGTCATCTGCTTGACTGCATTCGTTATCAGAGCCTTCATCAAATATTGTCGCGATTGCACTCATAACCTTGCCTTTTTTCTCTTTCCTGTAAGTAAAGTGGTAATAGCCTCATTCAAAGGACTCAAAGATATATTGACCATCGGAATGTCTGCCTCACTATCAGATGAAACATTTTGTTCAATTGTCATTTCACTCTCGGATTGTGGTTGCATTTGTTTCAATGCATTTGCTTGTTGAGACAAATCGATTTTACACTTGGGGCAAATGAATTCTGCTTCTTCACCGTATTGTATATTTAATTCATTCATGTATCGCTTCGAAACACCAGTTAATTTTAATACTTTTATCTTTTTCGAACGATGTCCACTCTTGTTAAACGGATTGCAGCAAAATTTATTCAAATATTAAATAAAATTTATAAAGTTTTATAAATCCGTTTACAGAATCGAATATGTATCCTATCCAATTCCGGTGGGAATTTCATAAAGACCACGGAAATAAAATTATTAAATAAAAATTAAATCAAGGAGGCTATTTCTTAATCACTCTCTTATAACTCATTGAGTATTAAATTATCTTTTGGCAGATTCCGGGGATCAAAGAAGAAAAACTTTAAAAAATATTTCCTAAATTAAAAACTTACATAATTTAAAACGAAAAATATGATACCACTATGGTTGAAAGCTATGGTATGGTAAGGCTATAAATATGGTTGAATGTTTGGATTCGAAATTCGAATGGGTTGAAATGGACTTGTGTCAAAATTTGTCTATAAAATGATAAAAAAAACAGGGTAACGGTATGAAAGTTTGGTTTTACCTAATTTTAGGTGCATTTAAGAGAAAATTGGGAATATAGTCCATATTGGCGATAGGTTCAAACATGGACCGATCTTATCTAGAATCAATAGGCTTTGTCCTTGAACACATGTCAGTCAGCGAACCAAAATATCTTCCTATTTGTGACTTGTAGCGTGGGAAAATCCAATTCTGGGGGACCTTTATATGGGCACTATGTCCAACCATTGACTGATTCCAACCAAAATCAACAGGCTTCGTTCGTGGGCCGATATAAGTAGGTGTACCAAATTTCAGTAAGATATCTTAATATTTGCGACCTGGAGCGCGCACAAGAATACATGGGCAGACAGACAATCGAAACAAAAATGATTCTGAGTCGATCGGCATACAAAAGGAGGGTCTGGGTCCAATATTTCCAACATCAGCACAAAATTTTACCCTGACTACTAGTGCTGCAGGGTATAATAATAAGTTGTGGTGTAGCGTTGCAAAAATTGAATTTACAATTGGTTCTTGTGGAACCAGTTTGGGAACCGATTGAGTTAAAAAGAGAATTTTTCTTAAAAAAAGTAAATCAGTAGTTCCGTCTAGTATTGTAGTTTTAATTTTTTAAATGTATAGTGCGGCCCTTTATAATTTCTGAAAAACTATATTTTGGCCCTCGGTGACAAATCCGTGCCCACCCTTGTTATATAACCTACACAGAGAGAAGTTTGCTGGACCAGTTTTAATGAAATTTTTTAGTAAAATAATAAAGTTTTCTTCACAAGGTAAATGAAAAATTTCTTAAATTTGATTAAAACACTTCATATATTTTATGCATTTAGTTTTAACGAAGCTTTTTCATTAAGTGTATGAAACTTTTAATAAATAAAATGAATATTTTGACATCATTTTATCAAAAATTCCATTATTTAGTAAAAAGTTTCAATGTACGAGGCCTAGTGAAATTAATCGGTTTTTTGCAAAAATGTATTAATATTATTCAGATAGTTCTCTCAGTTAATTAATTGGTTGTTTTCCTACACTATACATATTCATATAAACAAACAAAATTTAATGCAATTGAATAAGACCAAAACTCCGATAAAATTGGATGGAATTATATCAATTCAAATATCTTTTTTATTCGTTTATATACAATTTGATTAATCCATTATCCGGATAAAATTTTATATAATTTAGTATGATGCCAAATAAAAAAAGATATGCTAATGATTAAATTTTTTTTTCACGGGTAGTGTGGGGTTATATATGACAATATATAATAACATATTAAAATATTATTAATCACAAGTTGTAATAAACATAACTTTCATGTGCTGTTGGCAGAAAATGGGTTAATTTTTTCAAGATCTGTAAAAAAAATATTTACAAGTAAATTAAATTGAGTTAAAAAAGTAAAAAAAAAAGTTTTTTTGTTCCCTAGCTGGGATTCGATAGTAGGGTTATATGTGACTGTATATAATTATATATTAAACACATAGAAAATATTATTGATGTGGGACCATATATAATCATATCTCAAATTATATTGTTAATCTTGCACCATATATGGAATAATACATAATTATATCTTAGAGCATTTAATATAATATATAATCATATATAAGAATATCTTACATCATACAAAAAAGAAATTTTTATAAGAGGACATACATATATCATTATATCTCAAAATATATGGCTTATATGCCACCATATGTGATCTTATATTATGTTATGTATGATCATTTATGATTATATATTACAATAGAGCTGTCATATCTTATTATGTACAGCATATATGGTTGGTATCTAATTTTATAAAAGACAATATATAAAAATATATCCTTATATAAGGTACAACATGGCTATTCATGACAACATATATATAAGATAAAACAAGGTATTACTATATATGACTATTAGGGTTTGGGATTTCCCGGACTTTTTTATTTCCCGGGAAACGGGAATGAAAAAATTTGATTCCCGGAAATCCCGGGAAATATTTTTGAACAAAATTGTTAATGAAAACCACCTATATAAGTAATTTTTGTTAAAAAAAACACTATTTCAGTACAAATGCAGTCTGTGTAGTGAGAATTCAAAGTAAAAATATCAGAATGTTGAACATTTGATTTCACATAAATTACTCGCAGCACTGCCAAATGAATTGCACGATTACAGCAGGCACCTACTACTGGACTGTCGGAAACAAACCGTTTCATCACACTTGGCCCATTAGATATGGTGGCCACAATGTTATTTTCCAAAGACAAATAGAAATCTTCTAGTCTTATTTCTACAATTCTTCTTATTTTATCAGCATTACATCTTCCGGATATATAAACCAACCCCAGGTTATAAAATGAATTATTTCAGTTTATACATATCTTCAAATATCTCTTTTGTGATATTCTTGTCCATTCATCTAAGATTATAGTAAATCTCCTATTGTTAGAAATATTGCTCGATATTTCTTTTATCATGATATCTTTTACATGATTGTAGTAATTTAATATAATGTTCTTTACATCGGTTTCATTTTTTTGCAATGCCAGGTTTTTATTATAAAAACTTTTTTGAATAAACGAAGATCTAGTTATGGTGCGGATTGACTGCAGCTAATTTGGATACCATTTCAGGAAATGTTTGCCCTACCATAAAACCTTTAATGCCTATTCATCTTACACTTTTTTCTTCAGGTACTTTGCTAATTTCAGCTGAAACGTTATTCTTGTTGTTTTCTTCAAGAGAAGTTGCATGACAATCATTTTTTTTTTTTTTTTGTGAACCTAATTTAGATGTGGGATAACCAAATTAAGATACCACCGTTAACCATTAGTCTTTTCTTTTCACATTTATTAATGAAAACGTTACTTATAAAATTACTGACCCTTAATATAAAGGCGTATTTTAAATTTAAAGTCGACTTTATTTTTAATCAAACGGTTTTGTTCCTTTTGTGTATGAAAACCTTACAAAAATATTTATATTTTCAAATATTTTGATTGGTTGAAAATAAATTAACCAATCAGAATGCTCCAAAAATAAACCAAGTCAAGGTATACTGCCACCCAATATTTTAACTAAAGTCGACTTTACCTAAATTATACATTTGAAAAATTTAGATAGTAAGGGCGATTATTTGTAAGAAATAAAGCGTTTTTTTCATATTTCTTTTAAATATTTTACCAAGTTTTTAGGTTTTACTACTTAAATTTTGAATAAGTTATGCGAAAAATCTTTATTAGTTGAAATGCTCCTTATTACTTGGCAAATATTTTATTTGTGTGTCAAATAAATGTATTCCCTTTTAAAAGATTTCAACAATGACATTTTTGTTTTGGTATTTAAAATGTTTTTTATGACTAAAATTAAAAAATCCTATTCGAAACAAAAAGAATTTAAAAAATTTAATATTTTTAAAATTTCCCGTTTTCCCGGGAAAAATATATTATTTTCCTGGGAATTCCCGGCAAACTCTTCCCGGGATTTCCCGGGAATTCCCGAACCCCAAGCCCTAAAGACTGTATATGAATTTTTTGATCGGGCTATTATAATTGAGGAAACAAGCATTCAGCTCTACTGAGGGTGGGTGCAAAGTCGCTATATAAAATCTTAACTTAATTCAGGTTTCCAAATTTCTATGAAATTTTAAAAAGTTTTCAGAGAAATTTTAAACACTTTTGTCAATTTGTTTTTAGTTTAGAATTTATTTAGCCAACTCGCACAGGGCCTAAATAAAGGATAACAATAAGCGTGTCGTTTACTTACTACAAGTTACTACTTTTTTCAATACAAAAAGTAAACAAAATTTTGCGATTGTTTTTAGTAAAAGTAGTAAGAATTTCGAGTAAACGAACACACTGGCGGTGGGTCTCATACTGTAGGTTTAATTTTAACTTAACTAAAAACAAAATAAAATGTCAAAAAAATGTACACAAAACAACAACAAATTTTTGGGTTAACTATTAACCTAAGTTTAAACCTGCAGTATGAGACCCACCGTGAATGTCTATTTGTGGTATATTTATGTTAAAGTCGACCGACTTTAGTAAAATTTTGGCTTGGTTAGTTTTTTAAATATTCTGATTGGTGATTCCACACAATGTACTTTACATTGTGTGTACTTACGATATGGGATACTTGTGTATAACAATTGTATACGAAACTTAAAATATTTGAAATTTTTCAAAAATTTTTTATAACTTACATGCCACTATACTTGTGCGTACTTACGAAGTATATTGGCTTGTAGGCCATTACAATGCGGCCATACCCTGGGTAAAGTAAGCCAGCTTGTGTGTAGGGTTTGAAAGTACTCGGAGATACTTGTGTGTACTTACTAGAATCCCCGAGTGCTTTCAAACGTTACACACAAGATGGCTTACATTACCCAGGGTATGGCCGCATTGTAATGGCCCACAAGCTAATATACTTCGTAAGTACACACAAGAATAAAGAAAATTGATTCAAACAACAAATAAGGAATAAGAATTAACAAATAAATGGAAAAATTTAGAATAAAATATAAAACCACATGAAATGGATGCTAAATAGTAATGTCGTTTACGGTAATCTATAAGTGTACTTTTTAGCTACGGCACGGTACAGTTACATCACATTTACGTTTACGGTCCCATAATCCGCCCTTAAGGCCCGATTACTGAATGTACAGTTAGCAGCTAGCTGGGACTTTAACTGACACATTTGTTGTTGTTTCCATATAAAATTTGAAATTAACTGCTGGCTTTAAACTTTAATGTGAGAAAATTTGTGTGGGGACACTATGAAAAACAGCTCGCAAATTAACACTTGTGAAGTTTTTAAAAAATGTAACTTCGTAAACGAATGCTCACACATATTAATTTCAGTTGGAAAAAAACCGTTAGCAAAAAAAAAACAAAAACTATAGGAACTATGACCGAAAATATACAATGTTGCCTAACATTTGACATTAATGCACTCACAAAAGTTTGTGGGCAGAATCTACTGAAAATGACAGTTGAAATAAAGGCATATGCAGTTAAAAAGGCGACAAACAACTAAAACTTTTGTTATTTTTAACTTTTGAAAAATAACTAACGTATGCAATAAAAATAACTACCAATGTCGTAAAATTAACTGATACATTTTTACTAAAAAAATTCAAAACAACTAACAAAATCGGTAAAAACTATTGTTCTTTTATAGTAAATTCTATTTGTTTATAAAAGTACATTGTAATAAAAAATTTTTTTTTTCTTTCGGTAACAAATATATGTGTTATTACTTCAGCCTATTTAAAATTCGAAGCAAAAATTCCAAACAGTTCTCCAGTTATTATGCTTTTATGCATTGGAGATACAATACAAGTTTCTGATTTTTATTTGCAAACTAGAAATATATCAATAATAACAAATATAAACTAAACAAGAATTTTCAAAATTAATAAAAATTCAACGAAATTTTTTGTTTTTTAAACAACTACCAACTGTTAAAAACAACAACTACTGATTACTACATAAACAACTGTCAAACTTTTTTGAGTGTGGTTTAAGTTTTATGCTTAAATTTTAATAAATATTAAAAATTGTTTTAATAAATATGCATAACATGAAAAAATATAACAAACCCGTTAACTGCAACTTAACTTCTTGAAATCTCAGACAGAGCAATTGAGAGAGCGCCAACCAGTACGTGAGTAACTTGAATAGAGTCTGATTTCATTTGAAAACATTTTCTTTTGTTTTTGACTGTTAATAAAATGAACCACAAATTAGTCAAAACAACTAACAAAAATTACTTACATTTATTTGTTTTATTTATTTTTAATAAAAAAAATGGCTGAATAAAATGAATGCTACGTATTATCAGTATTTTATGTTGTTTGTTTTTTTAATGACTTAAAAATGTAGTTAAAATTTACGTTTCTTCTACAAATGAATGTATCTTTCACTTGAAACAAAAAAACTGAAATACTTCTCAAACAACTAAGAAATTCCAAGGTTGGTTACCGTTATCGTTATAATACCGTTATCGCTAAAATACCGTTTCAAATTTAATAGCGTTACCGTTACCAATACCTCTAAAAATTTCTTCCCTGGGTGTATCACTTAAATTTAAATACATTGGTGCATGTTATGAACACCCTGATAGATCTTCCAAATACATTTAATTTGATACCCAATTAGCTACACTCAAAAAAACAAGTTAGTAGAAAATTAGTAAAACGTCTTGTATATCAAGTGTACTAGTTTTTAGCAATTCTTTTGCTGAAATTCCGTTTTTTGAACTAATGTTTTACTAATTTATTTTGCTCCCAAAATTGTGCTGATAATCTCATTTATAGCGTGGACGACAACCAGATAGACAAGATGTATTGTAGATGTCGCAGATTGTCTGGATGTAGTACATACAACGGAAATGATAATTGAAAAAAGACAACTCTACACAATTTCTATATTTAAATTTTCAGCAAATAAATTAACTAAAGTAAAATTTCTCTACAAATTTTTTGATTTTTTTCCAGTCTACTAATATTGAGCAAAAAGTTTAGTGATTTTAGCAAGGATTTTTTCATTTGCAATCGACTAAGTGTTAGCAAAACTTTTGCTAAGATTACTATTTTTTTTGGTAAAAATCAGCTCGCTGATTTTCAGCAAACACCTATTGCTGAAATTACCAACTTTTTTGCAAGCACGCTCCTGACTAAAAATTTGCTGACACAGCAACATTTTTTGCTGACTTTACTGACTTTTTTTTTGAGTGTATAGTTGCTTTAATAGAAATGTTAAAAGCGCTTTGTCCTTCCTTTTTCACCCACTTAACATGGGGTTGGGCATATAAAAAACATATGTTCAATAATTTTTTTCGCTCCAACATATTCATATTTCATTCAAATCGGAGTAAACCACACCGCGGACCTTCCTTGTGAGAAAAAATATATAAAGTGTGGCTGCAAATAGAAAATTGGAATTTTTACGTCTTTTAATTGTTAAATTACTTTTTTGTTTTTTTTTTTTTTAATTGAATGGGAAAATTACATACCCATTACTTATGCTGACGTTCTTCGATTATGAAGACGTCAATATTAGGTGTGTTCCCGTACGTTACCGTGGCTACCCAAAATAGTCCAAACAACTACAGTTAACACACAGTTTTGGGTACGGGAACGCTTTTAAGCTGGTTGGATTATAAAGTATGGGATCAGATGCAGGGTAATAAACTTCCGGAAAAGATATTTCGTAATTGTGCTACACTCATAAAAGAAGTTAGTTAAAAGTCTGTTAACCGCGTTCTGATTTAGTTGAACTAATTTTTATGTTATTTCGTCGTAAAATTTTGGATTGAACTAGTTTTTTTTTGTTATTCCAATTTAGCATAGAAATTCATTTTATCCGCATCTGAACTAATTTTGTACGCTAATTTTTAGTTATTTGTGTTTCTTAATTTTAAAAACTTGCCAGCAAATTTAAACAACAATTATATTCATTAAGTAGATTTGAGGTTAAGAAGAATAAACATTTTTTCAAAGTTATAGACACATTTTTAATTTGCAAATCAGACTAGATCTAGTTTCTGCCTTTTTTTATGGGCAGGCTTCATCAGTGATTTTCCATTAAATTGTATTATTGTTTATATTTTATTGTCATATTGTCTCTATATGATAATTTTCTCTCAGAAGTGATCAAACAGACATACAAACATTCTACTTTAGATTTTTCTTTTATCTTCTTATCTCCTCTTTGTCACCTTTTTCACAAATGTTGCCACACTGACATATGGTTTTTACGTACACAATTATTTTCAAAATAGATGGCGCTTCTTCCCCATAGTTTTTTATTGCGTAATCATGTTTTCTTTTCGATAGATTTATTTGTGGTTTTCGAAATAGGACATTTTGGGGAAATTGGCAAAAGTTGGGGGAAAGTGGGAAAAGCTCAAAATGTTACTTAAACCAAATTTATTGGCTATTGGTTTACATATAATCCCAGCAAAAAAAATTGCAAGTAATGCTTTACAAACTACTTCTTTCCATGCTTCACAAGTATCCGTTAGTGTATTTTTACTGCTTTTTTAGAAGTTATTCTGAACAACTTCAAAAAATCACTTCTTTCATTGCTTCCAAAGTATCCGTTATTACATATTTAAAGCTTTTTTAGAATTACTTCTGAACCACATCCAAAAAATCACTTAATTATTGCTTCTAAAGAGTAATTGCTCTAAAAGTGATTGTAAAAGTGATTTTGGTATCATTTGGCATTTCCGAACAGAGGATACCGGGTTCGATTCCCGGCGGGACCAATATTTTTTTATTTTTAAAAATTTTCTTTTTTATATTTATAATTAATTTGTTTAAATTCAATATTTTCAATTTAAAATTTTTTAAAAATATGTATATATATAAAAAGATGATGAGAAATTGCTTTTTATGCACCTGTAAAAATAGTACTGAAAACAATATTGAATTGGAGTGCACCTTTTACACTGGTTTAATAAGTACTTTTATTGAAGAGAATAAAGAACAATATCTCGCATTAACAAAGTGGTGTTTTTATGCCAGTCAACTTTCATATCAAAGAATAGCTCAGCGGTAGAGCGCTAGACTAGCAATCGTGAGATGGCGGCAATTAAAAAACTTTTGTAAAAAAAAAAATATAATATTTTTTGTAAAGAATTTTTTTTAACTGGTGAAAAAAACTGAAAAAATGTTGAAGTGGGAGAACTCCTCTCCTATGACAACTCAATGTTAAAATCATTAGTGTTTATGTTAAAAAAGAAGTAGATCTAGGTCATCAATTGTATTGCTTTTTCTACTGCTTCGGCATCTCTTTTTTTTTGCTGGGATATTTAATAGCGACAAATAAAAACGCAATTAAAAAAGAAAAGAAAAAATAAAATTGAAAACTTTAATGCAAAAATTAAAACAATGTTGAACAAATAGCGTTCCCATATAAACAATTGGTTTGTTGGGATGTTCGTTGTTTTTGCCCAAATGTTATACATATTAGGATAATCTTAAATTTTAAGACAAAATAACAGAAAAATTGGTTCAGTTGAATCAGAACGCGTTTAACAGACTTTTGTACTAACTTTTTTTTATAAGTGTAAGATTCATATGCAATCAAAATTTCTACTTTGTTTGCTAATATTTCCAATAGAGGGCCCTATAGGTAAAAACAATTACAAAAATTTCTTGATGAAGCATTGTCTTGTTAAAACATTTAAAGCGGATCTATGACGTGTCCTTCATGAGTTAATGTAGCTCAAATGTCTTATTTAGTTTAAATAAAATTGTCTGTGGATTGAACTGTGCCAAACTTATTTAGCTTACCTAAATTCAGCAGCCGATTCTCAACTTCTCACAAATACAGCTAATATTTTTTGTTAGCAGAATTTTCAACAATTTCTACGGGTAATATACATTACAGAAATCAAACCTGTATTTTTACACAAACAACCCATATTCTTAAAAGTTAAATAAAATGTTCCAAATTGATTGGATTTGTTAATTAAAGATTTTAGCGCTCTAAAACAAATATCCTTCCATTGCTCAACATAGCTGTTACATAATGTTATAAATTAAAAATTATAGCAGTTGGTTTTCAAGGCTTTAGGTTAAGTTCAAATGCAAACATTTCAAAAAAAATTTCCTTAATTACTTTAACTAAATATGTATATAGTCTATAATAATAAAAAATTTCAAGTTTAATACAAATAAATGTGTCTAGCAATCATATAACCTTATGACCCCCTCCGCTGCCGGAATTACGATGATATCATTAATATAACAAAACTAATATTTATTTAATTCTCTGTTGTTTTTCTTTGCAGTTTCAAAATTTACTTTATCTACCAGTCATGTATTTATTTCTGAAGCACATGCAAAATATATCAGAAACACAGAACATAGCGTATATAAGTATGGCAATACGGCTTATAAACTTTGGTATATATGCTGTATTATATCGTTTCAGAAATATGCGCCGTAAATCTCCTAATAAATATTTATCGCTAATTCTTGTTACATTTATAAATGCACTACATATGGGATTTTTTGCTTTAGTTGTAAATAATTTAATGGTGGGTAGTAGTAATTTGTAAGGAATTTTAAATAGAGATTTGTTTTAATACTTGCTTGTTTTCTTTTTATTTTTGCACAGGTTATAACAATGCCGATTATCACAATATTGGAATTATTTCCTATAATTTTGTATACCTTACAGAGTCGTTTTAAATTAACCAACTTTATAGCTTTTTTATTGGTTTCTATAATATTTGTTGCCTGTTTAATGACAAATCTTTTTATAATTCAATTATCTATTGCTGCTTTTGTTACATATAGTTTATTGACAGCTTTTTACATAATCTTCGACACCCATTTAATATTACGTTCGCCATTGCATTCTTATCAAATGAAAGAAAACGAACATGTATTTGGAGCAGTTAATATTTATGCAGATCAACCGATGTTGTTATGGCTATTCTTAAAGTGTTGCATTTTCCATACTTTTATCTTATATGTTAGAAACTGTTTTAGTATTATTAAATTGCGATTATATTGAGTATTGCCCGTGTAAAAATAATCATTTGAATATAATTATATCCAAATATATATGATTATATCTGGTTATATATGGTATCACATACGATTATATCTTTCAACAGATATGGACATAACTGTTCATATATGATACCATATATAACTAAGATATATGAAATAAAATGCTGTTTGACAAGTTTGTGGCACCTTTCGGAATGCCTCACATGCGTTTACAATATGACATGATTAGTTCACATTTTGTTAATTCATGAGTGATTTCTGCACTCAAAAAAAAGTCAGCAAAAAATGTTGCTGTGTCAGCAAATTTTTAGTCAGGAGCGTGCTTGCAAAAAAGTTGGTAATTTCAGCAAAAGGTTTGCTGAAAATCAGCGAGCTGATTTTTATCAAAAAAAATAGTAATCTTCAGCAAAAATTTTGCTAACACTTAGTCGATTTTAAATTAAAAAAATCCTTCCTAAAATCACTTAAACAAACTTTTGTTGAATATTAGTAGACTGAAAAAAACTTAAAAAACTTGTATCGAAATTTTACTTTAGTTAATTTATTTGCTGAAAATTTAAATATGGAAATTGTGTAGAGTTGTTTTTCTTTTTTATCATTTCCATTGTCTGTACTACATCCAGACCAGCTGCGACATCTACATCTTGTCTATCAGGTTGTCGTCCACGCTGTAAATGCGGTTATCAGCACAATTTTTGTAGCAAAACAAATTAGTATAACAGTAGTTCAAAATTAGTTTAGTGCTAAAAAATATAACTAACTAAAACTTTTGCTGAAAACGGAAATTCAGCAAAAAAAATTGCTGAAAACGAGTACACTTGATATACAAGACGTTTTACTAATTTCTCTACTAACTTATTTTTTGAGTATATAGGCCTATTTATATTTAAGAATTAAATTCAATAGTCTTTTATTTAACGTGTACCAAAATTCTGCAAATAGTTGATAAAACACCTCAACAAGCTTTCAACGGTTTGAGCTTTGATAGATGATTCATATTGTAACTGAAAGGTTAATTTAAGCTGGTCGGCTCAGTGGCCTATTCTTATTTTAAAAATGTAATATTTGATTGTTTTTTTGTTTTAACTGGCTTTAGGCCCTGATTTAGTAGTCGGGCCTAAAGCTAGTTAAAGCATTTAATATATATTTGAATGCATTATCAACAGTTACTTTTCGTCTCTTCTTAAACACTAATATACGTATTCAAAATGAAAAAGTTTATGCTAACTAACTCGGTGCTAACTTTTTTACACACAAATTCCCATAAGGGAAAGCTGGCAGCTAGTTAGTTAGCATATGCTTTTTGATTTTGAATACGGGGGTAAAAATATTTGTTTGCTGTTTAAAGCTGTAAAGTTTTTAATTAATGGCATTTTGGAAGTAATTTAAAATGGGTTTATTGGAAGTGAGAAATCAGCATACATATATGTAACAGCGCATAGAGAAAGGGACCTAAGGGTAAAAAAATCAATTTTTTTTTTTTTTTTTTTTGGACAACATCTGAGCATCGAATGAGACCGATCCCATGCTCTCCTGACCTTAGGTCCCTTTCTATCCTTAGGTCCCTTTCTATTTTATGCGTCACATATAGCTAATTTATATGCAGTGAAAAAGACATTCTTGTGTGTGAAAGAATTGTTTGTTTTTTTTGCTGGGCTGTGATATTTTTTTTTATTTTTTTTTATTTATTTTTATTTAAATTCTGTATTTTATGCAGGGTTGGCAGGCAATACCGCTTAAATACCATTAAATACCGTCGATTCAAAACCCTTTCAACTGACTACCGTTACCCCTAAAATACCGTTACCGAAATGCCCGGAATACCGTTATCCTTAAAATACCGTTACCAAAATAACTGAAATACCGTTATCCTTAAAATACCGATACCAAAATAAATGAAATATCAATACCCTTAAAATACCGTTACCGAAACAAATGAAATATGGTTATCCCTAAAATACCGTTACCCTTATTTTGAATTTTCTGCTTTTGGTAATTTTACGTGGTTATTGAGTTTTTTTTGTACTTTAAGTTGATAAATTGGTTGTGTTTTTAATCTCGTTGGTTTTTTGTAAAAAAAAAAACTATGGGATGGCTCGAAATAACTGACTACCATTACCCTTAAAATACCGTTACCGATATAACTGAAATACCGTTAACCTTAAAATACCATTACCGAAATAACCCAAATATCGTTATCTTTAAAATACCGTTACCGAAATAACTCAAATACCGTTATCCTTAAAATACCGATACCGAAATAAACGAAATAGCGTTACCTTTAAAATACCGTTACCGAAATATCGTTACCCTAACGATAACCGCATTCGTTTCGGTTACCATCCATTATTTTATGTCATGCATTATATTTCTGTATTAAACCAAAGATTTCTTTTAAAAATTAGATTTGAAAACTGAATAAGAATTGTATATTCAATAAATTTATCCCTGATAATGGTAGAAAAAACCCACAGCAACATTGGATGAAGTAATGAAATAAATAATCTTTTATTTGCATTAGGAAAAAAACTGTTAGAAATACCTAAAATTTGAATGGAAAAATATTGGTTTTTGATCCCACTTTTTAATCCTTAAAGCACCGTAAGTTGTTTTTCAAGTGAAAAAAATTCACTCGAACTTTAAAGGCTTTAAACTGCAATTTAAATTATAAAAATGAACATTTTTTTAATTTTATAACAAAGACACAATCACAATATACACAAAATGTCAATTTTTCACCAGAAAAATAATAGTCTTGTATATTAAATTTGTGTCGTGAAAAAAAAACTTTTTTTTATGCTTAAGCACCGTAAGTTGTTTGAGTTTCACGTGAAAAAACTGTTATACTCCAGATAAAAAAATAATTTTTCACGACAATGAGTTCCACGTGGAAATTGTGTAGACTTTGTTTTCACCAACGACTATATAATTAAAAGACTACCCAACTCTCCCTACCTCTATTAAATCACATTTTTCGATACAAACTGTTAATGTTCGAAAGAGGCGATGAAAACCGCCTGTTTTCAGGCAAATTTGATACAGAAGACTATTATTTTTCTTGTAAAAAATTTAGATTTTGTGTTTATTGTGATTGTGGCTTTATAATTACATAAAAAAATTTAATTTTCAGAATTAAAATTGCTATTTAAGGCCTTTAAAGTTTGAGTGAAATTTTTCCACGTGAAAAACAACTTACGGTGCTTTAAACGTGAGATTGGGCTGCCGAAAAAATACGGCATATGTCCAAATTTCACTGAAATTGGAGAGAATCTACTGGGATACCTTCCTTGTTAGGTATTCCAGTGGTTGTATCGGGCTATTCTCAAATGTTGTATTCTTTCAATTTAAATTTTAACAACTCTGTTTTTTGTTAGGACAATACAACGATATATTTAGATAGCATACCCCTTCTGAACAATCTAGTTGATTTTTGTTTATACTGTAAAAGTACGGTAGATAGGATATAGAGATAACAAATCAATAATATGGTAAATATAAATTTAATAAAAAATAAAAGTACCTATTATAAACATTTAATCATCTATGTATGTATGTGACTAATGGTAATGTCCATTAGCATCAAATTACAATAGGATGGGATAAAAACTAAAAGGGCATACAAAATAATTAAATAATTTAAATGAAAATATTAGAGAATTCAATTGTTTAGCCATTACTCGATTAATCAATGAATTTGTATCAAATAATTGTTCGAGTAATTTAATATGGCGAATTTTGAAAAACAACTCGAGAAATTTTGGTCGGTTAATTAATCCAGTGACTCGATAAAATCGAAAAACGTTTTGTTAGTTCAACGTTAAGTATTTAGGGCAAGTCTACGTAAAACCGATTACAGCTAAAACAAATTTTAAACTGTTAATGTTTATAATATTTGCGTTAGAATTAAACGTACTTATGTCGGCAAAACTTTCTAGGAAGAAATGCGAAAAATTTACGTTACCCGGTGTCTTCAAATGCAATAAATGATGTGATATGAAATGTCAAAACGGTTGCAGAGAATCGTCAAAATTATATCAATTGCACGGTAGTGGGCAACGCTTGAAAAATACAAAATTTTATTAAAAATTATTCTTTTCTACCTATAATAAATAACTAAACTTTTCCCAGTTTTTGTTTACTAAATTTACTTTAATGTATGAATTAAAATGAAAACTAAAAGTGACATTTGATGTCAGACGCTAGCATGTCACCGATATTATGATATTGCTTTAACATTGAAATTTAGTGTTTACGCTTGAGGTGAAATCCTTTTGGCAATTGCTTGCTATCATTTCATATATTACTTAATAAACGAAATGAAATAAAAATGAACAAATTTTTTTGAGTGTAGAATTTGAATTTGGAAATGTTTGAAGATATGTTTGTTACTTGCCCTAAAATAAATGTTTATATCTAGGATTAATTGCTGACAGCGGTATTCATAATGAAAATTTAGCATACAGTTAATATGTGTTTTATTCATAATACTGTTGTGAAACTCATTCTAGTAATGTTGCTGAATTCCTTCAATGTTCTACGCTAAAAAACAAAAAATTCTATTCATTATAATAAAAAAACATTATGCCCTGGGTTACGTATTACGAAAATGTTCTAAACGAAAGCAAAGTAACGAAAATTTGTTTTTGTTTTCCATGTATTTTTGACTAATGTAATTATCGATTTCTTTCGTTTAGACTATACAGAGAAACAGGCCCTATATTTTCAAACACAGGGTTGGTCTTAATCGGTGTGCTAAGAAATAATTAAGCATAAACTCTATTCTAAAAAACATTATAGTTAACAGCTCGTTGTGTGCGATGTTTAAGGTGTGCTACTAACTTTTCATTACGAATACGGGGGTGAATGTCCTGTTAAAACTTAGCTAATAGTTATAGACAAATTTTATATAGGATACAACAACAAATGTGACTGTTTAAATCCCACTTACTAGCTAACTTAACATTGTTAAAATGATTATCAAAAGAATAAGATTTAATTGAAATATTTTCTTAATTATCATCAACTTACCTATAGGATCTATACATTCCAAAGTTAGGGCACATTTTATCCATGGCAACAATATTTTTTCTGTTACAAATACAGTATCAACAAATAGTACTGTATCCAAGTCTACCATTCTTAAGAAGAAAAAATGATCTGCATCGGTTTGAAAATAATCAAACATTTTGGGATGTGTACGCGTTGACACCGCTGTCGGTGTATTCCAACCGAGTACACCAGTCTCGGCAACCTTTGCTTGTAGATCATTGAGATCACGACTAGAACCACGTATACGTATATAATTTTCAGCAAATAATATAGATTTTGAACGCATTAGAGCATCTTTTATCACAATTGGACGATATGCATGCATACGTTGATCAGCAACATATGAAGGAAAGACGGATAGGTCATAGGAAATTACTGTACATCTTGAACTGTTACAATAAGCACTTAAGGCTTTTAAGTCGTCCTCCGCTAGGCCAAGATCATAAATTAGTAAATATTCATTTGGAAATTTTGAGGCTATATTTTGTGATAGTAATATGGCTGAAGGTGCTTGTCCCTCTTGAACATAAGTGACTATGGTGAAATTTGCTTTGGTACCATTAAAAAATGGTGTTGTATGTACATGAGCCTGCTTGGTTTGATGTTTATTATAAACATTAATACCACTTTGTTGTTCGTGTTGTTCAAGAGGTAAATGTTGAATTTCTACTACGAAACCTTGTTCATCCTTGCTCTCTCCTTGGATTTTTTGTTGATTATTATTGGCATCATATTTATAGTACTGAGATTCGGAATTTTTTGTTGGTTGCGATGAAGTAAAACCCAATATTGATAAATACTTTTCATCAATCTCAAGTTTCTTTTGTTCCGAAACGCGTAAATTTTCCTGAAAATTTAAAAACAAAATCAATAATAGAGAATCAAAAATATATTAAAAATAGCCTTAAAAATGATGTAAAATATATTTTTAAAAAATCTAACAAGTTTTAACCAGTGTTGCCATTTCAGTGCTTTTCGGGTATTTTTTGGTGCTTTTTTCCTTCCCATACCCGGTGATTTTTTACAAATACCCGTTTATAAAAAGCGGGTATTTACAGTGCTTTTTCAGATTTCTGGCAGTGCTTTTAGTGCTTTTTGCACAGTTTATATTTTTGGTATTTGTTCTCCTTTTTTCGATTTTTCTTGAATTTTCTGTCAAAATTGAAAAAATAATACGAAATATACAAAAAATACATTTTTTCACAATGTTTGTAGTACAATTTTAAATAACAACTTCGTTATATTTAAACTTCAAAATTTTGAAATATTAGTTTGGTGCTTTTTTACCCCTTTTTTTGGTAATTTTTTGAACCTTTTTATACGATTTTACAAAGCTAAAATGTGTTTTTAAAATCTTGACTTAAATTTTAAAAAAAATTATTATCGTGCTTTTTTACCCCATTTTGGATAAATTTTTACCCTTTTTACCCGTTTTCAAAATGCTCTCGGTGCTTTCCTGCCTTCAAGAGTTGGCAACACTGGTTTTAACAGACTTGTAGCTTAATCACAACTTGAATATTCATTACACTTATCAACTTAAATTATTCAAACTCTTTCTAGGTATTTTTGGTTTAGAATTAAAATTTCTTTAAGTTTTTTTTAATGCTGCAAGAGAATATTTAACTAATTGTAACCGTTTCTAAACGAAAATAATGTAGTGTGAACTTAAGTTATAAATGCCAAACTAAATTATCTTATATTCTTTTGAATGTTCGCAAACATTTCTGTGTTCAGAATTGTCAAGAAACTGCAATGGGAGCCTTAGTAAATTGAATAAAACTTCAAACTACCCTATAATTGTCAAATGTCAATGAAGAAACGTAATTATAAATCCTGGATTCTTACTCATGCCACACAATCCAAAGTCCGGCCTTATTAAAGGTTGCTTTAAAAAAATAAGGGAACAAATTGAGTTTAGGTGCAATTCTCAGATTTTTTCCACCAATAGCACTTTTTGGGATGAAAAGCAAGAAACTATTTTTTTTTTAAACATATTAGAGTTATTTCAGGTCGAAAGGTTTAAAAGAATTCTTTAATTCACATTTTAACAATTTCAATCAACCCAGCAAAAAAATACCTGACCAAGATCCGTAAAAGCACCTATACTGTTCGGCACGAAGGCGTACAAATTGAGGTGAAAAACGCATTTTCTTAACATTGGCTTGTCATAGGAGAGAAGTTGTTTATGCTACTTTAAGTCTGCTTTGCACGTCATAAAAATGATTGCTTGGATGTTCTTTTTTATATAGGAAAGCAATTCATTTTTTTTACTATCTAAGGAGAGATGAAAAGTACCTTCTTGGGAATGCATTCAAAAGTCATAAATATCACTTCTTAAATATATGTATATTTGAATGCATTCACAAGAAGTTACTTTTCATCTCTCTAGACTAGCATTATGTTTTTAAATATTTTATAAAGTTACCACTTGTCTCAACACAAGTGTGATGACACAAGTATGATGAAAAGTATGCTGAAATTGTATGGTGTTTGAAAAAGTATAAAAGAAAATCTTTTGAGTGTTCAGACTGTTATCGACACACACACCAAATAAATTCAAAACAGCCCTGTAAACATTTGGAAGATATCTTCCAGAAGATATTAAAGCGATATCTTCTATTTTTCATTTGAATGAAAATAATCAAGTAGTATTTTGAAATTATTTTCCTTTGATCATTTGGAAGATAATTCGGTGATATTTGGAAAAAATAATTCAAAAATTGAATTTTTTTTCATAAATTTTTATGATAATTTGATGCGGCAACATTACCTTTTTATCTTCCGGAAGATAAAGAAAATTTGTTGGAAATTTTTTGTCATTTTGGAAAAACTGAAAACAAAATTTGTACATAAACAACCAACAGATACATAGAAAACAAATTCCTCGAAAAAATCAAGATTCAATGTGCGGAAAAAATCGGCTACGATGAAATCAAGATAACTAATGTGTTGGTCAATGGATTATGTACGCAGATATTCCTTTTCAGGCTTAAATTTAATAATGAAAAAAATAAATCGTTTATTTTGTACCGGGGAATTCATTTGGCGATATCACCTTTTTATCTTCTAGGTGATAAATTAGCGATATCGCCAATTTATCTTCCTGGGGTATTGCTTTCGTATTGCCTGGAAGTATTGCTTTCGGGTAACAGTTGTTCCCGACGGAAGAAACTTCCGCAATACGAAATTGATATTGCCGGCAATAAATGTTTTCTTCCTGGCAATATGATCGGCGAGTCTTCTTCGTATTGCCATGCTTGCTGAGAGATATCTGTATTAGAGTTCGTCATAAAAATTAGATTTTCGGATATCATCACTTCTTTTTAAGGTTTTCTAAATAGAAAAAAAGAATGGCGTTTTTTTCTTTTTTATTTCAACTCCATCCACTGGCGCAAGTCGGCCAAAAACTCTGATTTTAAGCCCCTTTTCCTCCAGAGCAAAAACAGCTGCATTTATAGGAAATCTGACTTTACCATTCGATTATACAACAAAATTTAATATAAAAACCTTTTTTTGCATTTTCAAAATACACCAGATATCCATTAGAGTGGTACGAAAATCCACTTTTTTTTCAAAAACTTCTAAAAAGTTACTTTCTTATTACACACAATGAAACTGTATTTCCGGCTTAGTACATGGGTACAAAAATTTTGGATATACCGCGAACCGTTAAAAAGTTATTAGCTAATCAAATTTAGAATTTGTTTTTAATTCAATGAAAAAGTATTTGAGCTAATTAAAATGCAGCTTTCAATACTCGCTGCCGCATTATAAATATATTTTTTAGTAAAGACAAAATAACTTGTAAGTTTTGTAATGTTTATTAAGGCACATCTACACGGGATAGAAAACTCGCGAGAGTTTATGAAAATGCAGCTCTGCATGGGCCTACGAAATGTAATCTCTAGAAAATTGACAATTGCTGTCATATACAATTTCTTTAATTAGCAACAATTTTTAAAATGTCTTGTAAGATTATTGAACATTTAATTTTATTAAATGCACCTTTTGGTATTTGGAGAAAAAATTATTCTGTGAAATACATCAATTTTAATAAAAACAAAAACTTGACAACCAGAGATGGTGCATTTACGATAAAAATTAGTGCCAATAATATTAGAGATGACAATTTTAGCGCAAACTCTACGAGATTTCTATCCCGTGTAGATGTAACATTTTAACGGGTCGCGGTATATCAACAATTTTTGCGCCAATGTTCTCAGCAGGGAATACATTTTCATAGTGTGTAATAAAAAAGTAACTTTTTTGAAATTTTTAAAAAAAGTGGATTTTTGCATCACTCTAATGACTATCTGCTGTATTCAGAAAATGCAAAAAAATGTTTGTTATTTTAATTTTTGCTGTAGAATCGAATGGTAAAGTCAGATTTCCCAGAAGTGCAGCCGTTTTTGCTCTGCAGAAAATGGATCTCCAAATCAGCGTTTTTGGCCGACTTGCGCCAGTGGAAGGAGTTGAAATAAAAAATTAAAAAAACGCCATTCTTTTTTTTGATGCAAAAACTTAAAAAGAAATGATGATATCCCAAAATCAAAGAAATTTTATATATTTCTGACGAACTCTAATCTGTATACCTTTCGTACGGCACCAAAACTTCCTATAGTTACTTTGGAACAAATATGAAATAAACCGAAAAAACGAAAAATTGGGCCATTTTTTACCCCATTTTTTAACCCTTAAATATGAGATGTGCAGCTAAAAAAAAAATACGTGTCCTTTAAATTTTTCTGCTCTACAACATATCCTAAGCTCATTAAGATCTAACTAAAGTAAAATTTCTCTAAACATTTTTTGAGTTTTTTTTCAGTCCAGTAATATTCAGCAAGGAACAACTTTTAGTGATTGTAGCAAGGATTTTTTTCATTTGCAATCGAATAAGTGTTAGCAAAACTTTTGCTGAAGATTACTATTTTTTTGTGAAAATCAGCTCGCAGATTTTCAGCAAACCTTTTGCTGAAATTACCAACTTTTTTGCAAGCAGGCTCCTGCCTAAAAATTTGCTGACAAAGCAAAATTTTTTGCTGACTTTACTGACTTTTTTTAGTGTAGGTTTGAACGAATTTTGATAAGTATTAATTGGGACAGGGCATATGTAAAATAATTTTTCAAATAGATTAAGAAATGCGTTTTTGGGAATTTTTTTTTGAATTTTCCACTTTAAACCGCCATAGCTTTGATGACCCCTGCATAAAGTCATTCACGCGAACGAATTTGAACAGTTCAAATGTTAGGTTATGTGTACACAAAACACCATTATTCAAAACCTCAAAACGAAAATCGCTTTTTTTACCCCAAATATTACAAGTTTTTAGGAAACTGTCGCGCCGTTATTTACGCAACGCATCAATTCGAAAATATAACCTAACAGAAAGCATAGCCCGAAACTATACTGATTGCACCGATAATTGAAATTCCCTACCCGGAATATGACACAAATAGGGTTTTATATAGTCGCATTGCTCGACTTTAAATTTTTTTACTTATATTTATTGTTTTAAAATAATATTCAAATTTAGGTATTCAACGAATATGAATCATTTAATAAACATTTATTATAAAAAAATATATACCTAATTAAGTGATTATGAATAATAATTTGATAACCTTATAACATGTTTATAAAATGAATTTTGTATGAAAAATTTGTTTCATAAGTCACTTATAAATTTTAAAAGTCATTATGCATATGACACTTATTCTTTAATGTTATCAAAATGTAAATAGACAAATTAAAAAGTTAATAGATTTTTTTTAATTTATGCACACCAGGGTGACCCTTAGAAAGAGATTTGTCATTACACCCTCAGTTTTATTACAAATGGTTCCAAATGGAAGAAATCGATTTTTTTTTAAAAGTTAACCCGTGCCGAAAGTTGGCCAAAAATATGCCATTTAGAAAAAAAAAGTGTATTACACTGAACATTCTATAAGTGTCACCTACAGGAATCAATTTTTTTAAAAAAGAAAATAATATACATATAAAATACCCAATACCCCTTCCAAAATTATGGAATAGCAATATTTGGCCTTAGATTTTTGTGACGATTAACAAAAAATTAAGTAAAACTTTGGAATTAATTTTCTGACGATTTTGTAGCCTGACACTTATAGAATGATGACACTTAAAGCAGGTGACATTTATAAAACTTTTAGCGTATTATTAAAAATTCCCAAAATTCGAAATTCGGAAGAGATTTTTTTTTATTTCATTTATTCATTTACTATAGTCAAAATTATTCAGATATCGAATTCCGATTCCATGAGTTATTATTAACCCTTTCGACCCCAACTTTAAATGGCTGGGAATTTTTAGACCAAACTTCTTGTAAATGCAGATCTATGCCAAAGAAATATTTTTTTATTACTTTTGTGGCTTTGCAGCACCCCCTAGCGGAGATATTTGGAATTAAAGTTCAAAAATTAATATGCTGCCGGTCCCGAACGGGTTAAGATTTTTTAGAAATTTTAATTTTATATTTTTTGTATTACTAAACTCTACATAAAAATTTTGGATTTTTTGAATTTTATTCATCACAAAATTTTTAAGATTAATTTAAACAAAAAATTTATTTTTCCTTAAATTTTGCTGTGAGAAAAAATGTGTGTTGACACTATGAAAAATATCTCGCAAATCAACACTATCAAAGACTGCTAAATGAAATTGTACACAGGTATTCTAGAACAGCAATGCTACTGAGTAAAAAAATTAAAAAAAAAATAAATAAATATGGGCATTTCCATCATGTCGAACGGGACCGTCGTACACCTTTAAAGTGAAAAAAAGTCAAAATAAAACGGATTTTTATTTTGACAATAGGCTTTACTTATATCTTTTTATTAGCCCTACAATTGGTGCTGAGGTTGATTTTTAGCAATTTTTCGTTTTCAAGATAATTGTAAAAAAACAAGGCATTCGCACTAGACAAAAACAGAAGTGGTTTTCGCGGCTAACAATTAAAATGCCGATTTCAGCGAAACCTGAAGCAATATTTCAATGTGACTAATTTTACACTGTTGTGCATTGATGTCCTTTAAAAATGGTTGTAATTTTACCCAAAAACGATTCATATTATTTTTTTAATTTAATTTTATTCACTGTCGCACGGGACATTTTTTTCCATCATGAGATTTATGTTGTTTCTGTTGCTCTTTTTACGAAATTATATATAAACAAGCTCAGTAAAAATGTTTTTAAATCGACAGAAGTATTCAAGGTATTTATTTTAATATAATAACCAAAAACAAACTTAAAAGAAATATGTAGTATGAATTAACCCAGCAAAATTGTGGGATGGAAAGAACCCATTGTAGAACAACTTGTACGTGCATGCAACCTGTTATAATTTATGTTCTATCATCGGTGATTTTTGTTTGAGTTTGTCCCAAAAGCAACAGGTTCTTTTCCTCCAAACTAGAACAGGTTACTTTGGAACCGGTTCTAGAACCAGTTATAGAACTGGTTCCGCGACAGTGAAACCTTCCATTTTGACTCCCAGGAATCAGTTCTAGAACCTGTTCCACGTAACTGGTGGTAAAAACACCTGTTCTAGAACACATTCAGAGGAAACCAGTTCAAAAAACTTTTGCTGGGAAGTATTTATTTATATGAAAATATAAAACACAGTTTTTTTTTGCTTTTACTTCTTGACCATGGTGCATGCCAATTTTAAAAAATTTAAAAGTATGTATTTATATAAATAAATCATTTACATAAGAAAAAAAAATTTTTAATTTTTAAATTTCACCCTTACGATGTCGCACGTGACCAAATGTGTATAAGTACCAAGATCACAATTCTTCTTATTTTTCAGGTAGGTTTTTTTTATTTTAATTGTATAAAAAATCTCTGTTTGTAATCAATATTTGATGAGCTTTCTGCGTGTACTTTCGACGCACTGATAACAAATGTTGTTTTTCAATGTCGCACGGGACATCGAAATATGCGACAATGCAAATCAAAAACTTACAGTTATTTTCAATCGCATTGTTTATTATGCATTCTTTTATGACTCTTTGTACCTTTAGAAATATTTTAGAAAGCAAAAGTCAATGCATAACGTCTCTGTTTAAAAACTTTTATCAAAACAAAATGTGCAATAGAAATATCCAAATAAGAAAAGATGCGCTTGTGCGACTTTGCATTCGAATACCTCGAAATGGGTTATGAATAAATGCGAAATCTTTTTACGTTATTTAAATTTGATTGTTTCCCTATGAAAATATGATAAAACAAAGTGTTTTCAAGAACTTTTAATATTTTAGTCTCGGTGGACCTTTCGGTGGAAATGCCCATATAACAGTAGTTATAGGCACATAACAAGGAAGTTGCTTGTAGGCAACTTTAGGGTCGAAAGGGTTAACCTACTTTAGCTTGGAATCCAAAATGTCCCACGTATTTGATAAAAATGCAAAAACGTATTATTCTGTAAATTTCCTAGTGGGTCTGTTTTTGGTCAAAAGTATAAAAATTAATCCTATGTGGACCAAGTTACATAAAATAATTATTTCTATGAAGTGGGGATTTTTTTTTATCAATTTAAAATCTTTACAATCTTGTAGTAATAATTAAAATGAAGTTGCATGGACTTTTTGACCCCAGACCATTAAGATTTAAATAGTTTTTAAATAAAAGTAAAGTTAATTACAGTGTAATCAAATTTAAGTAATATTCTTCCGAAAATTATGCCAACTTTGATGAAGACATTGAAATTTTGTTCAATTATTGATAAAATAAGCAATTTTCATAAAATGTCCTGGAAAGGAGTTGCTCCAAACACAAACTCGAATTATCATTTTTCCAATTAATTTTTTTCTTTAATATCAACTATTATATGATACCAATAGCAATCGACATTTCCAAATTAGGCATTTTAAAAAATCTTTAAAATTAATTTAAAAAAAACACGCTTTTGCATTTTTATCAAACACGTGGGTAATTTTGGATTCCAAGCTAAAGTGGGTTAATGATATCCGATGATGTCAGAATTCCATGTCTGAATAATTTTGACTATATTAAATGAATGAAATAAAAAACAAATTTTTTCGAAATTTAGAATTTTGGCAATTTTTAATAATACACTTTTTTCAAAATAGCCATTTTCTGCCAACGTTCGGCACGGGTTAACGTTTTCAAAAAAAATCGATTACTTCCATTTGGAACCATTTGCCATAAAACTGGTTGGTGTATTGAACGAAAATCGACAAATCGTTATTTTAAGGGACATCCTAATGAACACTTTATTCTTGTACATGTTTTTTTTAGGTACTCGTGTTTTTTTCCTGTGCGTTGTATTGTAAAATGAATAAGAACAATTGACAAATTCTGCCACCGATATTTAGAGCATTGGTTTGCATATTTTTATGTTAAGAGCATATTTTGAGAAAAAACTCAAATTTTTTAGTATAATTTTGTCATGTGGACCGGGTATAATAAATTCGTGCTGATGTTTGTAACATCGAAAAATATTGGACCTAGACCCTTCCTATCATTTCTACTAATTTAATGAAATTTAGTACTGGTTAGAATCGGTCCATATTTAGATCTAGTGGCCGTATAAAGGTCCCCCAAATATTGCCTAATAATCTTGTTCGCAGGCTAAGTCACAAATATAAATATATTTTAAAGAAATTTTATTATACATACATATGTCGGATATAATCGATCCATATTTGAACCTTGCGCCCGTATGAACTATTATCCGACTTTGTCTTAAATATATCTAACATTAGGCAAAATCAAAATTTTTTACTGATTTCGTAATTTTGGCAACTTTATATACAAATTTTGCCACAAGTCCATTTTAATCCATTAAAATTTGGGATCAAAACATTGGTTCACTAAATTCAGGTTTCCAAATTTCTATGAATTTTTAAAAAGTTTAAAAAAAAAATTCTATGTAATTTCAAACCCTTTTGTCAATTTGCATTTAGTTTAGAATTTATTTAGCCACTTCGCACAGGGCATAAATTCATAAATGGTTTATAAAGTTAAAATAGGTTTACAAGAGAAAATTTTCATAGAAAATTCGTTCCGTAAACCTACTATAACTTTATAAAACATTTATGAATTTACAGATTAACATGGTTATTCACAAAAAACTTTTTGTCTTATTAGAAGCTAATTGAACAATTTTTGTTGTTATTTTACATGTTAATTTGTTTTATTAAACTGTAATACACAGAAAAAACAGTAGGCACCAACAATGGGAATTTGTAAAAGCAATCACATTTTCTTTGAAATTGAAATTTTATTTCCAACAATTTTTTTGTTTGAAATATTTGTGACTCGTTTTTAAATTCATATAAAAATTGTTTAAAAATAAAAATTCAAAGTTACAAAAAAAAACAAATTTTTTTTTGGATTCCCAGCAAACAAAGATGATCATTAATGACTCAGAAATGAGCTCCAAAAACATAAACATTTTTTCACTTTTTCCTATGAAAGTGGTCCGTCCAAAAGAGCCCCCTGTGTAATCAGTAATGACTCAGAAAAAAGAACGTATAAAATCGAAATTTTCCTCATAAATTTAAATAATTTTGGAATCTTCTTTGAGTCCGAAAAATGAACCCCCATTTTAAGACAGCTTTTTAGATTGTAGAGACAACTTTTTGGATTGTTTTTTGAGGGTTCATATATTCTTCCAAAAACAGAGTGTTTTCAAAAAAACAATAATCATTTCTACGAGCCATTTAAGAATCTTATTTATGAGCGCTCCGAACTTGCTGGCTGGGTTTACAAAATTCTTTGTTGGTGCCTTTTTAAAAAGTTTTTTTTTTTGTATTTACAAATTTGGTATGAGAAAGGTGTTTAAAATTTAATTAGAATTTTGTAAAATTCAAAAAAAATTTTTTGAATACAAGCCTAATCTTTTATCTTCTGTTTTGTTAGCAATTGAAATAAATTTGACAAAATATACTATAATTGTATTAAAAAACGAGTAAAAAGGTTAAAGTCGGGCATGCCGACTATAGAATACCCTACACCAGTCTGGGTAAAAGCCAACTAATGTCACCAAAATCAATAGGCTGCGTTATTGGGCCAATATAGGTCTGTGTACCAAATTTCATCAAAATATCTTAATATTTGCGACCTGCAGCGTATAAACAGTATAATTTTGGTAGGACCCTTATATGGGCACTAGGTCTAAACATGGACCGATGTTCATCAAAATCAATAGGCTTCGTCCGTGGGCCAAAATAGGTCTGTGTACCAAATTTCGTCAAAATATCTTAATATTTACGACGTGCATCGTATAAACAATATAATTTTGGGGGGACCCTTATATGGGCACTAGGTCTAAACATAGACCGATGTTCACCAAAATCAATAGGCTTCGTCCTTCGGCTGCCATAAGTCGGTGTACCAAATTTCATCAAAATATCTTAATATTTGCGACCTGCAGCGTATAAACAATATAATTTTGGTAGGACCCTTATATGGGCACTAGGTCTAAACATGGACCGATGTTCACCAAAATCAATAGGCTTTGTCCTTGGGCCAACGTAGGTCTGTGTACCAAATTTTATCAAAATATCTTAATATTTGCGACCTGCAGCGTATAAACCATATAATTTTAGTAGGACCCTTATATGGGCACTAGGTCTAAACATGGACCGATGTTCACCAAAATCAATAGGCTGCGTTACTGGGCCAATGTAGGTCTGTATACCAAATTTTATCAAAATATCTTAATATTTACGACCTGCAGCGTATAAACAGTATAATTTTGGTAGGACCCTTATATGGGCACTAGGTCTAAACATGGACCGATGTTCACCAAAATCAATAGGCTGCGTTATTGGGCCAATATAGGTCTGTGTACCAAATTTCCTCAAAATATCTTAATATTTACGACCTGCAGCGTATAAACAGTATAATTTTGGTAGGACCCTTATATGGGCACTAGGTCTAAACATGGACCGATGTTCACCAAAATCAATAGGCTGCGTTATTGGGCCAATATAGGTCTGTGTACCAAATTTCATCAAAATATCTTAATATTTACGACCTGCAGCGTATAAACAATATAATTTTGGTAGGACCCTTATATGGGCACTAGGTCTAAACATGGACCGATGTTCAAAAAAATCAAACTTGTTCGTCCTTGGGCCAACATAGGTCTATGTACCAAATTTCATCGAAATATCTTAATAGGTGCGACCTGTAGAGTGCGTACAAGATTGCATGGACAGACAGACAGACAGACAGACAGACAGACGGACGGACGGACGGACGGACAGACGGACATCGTTAAATCGAAATAAAAAAAATTTCTGAACCGATCGGTATACTATAAGGTGGGTCTACGACCAATATTTTTTGGTGTTACAAACATCAGCACAAACTTATAATACCCTGACCACATAGTGGTGTAGGGTATAACAATTTGTTAGTAAGGGTTTTTAAAGAAAAATGTGTTTTAAGAGCATATTTTTTTAATTTTAAGAGTATAATTTCCATTTTTAGGGAATTTTTTATGGACATAAAATGGATTTTTTAGGGCACATTTCTGGTTGCCTTCGTAATTACATACAGTAGTAGACTAAAGTGGATACATATTTGAATATTTTTAAATTTGTATTAATAACTTTTGTTCAATTTGTGATATCAAAGTGTAGTTTTTCCAGTTTTTGAAGTGGCCAGGTCAGAGCCCCGATTTGAATCCCATCGAGAATTGGTGGGCAATTGTCAAAAGAAGACTCTCCCAATGCGAACGAGCACCGACCAACTTAGATGATCTTTGATCAGGAGTTTCAGCGGAATGGACTAATATTCCACCTCAAACTATTAAAAATCTCGCGGAAAGCATGCCTTCTCGCATAAAATCTGTTTTAAAGCACAAAGGACTTTGGACAAAATATTAAAGAAAGAACTTGCCGAAAATTTCAAATATGAACAATACTGGATAAAAGTAGTCACAATTTGCAATTATTTTTTTATTAACTTCTTAGTGATATTGTCTACTGTATTTAGGTTTTTATTGAAGAAGAATGTTTTAATTTTATGCTTTAAAAAAATCATTTAAGTTTCTATAATAAAATAAAAATTATAACAAATTTCGAAAAATGTTGAATTAATGTATCCACTTTAGTCCACTACTGTACAAAAACTTAATAACTATTAATATTTTCTAATTTTGGACCAAAAAAATATTTGTTTAGTTTGTGATAAGAAAATATATGTATGTATTTGTAATTAATCGTAAAATGGGTACAAGAATAACAGCTATTGGTTTAAAGATAATTAACACGTTATTGATATGGACTACTGTATAGGCCATCGACATGATATATTTGTCTAATTTAACATACGCCTTACGAAGACGTACGCTTAAACCCTTTTCAATTGAATTTGACAACATTCCTTCCTTTGATATTTAGAAAATTCAATTTAATATAGGCAACGAGCATAGAATCTCAAGAGATTCCAGGATACCCAACCCCTGTTAATCACACTCTTGCTGCGTCTGGCGTAGATTTGAAGAAATTTAGCAGTAGTTGAGAGTCTTATGTACGGACAGACCGTGAAATGGCAATTTCGGTAAGCCATTTTGTAAAAGATTAGATTTAATGAAAAAAATTAATGATTAAAATTGATTGCAATTCTATAAGGAATGAATTCAACATAAGAACGCATTCTATTTAATATTAAGCTTTGGAAATGAAGCCTAAGAATTAATTCTAAAGGAATGTTTTGATAGAATGGGATATGTTCAATTTCTAAAGCTGAATTCAAATTTGTGCGAATTAAGCTAAAATGTAATTAGTTCTTTCGAAGCTCTGGTTTCAAACTACGCAGTACTAAATGAATGACACTAAAAATTCTTCATTCAATTACTAAAATATTGAATGAACATTCTTATTAAGGCTTTGGGAATGAAGCTTGTGAATGAATTATTTATATATGTTTTAACGAAATATTATGTCAGCATTTTTAAATTCTAAATTAAATTTTCCATGAAATAAGTTTAAATTGAAAGAATTCTTTCCCAGTTCTGGTACCAACTAGAAATCATTATTTTTTTATTACTAGGCAAATATGAATACTGTTTTTCAAATAAGCTTAAAATCCTGCAATAAGACTAATTGAATACTACACCTAAAATTGTTAGGCATTAAAAATAGGGAAAATAAACTAAAAAACAATCCTTTTATCAAATTATTGGTATCTCCAATCAATTTTAAGATTAATATCAGCTTAGTAATTCTGTACAGTAGAAGCAGCCATTTATTTAATGAATATACTAGAAAATTGGTGTCATCTCACATTTATTAAAAAATTTTCAATATTGGAAAGTGGTAACTACAAGTACAGGTATCCTAATCAAATATGACCTTAAAGTCGAGTTTCTGTAGAACCAACCGAATTGTGGATTGTATTGATAACAACACGGTAAACAAAACCCATGTGAAAATCGAAATATATATGAACACACATGATCATACATTGACTTGTATATGATCATGCATGGGCATACATTGTCATATACGTACATGCATAGTTCAATGTATGACCATACATGATCTCATATATTTCCATATATCTTTGTATCCGAAATTTGAGGGTATATGACCGTACATGTTCATATATGACCATATATGCTCACATATGATTCATGTATGCTCATATATGATCATATATGGCCATATACCTCCATATACCCTCAAATTTCGGATCCAAAGGTATATGGAAATATATAAGATCATGTATGGTCATACATTGAACTATGCATGTACGTATATGACTATGTATGCCCATGCATGATCACATACGAGCCAATGTATGATCATGTATGCTCATATATATTTCGATTTTCACATGGGTATTTATTTTCCAAACAAAACATATAAATTCAAAATTGGACATTAAAATTAAAAAGTGTTTGTGGTGTAGAGTTGGCCTAGTACGCCAGATTTCCGAGTTCGAATCCCGCAAAAGACAAAGATTTAGATTTTTTTTTAATTAATATAAAATATTCATATGTATAAATAGCATGGATGGTAACCGATACGAATGCGGTTATCGTTAGGGTAACGATATTTTAGGTTATTTCGGTAACGGTATTTTAAGGGTAACGCTATTTCATTTATTTCGGTATCGGTATTTTAAGGATAACGGTATTTGAGTTATTTCGCTAACGGTATTTTTAAGAAAACGATATTTGGGTTATTTCGGTAACGTTATTTTAAGGTTAACGGTATTTGAGTTATATCGGTAACGGTATTTTAAGGGTAACGGTAGTCAGTAATTTCGGTGCATATCGCATTTTTTTTTTTTTTTGAAAAAACCAAACTAAAGTAAAAACAAAACGAATTAATTGATTAAATTTTTATGAAATACTCAAAAATCACGTGTAATGATTAAGAGCAGAGAATTAAAAATAACGGTAACGGTATTTTAAGGATAACGCTATTTCATGTATTTCGGTAACGGTATTTTAAGGTTATCGATATTTCATTTATTTCGGTATCGGTATTTTAGGGATAACGGTATATCAGTTATTTCGGTAACGGTATTTTAAGGATAACGGTATTCCGGATATTTCGTTAACGGTATTTTACGGGTAACGGTAGTCAGTTGAAAGGGTTTTGAATCGATAACGGTATTTCAGCGGTATTGCCTGCCAACCCTGATAAATAGTAAATACGGCTAAGAAAATTAAAAGTACTTGTGGTGCACTGGGTAAGAGCGTGAACTATTAACCAGAATAGCTGGAATCAATACAAGAAAATTCAAAAAAAAATTTTTAATTTCAATAAAATTTTGTGGAACATATTTGCTTCACGACCAAAAATATAATTTAATATAAAGACAGTTGTTGTAACCGCATGAATTCGATTGGCAACAAATTCGGTGGCCACAACTGGGACTGTTTTCTGGGTGAAGAAATAGTAGGGGTTTTCATATAAACTCGTAAATTCCTTGTAAACCTTGCATAAAAACAAACCATATTTTTTATCTAGGAGTGGTCCTCCAATGAATACTAGATTTACACCGTTTACGAGTAGAATATGAGTTTATATGAAAACCCCTAATATTAGAAGTAAAAATGATATTTTCACATGAAAATTTTAATCAAAATTTGGTTTTACATTACCCGGATAAAAATTTTATTATGGTGTATAATATAATTGCATATTTCGAGAGACTATATTCAAAAGTCTATCACCATTGAATTCAGCGTACTCGAATTAGCTTTACCAGTAGAGTGTCCAGCTTGTTAAAATTTGCGAACAGCACAGTGTAATAGCACAGTGTAATTAATTCAAATGAAATTCCTTTCATGAAAATGTTATTATACCCTACACCACTATGTGGTCAGGGTATTATAAGTTTGTGCTGATGTTTGTAACACCAAAAAATATTGGTCCTAGACCCACCTTATAGTATACCGATCGGCTCAGAATTTTTTTTTTATTTCGATTTAACGATGTCCGTCTGTCCATGCATTCTTGTGCGCACTCTACAGGTCGCTAATATTAAGATATTTTGATGAAACTTGATACACCGACTTATGTCGGCCCAAGGATGACGCCTATTGATTTTGGTTAAAGTCGGTCCATGTTTAGACCTAGTGCCCATATAATGGTCCCCCCAAAATTATATTGTTTATACGCTGCAGATCGCAAATATTAAGATATTTTGATGAAATTTGGTATGCAGACCTACGTTTGCCCAAGGACGAAGCCTATTGATTTTGGTGAACATTGGTCCATGTTTAGACCTAGTGCCCATATAAGGGTCCTACCAAAATTATATTGTTTATACGCTGCAGGTCGCAAATATTAAGATATTTTGATGAAATTTGATACACAGACCTATGTTGGCCCAAGGATTTTGGTTAACACTGGTCCATGTTTAGACCTAGTGCCCATATAAGGGTCCCCCCAAAATTGGCTTGGTTACAAAGTGCAGGTCGCAAATATTAAGATATTTTAATGAAATTGGGTTCGCTGACTCACATTATAGAAAATTTTGACACAAGTCCCATTTTAACCCATTCGAATTTCGGATCCAAACATTAGTTGGCTTTAACCAGACTGGTGTAGGGTATTCTATAGTCGGCATGTCCGGCTTTAACCTTTTTACTCGTTTTATACTGATTTTTAGTACAATTTTATTTAGTAATCATTTTTGCTATTCTCTTATTACAAATTACGGATTTTTTTACTAATTTTCGCTGCTGATTTCAGCAAAACATTTTACTAATTTTTCAAAACCGGGTGCTAGCAGAAATATATACTAATTTAGTTTAGTTTAGTTTTACACTCAGAAAATTTTATTGTATCTCCAATGCATAAAAAGGTAATAAGGAGTGTAATTTTTCAAATTTGGAATTTTTAAACTAGGCTATGCTCCAAATCATTAAAACTAAAATGAAAAAATTTATAGGAAAATATTCAGTACCTTCATAAAATTGTGTCAACATAACATTTCGATTTAATTATCGACAAATGGAATGAAAATCCATACAAAGCAGTACTTTTTATTTCAAAAGATTTAAAAATGGCAAGAAGTACGGTAGATTAGACCTGAAACCTTATTTTGAAACGTCTATCGGCATTGAAAATTTTGGTTTGAAGTATCTCGTTTTGCATGAAATTTGCAAATGCGGCGAAAAGACATCTCCATATATAACAACAGGTACAATTAATGGAGATGTGTACAGGGAAGAGTGCCTAAAAAAAGATTAATACCTTTTATAAAAAAACACGGTAGATCTACTCTATTCTGGACTGATTTGGCTCCAGCTCACTATGCATCAATGACCTTAAATCTGCTCAGAGCTAATAATATTGAATTTGTTGGAAAAGACATGAACCCACCAAATGTCCCACAATATCGATCCATTGAAAGGTATTGTGTTCTAATAAAAGCGAATTTAAAGAAGACCAAACAGACTGCTAATGACATAAAAGATTTTGAAAAAAGTGGAAAGTTGCATCCAAAGCAATAACAAACAGCACTGTCAAAAACTTAATGGAAGGCATTCGGAAAAAAGCTAAGATTGGAGTGGACCACAAAATGAAATGGATATTTTTTTGTTCTTATATACTTTTAATACTCTTATTTATCAGACAAAATAATAAAAGTAAAAATAACTATTTATTTAATTGTTGTTTTTTCTTACAAAAATTCCAGATTTGAAAAGTTACACTCCTTAACTAGAGAACCGTTTGCAATTTTGAATCCAAATTTCAAGTACGATGAAGTAACTATACGCTTGTTACAATCGAAAGAAAAAAGTTTTTATTTAAATTTTTTTTTTTTAGATTTTACAGTTTTTTTTATTTTTTAATACACTTTTTTGCTAATTTCAGCAGATTGATTTTAAATTACAGTTTACAACAATTTACTGAAATTTAGTACCTGCAACTAATTATTATAATAATTTCATTGTACTAAAATTATTGATATTTAGTAAGTTTTTTAACTGATTTTAGCAAATCGATTTCGAATTGCAGTTTACAACAATTTTGCTAAAATTTGGTAGCGACTACTAATTTTTTATACTAATTTTGTTGTACTACAGATCAGCAGACATGTGTTGCTAAAATTAGCAAAAAATACCGCTGGGCTCAAAACAGTTAAATTTCCCGTAAAAACATCAAAATTTTCAGTAGCCATTACAGACTTTGTAGGTTGAGTGTAGCAGAATTAGAATTTGTAAATTTTAAATGTGAAGTGGTTAAAAAAATTTCCTAAAAATTAAAATTTTTCTATTAAAGTGATTCATAGAAAGCAGACCTGTATAAAAGTTTATTTAAAATACCAAGTGTTGGTTTTTAATTTTTATTTAAAAAATAAAAATTGTTTTTTCGACCTTTTAATTGATTAATTAGAAATTTATTAATTCAGTTCGAGGCCAATTTCCTTATTACGAATTAACATAATAAGTACTTTTTTCAAAAACAGCTATTTTTCTTCATCAGGATACTCTCCTGACAAATACTTCACAGAGTTTTTGCTTTCAAAAACCTCTACACTTTCAGGAATGAAAAGACGATCGTTTCGGGGATTTTCCAGGTGTCCCTTTCATCAGTTTTCTTTAGAAAGTGGTGGCAGTAGACTACATTTAATATGAGATTTTGATGCTTCAAATTGCATTGCACTACTGCCACCACTTTCTAAAGAAAACTGATGAAGGGGACCTGGAAAATCCCTGAAACGATCGTCTTTTCATTCCTGAAAGTGTAGAGGTTTTTGAAAGCAAAAACTCTGATAAGTATTTGTCAGGAGAGTATCCTGATGAAGAAAAATAACTGTTTTTGAAAAAAGTACTTATGTTAATTCATAATAAGGAATTTGGCCTCGAACTGAATTAATAAATTTCTAATTAATTTATTTAAAATATATTTTTGAAATAACCACTTATTAATATTTGTAAATTTGAAATAGCAGTATTGTTTTATTTACTAAAATACGCACCTTGAAAATATTAATATTTCAGCTTTGAAATATTAATAATCTTTTATTTACTTCAAATAATTTTAAGTAAGTAATAATAATTTTTATTTATTTCAAATAATTTGGGGTATTTCAAATATTTCAAATATTTGAAATATTTCAAAATATTTCAAAAATGTAGCTAAGTATTTTACTTAACTACATATTTAATTTATTTCAAAATATTTATATTTCAGTAAATGAATGTTCTTTTTAGTTTTGACTCTAGATCATAAATTAATATCACTTTCTGTTTAAATTATTTTCAAATCAAAGATAGATGATACAATTTTTACAAGTAAATTACAAAGAATAAAAATATATTTGAAAGAATTCGATAAGACCAGCAATACAGAATAGGTATTTTCAGCTTTCGTCTTGTGTGGGCTAATATTTTAATGTTTGTCTACTTATGTGACCGCTGAAAGAAAATCGAATTTCGTATCAACAACTCAACTTAGACTAACATCAACGAAATTTAACAATGCTATTTTTATCCTTTGTTATTATTACTCTATCTTGCTTTGAACCTTAATTCTTAAGATATCTCAGCTGATTCTATTCAACTCTGTGTATGATAACCATAGATTTTTGAATTACAACGAACCGTTAAATTTAAATTTAAATGTATATTATTTAAATTATATTTTTGCACCATGTCAATGTGTTTTAAGATGAATGGGGGAATATTTAGTTGATCTCTTATTTTTAAGTAAATGAATGTTCTTTTTAGTTTTGACTCTAGATCATAAATTAATATCACTTTCTGTTTAAATTACACTATGCGACAGTCAAAATCGGGATGGGATGAAACCAACGGGAAATGTTATATCGGTCAAAAACAAGTTATACGTGTCCCAGCGTTTCGCTGGGTCACCCCTAGGAATCGAGATATATCTTTTTTTGACATAACTCGAGAACCACTAGTCTGATTTTGCTCAAACAATTTTAAAAAAATTAAAAATTACAATTCCTTTAATCTGTTCATATAACGTTTTTCTATATACTCAACAGTTTTGCCGGTAAAAATAAATGTTTGTTACCGCTACCATAAAAATCAATATCCTTTTGTTTATTTCTTTTTTTTAATATTTTAGGCAAAAAATATTTTTTTCTTCATACATTTATTTTTACCGGCAAAACTGTTGAGTATATAGAAAAACGTTATATGAACAGATTAAAAGAAATTGTAATTTTTAATTTTTTTAAAATTGTTTGAGCAAAATCGGACTAGTGGTTCTCGAGTTATGTCAAAAAAAAGACCACCAAAGGTCAAATCGATATATCTCGATTCCTAGGGGTGACCCAGCGAAACGCCGGGACACGTATAACTTCTTTTTTACCGATATAACTTTCCCCGGTAGTTTAAACAATAATACAATTATTACAATATTAATTTCAGCTGGTCTATATGATGCGTTTGAGAAACAACACTATACGAAACATAAATAAACCAAATTTTTTCTACATTTTTTTAGGTTAAGCTTATTTTATGTTATCGAATTAGTAATTGAGAAAAATTTCCAATTTTTGTAGTATTTACAGAGCTATGAAACTTACGCCCTTGAGGATTAGTTTTTCTGCGCTTGCACTAAGGGCTTTTAGAATTTTGTTTATAAAATCGTCGTTTTTAGTCGTAGGAGTGCTGGAGTATTTTGATACGGTGCATCATAATCAATCAACTTACGGCTATTTTGATTTCATATTACGATATATACAATTAAAACAATTTAATGGAAAATCACGTTTTTCTAATAATGTGTTTTTTCCATGTGCAGGTTATTAGCCTACAGCAAAACCCCTTTTTCTTGGCGACGGAACCAATTTTTGCAGAGTCAGTGTTTCGAGAGTAAAATTTTCTGTTTCTGGTTAACTTCTCCTAATTCTTGAGACGCGCGCCGGCCATTCCGGGTTCACTGTCACTCCTAACTAGGGTCCGCGAGGTCGTAACTCCCGTTATCCTCAAAAGAGAATACCCTTGCGCCCTATGTGCATCTTGAACTTTTATTTTTTTTTTATATGTCATTTCCTCATGTACATATATTTAAATAATAAATAAAGGACATATATACTAGTGTTTCCAATTATTCGACATAGGCGGTAAACCGGTTAATGCATTATTCGAAAAATCACAAAAATTGATTAACCGGTTATTCGGGTCGGTTAATCGAGAAAATTGGCGATTAATCCATTAATCGTTTAATGCAAAATTAATACATTTCCTTAATTTTTTTATCAATAATACACAAAGAGCTTCCTGTTTTTGTTAAATGAATGATTCAGTTGCCAAATCGATTAACTCCATAAAGAAAAATTAATGAGTCTTAAAGAAAAAATATTATACATAGTACATATACCCGAGTAAAAAAGTTTTGATATAACCATATATTATTTTATGTAATTGCATATAGTAACTTATAGTTACATATGGCCACATATGCTTTTAAATTCAAGCATATATACTTTTATATAGACATATGTTAGATATTTTTTCCTCAAAGGTTTTAATATGGAGACATATGTGATTTTATATTATTACATACTGGCCTACATATAATTGCATGTGTTATATATAAGTACATAAAGTAACATATTACAAATATAATTACATATACGTTTATATATAATTTAGTATGACACTATACATAATATTATAAAACTATATGTGGAGCCATATAAGAAATATTTCACAATTTGTGTTAGATATGATTATATATTGACGAATAAGAACCCATATATAACTTAATATGGTTCCATATCTACAATATTTCATGATTTCTTTAATATATAACAATATAACGTTCTTTATAAAATCATCTATAATTATATATCATCCCACATAAGCAATTATTTCAAAGTGATTTTATATAAAAATATATAAGGTCCATATACACATGTGTGCAATATAATAGATACATTCAAATTTTTTCTAATTTTATTCTCGTTGCCTTTATTTTTAAAGATCAAAATAGTGGATAAATTCACCCCAAAATGCGAGGAGATTGTTCAGAAAATGGTGCAGAAGTTTAGCGTGACGTCTGTTTTTGTATTTTGTCACTTGTTTTAAGTAGGCGTGGTTTTTTATGAAAAATAAGCGATATTGACCTTCTATCAATTTACATAGTAAAATTTAGCGAGTACTGATCAGTTCTGTAAAAACTGTATATTTTTGAAATTCCTACAATATTTCCTTAAGTCTTGCATTATTTTTTTCTACAAATGGTCTCTAGACTTAAAATGACAGTGCCTTAAATATGACTAAATTTTTCTTGTTTGTAGCGATTTTAAAATAAAGTTAACAACACTGATATTTAAATACGGAATGCTTTATACTACAACGTAAAAAAAAGTTTGTCTGATTTGTTATACTATAGCGGTAAGTATAGAATCAGGCCATTCAGTTTAAAGTTTTAGTGTTGTTAACTCAATTTTAAAATCGCTAGAAACAAAGAAAAATCTGGTCATGTTTAAGGCGCTGTCATTTTAAGTCTGGAGACTACTTGTAGATAAAGATAATGCAAGATTTAAGGAAATATAGAATTTCCAAAAATATAGTTTGTATAGATCCTACCATTGCTCGCTAAATTTTGCTATGTAATTTGATAGAAGGTCGATATCGCTTCTTTTTCATTAAAAGCCACGCCTACTTAAAACAAGTTACAAAATAAAAAAACGGCCATTACGCTAATATTCTGCACCATTTTCTGAACAATCTCCTCGCATTTTGGGATGAATTTATCCACTATTTTGATCTTTAAAAATAAAGGCATCGAGAAAAAAATTAGAAAAAATTTTAATGTATCTATTATATTGCACACATGTGTAAAACCGTATTATATTATATGTGGCTCTATGTTAACAACGATTTTGAACTACCCAGTCAGAAATCGCCAGTGGTACAAAAAATCAAGCACTGGCATATATTTGTTCCTTTTACTCCTGCAAGGAGCATAGCACTGGCATACCACTGGGTAACCATGGTATTAAAAATAAATGACTGGCAGAACACTCATTTGGGACTCTTTGCCAGCGTTTGCGAAAAGCGTTTTACCAGTATTTTTTTTACAAAAATTTCGGTGGTTTATAAAAAAAAACCACTGGCAAAGAATTGGCTTAGAGTGATATGCCAAGGTTTGCAACCAGTGGTTATCCAGTGCTACCTAGCCAATGCTACCAGGCGTACAAAAATCAATTCACTGGAAAACCAATGATTTTATAAAAATGCTGATGATTCGTTAAAAAATGTTTGTAGCAAGCAAAAAAAATGTTTTTGGATTTTTTTTTTATTTAAAATTTTTTTTGTTTTATTAAATTAATTTTTTTGTTTGTGGGAAAGCTTCTTCAAGACCAACTTTCTTTTTGCCCTCCAAACACTGGCATACTAGTTACTAAAAATTGTTTGCCAGTACTAGCATTTTGGCACAGCCAGTAGATGTCCAGCTATTATCACTCATCTATGTGTTTAGCCATTAAATATTATATGTCTCGTTAGCTCAGTGGGTAGAGCAATCGTCTGCCAATCTGACGGCCTGGGTTCAAATCACGGCAGGGTCAGAAAAATACATATGAACTTTTTTTTAATTTTATTTTGGAAAATATATTTCCAGACCACCTATTTATTGGTTTTGCCAGCGTTTTGCCAACGTTTAAAAATTTTGTTCCTCCAGTGCTTTTCCGGCGCTTTTTGAATTTTGTAATATTTTACTATTTTTTTTACTATTTTTCTTATATCTTGGTTGTATAACATAATCCTATTAACTTAAATATTTCAGTCTTGTTAACTTTATTTTAAAATTCCTAAAAATAAAGAAAATTTTGTTCATGTTTAATGCACTGTCATGGTAAATCTGGATAAAATTAATGGAAGATTTATCGAAATTTTAGGATCTCCAGCAGACCTTTGGGTTAATCATTATATTTGGAAATTAATTACACATGCAATTACACAATAACATGTAATTGTAATTGAAAAAAAATTCAATTACAATTACATATTATTTGTAATTGTAATTAAAAAAAACAATTACAAGTAATTTGTAATTGAAAATTTTCAATTATACATTACATATAATTGTAATTGAAAAAATGTCAATTACAATTAAATTTTTTCGGAAAAGAAATAATGAGAAAAAGCACAAGTAGGTACTTATCCACGCCTATCCAACCTATCCCAGTCAGTTTTTTCTACAAAATTTTAACAAAAAACACCTTAATTCTAAATATTATTGAAATTTGTAATTGAAATCACTTTCAATTACAATTAATTGTAATTGAAAATTTTCAATTACAGTTACATGAAATGTAATTGAGTTTTTTTAATTTCAATTACATTTATTTGCAATTGCAATTGAAATGCCCCAGGTCTGATCTCCAGATATTGCATATCTTTTTTATTTAAAAAAATAATTTTTATATATTGTTAGATATGGTCATATATAATATGATCTAAAGTATAAGGTAAATTTTTAGATATAATTGTATCAAACTATGTCCACTTTTAAACCATTTTATATAATTTTATGCAAAAAGATATAATTTGATGTAATTGGATGAGGACAAAATTCGGATACAATTGTATCGAATTGCATAAAATTGTATCAAATTGTACCAAATTGTATACAATTGTGTACAATTCGATACAATAAGATACAATAAGATGTTCTCATTTTTCGGATATAATTATATCTAATAACATAAAAGATTATATATAATTAAATATAACTTCATATGGCTCCATATCATTTTTTTTACCTGGGTATTGTTTTTTTTTTAATTCTTATTAAAATATAAATTTTGTCATTTAGTAGTGTTAATATTTATTATCAGAGAAATTTGTTTTGAATATTTTACAGTTAGGAGTCCATAAAATATTTAGGAATAAATATTTATAAAATTCTGAAAGTGGAGTTATAAAATATGTATATAAATTCGATGTGTTTAAAAAAAGTTTTCAAATTAAACAACCACATCTACACCAGAGAAACAGAGCAAAAACCACATCTAATTAGCTCTACTAAAAATTAGTTAAAAATGGCTAAAAACCGCTGAAAGAACACCAAACCTAAAACTGTTACATATCGATAACTCAATGTAAATTTTTTATTTCTTGATAAAAATTTTTTAAAATTTGAGAAACTTTAGATACAACATATCTTTAAATGCAATTTTTAATTAATACATACAATAAATTTAATAAGGCACTTAAAAAAATGTATCCAAAGTTTTTAAGAATTTATTAAGGTTCTTCCTCCTCCTCTTAAGAAATAAAAAACAACGATTTGGAGCATCTTTATAATGCGCCATTAATATAAAAAAAATTTAATTCTCTTTGAGTAAAATTTTAGTTAACTGAAAATACGAATTTACTTTACAAAAATTTAAAAAAAAATTTGCTGAATATTTGCATAATTAGCTGAAGATTATCATAAAGAATTGTTAAATTCTCAGCCTTTTTTCGTTATTTAAGGGCCATTAACAAAATAAACGAAAGTTTGAACTAACTTACGCATAGAGAATTTTCTTGGTCGAGTAACTAATGAAAAAATAAATTTTGTAAGAAAAGCTTCAAAATTTTTATGAAGCTTTTTAATAAAACTTTTTTATTGGGTGTATGAATTGTTTATTAAATAATATGAAATTTTTCAAAAAAAAACTACATCAATTCAATGAAATCTTTCAATGGACAAATTCCAGCGAAACTTCATGGAATCAATGTAAAAATTCATAAATAGCATGTAGACAATTCTCTCAGTTTACAGTTACAGATGTCAAATTTCATATAAATTTAAATATTTTCACGTTAATTTTGTGTCAACTTTAGGATTATTTGTTTATTGTTAATGGCACTAATGCGAAATGTCACTAAATTCCGGGAAACGGGTTTGGTTTCCATGGTATTTCTAGTGGAACATGTTTTAGAAATAATGTGATATTTGAACCGAATATACACACTTTCTTGGGAGATGTAAGATAAGTTGTAGTTTCTACAGAATTAAGATGTTGATTGACAGTTGTGTGACATAGATTTGAAACAAATGCAGACAAGCCAACCGGCTTCGCAGGGATATTATTAAGACATACTGTATAATTTTTATAAAATTTAAAATAATATTGAATTTAAATAAAAAAAAAAAAAATTTGCCATGAAGGGCATGGAAATATAATTTATATTACTTTTATAGTTTTTAAAATATTAAAACAGAAATAGTAAATTGTCTATTTTATTTCCTTAAGCCTATATAGAACTTCAAGGCTGCTCCAGCCAAACACGTCGTGTGTTTTGAGGAGTTTTAAAACATCTTTATTTTGGCCTTGCTGAAAAAAGATATCTATCTAAAGGCTTAAGGACCTCTTTCACTAGATTTTAAAAGAATTCCATGGTATTTTAGTTAGTTTTTGTTTTTTCTAAGCTTTTCTTGCAATTTTTTAACTAAAGTTAAGAAAATTATGAAGTATTGGAAAAAATAAAGGAAAAATTCCATATTAAAAATTTAACCGGTTAATCGACATATTTTAACCGATTATTCGGGTCGAATAATTATTTGAGTTTTAAATTATTTGTTTCGACATTAACCGAAACAGAGGCGATTAATCGAGGAATCGGTTAATCGATTAACCGAATTGGAAACACTAATATATACATAATGGAAAATCACTGATGAAGCCTGTCCATAAAAAACTAGATCTAGTCTGAACTGAAAATTAATGAGTTTATAATTTTTAGAGAAAAGGGTTCATTCTGCTTCTTAACATCAAAACCTACTAAAACAATTATAAATTTTATAATTTTGAACAAGGTTGGTTACCGTTATCGTTATAATACCTTTATCGCTAAAATACCGTTTCAAATTGAATACCGTTACCAATACTTCTAAAAAATTTTCAAATACCTTTATCGTTACCGATACCGTTATTTTTATTGGTAGTTACAGGTATTTATTAATTTTTATAAAAAATGACAATTTTTAACTTTTTTTATAAATAATCTTGAGGTTTTTTATATAAAAAATTTTATAGATAATAATTTTAGTTATTAAAACTACCAGTATTAAATTTAAAGCTTATTACATATGTGTATTTTTAACACTTAAAATGAAAAATATGGAATTTTGTTTTTATATGTTTTTAAGGCAATTTATAATACACATACATACCGTTTCAATAACGGTATACCGTTACCGAAATACCGTTACCTTTACCGTTATCGAAACAAACGAAATTCGATATCGTTACCGTTACCCTTACCGTTATTCGTTTCAGCAACCAACCTTGAGTTTTAAAGAAAAAGTTCCTGAAGAATTAAATAATTTTCCCTCACATGTTGAAGGCTCTTATTTCTGTTCCAAAAATAGCAATATAACAAAAAAATTAAAAATTCAAAAATACATACCTACGTTTTGTTTGAAGTGTTTCGACTCAAATTCAAATACGGTTTATAAATTTTTATGCTGATTCTTAACTGATTCATGAAAATGATTTTTATTAATTTTTTGAAAACCATAAAGAAAGTTGTCTCATCAGTCCGAATTGATTGGTAATTTTGCAAACTCATACAAGATTGCAAAATTATTCAAATTCATGAGAAAAAAATGTATTTTATTTCCGATTCATTTCTGGATGAACGACCTTTATAGGCCAAAGTGAAAAATCTTTATGTGTTTGGACTAAAGCCGTGCACTTGTAAAGGGTTCTTCAATAAGAGCGCTACAAAAGTTTTTTTAAATAAAACAAAAACGGTTTTGGATATCAATGAAATTCTTTATTCCTGTGAAAGTACGTTCGATGCCATTTCGTATGGAAATCGATCTCTTTTGCATGGCCACCACGGGCACGCTTGCAGAAGTCCAGACGCTGAACCCAATTTTCGACGGTTTTCAAGCATAAATCGGTCGATATTCGTACGAAGTTCATCAATCGTCGCTGGCTTGTTGGCATAGACCATAGATTTGACGTAGCCCCACAGGAAATAGTCCAACGGCGTCAAATCGCACGACCGAGGCGGCCAATCGACTGGACCATTTCTTGAGATAACACGTTCTCCAAACTTGGTTTGCAATAAATTGATTGTGACATTCGCTGTGTGGCTTGTGGCGCCGTCCTGTTGGAACCACATGTCCTCCAAGTCCATATCATCCAATTGGGGCCAAAAATATTCGGTTATCATTGAACGGTAGCGATTCCCATTCACAGTAACGTGCCGGTCTTGATCATCACGGAAGAAGTACGGCCCAATGACGCCGCCGGCCCATAAACCGCACCAAACCGTAATTTTTTCGGAGTACGTGTGGATTGCTGTCTGACCAATAACGCATATTTTGTTTATTGACGTAGCCATTCATTATGACGACCATAAATTGGACGTAGCGCTCTTAATGTTGAGGCCACTGACTCCGAATTTCGGTAGTAAATTTTAATAATTTCGACTCGTTGTTGGCTCGTATATCTTTCCATCATGAAATGGCAAACCTTACTGAAGAGAAATGTCAAAAGAGCGGCAAGAAATATGGCGTCGTTTGCTGTCACTGTCTTTCTACTTTTGTAGCGTCCCTGTTGAAGAACCCTTTATATCTTAAAGTATTTCCAAAACAAATATACCATATACAAAACTGTTACTATTGGTATATATAAGAGAAGAAGTGTAAGTGATATTGTTATGTTTTGTTTCAACGCACTCACTTTATCCATAAACACAATACCAGTTATTTCTTGTTTTGCATTGAGTGAAGCATTTATTTGTTTCTTGTTCTCAAATACTTATTGTACCACAAATATTTTCAAGTAATTGTTGTGGAAACAAATAATCAAGTGACTAAAGATTAAATTTGTTGTGAAATTTGTATTTAAAAATGAATAAAATTCAATTAAAACAAAAAATTGTATTTAATTTAAATAACATTAGTGAAAAAGAGGTCGAAGGAAGAGATGAGGTTGATTTGGTCGAAATATTCACAATATATTTATTGGCAGCGTACAATAAGTATCTATTGTACATTCTTCATTATCTGTTTCATTTGTTTGAGCATACCATAGAAAGAAAAACAAATATATTACTCTCATTCTATCTTTATTCATTTACACACAATCTACTAGAAAGAATAACAATATCAACTATACCAGAAACACTAAAGGTTCAATTAGACGTGCCATAACGCCATAGCCGTAACCATAACGCCATAGCAGACAACCAAAATTCAATTGGTATCTACGGTTACGGTTATGGCGTTATGACATGTCACCTATAATCGAATACATTGTAGCCCATAAGATTGGTTTAAACAGCTGTTTTATTTGGTTATGGTTATGGCACGTCTAATTGAGCCTTAAACTACTTATCAATACGTATTCACATCAGTAGACATACTGAAACTTGTACAAGTAGTTGTATCTGTGCACGAGTTTAGTTTGGACGCCTTTTCCGAACCAGAAAAGATCATCTTTGCTTGATGAGTTATTTTTATTTTTTATGCTGGATTTCATATTGACGGTTTATGAGTTAACTATTTGTTAACCGAAAAAAATTTGTTGTTTTATATATAAATTTTTCATATTTGATTCCGTTTAGTTGTCAAATTAAAGTTAACTCTGCAGTATGAGACCTAGTATTAATGTTCAAATACAATATAATTTAAAAACCGGATGGTCGGTTTTTTCAAATATGAGAAACCGAAACTGGTTTTTTTAAGTTAACTATTCGGAAAAACCATGAAACCATATCCCCAATAAATTACCTTTGATATGCATACAATTTTAAAGGGCACATTCTTACCTAATAAATAATACAAAAACGAATTTTATACCTTGAATAGTTTTTAAGTTATTGTCGATTTTGTAATCATACTTTAGTCAAATTTTGCCGTTTTTTCCAATTTTCGTGACGTCATATTTCGGAAACCGAAAAGGTCCGGACCCCAAAATTTATACATCGTTGATCTCTTGTAGTGTACCATAGTTATGGCGAATTTCACTCAAATCGGAGATGGTAAATCCGAATGGTGTGTTGAGTTGATGTGTTTTCCCATGGATGGTAGCCGAAACGAATGCGGTTATCGTTAGGGTATTTTTATTTTAGGTTATTTCGGTAACGGTATTTTAAGGGTAATGCTATTTCATTTATTTCGGTATCGGTATTTTAAGGATAACGGTATTTGAGTTATTTCGGTAACGGTATTTTCGGGATAACGATATTTGGGTTATTTCGGTAAAGGTATTTTAAGGTTAACAGTATTTCAGTAATATCGGTAACGGTATTTTAAGGGTAACGGTAGTCAGTTATTTCCACACTAAAGTAAATACAAAACGAATTAATTGACTTAATTTATGTGAAATACTCAGTAACCACGTGCAATGACCAAGAGTAGAGAATTAAAAATAACGGTAATGGTATTTTAAGGATAACGCTATTGCATGTATTTAGGTAACGGTATTTTAAGGTTATCGATATTTCATTTATTTCGGTAACGGTATTTTAAAGATAATGGTATTTCAGTTATTTCGGAAACGGTATTTTAAGGATAACGGTATTCCGGGTATTTCGGCAACGGTATTTTAGGGGTAACGGTAGTCAGTTGAAAGGGTTTTGAATCGATAACGGTATTTTAGCGGTATTGCCTGCCAACCCTATGTTTTATGTTTTCCCCCATATGCGAATTTTTAATTTTTTTTCTTAATTTGTTCTTTTATCAAAACATGAAAACAAACGCTTTTTTCGTCAATTATAATTGGGCATTGAAAAAAATTTCATTGGCATTGATCAATTGTAATGCTAAAAAATTTCATTGGCATTGGTCAATTGTAATGCCAATGAAATCATCAATTAATTGGTTCATTCAATTAACTAGTCCCAAGTATGGTTTAGCCAAATGTTTTAAAATCTAAACGTTTATTTTAACAAATGTAATCTAGAATGTAAGAATTTTCCTGTCTAAAAACGAATATAAAAGGTAAAGTTGGACATGCCAACTATATGATACCCTTCATCAGTCTGGTTGAAAGTTTTTATCCGAAATTTTACTGCATTGAATTGGACTGTGTTAAAATCTCTATACACTGTGTTGCATAACTATAAATACACCTTCATTTTACTGAATTTCTTAAGTTAAAAGAGAAATAGAACAGTTTAACTTTCAAGTATGTAAAACCAATGAAAATAAATAATATTTAACAAAAAATAATTCACTAGTTTTTATTTTACTTTTTTGAAAAAGGAATAACAAAATTAATTAGTGTTTCATAACTATAAATACACTTAACTTAAAACACAAAAATTGGCGAGAAAACCTTTAAAGCAGCCGTTTTAATAATGCGTAAGGCCTCCTTTTTTTTGAATCAATTCAAAAATTCGATCAGACATACTATCCACCAGATGTATTCTTATTTCTTCAGTTATAGATCTCCACGCATCAATAACTGCTTCTTTAAGGTTATAAATGCTTTCATATTGTCGGTTTTCAGCATAAACTCGACGGGTTAATATCCCCCAAATATTCTCAATCGGATTTTGATCCGGAGAACATGCGGGCCATTCCAGTACTCTTATATTTTTTGAAGAAAACCATGCCATCGTCTGCCGACTTACATGCACTGATGCATTGTCTTGTTGGAAAATTAATTCTTCTCCACTACGGTTTTCTATAAAAGGCACTAACTTCTCTTCTAGTAATGTTATGTATTCAGAAGAATTCATTCTGGTGCTTGGAAACGCCAAATCAACCATGCCGTCACTACAAAATCCTCCCCAAACCATTAAAGAACCGCCCCCGAAATTTCTTTTTGAGAAATATCGTGGTTCCTTACGTAGGTCTCTCCAATAGCCATTAAATCCATCTGGACCATCAAGATTAAACTTTTTCTCATCAGAAAAAATCACCTGCAAAAGAAATTTGTGTTTAACCAACTCAACTACCAAGAACGATTATTGAGTTACCTTTCTCCAGTTGGTTTGCAAGTTTCTTTTAGCGAATTCAAGTCGAGTACTTTTGTGGCGGGGTAATAACATGGTACAGACATTAGTTTTTGGCGAGTTATATTCTGCGAATCCTTTAAAAGTCTACTTATGGTTGATTTCGACACATTTACCTGACATTCCTCGATTATCTGACTAAGACTCTTCATTGTGTTGCTGGCACAGTTTATTATTCTCCGCTTGTCCCGTTCAGAAAGCTTTTTTTTGGGCCGCCAGATTTCTTTTCACCATATTCACTCGGATTTTTTGCAAAATTTGTAACAACTACATGTGAACGATTTATTTTTCTTGCAATTTCTCGAAAACTTAACCCGCTTTTTAAATAGGCTGAAATTTGGCCTTTTTCAAAATCACTAAGGTATGAACCACGTGGCATTTTATTGCAGATTGATTGAAATTGCATAATAAACATAAATAACTGTTCTAATTTTATTTGTTTACCATTCTTCTTTGTTTAAAGTAAAATGTAATTATAGTTATGAAACACTAACAAAATACTAATGCCCAATTTCTCTCTCAAAGCTAGGAAGTAAATCTCTCGAATTCTGCATAATAAGAGATCAGTTGCCACACTCTTTAAATTTGTTATAAGTTTTAAAAAAAGGTTTGTAACTTTAGGAAAAATAACAAAAAACAAATGTAATTATAGTTATGCAACGCAGTGTATATAAAAGAATAACGTGACTGACTGACTGACTCAACATCGCCCAACCCAAACCGCTGAAGCTAGGAAGTTGAAATTTGGTATGTAGGTTCCTCTTTCGGCGTAGACGTCCGCTAAGAGGGGATTTTTGGAAATTCCTACCGGAACGGGCAAAAAGGGGGAAAGTGTCCCCCTTGACGGCCTGCGAAAACCCCTTTGGCTAGAAAGCTGAAATTTTAGATATGTGTTCCTTGGAGTAGAGGCTAACTTTTCTAGAAAGTACTTTCAAGAATTTTGGACAGGGACGTTGTAAAAATGGGGCTTAAAAAGGGGAAAAGAGCCCCCCTTGACGGCCTGCCCAAACCGCTGGAGGTAGGAAGTTGAAATTTGGTATAAAGGTTCCTCCACTATCGTAGACATCCACCAAGACGGGATTTTTGGAAATTTTTACAGGGAGGGGCAAAAAGGGGAAAAGTCTCCCTTGACGGCCTGCTCAAACTGCTGGAGCTATGAAGTTGAAATTTGGTATGTAGGTTCCTTGACCGGTGTAGACGTCCGTTGAGACGGCATTTTTGGAAATTCTTATCGGGAGGGGCAAAAAGGGGACAAAAAAAGTGCCTTTTTCCAAAAAAGTACCTTTTTCCAAAAAAAATACCTTTTTCCAAAAAAAGTACCTTTTTCCAAAAAAAGTACCTTTTTCCAAAAAAAGTACCTTTTTCCAAAAAAAGTACCTTTTTCCAAAAGAAGTACCTTTTTCCAAAAAAGTACCTTTTACCAAAAAAAAGTACCTTTTTCCAAAAAAGTACCTTTTTCCAAAAAAAGTACCTTTTTCCAAAAAAGTACCTTTTTCCAAAAAAAGTACCTTTTTTTAAAAAAAATACCTTTTTCCAAAAAAAGTACCTTTCAAAAAAAATACCTTTTTCCAAAAAAATAACTTTTCCAAAAAAGGACCTTTTCCCAAAAAAGGACCTTTTTCCAAAAAAAAAAAATTTTCCTAAAAATAACTTTTTCAAAAAAAGTACCTTCTTCCAATAAAGTACTTTGTAAAAATAAAGTATCTTTTTCCAAAAAAAGTACCTTTTTCCAAAAAAAGTACCTTTTTCCAAAAAAAGTACCTTTTTCCAAAAAAAGTACCTTTTTCCAAAAAAAGTACCTTTTTCCAAAAAAAGTACCTTTTTCCAAAAAAAGTACCTTTTTCCAAAAGAAGTACCTTTTTCCAAAGAAGTACCTTTTTCCAAAAAAGTACCTTTTACCAAAAAAAAGTACCTTTTTCCAAAAAAGTACCTTTTTCCAAAAAAAATACCTTTTTCCAAAAAAAGTACCTTTTTCCAAAAAAAGTACCTTTTTCCAAAAAAAGTACCTTTTTCCAAAAAAAGTACCTTTTTCCAAAAGAAGTACCTTTTTCCAAAAAAGTACCTTTTACCAAAAAAAAAGTACCTTTTTCCAAAAAAGTACCTTTTCCAAAAAAAGTACCTTTTTCCAAAAAAGTACCTTTTTCCAAAAAAAAGTACCTTTTTTTAAAAAAAATACCTTTTTCCAAAAAAAGTACCTTTCAAAAAAAATACCTTTTTCCAAAAAAATACCTTTTCCAAAAAAGGACCTTTTCCCAAAAAAGGACCTTTTTCCAAAAAAAAAAAATTTTCCTAAAAATAACTTTTTCAAAAAAAGTACCTTCTTCCAATAAAGTACTTTGTAAAAATAAAGTATCTTTTTCCAAAAAAAGTACCTTTTTCCAAAAAAGTACCTTTTTCCAAAAAAATACCTTTTTCAAAAAAAGTTCAAATAAAGTAATTTGTAAAAACAATTACTTTTTTTCCTCCCCCCACGGATATCTCCACTAAAACAGGGTTTCTTGATATTTGGCATAGACATGCGCTAAGACGGGATTTTTGGAAATTCCTACCGGAACGGGCAAAAAGCGGAAAAGTCTCCCCATAAACAGTCTCACAAATTGGAAAAGTGCCTGCCCAAACCCCTGCACCGATAAAATTCCATAGTAAGATAGTTAACAAAATCTATAGTTGAATTTTAAAAAAAATTAAATAACTATTATAATCTTAAACAACTATTATTGTCGTTTTTATCAATAACACTATGCGACAGTCAAAATCGGGATGGGATGAAACCAACGGGAAATGTTATATCGGTCAAAAACAAGTTATACGTGTCCCGGCGTTTCGCTGGGTCACCCCTAGGAATCGAGATATATCTTTTTTTTTACAAACTCGAGAACCACTAGTCCGATTTTGCTCAAACAATTTTAAAAAAATTTAAAATTACAATTCCTTTAATCTGTTCATATACATTTTCTATATACTCAACAGTTTTGCCGGTAAAAATAAATGTTTGTTACCGCTACCATAAAAATCAATAACCTTTTGTTTATTACTTTTTTTTAATATTTTAGGCAAAAAATATTTTTTTCTTCATACATTTATTTTTACCGGCAAAACTGTTGAGTATATAGAAAAACGTTATATAAACAGATTAAAGGAATTGTAATTTTTAATTTTTTTAAAATTGTTTGAGCAAAATCGGACTAGTGGTTCTCGAGTTATGTAAAAAAAAGACCACCAAAGGTCAAATCGATATATCTCGATTCCTAGGGGTGACCCAGCGAAACGCCGGGACACGTATAACTTCTTTTTTACCGATATAACTTTCCCCGGTAGTTTGAACCCTTCCCGATCACTGACCCCTACCATTTGTCTCACAGTGTAATATATTGGTTGCCCTGTTTATAAATATTTTTCTAATTTATAATTGTCAATTTATATTGACTGTAGTCTTCAAATATTTTTAAAACAAAAAGGCAAAAGAAAATACAAAATTAAAATTGTTTTGGTAAGATTCAATTTATTATATCTTTAGGAATTTATAGCTAATATTAATTTTATTTTGTGTTCTGCAGACAAAATTTTGGAATTAATTAAGAAATATAAAGATTCAAAGGAGAATGCTGTAAAAAATGGTGTATAATGATCCTGTTCATATGCAAAAATTTCAATTAATTTTGAAGTGTTGGTGTTGTTGTTTTATTTGAAATAATTTTAATAGACAAACGTCAATATTTTGGTCTAATATTTATTTCAATAGAATAGAATAAAAATAACGATGTCGGTAGTGTTAAGTAACCATTTTTAAATAAGATATAGTTGACATATTGTTGACATACAAATTACTTAGTTAGAATCAATTAAATCAATTCAACTATACTTTAGTTAGGGGTATTTCACCTATGAGATAGTTGAAATATTCGTTGTATTCAACTAAGGAATATTTTGGGTGTGGAGGAAAGAAGTTGAAATTTGGTATAAAGGTTCCTCCACTGTAGTAGACATCGACTAAGTTTGTATTTTTGGAATTCCCTACAGGATATCCCAAAAGAAAACTCGGTATGTGAGTTCCCCCTTCTGTGTAGGCATCCGCTTAGATGGAATTTTTGAAATTCCTATCGGGAGGGGAAATAAGGGGAAAAGTCTCCTGCTTGACGGCCTGCCCAATCCCTTTTGGCCAACCTAAAATTTTAAATATGTATTATTTTGAGTAGGACTAACTCACCGGCAACGTAATTTTTCTATTTTGGAACAGGAACATAGTAAAAATGGTGGTTGAAAGGGATAAATGTCCCCAATAACGGCCTGCCCAAACCGCTGCGGCAATGTAGTTGAAATTTGGTATGAATGTTCCTCATCCATCGCAGATAGCCGCGAAGATGGAATTTTTGTAAATTCCTAAAGGGATGGGCAAAAAGAAGAAAAGCCTCCCCTTGGTGGCCTGTAAAAACCCCTTTTTTGAATTTTGGACAGGGTCGTTATAAAATGGGGGCTCAAAAGGGAAAGTAGCCCCTTAACGACCTGTCCAAACTGCTGGAACTAGGAAGCTGAAATTCGGTACTTAGGTTCCTCTTCCAGCCTAATTCCAACCGGGAGGGACAAAAAAAAGAAAAAGTGTCCTCCTTGACAGCCTGCTCAAACTGCTGGAACTAGGAAGCTGAAATTCCCTGTCGATGGATTTTCGGAAATTCCTACCGAGAGGGGCACAAATAGTAAAAGTTGGCTAGAAACCTGAAATGTAAAACATATGTTACTTGGAGTATGGGCTCACTTACCGGGAAGGTGCTTTTTGGACAGGGACATTGCAAAAATGGGGATTAATGAAGCGAAAAGTGCCGCTTAAAGGCCTACCCAAACCGCTGGAGGTAGGAAGTTGAAATTTGGTATTAAAGTTCCTCCTCTATTGTAGACATCCGCTAAGATGAGATTTTTGGAAATTTCCACAGGTAGGGTCAAAAACAGGAAAAGTCTCCCCCTTAACGGCCTGGCCAAACTGCTGGATCTAGGGAGCTTAAATTCGGTATTTGGGTTCCTTCTCCAACGTAGACGTCCCCTAAGACGGTATTTTTGGAAATTCATACCGGGAGGGGTAAAAAGGGAAAAAACTTCCCCCTTGATGGCCTGGCCAAACTGTTGGATATAGAGACCTAAAATTATGTATGTAGTAGGTTCGTCCTCCAACGCAGACGTCCTCTAAGACGGAATTTTTGGAAATTCCTACCAGGAGGGTTAAAAACGGAATAATTCTCCCCCTTGATGGCCTAACCGAACCCTTCGGCTAGAAACCTGTAATATATAATATGTTTTCCTTGGAGTACGGGCTAACTTATCGACAAGGCATTTCTAGGACTTTGGACAGGAACGTGGTAAAAATGGTGGTTCAAAAGGGGAAAATTGCCCCCCCCCCCTTAACGTCTGCGTCTTTAGCTAGAAACCTAAAACTTAAAGAACAAGTGTATATGGAACACTAAAATTAAGAAACTAAATAGGAAACGAGTGGAATTGAAACACTACACAAGTGGAATGAAATGGATATAAACGTTGCACGAGTGGAATTGAAATTATAGACAATAAAAATGGATTGGAAGAGGGAATTACCTGTTCAAACACTATCCACGGAATATGAAACTTATGTAGCATTGAAACATACTCTCCAAAAAGTTAAACAAATTTTCTAAAAGAGAAAAAAACCTTAGAAAAGTAATGGAACTTATATATTCCGATATTTAAACTTCATGTAACGAAGCACCGGTGGAAGAAACCGACGCAGTAAATTTTCCAACTGAATTTGTGAATTTACTTGAATTGCCAGGTCTACCTTTACATAAACTGGAATTTAACCCTGCTTTACGTTATTTATTTTCATTCAAAACCAAATTATCTTAACATATACACGTATATTGCAATTTATTATGGATTCATTACTAGCAATCCACTTTCATGAGAAAAAGTGATCAAATATTTATTTATTTTAAACCCATTGTTGTGCAGAATTATTTATTTGTGGTGGAAGGCTTTTATTATAAAAACGGTACTTTAAATAAAAAGCGAATTTAAAAAAAATTGTCGGGGGGGGGGGGGGTGCACAGCCCCCCCTTAACTTTAAGGCACGCTAACAACGTAGGGGGCTGCGCCCGCTAGTGTGTCTATAAATTGGTAAACAAAAATTAGAAAATCAGTAAGAAATTTTGATTTTGCCCAATATTAGATGTATTAAAGTGAAAATCGCATATATAGTCAATATAGACACTTCGTACGAAAATGGACCGATTCATCATAAATCGATAGGCTTTATCCTTGGGTAGATATAAGCTGTGTACCAAATTTCATTACAACATCTTTATATCTTCGAACTATAGTGCTTGAACATGTATAAAAGTCAATTTTTAGCGGATCTAGGGGTCGATACTAACCAAAATAAATAGGCTCTGTAATTGGGCAGATATATGTAAGTTGGTGCACAGATTTTAATCAAAACGTCTTAATATTTGCGACCTGCGAAGTGCCCATAAGCATAAGACCCATTTTTGGGGGAAACTTATATGAGCGCCAAGTCGAAACATGGACCGACTTAAACTAAACTTAGTGTACCAAATTTCATCCAAAATATGCATGAACAGACAGAGAGACAGATGAACGGACGGACATCGCTAAGACGACCTAACAAAAAGGTGGGTCTGGGTCCAATATTTTTGATGTTACACACATCAGCACAAACTACCCTGCCAACGTAGTTGTGTATGGTATAAAAATCACAGATTTTAAAAAATGTTCTGCCCATAAAAACATGCACAGAATATAAAGATGCCACTAATGAGAAACACCTTCAATATATGTATATAGGAAATAATTTGTTGTCTTACCTGTAACTTATTAAATTGCTGATGCGTTTGTGAGACAATATTTTTTAGCGAATCATTTGATTCACCCGCTGTACCCAGTACTATAAAAAGCAAAGTGGTGGCGACCACACAACAAAGTATTACAATAAAATGTTTTGTTCTCATTGCTATTAAACTTTTATAAAATTTTCTAATTTTACGTGAATAAGTTGATGTTGTTATTCTAGTTGCTGTCGATGTAATAGAGCTGTGATGTTGTTGTTGCTGCAGCTGTAGATGTTGTTGTTGATATACCTTTAAACCCTCCACAATGAAATGATTTCTTTGAAGACTACTAGACAGATTTTCAAATATTTATCTTTTGTTTTTGTTTAGAAAAACAATGTATAGTATTTTAAATATTTACGATTTTTTGTTATTGTTTGTGCATATTAATTCAGTCATTCACATATCAAAACAAAATTTGTTGTTGTGGCTTTTTATGAATTTAATTTTTTTCATATTTGTTGTATGCATTAACACTTGGCATTATTTTTCTCAAGTGCAGAGTGGACTTTTGTGTTTTTGTTTAATATTTATTTTTTTGTTGTTCAAGTATTCTTTTTAGCGATTTTATTTTTACATTCAATATTGAAGTTGCATTACATTTTTAATTACTGTACTTTGAAAATTGTTGTTATTGTTATTAATCACTGAAGTCTTTATGATAGGGGCATGGGGTGGCTTATCAGTAACAGTTGTTAACAATCTAAAAAAATATAAAATAAATATAGTTACATATAAGTTAAAGATATGTAAAACGTATTTTATCATAAAAAGTATATATAGTACTTGCAACGACTATATAATTAAAATACTTCCCAACTCTCTCAAATTCTGTTAAATCACTATCTTCTTAGTTTGGAAAAGAGCTTTGAAGAATTAATTCGTTTTTTGAATGAATTCACTACCAATCGAATTCAATTTTCTTTAGAATTGAATGAATTCCTTTTCTTAAGTATTTCACTGAATTCGTTCAACTAAACGCATTCAACAAAAAACAAATTCAAAGAATTAATTCAATTGCTATAGTTCCTTTTATTCCTTCAATTTCATTTTTCATTCAGTGAATTCAAAAAAAATTACGTTCAGTGAATTAAAAAAATTACGTTTACTGAATTGAAAAATAAAAATTACGTTCACTGAATTCAAAAGCTGTTTTCTGCCATTCAGTACACATTGGAACGTTTTCAAAATATTTTGGCAATAATTCAGCCATTTCTTATTTATTATTCAAATGTTGACAAAAGTTTATATACCCAGGTAGAAAATTACAAAGGTGCCAGCACTGGCAAAGCACCGAAATGGGTGGTATGAGTGCTTGTTAACAGTGCTTTCCTAACGCCCAAATGATAACACCTTTCCACGGTGGTGCCAATGCTTTACAAAGCCCTGGGAAAGCACCCAGAAACATAAAAATCAAATGATTTCCCATGAAAATAAAGCACGCCATGTAAAAGTGACCAGTCTATTTCATATAAAGAGGCCAGTTCGGTGACAGTTTGTTAAAATTTCCCGTATGGTACTTATAAGTACTACAACCTTTGGCACCAAATATAAGTAGTGACTATAAAAGTGCGAGAGCTGTCAGGCGGAATGAAGACCTTTTCTTATACCGAGAGTGTTTCCAGTAACGGTGCTTCTTTTGACAAATACGTAAGTTCGCCAGTCAGTGGAATATTTAAGTCATAATTAAGTTGGTACAGTGGTGAGTAAAAAACCCAATAAGCACATAGCTTTTAAAAATTCAAGTGCTTTAAATTTTGCTTGAAGTAAAGTATATTTCAAATTCTAGCACTTGTTTTTTTAACAAAAATATTTCAAACTCGAATTTTTGTTTCCCTTTTGCTGGAGTATGCTATTGAAATAAAATGTAATAAAAGTTGAATTCAAGCCTTGAAACTGGAAAACAGCGTTGGAATTGAACTTGATTTCAACTTGAATTCCAGTGAAAATGTTTATAGGGAAATTAATTGATTCAAAATGCAATTAAAAAATAAAATTAAAAAAAAGCAAGTGATGTGTTTTTTTAATAATTATGATTTTTAAGTAAATGAATGTTCTTTTTAGTTTGACTCTAGATCATAAAATAATATCACTTTCTGTTTAAATTATTTTCAAATATTAGCCCACACAAGACGAAATACACTGATAATGGCTTTGTAGCGAAAGCCGAAAATACGTATTCTGTATTGCTGGTCTTATCGAATTCTTTCAAATATATTTTTATTCTTTGTAATTTACTTGTAAAAATTGTATCATCTTTCTTTGATTTGAAAATAATTTAAACAGAAAGTGATATTAATTTATGATCTAGAGTCAAACTAAAAAGAACATTCATTTACTTAAAAATAAGAGATCAACTAAATATTCCCCCATTCATCAATTATGATTTTTAATAAATCTGATTTTATATTATATAGTTATTCTTATAAGTCCATATCGTAAAAGTAATACTAAGGCCAAGTTTTTAGAATGTTTATTTCAAATAAGATTAAATTTAGAGTTGTTTTTAAGGTTATGATTGCTGGATGTGAGTCTCTATTTGTTGAGCTGTGTTTTGGCGAGATTAAACTTTTGCTTGGTGTTGTTTATCTCCCTAATGGTAAAACTAATAAATTTGAGAGAAAGCATCGCGAATTATTCTCAAAATACAACAATATTGTAGTAGTAGGCGATGTCAATTGCAATCTATTTAATACTGCTAAGGCTAAGTTGTTTCGCTCTCTTTGTCAGAGATGCAATCTGTCAGTGGCTCATAATTCTAAGCCTACACATTTTGATTTGGGACGAAGATCTACTTCGCATATCGATTACTTTCTGGTGAGTAATGCTTCAATTATGAGTTTCTCTGACCAGGTACAGTGCCCATCTATATCGGATTTTTAATGTTGAGCATTTTCATGAGTTTGTTGAATACCGTGATTTTCAGAACATAAATTTTGATGGTATAACCCAATATTTGAATGAGTTTGATAAATCTCAAATTTTTAAAGCAATTGATACTGATGCTAAAGCTTCCCTAATTTGTTCTCTTTTTGAAACTCTATACTCTTTTGTCCCTATTGTTAGGGTAAGAGTTCAGAATAGAGATGATGTTTGGATGAAGTCGAATAATATCACTTTGGCTAGATCTCTCAGGGATTTGTCCCACTCTGCTTTCCTAGCGGATCGTTCCTGGCAAAATTGGAAGACGTATTGTAAGCTTCGTAATAGAGCGAAAAATGTCATCCGGAAGGAAAAAAGGAAACATTTTTCCAGGCTTTTTAATGGCTTAGATTCGTCTGGGTTGTGGAAAGTTATTAGAGGTTCAGGATGTATTGGATAAGATAATTTTGATTTTGAGTGTGATGCTGATGCTATCAATGCCTATTTTTTGAATTCAGGTTCTACTTATCAAGAAGATGTTGACTTTGATAATTTTTATGATTCTGATGATTCCTTTTTATTTTCTTGCGTAAGCGAGTTTGAATTATTTGAGGCTCTTAATAAGGTGAAATCCAGTTCAGTCGGTGTTGATGGTATCTCAATCAAGTTTATTAAACTAGTGTTTCCATATATATCTGATATCATTTTACACTTGGTGAACAATATCTTGACTATTTCAACATATCCCATGGCTTGGAAGACAACTCGAGTTGTTCCCATCCCTAAGACTCGAGTTGTGCATGGACCTGATGATCTTCGTCCTATTTCTATACTCCCTGCTTTATCAAAAGTTGTTGAACATATTTTAAAAGATCAAATGGTTAATTCTGCTTCTGTTAAGATTTATGAGTCACAATATGCTTTTCGCAAAGGTCATAATACTACATCACTGCTTCTTAGACCTACAGATTCTATTAGGTCGAAAATTAATGATGATAAGTTAAGTGTCTTGATTTCGTTAGATCTCTCTTTTTTTTTTTTTTTTTTTTTTTTTTTATTATAGACCAACACTCAGGGGATGCCCCCTACTAATGCAATGCATTGTGTTGATATCAGGAAAATAGGTTATGGGAAGGAGGAAAGAGGGAGTAGTGTTTGTGAACGTTTGACTTGAATTTCTCTAAATTGTAAGTATCAGGAAAGACATCTGCGGGGAGTTTGTTCCACATACGGGCGGTTCGACTAATGAACGAATTCTCTCTATAATGAGTTGTGCGACTAATTGGACAATCAACCACAAACGGATGAGATCTACTGTACAAGCGCGTGTTACGGCCAAAAACACGGGGCATCGGGATAAGTGCACTTATCTCAGCAGAACACCTCCCATGGTAGTAACGATAGAACAGTGTTACACAAGCCACATTCCGACGATGTTCCAACGAGTCAATAGAGCTGGATACCCTACTGTCATTAATGAGCGCCGACGCCCTCCTTTGTACACGGTCCAAAAGCTCCAAAATAGACTTTGAAGCCCCTGCCCATATATGGGAGTTGTATTCCATCTTCGGCCGGATATAGGTGGTATAAATAGAAAGGAGATCAGAATAGTGTTTCCAATTATTCGACATAGGCGGTTAACCGGTTAATGCATTATTCGAAAAATCACTAAAATGGATTAACCGGTTATTCGGGTCGGTTATTCGAGAAAATTGGCGGTTAATCGATTAATCGTTTAATGCTAAATTAATGTATTTCATTAACTTTTTATTAATTAAAACACAAAAAGCTGACTCTTTTCATTAAATATTTACGTCATATATGAATACGATGTATTTAATAAAAAAGTTTTCATATTCGAAGGTTTGAAAAGTTTCGGGATCTGAGATTTTTTAAAAAAATGTCTGTAAAAATGTTGCTAAATCTACTAAAATTTCGTTGAAGATGGCAGAAAGAATTGCTGAAACTAACAAAATATTAGTAAGTTAAGAACAGCAAACCTAAAACTGTTACATATCGATTACTTAACGTAGATTTTTTATTTAGAAAAAATTTAAAAATCTGATATCTAAATTTCTTTGAATGTGATTTTTAATCAATACTGACACTAAAATTTAATATTGCATTTAACTTTTTCAGACCCAACTAGCTTGCAAAAATGTATTCATTTTATAACTTTAAGGTAAAATGGTACTAAAACTATTAAAATTTCCTGGTGTCAATTCATATTTTATGAAATATAATTTAGCTAAAAGTATAATTTTTTATCTAAATAAACCTATTAGTATTGAAAATATTTGTAATTTTAAGAGAAAACATCACATCTCACAATCGTGTACGCTGGGTCTGAAAGCGTTAAAGAAATGCTATACCTAAAGTTTTTTGAATTTTAATAAGATTCTTCCTACAGCTACGAAATTTTCATTAAAGGCATCGATAAAAAAATTTGAGTTCTCTTTACGATTAATTTCAGTTAATTGAGAATACCAATTTACTGCCATTAACAGTAAAAAAAATAACCTAAAGTTTGAGCGTACTTACTCTGAGAGAATTTTATCGAACGAGCTGTAAACAAAATTTTCAATAAGCTAATGAAGTTTACTTCAAAAAGTAAAAGCCAAATTTATTAAATTTTATGAAAAATCTTCACATTTTTTATGAATCTCTTTTTAAAAAAATTTTTTTGGATGTATGACATTTTTAATAAATAATATGAAATTTTTCATAAAATTTTATGAAAAATTGCATCAATTCAATTAAAAGTTTCAATAGACGAATTCTATTAATTAATTGAATCAGTGTATAAATTCATCAATAGCATATAGACAATTCACTGAGTGTGCAGTTACAGAAGTCAAATTCTATATAAATTAAAATTTTTTAACTGTAGGTTATTTGTTTTAATTCGAATTTAAATTCATTGAAACGGGTTCGGGTTCAATGATGCTCTAGTGGAACATGTTTTAGAATTGATGTGGTTTTGAAACGTACACTTTCTTAGGAAAAATAAGAAAAGTTAAAGTTCTTACAGAATTAACATGTTAATTGTGTAACAGTTTTAAAACAAATGCAGACTTGTCTTAAAGGACATGGAGATATAATTTATATTAGTTTAAATTTTTAAAAGAATTGAAACAGTAATGCAAAATTGTCTATTTTATTTCATAAAGCATCCTCCACCCAGTCGTGTATTTCGTGTGTTTTGTGAAGTTTTAAAAAACACCTTCATTTTGGCCTTTTGCTATGTTCTTAAGGCTTTTTTACAAATAGAAACTTTGATACATATTTTTTTTAAAACATTTCCGCAACATTTCATTAAAAATTGGGAGTCTGATGGTACAATGTCGACTTGTTTGCGGTTGCTCTAAAAAGGTATTTAAAGACTTAAGAACCTATTTCACACGATTTTTAAAGAATTTGATGCTATTTTAGTTAGTATTTGTTTTTTCTAAGCTTTTCTGGTAATTTTGTAGCCCAGATTAAGAAAATTGTGAAGTTTTGGGAAAAAATTAAGGAAAAATTCCATATAAAAAATGTAACCGGTTAATCGACCAATTTTAACCGATTATTCGGGTCGAATAATTATTTGAGTTTTAAATTATTTTTTTCGACATTAACCGAAATAGAGGCGATTAATCGAGGAATCGGTTAATCGATTAACCGAATTGGAAACACTAGATCAGAAGGAGTGAAGTAGTTCTTACACCGGTTAAGAAAGCCAAGACACTTGAATGCCTCTTTCGACACTTGAATGACGTGATCTTTCCAACGGACATCACACTGGATTCTCATGCCCAGAACATCAAGAGCTTCTGATTCCTTAATATTTATACCACCCATGTATACAGATGACAATGATGGCTCCGCGGTTTTATGAGTCAGCAAACAACATTGGGTTTTACGTGGATTGAAATCGACCCTATTCACGCGACCCCACTCAGAGATTGTAATAAGGTCTTGATTGAGTGTGTCATTCATAATCTGCCTCCTGCCCCCAATCTCTGCAAGGCTTGGCCTATGATCGAAGGAATATGAATGGCAAATGTTGCTGTCATCTGCAAAAGAGTAGATAGGATTGGAAGTCTGACAGAGGAAGTCATTTAGAAAGATAAGAAATAGAGAAGGAGAAAGAACAGAGCCTTGCGGTACCCCTGCATTCAACTGAAACTCATTAGATGAGACCCCATCTATAACAACTCTTATAGTGCGATCCCTGAGAAAACTCGATATAAATCGAGAGAAGTCATCACCAACACCAAAAGCCATGAGCTTTGACACGAGTGCTTTATGCCACACACGATCAAACGCAACCACCTTGCTTTCACCAAATCTGTGAATTGACCGACTCCAACGTTCCGAAAGAAACGCCATCAGGTCTCCCGTAGAACGACCTCTACGAAAGCCATACTGTCGATCATTAAGAAGCAAATTGGATTCCAGATAATTAACAAGATGGTAGTTTACCATGCTCTCCATGACCTTCGAGAGCGCAGAGCAGATTGCGATTGGGCGGTAATTTTCAGGGTTGGTAGCCGCACCCTTTTTGGGGATTGGCTGAACATTGGCAATCTTCCAGCACGATGGAAAGATACCCATGCGATACGACGTGCTAAAGAGGGTTGCCAATGGACGCGATAGCGTTGAAGAGCACTGTTTCAGTACCAGTGCTGGTATACCATCCGGGCCCGCTGTCTTATCTACGTCAAGATCCGCAAGAACCCTTTTAACGGCTCGTGGACGAAAAAATATATTGGGCATAGTATGTGATACTCTTTCGAGCACGGGCAGTGGTTGATCGCTTTCCGGCAGAAAAGAATTTTCCGCGAACAGTTCAGCCAGCAGGTTGGCTTTATCAACCGGGTCAGTGAATATTAGGTCATCCTTTATAAGAGCTGGGATAGATGAACTAGCATTGTCCTTTACTCTTTTAACGAATGACCAAAAGGTCTTACTGCCCCGTGGAGCAGCAAGAACTTTAGCACGCAGACGTTGTTCGTGAAGAAACTTTTCACGTTTTAGTACTTTGGCACACTCAGTTCTCGCCTGTTTACGCAGCATGTCAGTATTGATGTTCTTATTCGCACGCCAATTACTGAAGGCTTCCTCTCTGGATCTGACTGCATTTCTGCACGTCTGGTTAAACCAACTCTTATGCTTGGACTTAACCGGAATGTACTTTGAAGGAATAAAAAATTTCATTCCAAGCAAAATCACGCGTTCTACCATTTTCGCAGCGGCATCAACATCGTCATCGAAGAAACATAGTTTCCAGTTGAATTGCCGATAAAAATCGTTAAGTTCGACCCAACGAGCCTTTTCATAAATTAGAACAGAGCGTTTCGCGGCTGTCTGTGAAGCGCTATGAAGCCCGGAGTATGAAAAGGATGCGGAAATGGTACAGTGATCCGAGTTACCGAGAGGTGCAAACGATCTCACTTCATACTTTTCAGGGTGTGAAGTGAGAAAAAGGTCGAGGGTATTCTGAAATTGCCCTTCAACACACGGAATGTGTGTTGGCTCATTCACCAACTGCACCAGGTGATTGAGTGCGGCGAAAAGCTCGACGTAAGTTCCAACGGAAGTCGTCCCGCTCGAATGGCGGAGCCATGAAGAGTTGTGAATATTGAAATCACCAGCAACCACGATTTCACTATTCGGACAACTCTCCAGGATTCCCGAAATGGAGGCGGAAAGAGAATCAAAACAATTGAATGTCTTGCCCGCCTCCATGTTTGGGCTTCTATAAAGAAACCCGAAATGCAAGATGTGCGCCCTGATCTTGAATTTAACCCAAAGGCAGTTAAATTCGTTATCATTCGTGGTTAATTGTCGCTGCCACTGGTACACAACATCATTGCGAACGTACACCGCAAGGCCCCTATGAAAGACAAAAAGGGATAGAAGGTGATAACCAGGCACATGAAAATCCTGTGGATCAGCATCCTCATTTACCTGGGTCTCACATAAGGCTAAAACATTCGATGGAAACGAATGTGCGCATATATAGAGAAATAATTTGCTCTAAGTCCCCGTATATTGCAGAAATCGATTCTCTAATTTTGATCTGATGTTTATTAAGCTTAGGAGTAAATATAAATTCTCAAGATCTGCTTGTAGGCTTATATTTTCCTACCTAAATGGTAGGTCTCAGTTTGTGATAGCTAAAAATGTGGAATCTGTCATACTTCCTTTTCATTCTGGAGTTCCTCAGGGATCTGTGTTGGGTCCTCTACTATTTCTTTTATACATTAATGATCTTCCTGAGGTAACAAATGCATAAGCATCTGAAACATTTTTGTTTGCAGATGATGTTTTCCTACTCTTTAAAGGCAATCGTAGATATGTTGGGGTTTTTGAATATAATATAAATGTTTGTCTTGACCGGGTTCTGCATTGGACTACCACTAACTCCTTAGCCATCAATTCGTCAAAAACTAAAGCTTTGATGTTTGGACCTACAAATCGCTTTTTTCCTAACATAGAGATTTTTTTGGGAGATGATGAAATTCAATTTGTCAGTGATCATAAATGTTTGGGAGTTATACTTGATAGTAAGCTGTTTTTTAAGTCTCACATTGATGCCTTATCGGGTAAAGTTTGGAGCTCTCTGCGCAGGATGTACCGGACTAAAATTTTATTGCCGTTACATATTAAAAAGAGATTAGCACATGCGATTTTGATGACGCAAATTCTCTATTGACTTGAAGAAGTATCTGGTAGAGATGAGCAATATTTTCATACCGGTGATTTAGTCACAGTTATTGATAAATCACTGGTAACGGCAGTGATCAAATATTTCAAGTCGCAGTTACTCGGAATGTCGTTCTTTTAATATTTTTGTACCATTCTTTCTTGCAAACTTCATTGTGCACAGTAATACATGTTTTTTTTTTCAATAATAGTGACTTGCTTTGACACTCTTCTGAATAAAATGTCTCCTTCTATCATGTCTTTTTTACCGGTCGCAACTATTCTTCTTTTAAGGCCCAGTTTTTGGGAAGTGGATTATCTTTAAACTTAGTTTAACGCAGTTTGTAACTGGAATACTGCTTTTAAAATTTGGTTTATTTTGTTTTATTTCAATAAAGAAATAAATTATACTAGAGAAAAAGTTTTTCCGGCAAATTTTTGTTAATAAACTTTGAAATGGCTGACAAAAATCGTTTTCGGTTTAACTAAACCAAGTTTAACTGACATCTTAAAAACTCGCCATAAATATTATTTCGTTTATTTATCAGGAAATCCTAGTCTTTTCCATAAAAAACCGTGATCACGATCACAGTTTAAAAGAACAACGATTTACAAATCACATTCACTGAGAACAATGTTACTAAAAAATCGCCCATCTCTATTACAAACCCGTGATCACGGTCACTGTTTAAAAGAACGGTGATTTGAAAATCACGATCACTGGTAGCAGCGTTATTCAAAAATCACCGGATCGCTCATCTCTAGTATCTGGTACTTTAAATATGGATATTAAAACGCATTGTGAATATTATTGTCCGATTTGTATATAACGTTAAACGTAGGGATCATATCTCAGATTATGTTAAAATTTTTCTGGGTTTTCCTTTGACAATTTTATAATATATTGTAATTTAATCATGTTTTATAGAATAATGAGAAATGCCAGACCGTCAGCTTTATGTAGAACATTTGTTTTCTCTCCTTTTGATAGAAATCCTCACTTTATTCCCCCTAGAATACGAAGATCTGCATTTGAAATGTCTTTCGTTGTTAGAACTACTCGTTATTGGAATGGATTGCCTTTAGATTGAAGCTCTTAGAATATCTTTCTAACCTTGAATCTTAATAGAATTTACTTTAAGTATTTGGCTGTATTACCCCTAGTGGACTTTACAAAAGTTACGCTTTTTACATTATTTTAACCATTGCTTTATTAAAACATTATGGCCAATGAGCCAATGAGATTTGTATTTGTGAATGAACTTTTTTTATTATTAAGTTATTTTTGAATTTTATAATTTAGGTGTTATTATTGCTGAGTAATATAGTTTTTTTTGGCCTTATTGGCTTTATATTACGGAAATGAATAAATAAAAATAAAAAATAAATAAATATTTTATTATTTCTGATAGCCGGTAGGAAAGAGTTAACGAAGCAGGAGCCGGATATAACCCAGTGGTTAAAACTATTAAGCCCGGACAAAGGCCGTCTACACAAGAAAAGCGGACCTACCCCATAGTAGAAAACCCCTAGGCCTCTATGGCCACGCGGAAACATTTTTAAATTTTTTGAACAATTTCGGTAAACTTTCTTTCAATTTTCCCGGGTTAGTCGATTAATAGAACAAAATTATTAGTTATTCGGTAATCGAAATTTACCAATTTAAATTATTCGAACAATTATTTAAAAGACATCCACTGATTAATCGAGTAAAAGTTAAACGATAGAATACTCTATTATGCACAATCTGGTCAAATTCAATAACAAAAAAAAAAGAACAATTATCTTCTTACTAAAAAATATTTAGCTACATAAAAAATCGATAAAAAAAAACTATTTCAATGTAATAAAACCCAAAATTCAATTCATTACTTTCAAAAAATCTCGCTCAGGAGTTATTGATTTTTTAATACACAATTGAAGTAGTAGTTTATTGTATTCCAAATAGCTGTGCAGTCTGAATGATTGAAATACAAAAGAAGCCATAGATTACTTTCTCACAAAGATATTATTCAAATTTAAACAAAGTTAAAAAACCTATAGGCAACAAAAACTTCACGCTATATTTCCTGATACGTACCTACGCACAATAACACATTAATAATAAAGAATTCATATCACTGTATATACTTGCACCTTGCCTCTTACCTATTAACCCGCATAGAAATCCAATCATCAAAACTGCTGATTCGAATATTATTAAAATGATTAAGGACAGCGTTTAAATGCATTGCCTTAAAACAGCACGAACAGCGCCACCAGCAGTAGTAGCAGTAGAAACACAAAACTATCACGAAAAGGATTATCTTCTTTCCTTGAAGTGGTGATTTTGACGATAGTTAAATATTAAAATTTGCACAAGCCACCGACTGTAATATAACAATTACTTTACTTTTGATACTACACTGCAATCACCAGTAGTAACACATATCACTTTGCGATGTGTAATGAATTGTTGATTAAATTTACATAATTTATTTTTATATAGACTTCTCAAGTTTACAAAAGCAACTCCAATGAATTGTTTTATTGATACTAAAAAAAACAATCGTAATATTAACCAAACGTTTTTACAACAAATAACTGTTCACACCAAAAGGTAGTCTCGTCGCGACTGATTTTAAACCGATTCCACAAAAAGAAGAGAAAAAATAAAAACATACAGTAAAGCCGTTTTTCTTTTTGCAAAAGCGATCGACTTGTAATTTTTATTTTTTGGCCTGTGCACTTTTATTAACGAAAGTGAATTTTAAACTTTTGATTAACTTTTAACTGCTGATATTGACGTTTTTAAGTTATAAATATTAAAACCCAATAAGTATATTATACTAATAACGAATAACTAAAATCACACTAAAATGCAGTGTTGCCATAATGGCGATTTTCTTGTCAAATCTAGCGATTTTATTTCGCCCCTAAGCCCGGTATTTTGTTCGTACTTTTGGAAAAAAGCTGTCAAACTCCATATAAAAAATGATTTTTCACTTGCGTGGAATTGTTGCGAAATTGCGGTGGAATGTTGTTCGCATCAATTTAATAGACAGGACCATTTGAAAATGTAGAGAAAAATTGACATTTGTGTTAATTATCATTGTAACTTTTTATAGACCTTAAAAAGTTTGTGCATTTTAATGTTTTTATTATAATTTTTGAGCTCCAAACATAGAGCGAAATTTTTTCGCTCTTTTGAACAAAATACTGGGCTCTATCGTTTAGCGTTTATATGTTGAAAAATATTATAAAATTGGCATATTGATATTCCTTTGTTATAAAACACAACTACTTTAAAAAAATCTAAAAAATACACTTTTCGATAAAATATGGGTATGCAGTTTTCCACCCTACAACGCCTTCTTTTGAGTATTTTCAATACTAATATTAATTCAATGAAAATCGGGATTCATTATTTGTAGCTTAATCGTAAAATTTTATATTATTTAAAAGTTTATAACACTTCTTATGAACATATTTAATTTAATTTAATTTAATTTAATTTAATTTAATTTAATTTAATTTAATTTAATTTAATTTAATTTAATTTAATTTAATTTAATTTAATTTAATTTAATTTAATTTAATTTCTTTATTTATAACAATATTAAAGAAATTTTTGAGTAAATACTACTTTAAGTAACATTTCTCAACAATCAGCGATAAAATCGCTCAATTTTTGCACTGTTTATAGCATGTTTATAGATCTAGTGATTTTCTAGCGATTTTTGGGTCTGATCTAGCCATTTATTTTGAAAATTTTTTGGCAACACTGCTAAAATGACAAACGATAACTGCAAGACAGTGATACAAGTCGAGTGAAGCAAAGTCGATAGTCCGCTGACTCTTTTTTGGAAGCCCAGCCGTAGCCGAAGAGTACAAAGAGAGTTTTGTCTTATATTTAGCTGTGTTTGTGCGGCAGGCTATCAACGTTGGCTTCTGTATTTCCCATACAAATTTGACATTAGTAACGTTGTTGAAAGTTAACATTAAACGTTGGGTAATGTCAAATTTATATGGGAATGACATAAGCTAACGTTGATAGTTTGCCGGGCAAAAACAGCTAATTTTAGCTTGTGGTGGCAGCTATGGCGATACTTGATTTGATTTTTCGATTATCACTTTAAATTTTATTTTAAAGCTTAGTTTTGCTTCTAAAAAAATTGTAACTTATTTTGGTTTCTTAACATAAACGCCAGAAAATCTTTCAAGCCGAAGTCATTCGTCCGCCGCCGTTCAGTTTTTGCAACGATTAGAGTTGTGAAAGTATTGAGTATTTGGGTACGAAGTACTCAACCCGGGCTGTTTTTCGAGAACTCAATTCCGAAAAATAAATACTCAGTACACATAAAAAAACCCTTGCCAAGTAATTAGGAGCATTTCAACTAATAAAGTATTTTCGCATACATTATGCTAAAATTAGAAATACTTGTCCAAGATTTTAGTTATTTCAAGTTATTTTTTTAATAATTTGTAATAATTAAAATGCTTCCTGCACTTTCAGAGCTATATTTTTCTAAATTTATACATAATTTTACCATGAAACTAACTTATGAAAATACAATTGTGTAAATACAAATATTATGGGAAATAAGTGGAGTGACTCTGAATGTCGTGTAGCTGCGAAGTGATAAAAGTTTTCACATGCAAACTTTTGCGAAAATTATATGTCAAAATTTTATCACACGATTTTTACGGCTGCTATTGTAAATTGATACTAGACAGAGATGTAAGCTGCACCAAATGTAAATATAATATAAATTAAAAAATAAATTAAATTTTTAATAAATATATAAAAAAATTGGGTCGACAAAGACATGTGCTTTTTCATATATTTTGTTTGGGAAGCAAAATGTCGCCATGTCGTCCTGCGATTTGTCGTCATAATAGAATCTATTCTATTTTCGTGACGATACACTAATACGCACACAAAATATTTGTCAAATAGTTGCCATATTTTTAACTAATTAAGGGAACAGAGTTGCAGAGATTCGTATTAGAGTTGCAAAAACTCGTACTTTGCTTACTAAAAAAATATTTTTTTGACAGAAGAAATATAATTGAAAATAAAAATGCATTATTTACCGCAAAAAAGCAAAATTAAATACTAAAAAATGTAAAACAACAAGAATAAATGAATTGGTGAAGAATTGTGGCGAAAAAAATACAACCATATTCTTGTTTTGCTTTAATTTTTTTCTAAATGTCAAAAAATGTCGACAATCAATTGTCGCTGAATTTAAATTATTCGCGACGACTTTCGAATAGAAAATCGTTGTTAAACACAAATAAAAATTTTAACAACTATGTTTTTTGTTAGGACGATACAACGATACCACAGATAGCACACCCCTTATGAACAACCTAATTAATTTTATTGTACATATACTAATAGTGTCAGAAAATTACAATTTTATTTAAAATTTGAAATTATTAAGAAAAACATTTAATTCTGTAATAAAATTAATAAGGGATACAAATTTTCTATGACTAAAAAAAAGAACGAAATGAACGATTGAACGAATAAGAGATTAATCAGAACTGGGTCGACAACGCCAACGACATGTGCTTTTTCATACATTTTGTATGGGAAGCAAAATGTCGTCCGGCGATTTGTCGTCGTAATAGAATCTATTCTATTTTCGTGACGACACACTAATACACACTCAAAATATTTGTGAAATAGTTGCCATATTTTTAACTAATTAAGGGAACAGAGTTGCAGAAATTCGTATTAGAGTTGCAAAAATTAGTACTTTGTTTACAAAGAAATTATTTTTTTGACAGAAGAAATATAATTGAAAATAAAAATGCATAATTTACCGCAAAAAAGCAAAATTAAATACAAAAAAATGTAAAACAACAAGAATTAATGGAAAACCAATTGAATTGGTGAAGAATTGTGGCGAAAAAAATACAATCATATTCTTGTTTTGCTTTAATTTTTTTAAATGTCAAAAAATGTCGACAATCGATTGTCGCTGAATTTAAATTATTCGCGACGACTTTTGCTGTCGTCGGTCGACACAGTTGTGATTAACCTCTAATGGTAAACGATGTCATATCGTTCAATAACTGAACAGTTCAAATGAACTAGTTCGTTCATGAACGACACAACTACTCAATTTTCTCTTGAAGTTGTGCCTAAATTTGTTTGTGTGATTTGTTCATTTTATAAATGCAATTATTAAAAATTGCAATGGATAATTTTCAAATTAAACGCGTTTTGTCATTTTATGCTGTTGCGAATGGACGTAATGTTGGAATTTACTATACATGGTAAGTTCTTTTACCTAGTGTCTTGACATGCAATAAAATGATAGCAAGCAATTGTCAAAATCAAGGTTGGTTACCGTTATCGTTATAATACCGTTATCGCTAAAATACCGTTTCAAATTGAATACCGTTACCAATGCCTCTACAATTTTTTACAAATACCGTTACCGATACCGTTATTTTTATAATTTATATAAAAATGCAAATTTTTTAACTTTTTTGTAATAATCTTCAGTTTTTTTTTCTACAAAAAAATTTATGGTTAACAATTTTAGTTACTAAAACTCCCAGAATTGAATTTAAAGCTTATAATCTGTATTTTTAACACGCAAAATTGAATATATGTTAAGTTTTTAATTGTTTTTATATGTTTTTAACATAATTTATAATACCGGTACGTAACGGTATTGCTGTTTCGATAACGGTATACTGTTACCGAAACAGTCTTAAATACCGTTACCGAAACAAACGAAATTCGATGCCGTTACCCTTACCGTTATTCGTTTCGGTAACCAACCTTGGTCAAAATGCTCTCATCTCAAGTGAAGACACTCAAATGGCACTTTTAGTTTTCATTTTAATTTTGTAATAGAAAAACAACAAATAATTTGGTAAAAAGGAATGGAAAAGTGTTAAGTTTTTTTATATTTGTCGGTAAACATTAATCTCTATATATAAAAGAATAACGTGACTGACTGACTGACTGACTCAACATCGCCCAGCCCAAACCGCTGAAGCTAGGAAGTTGAAATTTGGTATGTAGGTTCCTCTTTCGGCGTAGACGTGCGCTAAGACGGGATTTTTGGAAATTCCTACCGGAACGGGCAAAAAGGGGGAAAGTCTTCCCCTTGACGGCCTGCCAAAACCCCTTTGGCTAGAAAGCTGATATTTTAGATATGTGTTGCTTGGAGTAGGGGCTAACTTTTCTAGAAAGTACTTTCAAGAATTTTGGACAGGGACGTTGGGGGGTTAAAAAGGGGAAAAGAGCCCCCCTTGACGGTCTGCACAAACCGCTGGAGGTAGGAAGTTGAAATTTGGTATAAAGGTTCCTCCATTATCGTAGACATCCACCAAGACGGGATTTTTTGGAAATTTTTACAGGGAGGGGCAAAAAGGGGAAAAAAAATACCTTTTTCCAAAAAAAGTACCTTTTTCCACAAAAAGTACCTTTTTCCAAAAGAAGTACCTTTTTCCAAAAAAAGTACCTTTTCCAAAAAAAAAGTACCTTTTTCCAAAAAAAAGTACCTTTTTACAAAAAAAAGTAACTTTATACAAAAAAAGTACCTTTTTACAAAAAAAGTACCTTTTTCCGAAAAAAGTACCTTTTTACAAAAAAAGTACCCTTTTCCAAAAAAGTACCTTTTCACAAAAAAAGTACCTTTTCCCAAAAAAAAGTTCCTTTTTCCAAAAAAGTACATTTTTCCAAAAAAGTACCTTTTTCCACAAAAAGTACCTTTTTCCAAAAAAAAGTACCTTTTTCCAAAAAAAAAAGTACCTTTTTCCAAAAAAAATACCTTTTTCCAAAAAAATGCCTTTTTCCAAAAAAAAAGTACCTTTTTCCGAAAAAGTACGTTTTTCCAAAAAAAGTACCTTTTTCCAAAAAAAATACCTTTTTCCAAAAAAAAGTACCTTTTTAAAAAAAAAAAGTACCTTTTTCCAAAATAAGTACCTTTTTCCAAAAAAAAGTATCTTTTTCCAAAATAAGTACCTGAGCACAATTTTTGTAGCAAAATAAATTAGTAAAGCATTAGTTCAAAATTAGTTTAGTGCTAAAAAAATATAACTAAAATTTTTGCTGAAAAAGGAATTTCAGCAAAAAAATTGCTAAAAACTAGTACACTTGATATTCAAGACGTTTTACTAATTTTTCTACTAACTTATTTTTTGTGTACATTGAACAGAGCTAATAAGTAATTTATGTGTCAGCTGTAATTTAGGAAAATTCAAAAGCACAAATTTTTCAAATCTGGAATCGAAATTTTAAAAAGTGTGTGGCTTTCGATGTCATCGAAAAATCCAACTTGTTATACTTTTTCAATCTACTTTGCAAGAACTCTCATATATATGACACTGATTTTAATTTTAAAAAGGATAACGGATAACCTTAAAATTTGTCTTTTAGTGTTTCGTTCTTATTTTACCCTACACCACTAATGTGGTCAGGGTATTATTTAGCTTATAATTTTATTGTTAACAAAAATCCTATATCGCACAATTGGATATTCCATATATATGTATATATTAAGGGCTTTTTGATAGCCACAAACTGGAAACAAAATTTCCAGTTAAAGTGGAGAAAAAAATCATTGACAAGTAATCGTGCATTTACATAAATAAAACAAACCGCTTCGTAGCTATAGTCGAAACGGTATGAAGTCCGGAGTACGAAAAGGAAGCGGAAATGGTGCTTCGAATTAAATTACCGAGAGGTGCAAGTGTTCTCACTTCATATTTATCAGGATAAGAAGTAAGTGTGGTGGTGCGCGGCGAAGAGCTCAAAGTAATTGCCAACGGGAGTTGAGTGGCTCGAATGGTCGATCCAGGAAGTTGTGGACATTAAAAACACAAGCACCGACGATTTACTGCTTTTACAATTCTCAAGGATCCTTGATAAGTAATGTGAAAGGGCGTCAAAGCCATTAAATGAATCCTTTTTTCGCCTATATTTCAAATAAGTTGCAACTAGTGTTTCCAATTCGGTTAATCGATTAACCGATTCCTCGATTAATCGCCTCTATTTCGGTTAATGTCGAAACAAATAATTTAAAACTCAAATAATTATTCGATCCGAATAATCGGTTAAACAGTTCGATTAACCGGTTACAATTTTAATATAGAGTTTTCCCCCAAAACTTCATAATTTTCTTAACTTTGGCTAAAAAATTACAAGGAAAGCTTAGAATAAACATAAAATTACTAAAATACCATTAAATTCTTTTAAAATTGAGTGAAGAAGGTCGTTAAGCCTTTAGATAGCCTTTTTAATCAAAATAAAGGTGTTTCTAAAACTACCCAAAATACACGAAGTGTCTGGCTGGATCAGCGTCGAAGTGCTCTATAGGCTTTATTCAATACAGTAGGCGATTTTTGATTCTGTTTTTTTAAAAATTAAAACTAATGTAAATTATATTTCCATGTCCTTCTAGGCAAGGTTGAATTTTTTTTCAAATATGTGTCCCACAACTGTCAACTGGCATCTTAATTCTGTAGCAACTCTACCTTTTCTCACATCTCCAAAGAAAGTATGTATAATTTATTCAAAACCACAACAATTCTACAACATGTCCAACTACACCATTTTCAGTTTTATTTCAAAATTGTTTAAAAATGTTTTAAAATTATCCAAATATATTTTAAAATTGTCGAAAAAGGTTTCAAAATTGTCTAAAATGTTTCAAAATTATCCAGAAATTTTTTAAATTCTTCCAAAAATGTTTTAAAATTGTCCAAAAATCACTCAAAATTGTGTAAAAATGTTTTAGAATTATCCAAAAATCTTCCAAAATAGTCCAAATATTGTTTAAAATTGTCTAAAAAACTTTGATATTTGTCCAACATTTCAAAATTGCCCAAATGTGTTTTAAAATTTTCAAAATATATTTCAAAATTATAGAAATATATTTAAAAATATTACAAATATATGTTATTTGTATTTAAGAAAATTCTATTTGTATTTTAAAATTGTTCAAATACATTTCAAAATTATTCACTTGCACTTAAAAATTTTAAATCTGTATATCAGAATTGTAAAATTGCATTCAAAATAATTCCATTTGTATTTCAAAATTCTCCAAATGTATTTCAGAAATTTCCAAATGAATTTAAAAATACTCTATTTGTATTCCAAAATTTTCCAAATGTATTTAATAAAATTCCAATTGCATTTCAAATTTTTCCAAATGTATTTCAGAAACTTCAACATGTCTTCTCTTTCATAATGAAAATTTTATAGGAATTATAAGACTTAAGAGAAAGCATGTATGTTTGAATAAATGCTTTTAAAATAAAAATAGAAATTTCTGAAATACATTTGGAAAAATTTGAAATTCAATTAGAATTTTATTAAATACATAAATACAGTTTTATTAAAAACTAAATATTCCCCCATTCATCTACACAAGGGAATGTTAACTCAAACTTTGGATAATTTTGTTTATTGTCAATGGCCCTTAAAAACGGAAAAAATAATGAGAATTTTAACAATTGTTTATGATATTCTTTAGTCTGACTCTACTACTGACTCTACTATTCAGAACATTTTTTTGTAAATTTTTGTAGAGTAAATTGAGTTGTATAAATACTTTCGATTGAAATTTGTGAAGATAATACATCAATCAACTTCAATAATATAAAGTTTCTTTACAATTTGCTGTCTTTTTAAAATTAAACTCATTTAAAATTTGGAGCGCTACTGGTTTGCTGTGTTGATACTTATTGCCGCCATTTAACGTTTAGTATATACTTCTTGTATATAAAAGAATAAAATAATCATAAGCATTAGCAATTGTTTTATTTGTGTACATCGGTGGTTAAAAAAAATAAAACAAATCGGAAATCATAAATTTTTTTGTAAGACATGGCATCGCAAACTAAACTATACCAATGCCCGGAATGTAAAAAGAATATAAATAAAGTGAGTCCCAGTGTTGGCTGTGGATATTGTAATGATTTTTACCATTTGCCGTGTGCTGAAGTTCCAGAAGATGAGTACAAATTTCTCTTAAAGTACAAAAATATTGTTTATAAGTGCAAAAAATGTACTTCACATCCGGCAATATTTGATATTCGTGGTGAACTTCGTAGTGGATTTGCTGATTTAGCTAAATCTATGGAAGCAAAGCTAGACGAGTATAGAGAGCTAATGAATGAAAAGTTAAGGCAAACCATTTCTACTTTAAGGAATCTATAAACACTCTACGTAATGAAATGTCATCTAAAATAAAGGAGGTAGCATCAGACGTTTCAAACTGTTACTCGTTTGTCAAGCAGGTGGATTTGAATACAAATGATAAAATTAAAGCTCTCGAAACTACATGCAGAATACAACAACGCAGGTTAAATAGAGCTGATATTGTGATTACCGGCATTCCTAAAGGAATTACACATTTGAGGGACCCGGTAAAAACTATTGCTTCACTATGCAATGTGGAAATAACTGACCAGGATATACAACATGCCACTTATTTTGGACAGGGAAAATCGGTGCTGGTAAAACTTAATTCAGTTTATATCCGTGACTTAATAATGAGAAATTATATTAAGTCTCCCAATATTTCTTTAAAAGATGTTGTGGGAGGAGAGGCAAATAGTAAAATATTTCTTAATGATCATCATACACGGGCTTCGGCCAATCTGTTATTTATTTGCCGCAGACTTCGTAAAGCAGGAAAAATAACAAGATATACCCTTATTAATACGGACGTACCATCAGTCAGGGTTACGTTTCCTAATAATGAGGTCAAGAAAATGAATGCTCAACAATGTAGTGATTTACTTAACGCAGTTCCTACCAACTCATCTAATACTGTGAACAACACTGTTTCATCTACACCTAACATTGCCGGTTTTTTAAGAAAATCATAATATTTCTCTCAAAATCTATTTTTTTAATTGATGCAGTTAATTTATCAATTTTAAATTTTGCTTGGGTCTCATATTTTTTCTATGATACTCGTCGAATTTGTTATTAATTTGTTTTAGTTATTTATTGTTTTTTTTTTCTTTTGGCATATGTATCTTATATGATTTTTTTTTTTCATTTGAAGCTATTTAAAATTTAACTTTATTTTAATGAATTTTAATCAAAATATTGGTAATGTAGTTCATAACAATATTTTTTTGCAATCCCAATTTAGATCGAATAGCCATAAAATCAACTTTGCACATTTTAATATTCAGAGTTTTAATCTTAGTCAAAACACAACTAAACTTGATCAGATAAGAAACTTGTTTGTGGAAAGTTATATTGATGTGATTGGTATTAGTGAAACATGGTTAAAGGCACCTATATTGTCCAATGCGGTAAATATTGCTGGGTACAATTTATGTCGTAATGATCGACCATTGCCCGATAGAGGTGGAGGAGTTGCTTTGTTTATTTCAAAAAGAATTAGTTACAAAGTAGTTTATGTTGGAAATTTATATGGTGTGGTAGAATCGTTGTTTATTGAGGTAAATTTTAATAATAAAAAAATATTAGTTGGTGTTGTATACCTTCCTCATGGGGATATGGGTGATTTTAAAGATTCTATAGGTGACTTGATTGAGGAATATCAGGATATTGTAATTATGGGTGATATGAACAGTAATATGTTTGATATGCAAACTGCGGAAACTGTACGCCGTGTCTGTGGTAGACTGAACTTGTTTGCTATTCATAACTCACTCCCGACACACTTCGATGTAAGGACAAGAACTACATCATTATTGGATTATTTTTTGGTGACTGATCCAGATATGATTGAAAGCTCTGGTCAAATACAATGTCCTGGTATTTCACATCATTCACTTATATATCTTTCTATGTACGCGCCTGTAGTTAGAGTGGATAGAATAATTGAATACTATGATTATAATGCCGTTGATGTTTCTGCATTGGAGCGTATTGCGTTGTCTGCTGATTTTTCAACCCTTTATACTACATCAAATGTAAACGATCAACTCAGTGTTTTGTATAATAATTTAGATACAGCACATTCAGTGGTACCTTTTATTAGACGTAGAGTTGAACCCAAAAGAGATACTTGGTTTCATTCAAGGAATATAACTTATGCCATTTCTGTAAGAGATTTAGCGTATGCAACGTTTAAGGGTAACTGATGATAATTGGAGAAAGTATTGTAGATTACGAAATAAGGCAAAATCGTTAATAAGGAGGGAGAAACGTAAAGCCCATAGCAAACTTTTTGAGAATCTTGATACTAAAAATATGTGGAAAGTCTTAAGAGATAATGGTGTTATGGAAAGTGAGTCTTATGGGGATAATACTGATGCTGCTGCTTTAAATGAGATATTTGCTGCTAATCAGAGTAATGAGGAAGTGCCTTTTGATTTTAACGAAATTTTATGCTCGAATGAAGGCTTTTCATTCAGATGTGTGATGTTGAGTGAAATATTCGAACAATTTTATGGAATTGAATCTAATGCAACAGGGTGTGATGGATACACGTTAAAATTTTTAAAATTAATTTTACCATACTATGGTTCGCATATTCTTCACTTAATTAATACAATTATAACTACCTCTACATTTCCAAATGTTTGGAAAATAGCACGTATAAGACCAATTAAAAAACGTGGCTCTTCCAATGATATGGATAATTTGAGACCAATATCTGTTCTACCGGTATTGTCAAAGGTTGTGGAAAGACTGATGAAGAATCAGATAACTCAATATTTAGATCAAAATAATCTTTTGAGCAGTTGTCAGTTTGGTTTTCGTAAGGGGCATAGCACTACTTCACTTTTGGTGGGACTTACAGATACTATAAGAAGTCATGTGAATACAAAATATTTGTGTGTGCTGCTGTCATTAGATCTTGCTAAGGCATTTGATAGAATATGTCATAAGTTACTTTTAAAGAAACTTATTAAAGTTTATAATTTTTCGAGAACAGCAGCTTCATTAATCTGTTCGTATCTCACAGATCGTGGTCAATTTGTTTCCTCGGGAGTTGGTTGTTCTGATATTTTACCAGTCATAAGTGGTGTCCCTCAGGGATCGGTTATTGGTCCTCTTTTGTTTACTATGTTCGTAAATGATTTTTTTACTAAACTGGATGTTGGGAGGTGTTATCTCTTCGGGTATGCGGATGATATACAAATTTTATTTTGTGGTAGGAAGGATAGTTTGGATGTACTTCAAGCGGTGATAAATTATTCAACAAACTGTATTTCAAATTGGATGGTTGATAATTATATATCCATTAATACAATGAAGACAAAGGCAATGTTATTTTCGACCTCGAACAATTTTATTCAGGATATTTATTTATCTATTAATGATACTAATATTGAGTTTGTACACCATTTATCAATTTTGGGCGTAGTTATTGACTGTAATTTGACATTTGAATATCATATTAGATTTCTTACGTCAAGAGTATTTTTTATATTGAGGAGATTATATAACACGAATCTGATTATTCCAGTTTATGTCAAGGAAAGAATTGTCCATTGTACGATAATGCCACTATTTTTATATTGTGTGGAGGTATTTTCTGGTACTTGGGGTTATAACATTAGGGATATTCAGTTGCTCTTTAACAGAGTGATAAGATATATATATTCAGTGCGAATTCGTGAACATATTACACAACACGTTAATCGTTTTCTTGGAACGTCATTTAATGACTTTATTAAAATACGTCTCCTGCTATATTTTTATCGTGTTATTAGTACAAATTGCCCGTTGTTTATATTTAATTTCTTTAGATTTACCAGATCCACTAGGTCTAATCGTCTAATTGTACCATTCAATACTCCTTGGGTAAGTCGATCTTTTCAAAGGCGTGTGGTCTTGTTGTTTAATGCACTGCCAGCGTCCTTAAGGCGTTTCAATTGTACTGATCATACTTATAAAGGGAGGCTTTTGAATAATTTTCAATAACTACAATTTTCTTATCTTTCTGATAATTTTTATTACAACATAGTTCATAATGCCAATAGTTATTTCTTTCTCGTTTAAATTGGGATATCAAAAATAATAATTATAATATTTTTTAGAGTAGCAAATAAATATATTTTCTTATCAGGGTTTTATAAATTCTAAATTAAGATTATCTTAAGTGAGTGGAATATTGTAATTTATTAATTGGCCACTAGGCTTTCAAATTACAAAATGGTGAATAAATTAAAAAAAAAAATTGAAATTAAAAAAAATTGGTATTTTCACATAACTAATATTTTACTCAAATGGAACAAAATTTTTTTTTATTTCTTCAGCGGAGGAGGAAGAACTTTGGATAATAATTTTTTTTAATGCAATATTATATTAATTGTAGTATTGATTAAATTTGCATTCAAAGAAATTTTGTATCCAAAGTTTTACTTACTAATATTTATAAAAAAATCTCCTAGTTTCAGCAGTTTTTCTTTTGCCAGCTATATTTTTAATAAATTTTTCTATTAGTATAAGAAATGTTTCAATTTAGATAATCTCAGATTCCGAAACTTTTCAACCTTAAGGTACATTTACACGCGAGAGAAAACTGCTAGAGATGGACCAAAAACACTCTAAAATAGCTAAACTCATTCAAAATAGAGCTAATTAGAGGCGATTTTTGTTTTATCTCCATCATTTTCTCTCTAGTGTAGATGTGCTTTTTTAATTTCAATTTTTTTTAAATACATCGTGTTCATGTGTCAAAATAGGAAGCTGTTAGTGTTTTTGTTGATAAAAAGTTAAGGAAATACATTAATTTTGTTTTAAACGATTAATCGATTAATCGCCAATTTTCTCGAATAACCGACCCGAATAACCGGTTAATCAGTTTTAGTGATTTTTCGAATAATGCAATAACCGGTTAACCGCCTATGTCGAATAATTGGAAACAGTAGTTGCAACCCTTGTCCCACAAATCTAAATTTCATACATGTTTTAATAAAAATATGGTTAGTTTTTGATTACACTTTTTAACTATTAAACGTGTTATTGGGCCGCTAAAAAAATAGGTGTCTTATTTTTTTACCCTCTATCACTTATCCGAATTTTATTAAAATCAGTGAGAACTAGGGATGCCGAACGGGACTGGTTTTTACAAATCCCGGGATCCCGGGATTTTTCGGGGTTTCAGGATTTTCTTGCTTCATTATATTTTTAATTTTAAAAATAAATAGCTAACCTAAACCCTAGAAATTAAAATAGTTTATTATAAATATACTTATTTATTTCCTGTAGTACGAAAAAATAAATAAATTAAGACGGATTCACAATGCTGCAGAGTGTTCAAAGCTGCAGAGTGGAGTTTACTAGAAAAGAGATGGCTTGATACGAAAAATATGTGCCAAAAAGCAAGGAACAAAAAATCCACTCAGAGTGGAGTACTACAGCATTGTGAATTTGGCTTTAAACGAAAACACACTCATAGAAATAAGTATGTAAAAATAGCAGAAAAAGCTACTAATCTAAAATTAATTAAATGCAAATACAAACTACTCTGCTGAAAGCATGTGAAATATTAATGATTATATTCGATTTTTTAAGTCTACTAATGTGAAATATTGTGCACATACCTTTGCTGATTTCAAAAAGGTCGATGTTATAATATTCGGCAAAATTATATTGCATGAAGTTATGATTTCAGCAAATCATTAATAAAATAAACAAAAACTGTCCGTTAAAAGATCAAATAAATCTGAAAAGTTTTAAAGCTAAATAAACGTTTTTAAATTATTAATGTTTTTATTCAGATATATTTAATCTCTAATAAAATACATGTACTATTTCCTGTTATTTTAGCAGAATTTTGACCTATTTGTACGGGCTCTTTTGGAGAAAATAACAAAAAAATTAGTTCAATTTACTACGCCCTCCCCCCCGGGGGGCTGCGCCCCCCACAATTTTTATTAAATTCGTTTTTTTATTTAAAGCCTTCACCCAGCCACCACAAATAAATAATTCTGCACAACAATGGGTTTAAAATAAATAAATATTTGATCACTTTTGCTCATGAGAGTGGATTGTTAGTAATGAATCCATAATAATTTGCAATATACGTGTGTATGTCAAGATAATTTGGTAAAGTGCGAACTTAGGTAGATAGACCCGTAAGTAGTTTTGTTCATTTGTGTTTTGAATGAAAATAAATAACGTAAAGCAGGGTTGAAAAGCATTTTATAATATTAAAAATAGCGGGCAAAGCTACGTTGTTAGCGTGTCTTAAAGTTTTTTTTTTTAATTCCAGTTTATGTAAAGGTAGACCTGGCAATTCAAGTAAATTCACAAATTCAGTTGGAAAATTTACTACGTCGGTTTCTTCCACCGGTGCTTCGTTACATGAAGTTCAAATATCGGAATACATAAGTTCCATTCCTTTTCTAAGGTTTTTTCTCTTTCAGAAAATTTGTTTAACTTTTTGGAGAGTATTTTTCAATGCTACATAAGTTTCATATTCCGTTGATAGTGTTTGAACAGGTAATTCCCTCTTCCAATCCATTTGCCATGTCTATAATTTCAATTCCACTCGTTCAACGTTTATATCCATTTCATTCCACTTGTGTAGTGTTTCAATCCCACTCGTTTCCTATTTAGTTTCTTAATTTTAGTGTTTCATATACACTTGTTCTTTAAGTTTTAGGTTTCTAGCTAAAGACGCAGACGTTAAGGGGGGGGGGGCAATTTTCCCCTTTTGAACCACCATTTTTACCACGTTCCTGTCCAAAGTCCTAGAAATGCCTTGTCGATAAGTTAGCCCATACTCCAAGGAAAACATATTATATATTACAGGTTTCTAGCCGAAGGGTTCGGTTAGGCCATCAAGGGGGAGAATTATTCCGTTTTTACCCCTCCCGGTAGGAATTTTCAAAAATTCCGTCTTAGAGGACGTCTGCGTTGGAGGAGGAACCTACTACATACATAATTTTAGGTCTCTATATCCAGCAGTTTGGCCAGGCCGTCAAGGGGGAAGTTTTTTCCCTTTTTACCTCTCCCGGTATGAATTTACAAAAATACCATCTTAGGGGACGTCAACGTTGGAGAAGGAACCCAAATACCGAATTTAAGATCCCTTGTTCCAGCAGTTTGGCCAGGCCGTTAAGGGGGCGACTTTTCCTGTTTTTGACCCTACCTATAGAAATTTCCAAAAATCTCATCTTAGCGGATGTCTACAATAGAGGAGGAACTCTAATACCAAATTTCAACTTCCTACCTCCAGCGGTTTGGGCAGGCCTTTAAGCGGCACTTTTCGCTTCATTAATCCCCATTTTTGCAATGTCCCTGTCCAAAAAGCACCTTCTCGGTAAGTGAGCACATACTCCAAGTAACATATGTTTTACATTTCAGGTTTCTAGCCAACTTTTACTATTTGTGCCCCTCTCGGTAGGAATTTCCGAAAATCCATCGACAGGGAATTCCAGCTTCCTAGTTCCAGCAGTTTGAGCAGGCTGAGAGGAACTTAAGTACCGAATTTCGGCTTCCTAGTTCCAGCAGTTTGGACAGGTCGTTAAGGGGCAACTTTCCCTTTTTGAGCCCCCATTTTATAACGACCCTGTCCAAAATTCAAAAAAGTATCTTTCTAATAAGTTAGCCCTCACTCCAGGGACCCACATTTTAAGCTTCAGGTTTCTAGCCGAAGGGGTTTTTACCGGCCCCCAAGGTGAGGCTTTTCTTCTTTTTGCCCCTCCCTTTAGGAATTTACAAAAATTCCATCTTCGCGGCTATCTGCGATGGATGAGGAACATTCATACCAAATTTCAACTGCATTGCCTAAGCGGTTTGGGCAGGCCGTTAGTGGGGACATTTTTCCCTTTCAACCACCATTTTTACTATGTTCCTGTTCCAAAATAGAAAAATTACGTTGCCGGTGAGTTAGTCCTACTCCAAGGAATACATATTTAAAATTTTAGGTTGGCCAAAAGGGATTGGGCAAGCCGTGAGGAGGAGACTTTTACCCTATTTCCCCTCCCGATAGGAATTTCAAAAATTCCGTCTAAGCGGACGCCTACACAGAAGGAGGAACTCACATACCGAGTTTCCTTTTGGGATATCCTGTAGGGAATTCCAAAAATACAAACTTAGTCGATGTCTACTACAGTGGAGGAACCTTTATACCAAATTTCAACTTCTTACCTCCAGTGGTTTGGGCAGGCACTTTTCCAATTTGTGAGACTGTTTATGGGGAGACTTTTCCCCTTTTTGCCCGTTCCGGTTGGAATTTCCAAAAATCCCGTCTTAGCGCACGTCTATGCCGAATATCAAGAAACCTTGTTTTAGGGGAGATATCCGTGGGGGGAGGAAAAAAAGTAGTTTTTTTGAAATTATATACTATTTTAAATGGTACTTTTTGGAAAAACGAAATTTTTTGGAAAAAGATACTTTGTTTTTACAAAGTACTTTATTTGTACTTTTTTTGGAAAAGGTATTTTTTTTTAAAAAGGTGTTTGTTTTTTGGAAAAACGTATGTTTTTTTGGAAAAATGTACTTTTTTGGAAAAGGTACTTCTTTTGGTACTTTGTTTTTGGGGAAAAGGTAATTTTTTTTAGAAAAGGTACTTTTTTTTGAAAAAGGTATTTTTTTGAAAAAATGTATGTTTTTTGGGAAAAGGAACATTTTTTTAGAAAAAGGTACTTTTTTTGGGAAAAGGTACTTTTTTTGGAAAATTTACTTTTTTTGAAAAAGTTATTTTTTTGGAAAAATGTATGTTTTTTGGGAAACGGTACTTTTTTTTAAAAAGGTACATTTTTTTAGAAAAAGGTACATTTTTTGGAAAAAGGTACTTTTTTTAAAAAAGGTACTTTTTTTTGGAAAAAGGTACATTTTTTGGAAAAAGGAATTTTTTTTGGAAAAAGGTACTTTTTTTGGAAAAAGATACTTTTTTTGGAAAAAAGTACTTTTTTTGGAAAAAGGTACTTTTTTTGGAAAAAGGTACTTTTTTTGGAAAAAGGTACTTTTTTGGAAAAAGGTGATTTTTTTGGAAAATGGTACTTTTTTGGAAAAAGGTACTTTTTTTTGGAAAAAGGTACTTTTTTCGGAAAAAGGTACTTTTTTTGGAAAAAGGTACTTTTTTTGGAAAAAGGTACTTTTTTTGGAAAAAGGTACTTTTTTTGTAAAAAGGTACTTTTTTTGGGAAAAGGTACTTTTTTGGAAAAAGGTACTTTTTTTGCAAAAAGGTACTTTTTTTGGAAAAAGGTACTTTTTTTGGAAAAAGGTACTTTTTTGGAAAAAGGTACTTTTTTTGGAAAAAGGAATTTTTTTTGGAAAAAGGTACTTTTTTTGGAAAAAGGTACTTTTTTTGGAATGAGGTACTTTTTTTGGAATAAGGTACTTTTTTTGGAAAAAGGTACTTTTTTTGGAAAAAGGTACTTTTTTTGGGAAAATGGTACTTTTTTTGGGAAAAGGTACTTTTTTTGGGAAAAGGTACTTTTTTGGAAAAAGGTACTTTTTTTGTCCCCTTTTTGCCCCTCCCGATAAGAATTTCCAAAAATGCCGTCTCAACGGACGTCTACACCGGTCGAGGAACCTACATACCAAATTTCAACTTCATAGCTCCAGCAGTTTGAGCAGGCCGTCAAGGGGGAGACTTTTTCCCCTTTTTGCCCGTCCCTGTAAAAATTTCCAAAAATCCCGTCTTGGTGGATGTCAACGATAGTGGAGGAACCTTTATACCAAATTTAAACTTCCTACCTCCAGCGGTTTGGGCAGGCCGTCAAGGGGGGCCTTTTTCCCCCCATTTTTACAACGTCCCTGTCCAAAATTCTAGAAAGTACTTTCCAGAAAAGTTAGCCCCTACTCCAAGGAACACATATCTTAAATTTCAGCTTTCTAGCCAAAGGGGTTTTGGCAGGCCGTCAAGGGGGACACTTTCCCCCTTTTTGCCCGTTCCGGTAGGAATTTCCAAAAATTCCGTCTTAGTGGACGTCTACCCCGAAAGAGGAACCTACATAACAAATTTCAACTTCCTAGCTTCAGCGGTTTGGGCTGGGCGATGTTGAGTGAGTCAGTCAGTCAGTCACGTTATTCTTTTATATATAGAGATTATTTGTACTAGATTTGTAAACAAACCGACCCTTTCTTTTCAATACTTTTTTTTTAAACAGGCCAAAATGTGAAGAACAAGTTAAGCATTTTAAAGAAGCCAGATATAAAAAATTTCCCACACGTGCAGATGCAGAAGCATTTATTGCTGAATATAATGAAGAAAAGAGAAGACAAAAGAAAGTACAAGAATTTTGGCCACCAAGTGATGGTGATAGTTTTGATGATAATCAACTAACAGATGAAGATTTGGTAAGAAATTAACAGAATTAAAAAAAAATAATAATAATATACGAAGTATTTTAAAACATCTTTAGTTAAAGGCTTTGGCTGATGTTGAGAGTTTACCAGACAATTTAGCACAAGATCGTAAACGTAAAGCAGATTTTAGTTCTGCTAGGAGTAGTAAATATCCTAAATATGATTCCAAAATATGGGAACCTGCTGGTATAAAACACATTGGTCCGTTAGAATTTCAAATAGATGAAGAAGGATTTGTTATAGTCTATACAGATGGTTCATGTTTTAATAATGGTCGGGAAAATGCATGTGCTGGTTATGGTGTGTATTTCGGAGACGACCATGCTCTGTATGTAATTGTTCTATGGCCACGTATTTAGTTTTTAATTCTAAAATGTATCTTATAGTAATGTTGGTAATCCCGTGACAGGTCGTGTCACTAACAATGTTGGTGAGATTCAAGCAGCTATTTATGCTATAAAAACCGCTAAACGTTTGGGGATTTCAAAACTATGTTTAAGCACTGATTCACAGTTTTTAATAAATGCTATAACTGTATGGATTTCTAGTTGGAAAGCCAAAAATTGGCGTTTAAAGGATGGAAAACCTGTAAAAAATATAGACGACTTTAAGGTATTGGATGGTTTACTACAAGATAATACTATTGACATTAAATGGGTAATTTGGAATTTTTATTAGGCTTATGTTTTTATATGAAAAATTATATAATTTTGTCTTTTTAGAATTACGTTAAAGCACATAATAATATAAAGGGTAATGAAATGGCGGATAAATTAGCCCGTGAAGGTTCTGAAAAACATAGAAGTTTATATCAGAAATAGTTAACTTGTATTTTTTATAAACTTCAACGATATATAATGTATTTCCAGAAAAACATAAGAGTGTTAAATTTCATTTAAGCTGGATTCACAATGCTCAAGTACTCTTCTATACAGGAAGAATTTTGGTCTTTCCTTTTTCGGATGTACATATTTCATTCAATTGTGCATTTAATTCGTTTAATATCCTAAGGTATTAACTTTTTCGTTTTATTCCCTGAAGGAGTTAACTTTTTTTTAATACCCTAATTACAGCTGCGAAAAAAATAGCACCAATTAAAGTTTTCTAATTTTATACCCGTTGCTTTTATTTTTAAAGATCAGAATAATGATTAAATTGTCCCCCCGAAGTACTGGAAGATGGTCCAGAAAATTGTAGAACATTTTAGTGTAGTGTTTGTTTTTAACTTTGCCACGCCTACTTAGAGGCTTTTAATAAAAAATCATCTATATCGATCTTTCATCAAATTATATAGTAAAATTTAGCGAGTACTGATCGGATCTGCACAAACTGAATATTGTTGAAAATTCTATAAAATTTCCTTAAATCTTGCATTATTTTTATTCACTAATTGTGGCCAGATTTAAAATGACACCGGTTTAAATACGAGTAAATTTTTCTTTGTTTTTAGCGATTTTAAAATAAAGTTAACAACACTGAAATTTTAATATGAAATGCTTTATACCACAGATTAATACCAGATGTGAAACCAGAGCTTTGAAGAATTAATTCCTTTTTGAATGAATTCACCACCAATCGAATTCAATTTTCTCTAGAATTGAATGAATTCCATTTCTTAAGTAATTCACTGAATTCGTTCAACTGAATGCGTTCATCAAACAACAAATTCAAAGAATTAATTCAATTGCAATAGTTTTTTTATTAAATCAAATGAATTAATTCACCGGTAAACGCGTTCAATTTTATAAATCGAACGGGAAAAAAGTGAATTAATTCCTTAATTAATTCACTACTGAATTCGTTCAATTTCATTTTCGTTCAGGGAATTAAAAAAAAATAAAATTACGTTCAGTGAATTAAAAAAAATAATAAGTTCACTGAATTGAAAAAAAAAAATAAAATAAGTTCTCTGAATTAAAAAAAAAAATAAATAAGTTCACTGAATTCAAAACCTGTTTTCTGCCGTTCAGTAGAAGAAAACAATAAATAATGTACAAATAAAATTTTTAAATAAGCAATTTTACAGCGTGTGTTGGTAAAAATGAACAAATTAGAAACCGGATGCTGTTTATCAACCTACATGATTCAAAAATAAAGCCTTTTACTATTGAAAATAAAAACTTTACAGATATAGATAAATTTGGAAAAAAAATATAACTATATAACTAGTTTGAAAATTTAATGAAATGGGCATTATAGTCCCTAGATTATAGATTTGAAAAAAAAAACGCACTTAAAAAATTGTAAAATGATGGCGAACGCGAAAAAAGACTATGGTACAAAAACTGAATTAAAAAACCTAATCAGCGATTAACATTCTGCAAACAAATCTATTGATGCAAGAAATTTCCTTTTTCGCAGTTTTTTTTTTTAACTAGCTCCCAAACTTTCTTGTATGAAACGGGTTTATAGTCACTAGAATATAAATTTTAAGAAACCGCACTTAAAAACTCCAAAATAATGGCGGGACGCGAAAAAAGACTTTATGGTAAAAAAATTTAATTAAAACACTTAATCAGCGATTTACATTCTGCAAACAAATCTATTGATGTAAGAATTTCCTTTTTATACATTTTTTTGCGCGAATTTTTCGCGGTTTTTTTAACTAGACCCCAAACTTTGTTGTATGAAACGGGTATTATAGGCAATAGAATATAAATTTTTAGAACCGCACTTAAAAAACTCCAAAATAATGGCGGGACGTGAAAAAAACGTTATGGTGAAAAAATTTAATTAAAACAGCGATTAACATTCTGCAAACAAATCTATTGATGTAAGAATTTTCCTTTTTGTAAATATTTTTTTATCGATTTTTTTCGGGGTTTTTTTAACTAGCCACCAAACACCATAAGTGTAGGCCCAGAATAAGAGAGCAGCGATTTTTTCCATACAATTTGACATTTAAAAATCGCTGGGCATAGCTGTTTTGAGCAGTGCTGCCAGAATTGCCGGTTTTTCGGCATTTTGCCGATTTTTTATTAAAAAATATGCAAAATGCCGATTTTTGGCCGAAAAATGCCGATTTTTAATTTTTAGTGATTTATTATGCAAATTTAGTTCTTTTCTCTTTCTTACTAATACATTTTTGTATTTTGCTATCTTTTTTTATTCCACTCCAGAGTAATGGTGTTTTCTTTTCTGGAAAAAAAATGTTGCCTTGTTAAAGTGTAAAATTTTAAAAATGTTACCCTCACCCCAATAAAATGCTACATTTTTTCAATCAGAATATAACGATAAAATCACTTATTTGCATTTTTCAAAACACATGTGTATGTATATATTGTTGTTTCATTTATATGCAATATTGTTTACGCTAGCTACTACTATATGATAGCCTAGTGGTTGTGATGCTTGCCTTTCGCTCGGGATGGCCAGGTTCAAATCTCAGCCAAGGTGAATTAATTTTTATATACTACTCTCTTTTTCTTTTTTCAATTTAGAAGTTTTCCTCCATATTAAAAAAAATTGTATAATTTTTTTTATTTATTGGTAGCGTAAAAACTAAATAAAACAGAGCAAATTATTATAAAACTAAATAAAAAAATTATAAAAAACCAAATTTATAAAAAAAATAAAATTTTATAAAAAAAAAAAAAAATTTTATATAAAAAAAATAAAACTAAAAAAAAATGTTGTGGTCCAACCGGGGTTTGAACCTGCGACCTTCTGCATCAGAAGCCAGGATAGTACCCCCTAGGCCACCAAGTTGCGAGTTTGCTGGCAAACAACATTGCAATATATACACATAACTTTGATGAAAAGAAAAAAAACAGGGCAACGCTCTACCCCGTAAATTTTTTGAGGGCTAAAAGTGTTGCACTTTTGCACTTTATTAGACAACATTTTTAGAAAAGAACACGATGCCCTCTCAGAATATTACCCTTAATTTAGAAAAGAACACAAAAAAGGCAATTCAAAAGCAAAGTGCAAAAAAATGCAACATTTTTGTCAGAAAAGAAAACACCATAAGTGTAGGCCCAGAATAAGAGAGCAGCGATTTTTTCCATACAATTTGACATTTAAAAATCGCTGGGGGTAGCTGTTGTGAGCAGTGCTGCCAGAATTGCCGATTTTTATTAAAAAAATATGCAAAATGCCGATTTTTGGCCGAAAAATGCCGATTTTTAATTTTTAGTGATTTATTAGGCATATTAATAAATAATAAAATACTTCTATCTTTGACATTCTTACAGAATTTTCTATTTTACTAAGTAAATCTGAAATTCAATAATTGGAAGCTAAAAATACACCAAACAAAATATTCATTTTTTGACTTTGTGAAAAATTCATTTAATTGAATATTTCATATTGAAATTTTTGTATTTCCCAAATTAAATGAAAAACAATATGCCATATTTTTGTGTAAAAGAATTATATAACTTATTGCAATATTAAGGCAAGAGGACGATATATTTTTAATATTTGCGTATTATTGCAAGGTGTATGGCAGACTTTTAATCGCTTCGCATAATTTAATTATTTTATTGATTAAATTATTTCCTACTTTATTCAATCAATATCTTATTCAAAGAATCAGTTTAATTTTTGTTGATTTGTTTTACAGAATCAAGCAAATTGATTAAATTTTAACAAACATTTCAACTAAAAATGGCTAATTTGACTTATCTCATCAAACAAATTATTTAATCGAATCAAAATTAAATCAAATCCCTCTCCAGAGAAAAGGTTGTGTTGCCGGTCTATATTCCTTAATTTGTAGATTCCAATAAAAATCCGAAAAAAATTATACTAAATCATTATCTTGCTTTATTCTATATCAAATCAGTGATTTAAAGTTATTATAAAGTATTCGCTTATTCATAATTCATTTTAGAGAAAAATATATTTAAAAATTGTGGAACTAATGTATGTAGTATTGGCATATGTTTATAAATTTGAACTAACATTTTTGTTATTATTTATTTATCTCAAAAACCTTTATTTTAATTTAATTATTGAATTATAAAATTTAATTTAATTGAAATTAGTTTAAGTTCAGTGTAAATTATATTATTTTACACTGAAATGACTTTTTTATATATATTTTTTAAGAATATATGTATATATTTTTTATGAGTATTTTTATTGTGCCGATTTTTTCCGATTTTTTTAAATCAAAGTTCCGAAAATGCCGATTTATTTGAGGAAAAGTGCCGATTTTTCACAAAAATTATATGGCAGCCCTGGTTGTGAGATAGAATCTATTTTATTTTAATGCCGGTTTTTGTTATTCTCTCATTTTTTCTCATACTCTCACCAATGTTGTCAACTCTATTGTTATTTTTGCTGGTTTTCACTACATTTTGTAAAGCTGCCTACACACTAGGGAACATGGTTGAGGGAACAAAAAATATCAAAAAATTTTGTAAACACGAAATGCACGCTCTCAACACGCACACACACACAAAAGCACTCACACATTCACAAAAAATGCTCTCTTTTTTTCAGTATGTTCCCTAGTGTGTAGGCAGCTTAATATCAAAGAGTACAACTAACAAAGGTAATAAATGGCTCTTCTGACTCTTTCTATTTTTTGCAAAAAAAAAAATAAAATTTTGTTTTCTTTATTCAACTGAAATATTGATCATTATTAGTAGCTCGTTAGTTCGTCGTTTAGCATTGTATATTATGTTTGCAGTAAACTAAGAGACATATGAGTGGCATAGAGTCTCCTTGTTATATATAACACATGCTCAATTATGTCGCTGCCGCTGTATGTCGTTATTTCGGGCGCTTTTTTTCTCAGAGCGTAAATTGCTAGCCTCTGCGCTCTTATGCGGCAAATAGACTATGCAAGTCACTTGCACAATAACGAGTTTGTTCAAGTCACCTTACTCGCCACACACCATTCAAGTAAACTGTGCAATATTTAATTTACACATAGCAGCAGAAACATGTAGCGGATTGTTATTGCCATGAGAAAATATTAGTCTTAAAAAGCTTTATTTCACCCTTTGCGCAGGCCAAAATATCTGAACTTCGTTGGCGATGTTAATAAATTTATATTGACATTTTTTACTTTACGTTTATTCATAATTTTAATTTTTTTTATCCGTATTTATGATGTTCACTCTTCAAAATTTACTGCTGAACTGTGCTAATTTCAGCATACACTGTGCAAATGACTTGCACAAGTTCTAAAATATTGCGTAAAAATCAAAATCGTTTTGATTTTTACTCAAGTCTAAAAATACACTTGTACAAGTACACATACCAGGCCACACACTGTTCAGCTGACCTGCACAAACTCATTATTGTGCAAGTAACTTGAGTAGTCTATAGGCCGCATTAGAGGTTAATCACAACTGTGTCGATTGTGGACCGACGACAGCAAAAGTCGTCGCGAATAATTTAAGTTCAGCGACAATCGATTGTCGACATTTTTTGACATTTAGAAAAAAATTAAAGCAAACCAAGAATATGATTGTATTTTTTTCGCCACAATTCTTCACCAATTCAATTGGTTTTCCATTAATTCTTGTTGTTTTACATTTTTTTGTATTTAATTTTGCTTTTTTGCGGTAAATTATGCATTTTTATTTTCAATTATATTTCTCCTGTCATAAAAATAATTTCTTTGTAAACAAAGTACTAATTTTTGCAACTCTAATACGAATTTCTGCAACTCTGTTCCCTTAATTAGTTAAAAATATGGCAACTAATTGACAAATATTTTGGGTGTGGATTAGTGTGTCGTCAAGAAAATAGAATAGATTCTATTACGACGACAAATCGCCGGGCGACATTTTGCTTCCCATACAAAATATATGAAAAAGCACATGTCGTTGTCGACCCAGTTCTGATTAATCTCTTATTCTGGGCCTACACTAAAACTTGTTTGACTCTGGAGTACAGATTTGCTACACTCTAGAGTTAACATTGGTCTCTTAACTGCTTCTCTGATTACTTTTGTTTACATATAAAGAGTATTATTTTGAGTTTGTGGTGTAACCTGTTGTGAAAATTAAAAAAACCAATGGTTTGATATTGCCAGATTGTCGGCCTTGCTGGCATGCTTGCTTTTACCTAGTATCTTCAAATGCAATGAAATGTGCAAAGAAATTTGAAAATAACACACAAAACAACAACAACGAAAATAATTTTGTTTCATTGCATTCGAAGACACTAGGTAAACGCAAGCATGCCAGCAAGGCCGACAATCTGGCAATAACATTTGGTTTTTTCATTTTCAGAACAGGTTACACCACAAACTCAAAATAATACTCTTTATATGTAAACAAAAGTAATCAGAGAAGCAACGCAACATAAAAACAGACATAACGGGATTTTCCCAAATAAAGAAGATATTGTTGAAAGAGTAATTTTTGAAGTAGTTAGAGATGGGTACTCTGAATTCATTTATGCAAAAAGTCAATTTTGGAAAATTTTGAGTTGTCACTTTTGTATTTAGGGTGCGATATGTTTTGTTATTAATTGTTTACATCATAGATTACATAGAAGTTTTCCTCTTTGACATTCGCTGTCAGGGGACGTATCTCATGAGAATGTGTTCGACATACGTCCTATATCTACCCAAAAAATATTTGTTTACATGGGTGCGTAAAAATGTAGTTTGTTGACAAAAGAAGAAGAGGCCAAATCTATGTAATCTATGGTTTACATTTTTGATTAATTTGTTGTAGAGTTGTGAAATTTCGATACTTTTTGATTACTCAATACTACTCGATGCTGTTCAATATATTAACGGTTTTTTTCAATTTAAAAATAAAAATGTTGTGAATTCGTATTTATTGGGAAAAATAATAACAATTCACATACACGTGTTAAATAACCATTGTTACTTTTTTGATTAATTTAAAACATTTTAAATAAATAAATTAAATAATTTTTCCCAAAAATTCGTTACAAATTTCTCTGCTTCACAAAAAGACTTGTATTTTCAGAGCTGTATTTTTAGAGTACTATTTTGAGAGTTGTATTTTTATACGAAAAATAGACATTTCTACGGAAAATTGCATTTTTAAAAGTATCGAGTAGTACCGTTTTAGTATTGAGTACTCAAAAAAAAACAGTATTGAGTATTCAGTACCGAAATACTCAATACTTTTACAACTCTAATTTGTTGTATTGATTAAAATTAAATGAAAATCCAAAGGATATGCAGGGTTTATTAATTTTTTGTTGTTTTCTGTTAACAATTGTGTCTACAAGACAACAACAACATGATTTAGTACAAACACCAATTGTTGGTGTAGAATTAACAGAAGCTGGTTTCCATCGGTAAAAAAATTGAATTATGCACATATTTAAAAATTTGTTATAATCACGGATTTTTCTTTACAGCAACATTATTTATTCTGTACAATTTGATTATCCTTTAGCAGGTAAAGAATGTGAATACATTCTTAAACAACATTTACCGGCTGCAGTGTATATTAGTGTCGATCAATTGAATGATTTGAAAAGATTGAAAAAAGTAAGATATTGATGGGAACAGATTTTTTAGAAACGAGACAAATTATATGCATATATTTTTAATTTTAATCATACTTATATTTCAGTTAGATGCCATTTATCCTTCTTTTGTAGACATAGAGAAACCTACAGAGCAATCCCAAGATTTTGAAGTTTTTCTTAAAGGTATTCCCAAAATAACAGATACAATCACGTTGCCGGTTCGCTTTCGCTACCATGCTCCAAATGGTGAAAGGTAAAATGCTGAGAAAATCTTAAAAAGTGTAAATTATAACAATATTTCTTTCTTCAGTTCCCTTGTAGCGGTGGATATTAATACTCCAACCATGTTTATTAATTGTCCTAAACATGAGCAACATTTGTTAGAGCATGAATTACAATTTGAATTAAATACTCAATATTGTTTGGATGAAAGAGGTCCAAATCTTAAGGAATATTCTACTCAACGGAGCTTTGATAAATTCAATGAAGCTTGTAATTGGAAAAGTGTTAAAGTTAATTATCAGATGAAATCTCCTTTACGTGCTGAAATACCTGTGGGTAATGCACGTGTCTTTCCTCCTATATTACATGCTACAATTACACTTAGTTGGATTGTTACTTTTTGGTTTGTGCGTCGCACACGTCGAGTTCCCTTGGGTATCAATGAAAAGTTGGAAGAACAACGTCTTTTGCAAAAGAAAAATAAATAAACAATTCAAGTCAATCAAAATAAAAAACTGCATTTTTGTAAGTAAAGCCAAAGTATTAAAAAATACAAATATTTCTATGACTTTAAGTTTTAATTAAAAGCCTCTTCTTATAACATTAAACTTATCACTAAAGTTCGACCGAACAGTCGGCATCGGCAAAAAAAAACATTCGGAAACTATTCGGTATTCGGCAAAATTTTCGAGCAAATGATTGCCAAAATCGAATTTTTTAAAATTTATTTTTAAGTGAAGAAAAAATATATTAATAACATGGAAATTCTGGGAAGTAGTGTAATGTAGGAAATTGCAAATTTTGGACATGTTTTTCAATATTTGTAAAATTTAACAACTGCTACTGGTCACTTCAAATTGGCTTTTAAAAAATGTAAAAAAAGTTCCTTAATGGACTGGTGTTGATTACATAAAATTTTGACGTTCTTTTAAAAGAATATATCAGAACTGAACCTTTGTTTTTTATCTGCTGATGTAATTTTTCATATTTTCTATAAGCTTTAAGATGTTATATGTTAAAAGATATGATAAAAAAGTTAATTTAATTGATATTTAACATTTTTTTTAATTTGTTTTTATCGGGATATACATTAATTGCATTAAAGGAATTAAATGTGCTAAAATCCCAAAACTTATTTAACAAATTGTAAAAAATTATCTGTTGAAGGCATGTCCCTACCCGGATTTCACTCTTTCCTAAGGAGATCGTCAGGGGACGATGTTTTTAGAATTTCTAGAAATATTTGTTAAGTTAAATTAACAAACTCCGTGAGAATTTGTTGCTCTCGTCTAGGAGTGTTATTAAACATTTAAAATAACAAAGAAAAAACAAGAACAACAATGAACAATTTATCACAATTGGCTTTGTCATCTTCCAATATACTACACATTTTTTATTTTTCCTTAAATTTATCTCTTGTTTTTCCATTTTTTTTAATATTTTTATCTTTTATATGTTATTGAACATTACATGTACCCCAATTGGTAATATTTTTGTTTTACGTTAAAATTTTTAACATTTCCCACTTTTTCCTAATTTACCACAAAATATCCTTTTTCGAAAACCACAAAAAATGCAACGAAAATGGCCAATGGCTCATATGAATAAAAAATAGATATTACTAATAGGGGGAAATACAGGGTTTTTTAAGCAATTACTTCACAAATCTAGTCTGCTTGGGAGTAGACTAGAAAATTAATTTTTTAATTTTCGTATACATTTCATGCTATTCTACCAGCCAATTGGTAAATTTGGAGTTAAAAGCCATTCCTAAGCCCAAAGTAATTACTTCGAAGTAATTGCTAAGTTTTATTCATATGACCCATTATTCGACCTTTCTGTTTTAACCCTTTGGCGAGTAGCGTACATTATAATGTACGTCGACTTCATCAACATGTCACTGATTTGAATTTTAACCAAAGCGCTATTCATTTACTGTTATCGGTTCGTTATTTTGTTCTTATTAAAATTTTATGCAGGCTGTGAAATTTCAAAATAACATGAGAGCAGTAGAGTGCGTTTTGTCTTGTGATCATCAACGCTGCTGAGAATGTTTTTAAATATAAAAGTTCAAAAAAGGCTAAAGTTTAGTCTCAAAAATTGTGTGATGAATAAAATTCAAAAATTCAAAAGGTTTTGTGTAGAGATTAGTAATAGGAAAAATATAAAATTAAAATTTAAAAAATTTTTAACCCGCTCGGAGCCGACAGCATGTTTATGTTTGAACTTTGATTCCAAATATCTCCGCTAGGGGGCGCTGCAAAGCCATAACAATAATAATTGGCGTGCGAATAAGAACATCAATACTGACATGCTGCGTAAACAGGCGAGAACTGAGTGTGCCAAAGTACTAAGACGTGAAAAGTTTCTTCACGAACAACGTCTGCGTGCTAAAGTTCTTGCTGCTCCACGGGGCAGTAAGACCTTTTGGTCATTCGTTAAAAGAGTAAAGGACAATGCTAGTTCATCTATCCCTGCTCTTATAAAGGATGACCTAATATTCACTGACCCGGTTGATAAAGCCAACCTGCTGGCTGAACTGTTCGCGGAAAATTCTTTTCTGCCGGAAAGCGATCAACCACTGCCCGTGCTCGAAAGAGTATCACATACTATGCCCAATATATTTTTTCGTCCACGAGCCGTTAAAAGGGTTCTTGCGGATCTTGACATAGATAAGACAGCGGGCCCGGATGGTTTACCAGCACTGGTACTGAAACAGTGCTCTTCAACGCTATCGCGTCCATTGGCAACCCTCTTTAGTACGTCGTATCGCATGGGTATCTTTCCATCGTGCTGGAAGGTTGTCAATGTTCAGCCAATCCCCAAAAAGGGTGCGGCTACCAACCCTGAAAATTACCGCCCAATCGCAATCTGCTCTGCGCTCTCGAAGGTCATGGAGAGCATGGTAAACTACCATCTTGTTAATTATCTGGAATCCAATTTGCTTCTTAATGATCGACAGTATGGCTTTCGTAGAGGTCGTTCTACGGGAGACCTGATGGCGTTTCTTTCGGAACGTTGGAGTCGGTCAATTCACAGATTTGGTGAAAGCAAGGTGGTTGCGCTGGATATTTCCAAGGCGTTTGATCGTGTGTGGCATAAAGCACTCGTGTCAAAGCTCATGGCTTTTGGTGTTGGTGATGACTTCTCTCGATTTATATCGAGTTTTCTCAGGGATCGCACTATAAGAGTTGTTATAGATGGGGTCTCATCTAATGAGTTTCAGTTGAATGCAGGGGTACCGCAAGGCTCTGTTCTTTCTCCTTCTCTATTTCTTATCTTTCTAAATGACTTCCTCTGTCAGACTTCCAATCCTATCTACTCTTTTGCAGATGACAGCAACATTTGCCATTCATATTCCTTCGATCATAGGCCAAGCCTTGCAGAGATTGGGGGCAGGAGGCAGATTATGAATGACACACTCAATCAAGACCTTATTACAATCTCTGAGTGGGGTCGCGTGAATAGGGTCGATTTCAATCCACGTAAAACCCAATGTTGTTTGCTGACTCATAAAACCGCGGAGCCATCATTGTCATCTGTATACATGGATGGTATATTAAGGAATCAGAAGCTCTTGATGTTCTGGGCATGAGAATCCAGTGTGATGTCCGTTGGAAAGATCACGTCATTCAAGTGTCGAAAGAGGCATTCAAGTGTCTTGGCTTTCTTAACCGGTGTAAGAACTACTTCACTCCTTCTGATCTCCTTTCTATTTATACCACCTATATCCGGCCGAAGATGGAATACAACTCCCATTTATGGGCAGGGGCTTCAAAGTCTATTTTGGAGCTTTTGGACCGTGTACAAAGGAGGGCGTCGGCGCTCATTAATGACAGTAGGGTATCCAGCTCTATTGACTCGTTGGAGCATCGTCGGAATGTGGCTTGTGTAACACTGTTCTATCGTTACTACCATGGGAGGTGTTCTGCTGAGATAAGTGCACTTATCCCGATGCCCCGTGTTTTTGGCCGTAACACGCGCTTGTACAGTAGATCTCATCCGTTTGTGGTTGATTGTCCAATTAGTCGCACAACGCATTATAGAGAGAATTCGTTCATTAGTCGAACCGCCCGTATGTGGAACAAACTCCCCGCAGATGTCTTTCCTGATACTAACAATTTAGGGAAATTCAAGTCAAACGTTCACAAACACTACTCCCTCTTTCCTCCTTCCCATAACCTATTTTCCTGATATCAACACAATGCATTGCATTAGTAGGGGGCATCCCCTGAGTGTTGATCTATAGTAAAAAAAAAAAAAAAAAAAAAAAATAGTTCTTGGACATAGATCTACATTTCCACGAAGTTTGGTCGGAATTAAAATTCCATTTGGTCGGAATTAAAATAGCCATTAAAATTCCCGTGTCAAAGGGTTAATTTAAATAATTAAAAATATAATATTGAAAATATTATTAATTGAATTTTTGACAACCGTTCAAATCAGAGACTATTAATTATAGAGATCAGTGATGGTATTTCAGAATTTTCGTTTGGTGCCTAAATAATGTCAAAAAAGTGCCAAAAAAGCTTTAAAAGTGCCAAAAAAAAAAAAAATTATGCAACATTTAATGTTTCAAAAAAAATGTTCAGCTTTTATTTCAAATATTTATATATTTAGTTACTTTAAGAATAAAAAGATAAAAAAATAAAAAAGGCGGGCAACTTATCTAAAAAATAACCACAAATATTTTCATATAAATTTTCCATTCTTAACTATAGTAAAGCACTAAACTTACGTTATTTTAAGATAAGTTAGCAGGTCGAAGTCTTTCAAAAAAGTTTACATATATATTATATATATATATCAGTGTTTAATAACAAGTTTAAAAAAAATTTGCCTCAACTGGTGACTGTGCTTAAAATAGTTCACACTTTCATATTCAACCATTAACTTGCTTTTTTCATTCTAACTGTGTAAGTAAATTTCAAATACACACACAGTCATCATTTACATTTTTTAAGTTTTCAAACTAAGCGCAGCGTAACTGTGTGAGTTCTGCAACAAAACAAATTGTGTTTCTTCTGCTTGCTGTGTTTTGAGTTACTGGTTAATGTGTTTTTACTTGACTGAGTAACGAAAAAAAAACTGCATAGTAGACTGGGAATAGCAGACTCGATAGTAGACTGGGGTCAGCAGACTATGTAGTTAGAACCAGTGGGTATCTATACAACTCTTGCTCTGTTAACCTTTACTCTTTATTTTTGTTCGTGAAGTCGGGAAAGAAAACTAAAACATCTTGGTAAACATTGTAAACAAATGAGAGATTGAGTTTTTTTTTTTACATATTTCCCTATATAAAAAGCATTGAGGTTGAGTGAGTTTTTTTTTGATTTTTAAGAGAATTTTCAGATTTTTAAGAGGATTTAAGAGATTCCAATGTTGCCTCAACATTCAAAAAATTCCCGTGCCAACAAACATTTGTCAATAGTGTCAATTTTGGATTTTTTAAAACTAATACTGATAGTTAATATAGTTTTATTTTTTAAAATATAGTTTATTTTAACAAAAACAATATACATTTAAATTAACAAGAACGGTGAAAATGAATTATATATTATTTGTATAATAAAATAAATTATTTACAAAATTTGTAAATAATATTAACAAAAATTATTAAAATCATAAGTTGAGTTATATATTATTTGTATAATAAAATAAATTATTTAAAAATTTTTAAAATAATATTAGCAAAAACTATTAAAAACAGTAGTTGAACAAAATTTACTACACTCATTAAAAAACCCCTAAATGGAAAATCCAAGTTTGAACATTGATCAATGAATTTTTTTTAAAAGAAAAAAACGAAAAAACTCATTTTTTCTCTTAACAACATTATCAACATGTTTTCTTAGTCTTTCCCAAGTTCGCCACACAACAACAAAATTTGGTGAGGACGGTAGTTTCTCTATAGGTTTATACTTGTTGGCTGAACTTACACAGTTACGCTGCGCTTAGTTTGAAAACTTAAAAAATGTAAATGATAACTGTGTGTGTATTTGAAATTTACTTAGGGTGCGTACAGAGTGGCCGCTTGTTGCCGAGCCGAGCCGACTGACGCTTATTGCGAGAACCAATGCGAGAAAACTGGTACTATACAAATTAGTACAAATAAGCGCGAACAGGTCGTAGTGGGCGCCGAGCTGGTCAGAGAGCAAAGCTGATTGAATGCGAGAAAACAGTTCCAAAGCGTTTTTCAGCGCCGAAAACATTGTTTATGTTATGTTAATAAAATAAAAATTAAACAAAAAGTAAAAATTCAAATAAATAATAAAAATTAAATAAAATTATAACAATTATAAAAAAATTAAAAAAAACTTATAAACAAAATTTAAAAAAAAATTTAATAAAAATTTCAAGAATAATTAAAGAAATGCGTTAATAAGTAAAATTTTTTTTTCACAAACACGAATGAACAACAAAACCAAATGCATACAAACATACATAAAACACAAATAATAGATAAAATATCAGCGCTGATTCTCGCATCCACTATGCACACCCAAACTTGTTGCTCGCATGAACAAGTTCTCGCAATAAGCGTCAGTCCGCTCGGCTCGGCAACAAGCGGCCACTCTGTACGCACCCTTACACAGTTAGAATGAAATAAGCAAGTTCATAATATAAAATGAAAGCGAGTGCTTTTTTTTAAGCACGTTGCTTACAAAATATGAACATTTAACTAAATTACGACTGCTATTAGCAGTCGTTCGAAACTCTGATATATATATATGTATACAGTGACAGATAATACAATCCCAAAAAACCAAAGAACGATACGATAGCGAAATTGCTATCACCTTAAATATCCGAAAACGATATCATATTCCAATAAGATTATAATATCGTTTTCGATAAGGTTTTATGATAAAGAATTGGTACTTCAAAATATTCATTATTTACAAAACTTCAAACAGTTTTCAGAAACAAATAAAATTTATAAAAACTTGCAATTTCTACTTCGTTTCGCTATTTATACTCTTTTTTATTGGATAATTATAGTTGCAAAATCTAGGAGAGTTTGACTTTTCTTATGAATATGACGATTTCATTATCAATTTTTCATTATGACTTCATTTTATCTCATTTTAAAAGAACTCCGGTTTTGCTATCATATATGATATCATTTTCGATATCGAAATCGTCTGGAATAACAATAGTGTTTTGATGCTGGGTAGCGAAAACGATATAATTTCTTGGAAATATGTAATGTACCTTTAGTAACATTTTAGAAGAAAAAATCTATCGTTTTCATATCACAAGTGATTATTGTATATGATAATAAATATCACCTAGGTGATATCGTTTCGATATCGTTTGGCTTATTGGGATAGAATCAATTAAACTTTTTCTAATTTTATCCCCGTTGCTTTTATTTTTAAAGACCAAAATAATTATTTAATTGTCCCCGAAGAACTGGGAGGTGGTCCAGAAAATTGTAGATATTTTTATTGTAGCATTTGTTTTTTAATTTTGCTACCCCTTGTGGCTTTTAATGAAAAACCAGCGATATCGACTTTTTATCAAATTATATAGAAATTTTCTGAACCTGTGAAAAAATCACTGTAATGTATTGGGTGACAAGTTTAAACCTGCTAATTGATAATGAAGCTTACTTTAATTTTTTGACAGATGTGCTCCAATTGAAACAATAGTCATGTAAGTTGTTGCTAGCAACAAAAAATTACAAATCACGTGTTTGTGAACATTTTTTTCTTCAATAAATGCTATGATGGAAATTTCATCATGCAAAGAAGGGTTAAAAAGTGCCAAAATTCTATGGAGAGTGCCAAGGTGCCACTGAACATTCAATAGTGCCACAAATGGCACTTTTGTGCCACTTTTACCAACAGTGGTTGTGGTTAGAATATAAAATTAAAGATACTTTTTAACAGTGTAAGAGACGATTGGAATGTCTTTAGTCTATATGGTCGTTGGTCGAACGCAACTATTTATAAAATTAAAAGCTTTAAAGTCATCATTGTTTTGAATTATTAACAGCAACTTATCTTTGAAATATTTTCCCTGAAAGTTTTTAGCACTTGTGTGACCAATGCCTTAAAGTACAATACATTATCGGGAGTACTCTGAAAAACTAATTCACATAAACACATCAACACGATTAATTTTATATGATTTAGTTTTTCCGAACTGAATTTGATTTTTAGATATATATTTAAGACGTGTGCAGATATATCAAAGATGTCTGCACCTGCTGACGTATCTCCTAAATGGCACTGCTAACATTGTCTTTAAGACACAATTTCCAGCTTGGACAGCAGAGCTCAACCATTATTCAAAGATTATTGTTGATTGCGCTAAAATTTTAATACATAATTTCAATTACATTTACAAGTATGATGGTCGGTTACGCTATTTTAAGAATAACATTGGAAATTTTTTTTCTTTCATTATGTGCTCCAATGAAATGTGGTAATGATAAGAAAAGCTCCACACAGTACAGTCTAACCTCGATTTGCGGCGTAAAACGAGGTTTTTCTATAATGATTGTCTTTGCTTAAGACTCTAAATATTTTGAGACCTGCATTATTATTTTGTTGAAAGATAAAAAGAAAAATCATTTCATTCAATTTTTGAACGAAATTTTCTTTGAACGGAAAAGTTTTTGTAAAGCTCATTTACAGAAAGAAGACGTTTCTATTGAAAAAAAAAAAATTAACAAACACGAAGAAATTTCTCAATAATTTTTTTGTGAGTTTTTGTGGAAAACAAATTTTCAGAAGCAAAAAAAAAATTTTGCTGAAAAAAAATTTTTTCTCTAAAAACTTAATACGTCTATTAAGCGAAACTTTATTTCGCACGAAAATATTATTTTTTCGATTAAGAGAAATTTATCGAGAATGAATAATCCTCTTCGGGAGCAAAAATTGATTAGCTTATAACATTTTGTATTATTTTCCGTTGGGGGTCGTATATCGGTTGTCTGCCTCTTTTTCAGTAGCGTGCAAACATCGGTGGGGGTGTGGCGGCTAGGGCGGCGGCAAATCGAAGTACGATTATACATACTGCGACAAGTGGACTCTTGCTGTGATAAGATTCATTAATTTGTAAAGAACTAAAGCAAAGAGGTTTCTCAAGCTAAAATAAAGAAAAATAGTATACATATTTATACCGGTGATTTAAGAGATATGAAATTCTAATATTTTATTTCAGACACTTACAGGCTATCAGTACTTAAAAGTATTATAATTTAAATTAAAAAAAAAAATGTTACTTAACACACACTCTATTATATTGGCTTATCAAATATGTCACAATTTTAAAAAACACATCACTATAGCTTTTTATTTGAGGCGTTGCTACTTTCTAAGGGGGCGTCTGTAAGAGAACTTTGTACAAAATTGTTTGGTAAAGTTGTTGTAGAGTTAGTAACATTTGCATCATTCCATGACTGAACGGTGCCCTGGCCAAATATCACAAATAATGAATTGCATAGCAAATATACAGCCGCAGTTATAAAGAATACTATACGCCATTCATTCGGATCTCCTTCATTACTAACAATAGCTCCCACTACTAAAGGAGCAGCAAGAGAACATAGATTTGAAAAACCATTTGTTATACCCATCATAGGACCAGCAAAATTAGGCGACAAATCCATATGATTTACTAAATAGCCACAAAAAGAGGCCGCATTGAAACCAACACCAATGGTTAGCAATGAAATAGCTAAAGTTTTTTCATCTTCCGTCATATAACCCAAAGCAACAAGACATGCCATGGGAATCCATTGGCCTATAGAATTAAATAGTTTTCGTGACACTGTTACGGAAATCACTTTTCGATTAATTAACATATCGGATATTGGACTAACGACCAGACATAGTAGCCACATTACAAAGTAGGGCAGAGCAGAAAGTAAAGCATTCGATTTAACATTCAAATGTAAAACACTGCTCATATAGGTGGGCATTTCGGTGAGAAGAGTATAGAAACCCCAGGTAAAACCACTGTGAGCAGCAATCAAACCATAAAATGGCAAAGAGGTAAATATAGATTTCCAAGGAACTGGCATTGCCTGTAAAGAGAAAAAAATTCAAATTATTATAACAGTGGGTTTACAGTTTTTTGAGTTGATTATTAGTTAACGTAAAATTTTGTTGTTGTTTTGAATAAAATTTTTTGACATTTGCCCTGTTTTTACAAAGCGAACGGCATTATTCCTCCAGGGGAATTATGTGTATTTTCTTTTTATTACAGTAACAAAATACGCACAATTCCTCAGGCGGAATTATTCCGCTCGCTTTCTACCATTAAAACAGGGTGATTTTAGTAAGAGACCCGATCTTTCCAATACAAAATATTTAGATACCAAAGATTTTTTCCAGTTGAAAAAGGGGACAAAAATAATAAACATTTGATAATGAAATACAAATACTATTAACGATTTTAAATCCTTTCATTGAAATATTTTAACATAAAAAATCACTTGGGAAATATACTAAAATACCATTAACCCTAAAATATCCTAACAAAATCATTTAAAATACCGTTAACCCTAACGATATAATTTAAAATACCGCAAACCTTTAAATATCATAAAGTAATAATTTGAATTTTAAATTATAGATTAAATAATGACTTTAACCTTTTATTGGACAGCAATTGTTGTTGTTTAAAAATACAAATAAGGTTTCAGAAAGTATGGGTTTGTGAAGTTGTCATAATAGTCAAAAAAAGATTATCTTCAACCTTAAAATCTCTAACGAAATAACTTCAAATACTGTTAACCTTAAAAAAACCCAACAAAATAGCTTTAAGTACCGTTAACCCTAATATGCTGTTAACTATTATACCTAACATAATGAATCCCTTGCCAATCTTGGTTAGAACCATACCAGCGAAATCTAATTTTTAAGTGATATTTGAAATGGTATTTGAATTTTGTTCGAAACTTTGTTTGAGAACTTTTTAACTCATTTCAAACCTTTCGTTTGATATCCAATTTATATATGTGTTCTTAGAAACAGACAACAAAAAGTGCAAAAATAAGAAACGGGGTCAGATTTGACCCCGAAACTTGATTCAGTACTTAAGCGATCGGTATAATTTGGTGAAAGAAAAACATTCAAGATACCTTTTATCAAAGGTTAAGGGAAGGATCGGATTGTCAGTGAAGTAGTTAAAACTCTCAGAGACTATTAATTATAGAGATAGGAAATCAAAACTTACACTACTCACCGGTAGAGGGCGCTGAAATTTAGTATTACCTGAGCAACTATTTAGTATCAGTTTAGTATCAGCTGAGACTATATTTTAAAACTCAAAAATTGCTGAAAGCTGCTCAAAATAAGGAAAAAACAAGCGCAGAGTATATTCAATTAATAAAATTTGAGATAACCGTTTGTTTTTTTTTTTTTTTTGTTTTGTTGTTTGTTATTATTTAAATTTAAATAAAAAAAGAAAATAGACAATTTTTTGAGCCAGAGACTATTAATTATAGAGATAGGAAATCAAAATTTACACTACTCACGGGTAAGAGGCACTGAAATTTAGTATCACCTGAGCAACTATTTAGTATCACTTTAGTATCAGCTGAGCCTATATTTAAAAACTCAAAAATTGTTGAAAACTGCGCAAAATAAGAAAAATCAATCGCAAAATAAGTTCAAATAATAAAATTTGAGAATTTCTTTTTTTTATTTGCTTTCTTGTTTGTTATTATTTCAATTTAAATAAAAAAAGAAAATTGTCAATTTTTTGAACAAAGTGCCATCTAGTGATAACGATATCGTTATAACTTTTGTTTTTGGTGATGCCATACCCCTGAAAACTCTTATCACTTCACAAATTCAGAGCATGTAGAAATCAGAGATACACAAGTCTGAAATGACTTCCGTAGCTAACGAAGGGGCAAGTTCTAATAGAACCAGATATGTGAAGCCATGCAAGGTTGCCAACACTTGAACTGAAAAAATGGCTAGATTACGAAGAAAAAATGGCTAGAAATGGCTAAAATTGGAAAATAATGCTAAAACCCCATAATTTTAATTTAAATCAGGGATAACTAAGAGTTCTAACACGAATTTCATGAAAGTAGCCTTTAAATTTTAATGCTTTTCGGATTATTGTTGTTTTATTTCATTCAAATTTTACAAAAACATGATTTGAAATCGAATGTAAAAATTTCATGTGTCTGTGAACCCAAATAAAAGTTTCAAAAATTGAAAATTTTGTACTCAAATTTTGAAAATCATAAAAATTCAAGCAGTTTGATGTGAAATTAACTGTAAAACATTAAAAGAAAAAATGGCTAGGGCAAAATCAAATGGCTAAATCTTCCGGCTAGATCCAATCTAGCCATTTTTTAATGGCTAGATGAAATTAAAATGGCTAGATCTAGCCGGAAAATGGCTAAATTGGCAACCTTGAAGCCATGTCAAATTTTACACTTTACAGAGCTTTTATGTGGCAGGGTTCTGTAGAACTTTCAACCATTATAGATCCTGAAGATCCAAACGATAATTTTTGAGTATTCGCTAATAAAACTGTTGTACTGGCTTGCAATGACAATCGATCAATTTTGATCAGATTGGGTAAAACATCGAAATTTAAATAGAACATAGAAGCAGCGTTGCCAATTTAGCCATTTTATGGCTAGATTTAGCCATTTTTGAACACGATTAGCCAGAGAAAATTGGAATTAGCCATTATTTTAGCCATTTTTAGCCATTTTTCGATTTTATACAAAATATAATTTTTGAACATGAATTTATAGCTAAATTAAGGAATTTTACGCAATCTGCCAAATAATTAATTTCATTAATCATTAAATATGCTAAAATTCAAAATCTTATTTAACAAATTGTGAAAAATAATCTGTTGAAGGCATGTCCATATCCGGATTTAATTCATTCAAATAAAATTGAACACGGAAAATGACGGAAAAAATAAATTTCTACCCATTGTAAAAGTTTGTTTGAAGAAAAACTGTTTTTATTCATTAAAAAAATCCAAAATATGTATTTATGTAATTGCGTTAAAAATATTAGGATTTTATTATAAAACATACTTAAAGTCAACTGACTACACTTAAAATAATACGTCAGTAAAAAAATCTGTAAACGGGTTTCAAATTGATTTGACTTATTTTTAACAAATTTTTAGTTGAAACACTGATTTAAACAAAGATTTTAGTTATCCTCATTTAATACAATACTGGAAATCCTCAGTTCTTTAACTTATTTTGAGTGTTAATTTACAAAATTTGTATAACTAATTTTTAAATACCCATTCGTTCAATTTTACACAATTTATTGTTAAAATATAATATGTTCATGTTTCTGTTATTACCCGGTAGATGGCGCCACCAATGTATTCGAAGTTTTAAAGATGGCGATATTTTTTTCCCTCCCGATTATTTAAAATATCTCGAAAACTTAGCGATATAGAAATAGAGTAAAATGGCCAAAATGAAAACATAATATTCGGTGGCAGAAATCATAAAAATTCTTCGCTATTGAGAGGTTTAAAATCCTTCAAAACTACAAAAAGTGCATTTTTAACTATTTTCCCTATTTTTAGGTAATTTTTAACTCCATAATTTTCATATAAAGAGCTGCTGCTCAAAAATTGTCTGTTAAATGACTGTTGGAATGAATGTTGTTGGTAGGTTTCACTGCGTTTAATAAATTAAAAAAAAAAAAAAAAATCGAAAGATTCATCTTAAAAATTGTTCAGCCATTTTTTAGCTTTATTTTAGCCATTTTTCCCCAGAAATTTAGCCATTTTTGGTAACCAAGTTCTGGCAACACTGCATAGAAGAGACAAAGAGGATTGACATTGTTTTTAATCGCTTCAGTAAAAATCAGGAATACATATATATTTATTAGAGTTCGTCACAAAAATTTGATTTTCGGATATCATCACTTTTTTTAAAGCTTTTTCATAGAAATAAAGAATGGCGTTTTTTTCTTTTTTCTCCTTCCACTGGCGCAAGTCGGCCAAAAACGCTAATTTTAATACCCTTTTCCTCCAGAGCAAAAACAGCTGGATTTATAGGAAATCTGATTTTACCATTCGATTCTACAACAAAATTTAATACACAAAACTTTTTTTTTTGCATTTCCAAAATACACCAGATAGCCATTAGAGTGGTTCGAAAATCCGTTTTTTTCAAAAACTTCTAAAAATTAAATTTTTTATTACACACAATGAAAATGTATTTCCGGCGGAGTACATGGGTACAAAAATTTTGGATATACCGCGAACCGTTAAAAAGTTATTAGCTAATCAAATTTGAATTTTTTTTTTAATTCAATGAAAAAGTATTTGAGCTAATTAAAATGCAGCTTCCAATACTAGCTGCCGCATTATAAATTTATTTTTTAGTAATGACAAAATAATTTGTAAGTTTTGTAATGTTTATTACAAAGATTTTTTTTACTAAACATATTTGATTACTAAATAACTTTTTAACGGGTCGCGGTATACCAATATTCTCAGCAGGGAATATATTTTCATTGTGTGTAATACAAATGTAACTTTTTAAATTTTTGAAAAAGTGGATTTTTGGACCACTCTAATGACTATCTGCTGTATTCAGAAAACGCAAAAAAAAATGTTTTTTATATTAATTTTTGCTGTCGAATCAAATGGTAAAATCAGATTTCCCAGAAATGCAGCCGTTTTTGCTCTGCAGAAAATGGGTCTCCAAATCAGCGTTTTTGGCCGACTTGCGCCAGTGGAAGGAGTTGAAATAAAAAAGAAAAAAACGCCATTCTTTTTTTCTATGCAAAAACTTTAAAAAAGTGATGATATCCGAAAATCAAAGAAATTTTTTTTGATTAACCCTAATATTTATACCGTACACCACTCTATGGTACAGGGTATATTGAGTTTGTGATGTTTGTAACTACCAAAAATATTTCGCGTATTCCCATCTTAACCCTTAAATGCATGATCTCTTCGATTTTAACCATTTTTTATATATGATTTCTAAAGGCGTTTACATTTCAAGAAAAATACCAAAAAAATTATTTAAAAATTATTTTATTTTTATTGAAAAATATGGTTTTATGTATGCCAAATAGCTAAATTGTTATTATTTTAACGTGTATGAAAAAAAATCTATAAACTGTAATTTATATATTTATTATCGCCATATGAATTTTATTGCGAGAATACCACTTTAAATAATTAAACAAATATTTTTGAATATTACACTTTTTGTAAAAAAACGCATGTTTTAGATTTTTCACAAATATACAGAGCAAAACCAAGGTTTTTACTCTAACTGTTTAAAAATTCTGAGCTAAACTAATGTTCAGAAGGGACACTATGTTCAGAAGGGACCCTAATGCCCAAAAATGCAGTTTTGTGCATCAAGTGGGTTTTTTTTTTTAAACCTGTATGTTGCCAAATGGCTACACCATGCATTTAAGGGTTAAAGTATACCGACCGACTCAGAATCACATACTGATTGTGAGTCGATTTAGCCATGTGAGTCCGTCTGTCTGTCTGTCCAAGTAAAATGAACAACCCTTGTAAAAAAATGTATATCGCAATTCTAAAGATAATTGGTTAAATCTGTCCATGTTTTAACCCTACAGTCATGGAAATATCCTATTTGAGCTCGTACACTTATAAGAAAAAGTTGGTACAAAAGTCTGTTAAACGCGTTCTTGCTCAAATGAACTGATTTTTTCTCTTATTTTTTCTTAAAATTTAGGATTGAACTAATATTTTTGTAAATCCCATTTATATATATATTCCTCTAACTCCCACTGAAGCATAGGGCGCCAGTCCTATTTATCATAACAATTACGTTCATCCGTATTTGAACTAACTTTACATCCTAATTTTTAGTAATTTATGTTTTTTAATTTTACTAATTTTTCAGTTAATTTAAACCACAATTATTTACCAATGTTTATATTTTTGTGTCTCTGCTATCAATATCACATAGAGATGGCGCTATATTTTCATAATTTTTTATTGAAAATCACAAAATGGCTTATATCTCGGAAACTAAACGAGATAGAGCAAAATGGACAAAAATTCGATACTCTGAACTTTTTAATCTTTATAAGCCACCTATTCTACTTCCAAAAATAAATATGGGCCTGTCTCGGGACAGATCCGTAGAGCCCAAAAACCAAGACAGTAAGCGACATTTTAGGAGAAATTTTCAGTTAAATCAGATAATGTTTCTGTTGAATTTAGCTCAAATTTCTTAGCTAAGTTAACTAGAATTGTCTGTATATTTAGCAGTGTGTAAAATTTAGCTTACCTAAATTTAGCAGACCATAATTCTCAACTTCATTGAAAATACTGCTGGCGCAAATACAGATACTATTTCCTGTTATTTTAGCAGAATTTTTAACTATTTCTACGGGCTTTTTTTATGAGTGTTTGTACTGCGCTTAATATTATTAAAAAACCAAAGCGATTTTAAGTAATTTCTTGCACGGGTCCTATAGAATTTTATTCATTAATAAGATCGTGCGAAAAACCTAGGTCCAACTTTGGTTCAGTTGCTTTCCACGCACAAAAAAGTAAAAACCAGGTTTAATTATCAAATTGTTCCCGACAATTACTATTTTTTCTGTTTTTGCACCTACCACGCAAATGATACTATAAAATACTAAAAATTGTGTACGATTAATTTCGATATGTAGTATATCGTATAATGACTGTGCTGGTTATTATTATTACCAAAAATATTTGATGCATACACAAACTCATAAAAAAAAGTTAGTACAAAAGTCTGTTAAACGCGTTCTAATTAAGTTGAACTAATTTTTCTGTTATCTTCTCTAAAAAAGCCCGTACAAATAGGTAAAAATTCTGCTAAAATAACAGGAAATAGTACATGTATTTGTGCCAGGAAAATTTTGACCTATTTGTACGGGATTTTTTTTATTAGTGCACTTTTTATTACACCTATTACGAGTATTATATATTTCACTAACCTAGTAAAAAGGTTATAAAGGGTTGTTCAACAGGGACGCTACAAAAGTAGAAAGACAGAGACAGCAAACGACGCCATATTTCTTGCCGCTCTTTTGACATTTCTCTTCAGTAAGGTTTGCCATTTCATGATGGAAAGATATACGAGCCAACAACGAGTCGAAATTATTAAAATTTACTACCGAAATTCGGAGTCAGTGGCCTCAACTTTAAGAGCACTACGTCCAATTTATGGTCGTCATAATCGTCCTAGCAGATCAACAATTGAGCGTGGGGCTACGTCAAATCTATGGTCTATGCCAACAAGCCAGCGACGATTGATGAAATTCGTACGAATATCGAACGTGAAATTGCAGCAGTATCGGCCGATTTATGCTTGAAAACCGTCGAAAATTGGGTTCAGCGTCTGGACTTCTGCAAGCGTGCCCGTGGTGGCCATGCAAAAGAGATCGATTTCCATACATAATGGCATCGAACGTACTTTCACAGGAATAAAGAATTTCATTGATATCTAAAACCGTTTTTGTTTTATTTAAACTTTTTTACTTTTGTAGCGCTCTTATATCCGAAAAATGAGAACATCAAATTTTATGAAATTAGATCATATTAGATCTACTTTGATAAAATTAGATCTAATTTAATGGAATAATTATAACTAACGATAAACTCTCAATGGCTTAGATTTTAGGCGGATTCGAAAATATCGTAGGGAAAACGTTAAATTCTAAACATAGTGAAGTTTTAAATTTTTTCTTACGAATATTAGCAAATGCCAAAAAAAAAAACGTGAAATAATCGTTGCATTTTTAAACTTTAGCATGCAGATTCAAACATTTTGTTTCGAAATTTTGTGACATCGGAAACAATTTAAATTATATTGTTTAAAATATCTTACCTCACTTTGTTGATCACTACCAGTTAAAACTTCAATATATTCACGTTCTGCTTTGGATATAATTTTCGTGTCCTTTGGTGTATTGGCGCCAAATATTAAAAATATCGCAGACCATACTAAACCAATACCACCGGTTAAATAGAAAATACCGGGCCATCCCATACTTGAATCGAATACACTTCCACTTACTGCCAACAATACAGCAGTACCCAATTGTGCTCCTGAGTACACAGATGTTGCTAAGAAGCCTCTTTCTGGTCTGGGAGCCCATTTAGCCAACAAAGTATGCACACAGGGATAAACAACTCCTTGCGTAAAACCAATTAATACTCTTAAAGCGCATAACAATTGCCAGTTTCCATTTTTGGCTGCTAAAGGAAGGAATATGGTTGTAATTGAACATATCGTTGTAGCCAAGCCTAAAATAATTTTAGCGCCATAACGTTTAGCCAACAAACTGGAGGGAAGTTGCGCCAAAACATAACCCCAAAAAAAACTGCTTAGTATTAGACTTTTTTTAGAAGAATCCCAATCATAGTACGACTGGCCGGCCGTAGATTGTGTCATAGGTACTATGGCAGCCGATATATTGACCCGTAAAAAGTAGCCAAAAGCCATGCCGAAGAATAATAGTAAAGCCTGAACATGACGCACTCCAAATAGATTTGCTGTAATAGATCAAACAAATAAATTTATTTTTCAATGTAAATTTATTTAATTAAATTATAACGAGTATATACAATGTTGTTTAGAATCCTGTTTATTTTGAGTCACCACCCCGTCATTGTATAAAAGTGGGGTTCTTTCGGTGATTATACGAGTGAAATAAACCATTAGATTCAACACTTTACTGTGTGTAAATATAATTAATATTAATAAACTATTCTTATTTATTTAATCACCACCTCTATTCTAATTAGGTGATTTCATCAGTAAAGTATAAGGCGCTCTGTAAATGTTGTAGATAGTATGCTCGAGTTTTATTTGAAAAGCAATCAAGGTTCTTGTAAGCAGACTGCATGTTACTGCATTTTAGTACCCTATAAACGGGTAGATGATCCGTTGAATTGATCACAAGTTATGAGACTCAAGAAAAGCCTTTTGTGTTTTCGATGAATATAACACGAAGAAAACTAATCAAAATTGATTTTTAGTTTTATCTTCTCTATCACATATTAAGATTTTTGGCAATCGGAGAGGACCGTTCAGGAGAACGTTAAAGTATGATTTTTGTAAGAGAATAACAAGTTCTCCCCATGGTTTTTTTCTCTAATGTGTCTTTCATTTATCGCTTTCTATAACAAATAGACGATAATTCTGTTGTCACAGACAAATTACTATTGTTAAAATCGATTTTTGTTTTCACAACCGCACGAGTAAACGTTTATCAGTAGAATGTACTGTTAAAAGAAGGGTTTATGCAGTTAAAAGGGCCACAAAGGCACTTAACTTAAAAATAAATTATTAGTTATTTTAAACTGCAACTAATAAATGCAGTAAAAATAATAATATCATAAAAAATAAATATTAAATATCTTGAAACAACTGACAAAAACAAAATCAAAAAAACAACAACTGTGTTTTATAGTTAATTTTTTCGGTATTATAAAATATACATTTTAATAAAAGTATTTTTTAAGGTTTTGTACACTCATTCCTTTTTAGAATGAATTCCCAAAAATTTAATTCAATTTTTAAATTGAAGGAATGAATTCATTAATAATACATAAGCAGGAATTAATTCATGTGAATGAATTCAAAGAATTTAAATTTAGAGAATGAATTCCCTGACCAAAGCATTAAGCACTAAAATTAAAGAATTCATTCAACTCGAGTTAATTCAGTTTTAAGAAAAGGAATTCATTCAATTCCAGTTAATTCAACTTTTGGTCAAGGAATTAATTCCCAGGGAATTCATTCAATTCTAGTTAATTCAACTTTTGGTCAAGGAATTAATTCATTAAGTGAAAACTTAAATTCAGGGAATTAAACGAAAAAGTTAATTCTTTATGGAATTAAACGAAAAAGTTAATTCCTTAGGGAATTGAACGAAAAAGTTAATTCCTTAGGGAATTAAAAGAAAAAGTTAATTCCTTAGGGAATTAAACGAAAATTTTAATTCCTTACCGAATTCCCTCAGGGAATTAAATGTACAAGGGAATTAATTCCTTGACCAAAAGTTGAATTAACTAGAATTGAATGAATTACCAGGGAATTCATTCCCTAAGGAATGAATTCCTTGACCAAAAAGTTGAATTAACTAGAATTGAATGAATTCCTTGGTGAATGAATGCATCAAATTTTATAAAGGAATTATAAAAAAATGAATGGATTCCTTTAAGATGAATCGAATGAAAAAAAAGGAATTCATTCAATTCCTTAAGTTTGGTCAGGGAATTCATTCCCAAAATATAAATTCAATTCAAAAAAGGGAATTAGGGAATTAATTCTTCGAAGCTCTGGGATATCATACTATTTGTATGGTTTCTTTTTCTCTACAGGTGGAATAGGGATGAAAGTATTAAAGAGAATAAGGAAAATAAATGCAATATTTAATAATATTCACGTAAATCAATAAATAAATATATTTTCTATTTATTATAAAACTAACATTATTTTATTTTAATTGCTTTCATTGAGCATTCTTTTGTTGACTAAAGACATAGGAAAAGACATGTTCTTCTCACACTCTTTCATCAAAAATTTCTAAATGAGCGTCATTTTGTTTTTGTTTGCGAAATTTGAACAAAGTACACATGCACTTGAAAATTAAAGTATTTGTTAAAAACTCAAAACAAGTGTATAAAGCAAATGTGACTAAAGTGCAGTAATTTTTGTATATTATTAAAAAAAAAACATTGCATTTTTCCCCTAGGTAAAATAAACTGCAATTGCAGTTAAAATAACTACAATCGCATTACAGCACAAGTTATTTTTATGTAGTAAATGCAGAACTCTTTTAAGTGTACAATATTATTATTAACTTTCGCGTAATGTCCTGACAATTCTTTTAGTAATGCTCCTTTATCTGTGAAATTGCGTTTGTCTTTTTCAAAGGCCTTTTCATTTATAGCCATTATGTTTGTATAGCTTTGGCAGTATACAGTAGTGCTAGTAAAAATATGAGTAGTGGGTATCGAGTATTTGTCTTTTTTTTGGGTACTCGATACTCAAAACTACTACTCGATATGTTCAGAGTTGCATTTTGGACAGACAAAGTATATAAAAATGTGACACCGCTAAAATATTTACCACAAAAATGTTACTCTGCTAAAATATTTGTCACAAAACTACAACTCTGCTAAAAGAAAACATCAGAAGGAAAATATTTAAAATTATTTGTTAAAAAAACTATGAAATACGCAATAAATAGTTGATGGAAAAGTTTAAAAATATGTTTATAAATTTAAATATTGAATTACCATAAACATTTTCAAAGAATTTTACAAAAAAATTTTAAAAAATTTCAAATTTAAAAACCGTTAAAAGTATCGAGTAGTATCGAGTATCCAAATCAAAAATATCGAGTAGTATCGAGTATTGAAAAGTAACCGAATTTACCAGCACTAGTATACAGGTCTATTGTGTTTTGCAAGTTTGTCAACCGAAACGAATAATGGTATTGGTAACGGTATTGGTATAGATTTTTCGTTTGTTTCGTTATTGGTACCGTTAACGATTTCATTCGTATTGATATTACTGGCACGTACCGATATTATTGAAAAATTTCGTTTCCACAATAAATTATGTGTTGTTGTAAAAAAACACAATGTCGCTAAAAGAAATTAAAAAAATAATAGCAATACGCCAGCTAGCAATACGATTTTTATTTAAAAATACAGATAAAGTTCAGTTTAATCGTTTAATTCCCTGAATTTAAGTTTTTCTTTAAATGCCCAAAGGGACGTGTCTTTTTATAAAATTCTAATATATTTAATTTAACTAATATGTCGTTGTTGCTATTAAAGGAGCTATACTTAGATTTTATTAAAATCCGTTTTAGTTAAACCAATTATACAAATTATCGGAAAAGCTGAAAAATAAAGAAAAAATTTTAACAATTTAAGGCCTTAAGTGGATATTAAGCGAAAGCTTAAATTCAGGGAATTAAACGAAAAAATGAATTCTTTAGGGAATTGAACGAAATAGTTAATTCTTTAGAGAATTAAACAAAAAAGTTAATTCCATAGGGAATTAAAAGAAAAAGTTAATTCCTTAGGGAATTAAACGAAAAAGTTAATTCCTTAGGAAATTAAAAGAAACATTTCATTCCTTAGGGAATTAAACGAAAAAGTTAATTTCTTCAGGGAATTAAATATACAAGAGAATGAATTCATTCACTTAACATTGAATTAACTCGTGTTGAATGAATTTTTTAGTGAATGAATTCTTTAATTTTAATGCTTAATGCTTTGGTCAGGGAGTTCATTCTCTAAATTTGAATTCTTTGAATTCATTCACAGGAATTAATCCCTGCTTATGTCTTATTAATGAATTCACTCCTTGAATTAAAAAATTTAATAAAATTTTTGGGAATTCATTCCAAAAAGTAATTAATTCTTTAAAGCTCTGTTTGAAACGGATAACGGTATTATAAAGGTATCGGTTTCTAACCTTGGTTTTTTGCATAATTGGTGGCAAGGTCTGGCGAAAATATAAAAGATCATTTCAATTGTAGTGTAAATTCCTTAAGAAGCCTTGCCAAGCATATTTTTATTTAAATCTTATATTTTTTTTCGAAATTTTTAAGCTGGATTCACAATGCTGGAATACACCACTCTGCAAAGTTGAGTGTACTAAAATAGAGATAGTATGATACAAAAAATATGTAAGTGAGAAAAATAAAGGAACAAAATCCATTCTGCAGAGTAGAGTTCTCCAACACTTTACAATGGGTGCGTTCGGCAGATACAATTTGACAGTCAACAGTTCTACAACAGTTGTGCAAATATCTGCTGAACGACTGATCACTAACCGCTCAATCTGAGCGCTCAGGTAGCGCTGTCATATTTTGGTAGCGTAAAAATGTTTGCTACTTTTGATCAAATAGTGATACATTTGTTGTTGTTGTTTTAAAAACTTTTTGTTTTATATGATGGACAAATAAAAACATACAAATAGAATTCAAAAACAAAAAATTTACCCCTAAATTCATAAATGCTTTGTAATATTATAGGAGGTTTATTGAACAAATTTTTTTATGAAAATGACGTTTTGTAAACCTGCTATAACTTTACAAAGCATTTATGAATTGAGGGGTTAGAAAATCAAAGGAAAATATAGAAAAAATGTATTTAAAAAGAAAACATCGTTCAGCAGAGTAAGTAATCACAAAGCGCTACAAGTCACCGGCATCAGTTTAAGGTTTCTCTGCCGAATGCTACCAATGATTTCTACGGCTACGTGTACAAGTACACTGCACTCAAAAAAGTTTGTCGGTAGAATCGATTAAAAATGGCAAAACAAAGGTATATGCAGTTAAAGAGGCGACGAAGGTATTCCTACAACTTTAAAATAACTAACTGTTGAAAAATAACTTACTAATTCGAATATTCAAAACCGAAAGTGAATACCGGTTAATGGGTTTTTTCATTTTTGATAAACCGTCCGGTGTCGGTTTTTTGTAAAAATTCTAATAGGGGGAAATATTGCGTTTTTTTTTAATTCACAATTTCAGTCTGGTTGCGAGTAGAAAATAAGTTTTATTTTTAGATATTTTGTTTATATTTCATACTATTCTACAAGTCTATCGATACATTTGGTGTTAAAAGTCATTCCTAAGCCAAAAGTAATTACTTCGAAGTAATTGCTAAGTTTTATTTATATGACCAAATATGTGTGTTTTTTTTAATTTGGCATAAATTCTCAGATATTTTATTTAGGTATCTGAACGGGGTAAAATAACATAGAAGTCGTAGTAATAACCAAAGCCTGGTAAAGCTATTTAAAATGGCCCGTTTTCAATATTTAATCCCAAAAAGTTACCAATAGCAAGCTGATAGAAAATTTTTAAAAAGTTCACAGTCAGCATATAAAATTAAGACATCAAATTGGCGATATCTCGCAAAAAGTATTTTTTTGTCGGGCTGTGTAATTTGAACAAACTATTTCTACTAAATAATGAAAAATTCATACATTTTTATTTTCAAATTATCAATCCCAATAATTTTCATTAATTTCATACTTAAGGTGCCCAATAGAGAGGATTAGATATAAAAAATACACACGCATTTCTAATCGAAATATGGAATTTTAGGCGCAATTTTTACGATGTAAATTACCTTTAAACTTAGTTTAACGCAGTTTGTAACTGGAATACTGCTTTCAAAATGTGGTTTATTTTGTTTCAATAAAGACCAAAATTCCAAACGAGAAAAAAGTTTTTCCTACCTTTGATAATAGAATTGTCAAGTATTCGACCTATTTGAAAAACCGGTTTTCGAATACTTATAAAAACGGCCTTTTTTTAAAAACCGGTTTTCGGTTTTTTTAATTCAAAACCGGTTCGAATAACCCGTTTTTCCGGTTTTTGTAAATAATCATTTTGTATTTGTATACAAATTTTCTTATAAAACTTGCAAAGAATTGCTAAAAATCTTGAAACTTACTATTTTCTTCCTTTCTTGAAAGCAATTCACAGCGTAAGTTATTCCATTAGTACGAATCTACCTTTAAAACTAAAAGTTACGTACAAAATCTTTGCTCCTGCTCTCGGTACCCTAAATTGGAATAAATGATATACTATTCAGTATAATTACAAAAAAACTGTATGTATTTTACTAATTTTTTTACTTAAATGTAGATTTGTCAAATTTAACAAAAAATGTTTTACAATCAACAAATTTTATTTTAAGCCAAAAAAAAAAACAGGAATAAATTTTGTTTTGTTATATAGTAGTATACAAACCGTATTTGGCCCACAGGGCTTGGTTTATAAATATTTTTTTAATAAAATAAAGTAACAAATTTTTCTGTTCAGCCAACATGCATATTATTTTGAGTATAGCAAACCAAATGGAAATGAAACTACTTGGATGTGGTAACAAAACCCCCCGCTGGGTTTTGCTCTATCTCCTCACAATTCTTTTTCTGTGCTTTTTAAGTATAGTGATTGGTTGATTTGTTTTTATCAAATCAGAATAAGTGCGTTCAGCAAATACAAATTAATACAATTCATTCTGGTGAATGACTTGATTACTAAGCGATCAGTCGAGCACTCAGGTAGTGGTGTTATTTTAGTAGTGCAAAAAATTTGTGCTGCTTTTGATCAAGTAGTGATAGTGATTAACAACCTTTGTTGTTGTTAACTGTTGAAAGTTTTTAATACGAATGACAAATAAAAACAAACAAAAATACACTACTGATCCAGAAAACATGCGTTTTTAATATGAATGAAATATTGATCCAAAGTGGCATATTTTTAGGGTTATGGAGCGTGAAAACTCCAACTTTTTTTTTTTACCAGTCTAATGCATAGTAGGTAATACCCATATATTACCAAGGTTTTGCTTGGAACCTACCTTTTTATTAAAAAACCTTTATTTTTACACCCAAAACTTATTAATAAGTTTAACTTTAAAAACCTATATTCAATACTGTATATCTGCAATTTTGGCCAAAATGAGTTTTTGATGGCAAAATCATTGTTAATGTTATATCCATCTATGATATCAATTTGGAAGCGAAATACCCATTCTTTGCCACCTTTTTGAACATTTTAGATTTTCCCATATCTACAAACAAATTTATTTTCAAATACAGAAGTCTATATCTGCATATAAATTTAAATTATTTGAATTCTATAAGGTATATCTTTTTTCGGAAATTTTTGTTTTGCAACTAACCACCAAACTTTACTTTAGGAGATGTGCATTATAGTCCCTAGATTATAAATTAACAAAAACCGCACTTAAAAAAGTATAAAATAATATCGGAACGCTAAAAAGCTTTTATGGTAGAAAAAAATAATTTAAAAGCTCAATCGGCGATTAACATTCCGCAAACGAATATAATGATGCAATTTTCCTTTTTGCAAAATATTTTCGCGATTTCTTTTTTGCAAACTAAGAACCAAACTTTGGTGTGGAAATTGGTATTATATTCCCAAGATTAAAGATTTAAAAAAACCACACTTAAAAAATTGCAAAATAATCTCGGAAAAGGGCGAAAAAGGCTTTATGGTACAAAAAATGAATTAAGAAAATTAATCAGCGATTTACATTCTGCAAACAAATATATTGATGCAAAAATTTTGCTTTTTGCAAATTTTATTTTCCGCGATTTTTTTTTTGCAACTAACCACCAAACTTTGTTTTATGAAATGTGTATTATAGTACCTAGATTGTAAATTAAAAAATCCGCACTCGAAAATTTGCAAAATAATAGCGGAACGCGTAAAAAAAGTCTTTGTGGTACAAAAATCTTAGCGATTTACATTCTGTAAAGAAATATATTAATGCAAAAAATTTCCTTTTTGTAATTTTTTTTCGTGATTTTTTTTGCAATCCCTAGATTATAAATTTTAAGAAATCGCCTTTAAAATATTGTTAAATAACGGCGGAATGCGAAAAACGTAGAAAATGACTTTTCTATTTCTATGACTATTGACATTCTGCAAACGAATATATTGGTGTAAAATTATCCTTTTCGCAAAATTTGTTGCAAAATTATCCTTTTCGCAAAATTTGTTTCGGTATGAGTGTAATAGTCTTGAATTATGGATTAAAATACACCTCATTGAAAAAAATTTAAAATAATGGCGGATTGTGAATAAAAGGATTTATGCCGCAGAAAATGAATTAAGAAACTTAATCAGCGATTAACATTTTGCAAACGAATATAATAAGGCAAACTTTTTCGTTTTTGTAAAATTTTTTTCCCAACTTTTTTTTAAAACTATTAATTTTTGGAATGAGATATGGATATAATAGTTCTTGGATTATTAATTTCAACACAATGAGACTTTTCCATTCCTGATTAACAATTCTGTGTTCGTTGATGTTTGGAGGCACATAATATTGTTTTCCACAAAAAGTATAGAGAGATTTACATGGTCATTTGTTCCTAATAATGCATATTTTTTATATTTATCAAAACTACATACATATCTGCTAGTATTATCATAAAATTATATAAAAATTTTATTTTAGAACTCTATATCTGCATTAGCCACATAAATAACGCAATTAATTTCAAAATCAGTATATATAGGAATAAGTTGCCATTTTTAAATAATAATCTAGAAGTCAGATTGATTCAAAAAAATCTTATAAGCAAGTGAATTAGTTTTATTGCTCTTCTGAACAATTGTATTTTTGCAGAATAGGGTATTGAATCTATGGTATCGATATACTCAAGGAATTCTAAAGTTAACTTCAATTACATTTATTTAAAAAATTAAACTAACGAAAACTACTGCATTTCAGTAACATTTAAAAAACTTCATTTAAAAGTGAACCTGAAATGCAAATATTTTTGTGTACAGAAACTTCACATGTAGAGTATTTCAAGTATTTAAATGGCGTGTAAATTTAATTCGTCTTGTTGTTTTTTTATTTAAATAATGTGATAATGTGTTCATAACATTTTATTTTGAGTTTTGATAATCACAGTATTAATTTGTAATGCACATTTTTTTTATTTGTTTGTTTTAAATTATTTATTATTTTAGTCTTGTTTTTAATAACTGGTTATATTTTGATCTGATTGCACTAAATACCTCATTCAAATCGATAATATTTGACTAAATTGAATAATTAATTATATTTACTTAATTTACATACAAGTATTTTTGCACAACAAGTAAATCTTTTTTTAAAAACTCACGTCTTTCAATATCATCACAAATCCCATGCAATTTTGGGGATTCTACAATTTTTGTTTTAGACATTTTTTAGAGAATTTTAAAACTTCTAAAATGTTTTCATTTTTACCAATTTTACCGTTATTTAAATATCTTATTTCTGTTTTCGGTCAAAATTTTAACTAAATTAAAAGTTGCCAATGTTTTGTGTTTTTATTAGATTATATTTCAAAACTGATTAACAAACTTTTAGTTGAGTTTTGCAGTACCTTTATTTTGCTATCATTTAATTTTATGATATGTTCTTACCTGTTATTTATTTACTACTAGCTAAAATACCCGACGTTGCCTGGGATTAAAATGTTTTAATAAAATATAGCACATACATATTTTAAAAGTTATGTAGTTGAAATAGTAGATTTGAAAAAATTAAAAACGTAAAAAGAACGAATAAAAATTGAATTAGTTCCTTACTGAATTAATTCACCACTGAATTTATTCAATTTCATTTTCGTTCTGTGAACAAAAAAAAAATGTGCATGCATGTGCGGCACAGTTGTCAGAACGGCGATTTTCTTGTCAGATCTAGCGATTTTATTTTGCACCTAGCGGGACAAATTGTCGAGTAGCTATTAGTGAAAAATCTAGCGATTTTTTTATCAGGCGTTATATAATTTTTAAAAACCAGTTTTATATTGAAAAATATTATTAAGTTCGCATATTGATATTCTTTTATTATAAAAAACAACTTCTTAAACGATTTTATTACAAAAACTTTCTAAAAAATACATATTTCGATAAAATATGGGTATGTAGTTTTTTCACCATACAACGCCCTCTATTGAGTATTTTAAATACTAATATTAGTTCAATAAAAATTGGGATTTATAATTTGAAGGTTAATCACAAGTTTTTTATTATTTAAAAGTTTAAAACACTTCTTATGAACATATTCAAAATATTTTTATCAGAGACGACCTGATATTAGTGACTTTAGTACAATCTAGCGATAAAATCGCTAAATTTTTGCACTGTTTATAAATCTAACGATTTTTGCGTCTAATTTTGACATTTTTTTGAAAATTTGTTGGCAACAGTGGAGGGATGATATGTTGTTTGGCTTACTTCTCTTCTGCAGGTAGAATTGGGATAAAAATATTACAGAAATGAAAAAAAAAAATAAATATTTCATTCTCTATTATTTATAAACCTAACATTATTTTCATTATTTAATGAAATTTCTTACCGCGAAATTTTCCGTCCTATATGTCTCCTTTCTTCCGCGTTGTTTTTTGGTTAAAGACACAAGAGAAAATTCGCGATATGTCGCTGTCATTGCTGACTTGCTGATCCGCTCCCATACAAAATACCTTTAGACACCTGGTGACATTTTCATACAAATGTAAATATGTCATCAGGACAAGTCACCAGGAGGTCATTGTGATGAATAAATGATGACATGGCTTTAGAAAGTCGACACTGATATTTCCAGTATGGGTCAGTAAGTTGTCATCACCACATCAACTTTTAAAAACTGTAAAAAAAATGTTGCTTTTTTTTATCCCTCCTACTTTTAATACTCACTAGGGTGACCGCAAAAAATCGATGTCGAAATTTTGTTCGTCTGGACCCCACAAAACGATTCCCCTTTCCAGATATTGAGATAGCCGAAATTTGAGCTCGATTGGAGTATGTTAACCTATGGCGCTGAGGGCTCAAAGTTTGAAATACATTTACAAAGCGAAAAAATTACTTTTTTGGCTTTTTTTTGAAAATACAACATGCTGATTTGTAGTACAATAAAATTAGTAGAAAATATTAGTAGCCGCTACTAAATTTTAGTAAAATTTATGTAAACTGCAATTCGAAATCGATTTGCTAAAATCAGTTAAAAAACTTACTAAATATCATAATTTTAGTACAATGAAATTAGTATAAGTAATTAGTTGCAGCTACTAAATTTCAGTAAATTGTTGTAAACTGTAATTTAAAATCAATCTGCTGAAATTAGCAAAAAACTTGTACTAAAAAATAAAAAAAAACTGTAAAATCTAAAAAAAAAATTTATAAATAAAAAACTTTTTTTCTTTCGATTGTAACAAGCGTATAATTACTTCATCGTACTTGAAATTTGGAATCAAAATTGCAAACTGTTCTCCAGTTATTACCTTTTTATGAATTGGAAATACAATAAAATTTTCTGAGTGTTATTTCCAAACTAAGAATATATCAATAGTAAAAAATATAAACTAAACAAGAATTGTAAAAAAATAAAAAAAATGTTTAAATTAGTATAGTAATTAGTAAAATGTTTTGCTGAAATCAGCAGCGAGAATAAGTAAAAAAAATCCTTAATTTGTAATAAGAGAATAGCAAAAATGATTACTAAAAAAATTGTATTAAAATCAGTATAAAAATAGTAAAGTTCGATTGGAAACTGCTTACTAACTTTTTTATCTGAGTATAAATAAAATTAATAGGTTTTATCCATGAGCCCATGTGAATCAGTTTTCCAAATTTCATTAAAATATCTTCGTATTTCCGATCTGCAGCGTGCGAAGAAGCCAATTTTGGGGGACCTTTATATGGGCACTACCCAGGAAAATTTCTGTTCCGTGGAATCGGTTGCAGTGGAACCAGTTGCAGAACTGTTGTGGTTGGCTACCGATTGTAAAAATTTTCCTGTTAAATATACAGAATTTTAGTTATATCTGCTAAAATCTACAAAAAAATTTTCTAAATAATTTGTAGCCTAAAAATTCACGAAAAAGTTTTTTTTGATTTTTTTTTAATGCAAATAAAAATCGAGCCTTTTGAAAACAACATTTTACAATTTTTTTAGCAAATATTTCTGTTAATTTAATAGGATAGACTGCTATTTGCATTCAACTAAATTTAGTATATAAATTTTGTAGATATAACAGTTTGTTATTGCTATTTTTAGTCTTCTAATATTTAGTAAAATTTTTTGTATATTTTACAGTACAATTTTTCATTTTGAATTAACTAAAAGTTAACTTTAATATAACTAAAACTCTGTAAATTTAACAGTTTTATTTTTACTGTTCTTATTTTACTAGTATTTAGCAGAAAAATTTGCTAATTTAACAGTTTTTTCTGCAGCATCATTTGTAACCAATTTTTAGTTGCTTTTTCTGCTATTTTTACAGATTTATTTCTATGAGTGTTTACTAAAAGGTCAATCGGTATACTAAAAGTTCGGTCTAGGTCCAATATTTTTTGGTTTTACACATATCAACACAAACATTATACCCTGTCCACGTAGTGGTGTAGGGTATAATTTATAAAGAGCAACATTATGTGTGCTCTGAGCATCATGTGCCCCAATTTAAACCGGAATCAATTAAAAAATAAAAAGTTTATGGCAAGCAAATTTGTGCGAAATCCATTAAAAATCAAATATTTGTGTAGATATCATCCAAACAACCAGAAAATTTATTTTATATATGTATACATACGAGAACATACAGTTTGCTACACTCAAAATAATATGTCTGTTCGCTGAACAGAAAAATTTGTTACTTTAACAAAATTTATTTCTGTTTTTTGGCTTAAAATAAAATTTATTGATTTTAAAACATTTTTTGTTGAATTTAACAAATATAAATTTAAATAGAAAATTAGTAAAACTACATTTTAATTTGTAATTATACTGAGTTGTAGGGTCTCGGGACCCTCCCAGGGCCTAGTCCATATAATTTAAGGACATGTAAGGACACTCCAAAGGAGCAAACATTTTGTATTTTTTACTCTATCTCGCTTAGTTTTCGAGATATGGGCCATTGTATGAAGTGGAAAATTTTTATTAAAAATTTTCGAAGGTCCAAGGCCCCACCAAGATCCATTTTTGGATAAAGATAACCTTTTCACATAGGTATTATTATAATACTATTATATGATTAGGGGTAGTCGCAATTTTCGTCTTAGTTTTCGAGATATGGGTCACTTTAAAAAACCGGAAATAGCGCAATCTTTAAAATTTCGGATGCTTTGGTCCATCTACCGGGTAATAACGTAAACATTAAAATATTATATTTTACCAATAAATTATGTAAAACTTGACGAATGGGGTCTTAAAATTAAGTTATAAATAATTTTAAAAATCAACACTAAAAATTAGTTAAATTACTGAGGATTTTTCGTACTGTGTTAAATGAAGATAACCAAAATCTTTGTTTAAATCAGTGTTTCAACTAAAAGCTTTTTAGAAATTAGTCAAATCGATTTGAAACCCGTTTGACAGATTTTTTTTACGGACGTATTATTTTAATGGTACAACCGATGATACTCAAATGAGATTCCTACACTCAGGGAGCTTCAGCAGTCAGAATTTGTTAGTTATGCAGGTAGTATTTAAGTTTTGTTATTTTAAATGAAAATAACATTTATTTCTAGAAGAAATTTAAATGTTAACTACATTCCTAAATCCCAAATTAAGGCTCCATTAGTCTGGTAGTATCGTAAAGTATCGTGTCAGCTGTTTACTTTTAGTTAATGATAGTATACACAACTACTTAGTTTTGAAGTACATTTAAGGTAAGAAAATCTATTGAAAATAGATTTATACTTTACGATACCTCATTTCGCCGCACTTTACTTCCAAACTAATTTGAGCTTTAGTTTGGAAGTAAAGTGCGGCGAAATGAGGTATCGTGAGGTATAAATCTATTTAAAATACATTTTTTTACATCAAATGTACTTTCAAACTAAGTAGTTGTATATACTGGCATTAATTAAAAGTTAACAGCTGACACGATACTTTACAATACTACTAGACTAAAGCCCAAATTAGTTTGGAAGTATCGTAAAAAAAGTAACGTATCATTCACATAATGAATAAAAAGAGTATGAAAAATAAAAATATTGTATTTTTTATCTTTTTCTTGTGCATAGAATTAAATGTCAAGTAATAAAATAGAAAATTTCTATTTTCAACAGAACTTTTTTACGATTTTACTTGACAACAGTTTCAATGCACAGAAAAAAGATAAAAATATATTTCTATATTATTTTAACACATTGAATTGATTACAGATACGTTTTTTTACTTTACCATTAGACTAATGAAGCCTTAAGTCATATAATAAAACAACGTAAAATACTGCAAATTCGTAACATTTATTTTATGAAATCGTTTTGTTTTTAAAAAAAATAAAACAAATAAAATGTATGTAAGTAAATTTTATTAAATGTTTTGACTAATTTGTGGTTCATTTTATTAAGAGTTAAAAATAAAAGAAATGTTAATTGAATTTAATGAAATGGTAGTAGACCTGTTTTCAAGTGAAATTTCATTTCTTTTTAATTAAATTTCCAGCGGTCTTTACGAACAAAATATTTTAAGTGTATATTTTTTGGCGGTTGCAACAAAAATTCAGTGGTTTGAACTGAATTTTGTTGTTAAAATCAATGTTTAGTTGTACCAACAAGTTTTAGCCATTATAGTTAAGCGAATTTCAATTAGACATAGATAAAATATTTTTCCATGTGTATATACAGATGGGCATCGATTATCCGTGATTCAATTAACCGGGAACATCAATTATCCGGGATATATAAGGAAAGGAAGATTTTTTTATTTCAATCGATTAACCGTGATTACATCAATTATCCGGGATTGAAAAACATCTACTTATTTTGCCGAAATTTGGTGTCAACGTGCTAGCAACACTAAAATTAATATGTGTCTAAAGCGAAATAAGGGAATTCCCTTGTTTGCATGTTTTCCTCTGGTATTTAGTTGCATTTGAAATTTAAGTAGTAAGGAGTGTTGATGTGTAATTTTAGAATGGCATCGATAGCAATAAAATCGAGTAAAAGGCAAAAGTATTAACTACCCAGTGTAGAAAATCAATACCAGATATGTGGTTATTTAACTACATACTTGGTATTGGTAACTACTTACTTTTGTTATTACATTTCTTATTGCCTTTATATGGCGATGTCGCGAAAAATAATGAGTTACGGTTACACACCAGCATACGAAAAATCAAAAAATATATCGTTACTTATGTGCTTACCAGAACTGACAAAAATAATGAGTCTAAAAATAATTTTCAAAAAAATAAATTATATAAAAAAAAATATTGTATTTTTTTTTTAAATAAAATTTGCTGGTGCGGGAATCGAACCTGGGTCTACAGATTGCCAGTCAATAGCTCTACCATCTGAGATATATCGACATGTAATATTTAATAGATAAAAATATAATTGACCTGCTGCACACAAGTAAGCTTACTCGCCAACATACAAAAAATCAAAAAATATGTGGTTACATATATCCTTACCAGTGTTTAAAAAATATTGAGTCTAAAAATATATTAAAAACAAATTTTCAAAAAAATCTAGAAAATTATTTTCTATTTGAAATAATGATAAAAATAAGTCATTATCAGTAACTCATTATTACATGTTTTAAAATAATGCAGAAGGTAAGTGGGTGTCATTACTGGTAGTCCAAAAAATAATGATATGTCATTACCGTTTCTACACTGGGAACTAATTAACAATTTAATCATACCCTTCAACTTGATTTCTTAAGTCGATGCTGATAAAAACCCCCTTATTTATTGTTAGGAAATCAATGTAATTAACGGGGGAAGTAGTAGTAATTTGGCTACATCCCAGCTGGAAATTTACCAAAGACGTCTTAAAGACATGTCTGTACTTTTTTCTTTCTCTAACATGACGCTGAAAAAACTGCCTATTTTTCGTCACAAGCAGCACAACGTAAAGCCTAAACGAAATAAACAGAGTGGTGACAGCATTTTAGGCAGTGCAATGTTTTGTCGTTAAAGCACTGCGTTTATCTGGTTTAAGCCTAAAACAGATACTCCCAGTGCCAGTGGACAGTGCTGTCAAACTTTGTTCTTGTATTTCGCGAAAACTGTTGTTTGAAAACTCCTCCGGTTTATTTCGAAAATTTTCTAATTTCTCGGCAATGACAAATAAAGAAAATACAAAAAGCTGCTTTATCGAAAAAACGTCGCATTACGGTAAAACACTGCCAACACTTCGAGTTTCTGTTTTTGGGCTTTAGGCTTAAGAACAAAGTTTGACAGCACTGCCACGTTCATCATCTGATTTAAGCCCAAATAAATCTATAATTAAAACAAAAAACATATTCAATATTGAAATTTTGAGGTCTGACCTCGAGCTTGAATAATTATTTAATTAAAATATAAAAAATATTTCACTGCTTGAATTTGAAAAATGGAATATAATCAACGAGCATATAATTTAAAAGAGGTACCTACCAACTCTCCCTACCTCTGTTAAGTCACTCTCTTCCTTATTTGTATCGACAAATTTTGCCATGAGAATTACACATGTCTGCAAAGGCTAACATTTTTCGATACAAATTGTTAATGTTCGAAAGAGGCAATGAAAACCGCATGATATAATAGTGTATTTAGACTGGGCAAAAACTAGTAGTTGTTGGCCATTTTTAGGTTTTGAGTGGAAAACTACAAAATTAATTTTGCTTTTCCATACAATTTTCATACAAAATGAAAACGAGGTTCTACCTGGTTTTTTCCAAAAACCAAGTAAAAATATCTGAAATGTGCATTTTTGATACACCCGGTATCATTTATAATTAATTTCCGATACACCCTGTTACAACGAATATAGAAGTAAAGCAAGTGTCAAAAAAATATTTTTTAATTTTTCAAGAATATTTGTGTTCGAGTTTGAAATTGTGTTGTTATTAATTGTTAAATGTATTAACAATTTTTTTACATTAATTTAACAATAAAACGAGTAAAAAGGTTAAAGTCGGGCTTGCCGACTATACAATACCCTACACCAGTCTGGTTAAAAGCCAACTAATGTTTGGATCCGAAATTCGAATGGGTTAAAATGGGACTTGTGTCAAAATTTTCTATAATGTGAGTCAGCGAACCAAATTTCATTAAAATATCTTAATATTTGCGACCTGCAGTTTGTAACCAAGCCAATTTTGGGGGGACCCTTATATGGGCACTAGGTCTAAACATGGACATGGATGTTCACTAAAATCAATAGGCTTCGTCCTTGAGCCGACATAAGTCGGTGTACCATATTTCATCAAAATATCTTAATATTTACGAACTGCAGCGTATAAACAATATAATTTTGTTAGGATCCTTATATGGGGTATAGGTCTAAACATGGACCGATGTTTACCAAAATCAATAGGCGTCGTCCTTGGGCCGACATAAGTGGGTGTAACAAATTTCATCCAAATATCTTAATATTTGCGACCTGTATAGTGCGCACAATGGATGGACAGACAGACAGACGGACGGACGGACAGACGGACATCGTTAAATCGAAATAAAAAAAAAATTCTGAGCCGATCGGTATACTATAAGGTGGGTCTAGGACCAATATTTTTTGGTGTTACAAACATCAGCACAAACTTATAATACCCTGACCACATAGTGGTGTAGGGTATAAAAATAAAGAAAATTGTGTAATTAAAAAATGATGTGACAAAGAAAACTAAATAACCAGTGTTAATGACTTGGTTTTTATAATTTAGTTTTGTACAAAAACCAGGTGGTTTTTGCTCAGTCTAAATTCAGCTGTCAAGCCATAGGCTTAGCAATTTTTAACATTAAGAATGAAGTTTTATGTTATTAAAAATAAATAAATAAAAATAAAAAAAATAAAAAAAAAGTATAAGAAACTTTATAAAACTAGTCGTATTTTTTTGTTTGGAAGAACGCGCAGACGATAAACTACCAAACACAAGGTTTCTGGTTCGAATCTCGGTGAGTGTGCTACCAAATGAAAAGCTGTAAATTTTTAATAGAAGAAAACGAAATAAAAAAAATAAAAATTAATATAAGAAGTAGGAGAAGATAATGCAAAATTTTTTTTTTAATGCGTTTCAAATAATTAGGTGATATGTCAACTTACTGACCCATTCTGGAAATGTCAGTGATGACTTCCTAAAGATTTAGTCATCACACTGACCTTCTAATGAAATGTCATGATGACATTTTTATATTTGTATAAAAATTTCAGCAGGTCAGCAGTGACAGTGACATGTCGTGGAGCCGACGTGAAAACGTCTTTATGACATTTCCAACAGGGATTCTTGGTAGTATTGTAAAAATAATCCATATATGTACAGTTGAGCATCGATTAACCGGGATGGTCGGGACCGGAAGCATTCCGGATAATCGATTTTTCCGGTTAACTGAGGTAAAATTTAGTACGTTTTTAATATAAATGTTTGTTTAATTTAATCAATATACCTACACACTTACAAATATAATGTTAATAAGTTTTTAATTACTATATATGGTCGACCGGCCTGCAAAATGTCACATGTGTTTTTTAATAGATTTAAAGGAGAGCGAAAAAACTGTTACAAAATCTACTTTTAAGATATTTTATTGGCATCATATGCCTTAATGATGATTTTACTAAATGAGGTCGTGAACACTTAAAAAAAGGCCTGTTTCCTCTCCATTGTAGATTTGCTCATTTATAAGATTTTCCTTTAATATGTATTCTTCCAACTGATTTAGAAAAATTGTTGCAGATACATAATCGGCAGATATTTTTTCTCCTCCTGCCTTGAGTTTATGAATTCCATGTCGTTTTTCAAAGTTCTGTAACATGCTAAGCTTATATTTAATTTTGAATGGAAGAACTTAGCCTTTTCCATTATGATTAAACTGGAAATTGGGGTCCCTTTAAAACGTTCTTGTCGGAACCATTCGTATGTCGCAAAATTGACTTTTGGCTCTAATTCACTTTTTAAAGTTTTTCGATTTTGGAAGCCAGTAACTGAATTACTTTCTGCACAATATTTTAATATTTTATCTTTATTTTTTATTAAAGCACCGTAAGTTTTTTCGATTTCACGTAAAAGAACTGTTATACTCCATGTAAAAAATTGATTTTTCACGATAATGGGTTTCACGTGAAAATTGTGTAGAGTTTGTTTTCACGCAAATTTAATGTACAATACTATTATTTTTCTTGGGAAAAAGTGACATTTTGTGTTTATTGTGTCTTTGTTATAAAATTAAAAAATTTTTAATTTTATAAATTAAATTGCAATTTAAAGCATTTAAAGTTCGAGCGAAATTTTTCCACGTGAAAAACAACTTACGATGCTTAAGTCATAAACTGTTTGTTTGCCCCTCTATATTTTTGTGATAGTGTTTGAACAGAAACATGTTTTTTTAAATAGTCGTTGACTAAATGAATTTTTTCTTGAATACCCAGTGTAGAAACGGTAATAACATATCATTATTTTTTGGACTACCAGTAATGACACCCACTTACCTTCTGCATTATTTTAAAACATATAATAATGAGTTACTGATAATTACTAATTTTTATCATTATTTCAAATAGAAAATAATTTTCTAGATTTTTTTTAATTTTTTAAATCTATTTTTAGACTCAATATTTTTATAAACTTGTAAGGATATATGTAACCACATATTTTTTGATTTTTTGTATGTTGGCGAGTAAGCTTACTTGTGTGCAGCAGGTCAATTATGTTTTTATCTATTAAATATTACATGTCGATATAGCTCAGATGGTAGAGCTATTGACTGGCAATCTGTAGACCCAGGTTCGATTCCCGCACCAGCAAATTTTATTTTAAAAAAATACAATAAAAAATATTTTTTTTTATATAATTTATTTTTTTGAAAATCTATTTTTAGACTCATTATTTTTGTTAGTACTGGTAAGCACATAGGTAAGGATATATTTTTTGATTTTTCGTATGCTGGTGTGTAACCATAACTCATTATTTTTCGCGACATCGCCATATAAATGTAATAAGAAATGTAATAACAAAAGTAACTAGTTACCATTACCAAGTATGTAGTTACATAACCACATATCTGGTAATGATTTTCTACACTGGGTAATGTAGATAAATTTGTTGGCAACTTTTTTAATATTTGTGTTTTCAATAGAAAACAATAGGGGCGCTAGTGTATAGTGATTGATGGTGCTTGATGGTGAAGTGTGTATTGGTGAGTTGGCCGACCAATACAAATTAGAAAATTTCTAGTAAGTGTATTTTAATGTGTGTGATGAGTCATCACTGATAACGCTTACCAAAACAAATAAAAATAATATGGCGCTCAAGAAAGTTCTAGTAAATAAAATAATATGATAAGAGCATGTTTTTTCTTATTTCTGTTAGTCAGCAAAGGAACGAAAAAGAAAACGGAGGTATACTGGAGGTAAAAAAATAAAATAATAGAGGTTTGTTTTATAATATAAACTATATTTATTTACGGGAATACTATTAAATATGTTATTGTTTTTCTGCAGGTAGACGAAAAAAAGGAACCAAATAATACAACTTCCGCTGGCAAATAGTGTTTTTGGATTGTGTAATTTATTCGAAAATAAAATTAACAATATTTACATTAGTTTGTTTTTATTCAATTAATAACAAAAAGTGATTGTAATTTTAGCAGCATGTTTTGCAGATTTCAACTGACCCACTTTCATTTCTATTAAACGAAAATTCTGCTAAATTTTTGAATGCTAACTGAATTTGTTACCTGTATATAACCAACTAAAATTTAGCAGAAAACATGTGCTGATTTCAGCTGAGTAATTTTCATTTACATTAAACAACTTTTCTTATAAATTATTGAATTTAAACTAAAGTTTTTGCCAAAAATTTAGGTCACCTAAATTTAGGTCACCTAAATTTAGCAGACCATGATTCCTAACATCATTGAAATTACTGCTGGCGTAAATTCAGGTACTATTTCCTGTTATTTTAGCAGAATTTTTAACTATTTGTACGGGCTTTTTTCTATGAGTGTAGAGTTCGGATAATTTTCCCCAATTTTAAAAACACTATTGTAAGGAAAAAGTTTTCGGTATTAAAATGCATGGTGTATTTTTACTGTGTTTTTTTAAGTTCTGAGACCTTATTAAGTTCAGCGTGAAAAATCTATAAAATCCACCCAGTGCAGAAACGGTAATGACATATCATTATTTTTTGGACTACCAGTAATGACACCGACGTACTTTCTACATTATTTTAAAACATATAATAATGAGTTACACTCAAAAAAGTCAGTAAAGTCAGTAAAAAATGTTGCTGTGTCAGCAAATTTTTAGTCAGGAGCGTGCTTGCAAAAAAGTTGGTAATTTCAGCACTTTTGCTTTTGCTGAAAATCAGCGAGCTGATTTTTACTAAAAAAATAGTAATCTCAGCAAAAGTTTTGCTAACACTTAGTCGATTGCAAATGAAAAAAATCCTTGCTAAAATCACTAAACTTTTTGCTTAATATTAGTAGACTGAAAAAAACTTAAAAAATTTGTAGAGAAATTTTACTTTAGTTAATTTATTTCCTGAAAATTTAAATATAGAAATTGTGTAGTATTTTTTTTAATTATCATTTCCATTGTCTGTGCTACTACATCTAGACAAGCTGCGACATCTACATCTTGTCTATCTGGTTGTCGTCCACGCTAGAATTGCGGTTATCAGGAGAATTTTAGTAGCAAAATAAATTAGTAAAACATTAGTTCAAAATTAGTTTAGTGCTAAAAAAAATATAACTAAAATTTTTGCTGAAATCGGAATGCTGAAAACTAGTACACTTGATATACAAGACGTTTTACTAATTTTTCTACTAACTTATTTTTTTGAGTGTACTAATAACTAGTTACTTTTTCCATTACTTCAAATAAAAAATAAAGCGTTAACAATAATGACTTATTTTTATTACTATTTCAAATATAAAGTAATGTTCTAGAATTTTGAAATTTTTTTTAAATTTATTTTTAGACTCAATATTTTTACACACTGGTAAGGATATATGAATGTTTTCAGTTGCCAAATCGATTAACTTCATAAAGAAAAATGATTGAGTCTAAATGAGAAAAATTACAAAATAGTATATATTGTTTTTTAAAATTCCTGTTAAGTTTTGAATTTCGTCATTTAGTAGTCCCAGCAAACAAAGATGATCATTAATGACTCAGAAATGAGCTCCAAAAACATAAACATTTTTCACTTTTTCCTGTGAAAGTGGTCGGTCCAAAAGAGCCCGCTGTATACTCAGAAGTGACTCGGAAAAAAGAACGTATAAAATCGAAATTTTTCACATAAATTTAAATAATTTTGGAACCTTTTTTAAGTCTGAAAAATGAGCGCCCATTTTGAGACAGCTTTAAAGATTGTACAGACAACTTTGTGGATTGTTTTTTGAGGGTTCATATTTTGAACAAAAAAAAAGAGTGTTTTCAAAAAAAATAATAATCATTTTTATGAGTCATTTAAAAAACTTATTTATAAGCGCTCCGAAATTGCTGGCCGGGGTGTTAATATTTGTTATCAGAGAATAAAGTCAATAAAGTGTTTTGAAATTAAAGTTTTATAAAATTCAGAAAGTGGAGTTAATCGATTTGGCAACTGAATCATTCATATATAACCATATAGTTTTTGTTTTTTAGTTAAGTGTTTTGCAAAGGTTTAAAAAGCTTAATTCTTTCATTCACTTTTTAAATTTCATTCCTTAATAGCATTCTTATGGAATTAATTCGCTATAGCTTTAAATTATATGAATTCATTCTATTTTGATTGAATTCTAACTGAATGAAACCCAATTTACTTGAATTCATTTAATAAAAAGGTGAATGAAAAATGACTTGTTTTCATTCACTTAATCAAATGAAAAATTTAAATTTGCATGTAATTGCTGAAATATTAGCATAATACAATGAAAAACGTTTAAAATTCATCTAACAGAAGTAAATAGTATCGTATGCTTTGTTACAGCTTGTATGCTTTGGTTTTGATTATATGTTAGTTTCAAACTACACTGCACTAAGTGAATGGTAATAAAATTTCTTCATTCAATTAGTAAAATGGTGAATGAACATGCGATTTGAATGATTCAAGTTAGGAATTCATTCAATTCGTATTAAAGCTTTCGGAATGAAGCTTATGAATGAATTATTTACGAATGGTGTAAGGGAATGGTACATGAATATTTTTAAAATCTGAATTTAATTTTTCGTGAATTAAGCTTAAATTGAATTAAGTTTTTCGAAGCTCTGGTGTTTTGTAATCGTCGCATAGGACAATCGTAATTAATATTAGAATTAATTACAAAAGAATTTGTTTCTAGAGCTGATTTATAGGAAGAAGAAGAAGAAAACATTTTTATTGAAAAATTTAACAGACACAAGGGAATCGCCAGACTGCCGCAGTTTCGTTTCACCCAAAGACTCGTCAGTGGTTAGGATATGTGTCAACTGATCAAAATAATTTTTTTTTTATTTTTTTGTATGTTGGCGCGTAGCATACTGGTGTGCAGCAGGTCAGTTATGTTTTTTTGTCCTCTCAAATATAACATGTCGAAATAGCTCAGATGATAGAGCTATCGACTGGCAATCTGAAGTCCCAGGTTCGATTCCCCGCAATATATCACACCGCTTACCCTTGCATTACTTTGGAGCCTTGTAATACCAAATTCATACGTCTGGATTAGTGCTGGTAAAAATATGAGTACCTAGTGGGTATCGAGCATTTGCCTTTTTTTGGGTACCTCAAAACTACTACTCGATATTATCAAAGTTGCATTTTGGACATACAGAATATATAAAAATGTGACTCTGCTAAAATATTTGTCACAAAACTACAACTCTGCTAAAAGAAAAAATCAGAAGTAAAATATTTAAAATATGTTAAAAAACTATGAAAAACGCAATGAATAGTTGGTGAAAAAGTTTAAAAATATGTTTGTAAATTTAAAAATTGAATTATCATAAACATTTTCAAAGAATTTTACCAAAAAAATTCTTAAAAATTTCAAATTTAAAGTCCTTTAAAAGTATCGAGTAGTATCGAGTATTGAAAAGTAACCGAATTTACCAGCACTAGTCTGGATGTTTTATGGTTTTAAATAATTCGTTTTTCTGTAAAATTTTAGAAATGAAATTTTTTGTTAAAAATGCATGAATTTGAAATTAACATTCGCTTTAAAAAATTTAAACTTAAACAAAATGTTATTAAAAACTGTTACTAGTTACAGGAGTTACCTCGATGGACACGCCCTTGTTAAAATAATAGGTTTTGTAATAGAAAAGTACGAAGCTTTATTTCTTCTTACCAAAGTTATTACCGGGTAATAGAAGGTTTTGCTGGGTAACTCAATATTTTGCACTACATCGCCATACAAAAGTAAAAAGAAATGTAATAAAAAAAGTAAGTAGTTACTATTACCAAATATGTAGTTACATAACCACATATCTGGTAATGATTTTCTACCCTGGACATCTCTTTTCTGTAACTGGACTATGCAGAACTGTATAGTTTATGTCTTGAGCATGCTTTGCGAAAGTAGGAACTCATAAAATGACAAATTCTCATCGAAATTATAATATTTATAACATTGTGGTCTGTTTATCTATGTCTGCAATCTGTATTTTTAATTGTTTTTGTTAAAATATGTAGATAAAACTGAACATAAGATGGAAACAAGAAATTAAATATTTTAAGAATGTGCTAACAAGGAAGGTGGTATGGCTTACCCCGACTTATAGGTCATTCACATGAACGAGATAACTAAATCTCCTCATCTGTGTTCTTTATTCTATTACCATATAACATCATATTTTGACATTATGTGGTAATAGAATAAAAATCCAAAAACGAGGAGATTAGCACCCATTCAGAAAAATACAAACGGGAAAGCGGTGGCAAAGCACTTCAACAGGTGGTACAAGTACTGGCAAAAAGTGCTTTCCCATTCCCAAAATGATAACATCATTAGACAAAAGGACCGGCTGTTCAAAAAGCGCCGGAAAAGCACTGGAGGAACAAAATTGTTAAACGTTGGCAAAACCAATAAATAGGTGGTCTGGAAATATATTTTCCAAAATAAAATTAAAAAAAAGTTCATATGTATTTTTTTTTTGGACCTGCCGTGATTTGAACCCAGGCCGTCAGATTGGCAGACGATTGCTCTACCCACTGAGCTAACGAGACATATAATATTTAATGGCTAATCACATAAATGAGTGATAATAGCTGGACAACTACTGGCTATGCCAAAATGCTAGTACTGGCAAACAATTTTTTGTAACTAGTATGCCAGTATTGGGAGGGCAAAAAAAAAGTTGGTCTTAAAAGAGCTTTCCCACAAACAAAAAAATTGATTTTATAAAACAAAAAAAAATTTAAATTTAAAAAAATCCAAAAAAAATTTTTTGCTTGCAACCGGATTTGAACTCGGAACCTTCCGACAACAAACATTTTTTAACGAAGCGTCAGCATTTTTATAAAATCATTGGTTTTCCCGTGAATTGATTTTTGTACTCCTGGTAGCATTGGCTAGGTAGCACTGGATAACCACTGGTTGCAAACCTTGGCATATCACTCTAAGCCAGTTCTTTGCCAGTGGTTTTTTTATGAACCACCGAAATTTTTGTAAAACAAATACTGGTAAAACGCTTTTCGCAAACGCTGGCAAAGCGTCCCAAATGAGTGTTCTGCCAGTCATTTATTTTTAATACCGTGGTTACCCAGTGGTATGCCAGTGCTTGATTTTTTGTACCATTGGCGATTTCTGACTGGGTAAACACATAAATGAGTGATAATAGCTGGACAACTACTGGCTAGTTTTGTAACTAGTATACCAGTGTTGGGAGGGCAAAAAAAAGTTGGCCTTGAATGAGCTTTCCCACAAACAAAAAAATTGATTTTATAAAACAAAAAAAATTTTAAATTAAAAAAATCCAAAAAAAATATTTGCTTGCAACCGGATTTGAACTCGTAACCTTCTGACTACAAACATTTTTTAACGAAGCGTCAGCATTTTTATAAAATCATTGGTCTACCAGTGAATTGATTTTTGTACGTCTGGTACCTTGGCATATCACTCTAAGCCAATTCTTTGCCAGTGGTTTTTTTTTATAAACCACCGAAATTTTTGTAAAACAAATACTGGTAAAACGCTTTTTGCAAACGCTGGCAAAGCGTCCCAAATTAGTGTTCTGCCAGTCATTTATTTTTAACACCGTGGTTACCCAGTGGTATGCCAGTGCTTGATTTTTTGTACCACTGGCGATTTCTGACTGGGTAATCTTGTTCATGTGAATGGCGTTTTACCCTGAATGAAATTTATAGGGGAGACAAAAATATTTAACCCGTATATATTTTTTAATATACGGGTCAATTAATTTTGTCTCTTCTACAACATATCCAAATTTCCCTAAATCAGAGTAAACCACACAGCAGACCTTCCTTGTAAGTAGTAATTTTTTAAAAATCTTATCAGAATTAAAAAAAAACAACATTGAGCATTAAACTAACTTGTGAAATGCATAAAATAATTGTATTGCTTTATTTTATAGTCAGTCGTAGATAAACACCTTCAATCCCAAAAATGGTTACCCGTGCCTATATGTACATTAGAGCGACTCACCTTATATGGACAGAAAAAAGTGCCCCCCCCCCCTAAAATACACCTTGGTTTGTTTTATGATGATTCCCAAAATATTTCGGGTCTAGCTATGAGATCTCATGAGCTGGACCGTATTTAAAAAAGGTATTTTTATTAGTTTTTGGAAGAATTTTGCATTTTAGGCGAAGACAAAATACACAATATTGGTATCATATGAAAGGTTTTTTAGGCGCGTTAAACGGTATATATTACTTGTTCAAGCATATCCAAATATGTCCTATTAGATTAGATTAGATTAGATACGAAGGCACTACGCACCGCGACCAATATAGATCTTTTGTGCTGCCTAGAGTTCCCTATAGATTCAGGCTACCAATAAAGCCAATAATCCTGTTAGGAGAATTTCCCCAAACGTCCGAAGATGACACAAAGCGGTCACCCAGAAATCTGAGTCTCCTGTCGCACAGTCTCGGACATTCGCAGAGAACATGCTCCGATGTCTCTTTTTCCAGCTCACAAAACCTGCAAACATCAGTGTCTGACCGGTCCTGTTTGTGAAGCTGGTACCTGAGCCTACAGTGCCCAGTTAAGTATCCCGTCAGGGTCCTAAGGTTACCCCTGTCAAGTGACAATAGTCGCTTTGATACCCCGCTGGACAGGGAAATAAATCTTTTGGCCTGTCTTTGGCCAGTAGAAGTTTCCCAATGTTTTGCAAACTCAGTCTCTCTCCATTGCCTGAGTTTTTCCCTAGCATACCCCCTAGGTATCCCAAAGAATGGTTCTGGACCGATGAAGGGTCGTCGGGCTCCACAATTGGCTAGACAATCAGCCCTTTCGTTACCCTCGTGCCCTTCATGGCCAGGAATCCATCCCAGTGTAAGGGAGTTTCTCATACCGAGTTCGTTGAGAATTTCCACACACTCCATGACCAGACCAGATGATACTTCGTAAGCTCCAAGAGCCTTTAGCGCAGCCTGGCTGTCAGAAAGAATGTAGATGCGGGATCTAGCCGTGCCTCTCCGCAGGCACTCTCTCACACATACGCAGATGGCGAAAATCTCCGCCTGAAAGACGGAGGGGTACTTGCCCATTGGTAGAGCACGTTGGAATCTGGGTCCAAAGACACCTGCCCCCGTGTCACCATTAGCCTGTTTCGAGCCATCAGTGAACCATATCTGAGCCCCCCCTTCGGGCCTCCAAGTCCGACTGGTCCACATATGCCTGTCAAATGACATGATGTCAAAATACCTGACAAAGATCTGCTCTGGGATCATTTTGTCCGCGACCCTTAAAATTGGGTCGTCGATAAAGATCCCGGCGATCTTCATGTGTCCCCTTAGGTCCCCGCTCCTCATGTCCCCGACCCCCCGGAGACGAAGTGAGCCCAAGCTTGCAGCCTCCTTCACGGAGATATGCAATGGTGGAATACCCAACATGGCTCCAATGGCATCCGTTGGGCACGATCCCCCAGCCCCCGTAATGCCAGTACACACCAGCCGATACAACTTCCTCAGAGTATCCTTTGCCGTTGACTGCTCAACCTTTGGCCACCATGCTAAGGCAGCATAAGTGATCATAGGTTTTACAATGGTGTCGAATGACCAGTAGACCATGTGTGGTCTTAGACCCCATGTTCTCCCAAAGAGCCTCTGACAGGCATAATATGCCCTGGTGGCCTTCTTGGTTACGGTGTCCAGATGATCATTCCACGTAAGCGATTTGTCCAGAGTCACCCCTAAATATTTCACACTATCCGAGAAGCCTATAGTTTTTTCCCCAACAACAGGTTCGGTCAGGTTGACCCTTCTTCTCCTTGTGAACGGTACCAGGATCGTCTTCGTTGGGTTGATAGTCAACCCCTTTTCCCGACACCATGAGTGAGTAAAGTTCAGAGCCTGCTGCATACGATCAGAGATGGTCCTGTCATCCCAGCCGACAACGGATATGACAAGATCATCGGCGTAGCCATAGGTCCTGAAGCCAAGGTCGTTCAGACCCTCAAGCAACTCATCAATGACCAGTGTCCACAGTAAAGGCGATAGCACACCTCCCTGCGGACATCCTCTGGTCGCATTCACGGTTCTACTAGTAGAGCCTATGCCGAACGTGATCTCTCTTGAGCTGAGCATCTCTAATGTCCAATTTATGATCATTGGAGATATGCCCTTTCTCATCATAGATAGCCCGATCGCATCGTAGGACGTGTTGTCAAAAGCGCCCTGTATATCAATAAAAGCACAGAGGGCAATGTTCTTTGCCTCTAGTGCCTTTTCTATCACCGTGACAACATGATGGATAGCACTTTCTGTAGACTTACCCCGTTGATACGCGAACTGAAGCTCGTGTATCGGCTTACGCCCGAGATACGTGTCCCTAATGAAGTGGTCCAAAACTTTCTCCATTGTCTTAAGAAGAAAAGAGCTGAGGCTAATTGGTCTATACGATTTAGGCAGTTGTTCGGATTTCCCCCCCGCCTTTGGAATAAAGACCACCTTAACCCCCCTCCAATTCGTCGGAACATGACCCAACAGAAGACTGGATCTAAATATCCTAACCAGTTGTGGGGCTATTATATCCACCCCCCTCTGCATCAGACATGGATAGATCCCGTCGGGGCCCGGTGATTTAAAGGGCTTAAATCCATTAATTGCCCATTTCACTCTGTCCTCTCGAAAGACAGCACCAGTTAGGCGTACATACCTTCCCGTAAGGTTTGGGATTCTTTGAATCGCTACAGACCCGCGGGAGGCTACGCAGCCTGGAAAGTGCGTGTCTAACAATAGTTCACAGGTTTCCTCAGGAGATCCAGTGTAGGAACCATCGGGTCTCCTGAGAGTGCAAAGACCATTCGTGTGATCCTGTGAAAGGGCCTTCTGAAGTCGCGCAGCTTCCGGAAGATCTGAGATCTTCTCACAGTAGCTGCGCCACGTGGACCTTTTGGATCTACGTAATTCCCTATTGTATTCAGTTAGAGCCGTCTTGTAGGTGACCCAGTCACCTGTTTCCTTGGCTCTGTTGAATAGTCTCCTAGCCTCCCTTTTTAGCCTATCCAGACCATCGTTCCACCATGGAACGTCCCTTCTCACCTTCCTGGTCTTTTGAGAGCAGCTCGCAAAGTAAGCAGAAGTCAGACTAGATTGAATCTCAGATGCCTCATAATCAATCTCATCTGGGCTCAGAATCAACCCTTTGGAGATATTGGCATCGCTTTCCAGATGATAACGGAAGTTCTCCCAGTTTGTGCATCTGGGATTACGATATTCCTGGCACGAGTCCAGCGCACTAACAACGTCAAAGACCAGGTGTTGATGATCAGACATTGATAGTTCGTTGGATACATGCCAGTTAGAGATGGCGAATGAAAGGTTAGAACTAGTAAGAGTGAGGTCCAAGACCTCTGACCTAATAGCATTCCTAAATGTCGGTTCGTCGCCCCTATTTGCTATGTTAATACCATTACCACATATAAATTCAAGCAGGTACTCACCCCGTTTGTTGACATTGGTGCTTCCCCACGTTGTGTGATGAGCATTGGCGTCACAGCAGAGGATCCAACTCAGACCCCTCAATCGGCAATATTCCACAAAGGCCGAGACCTCCGCGGTTGGTGCCGCGTCGCTGTCGCCAGGCAAATACGCAGAGGCCAACATCACCTCATGCTCCCCGGCCAGGGAAGGCACTTTTGCCCAGATTGCAACCAGGTCTCCCATTATGAACTCTGAAATTGGAAGAAATGTTAGGTTGCTCCTCACAAGGATGGCCGCTCTAGGCCTGCTATGTTTGGAATCATAAATCAACTTACCATGGTTCGCGTTCAGACCCTTAATGGCCCCATTGTGTACCCACGGCTCCTGAATGAACATTACATCCAGAGCGTCGACGGTGAACCTTCTGTTGGCAACATCAGATGCCGCCTTGGCATGGTGAAGGTTCACTTGCAAGCACCTTAGGTGCTTTGGTGTTCTGCCCCTTATGGCAGTCATTACCTGCGAGCAAGTTTGGTAGCACGTTTTGCCACCTTTCTGCCCCGATTGGTGTTCAGCAGAGCAGCTTCCTCTGCCGAGTTCCTCTCCCACTTTTTGCGCCTGCTGGGAGCCATAAGCCTGGCCGACTTTTTGGCATTGGGCTCAGTAGAATTAGGTTTGGCAAGGTCCCTCGAGCAGCCCGGTTTTTCATCCGACTTTGAGTCCTTAGAGACTCTTGTATCGGATTTAGCCGCAGCTGCTGAGGTGCTTGCCTTTACCTGTTTGGATATGTCGCGCCCGACCTCTTGTCTTCCTGTAGGTCTTACCAGCGCTGTTCCATATCCAAAATTCACCCTGTTGTTCTTTCGTTTGAGTAGGTCGGCTGAGATTGGGTCAATAGATAGGGTTAATTCCACTATTCCACCCTTAATGACCCTGTTCAGCACCTTCCAGTACTCAACCGAAAGTTCACAGTTCTGGCCCTCCACCAGTCCAAGAATCAAGTCATTGGACGTGTCCTCTTTCTCCGGGAAGTATCCCACGAACACTTGGGCCCTCGGCACTTCGTCTTCCGCCACGACTTTCAGCACAGCGTCACTCCATGGCTTTAGCGTGGGGACATGCGTCTCCAGCCACTGCGCTGTGTCCTTATCGCGGCACACAAAACTAAGCCACCCCGGCTTAAAGGAGCAACTCGAGAAGCAGGGCTTGATGGTCCCCTTTCTCAGCTCCGCTATTTTGTACAAAACAGCTCTTTGGATGGACTGCAGCTGTTCATCAGTCCATCTAGTTGCCGGGAAATCAGGCGGAATAACGCCAATTTTCGTCGTCGCAACAATTTCCTTGTAGGATACTACCGCTGTTCGTTGCTGTGTTACCGGGGCTGCCAAGGCTGCCTTTGGTAATGTGCCACTACCAACCTTTAGAGGTGTGCCATCACTAGCCATCTCAGCGGTTCTTTTTGCAGGGTGTCCGGAGCCAGGCGGCGTTGAGCCATCTGATCGTACCCTCTTTCTGATACCTGCGAGTTCTTTGACCTCCTTACGGGCTTCGCGCATGGGTAGCAGACAGACGCGCTGCCTCTAGGTCAATTCCTTCGTCCAGGTACATCCTCAGGCGTTTACGAGCAGCCCCACAGAGCTTTACCCTTTCAGTCACTGGTTTCGACTTTTCGCCTGGAACTTCCTCTGTTTCAGCATTTTTGGGCTGAGAACTTAGAAGTTCATCCTCTTCATCCGTTGGGATATTGGTGTTGATAACTGTACTTGGACCCGAGAGGTCCTCAGTTATATTTCCAACTTCCATCGGTTCAGCCACGTTAAGACTGGAAACGTCTTCTGTCGGCTGAATCATGTCCAGTTTGTCCTTGGCATCATATGGGCATAACGCCCCTTTGACTGCTGAGGATAGGTCTGCGCTGACCTTCTCTTGCTTTTTTTTCTGTTTTTTGGTTATTTACGTCCATCTGAAAAATAAGATCAAAAAAAATAGGGATTAGAACAGTACGCTCGGCAGCAGAGCCCTGTACTGCCAGCGGGCTAATACAACCAGGGTTCGCCTCGTCCTGGAGGCCACCGTTCAAAAACACACTAGCGTAGTGCTATTCATCCCATGGGCACGGTTGGATAACACCGGGGATTACGGGTTTTTATCGAGTGTCCGCTCTAGATCCGCCATGTTCTGCGAAAGCAGGGACACCTCTAGCCGGATGTGGCTCTTCACCACGCATGGACGGTCTTTGGATCCCATGAGAGGCTGAGGCAACATCAATAGAGTTGCTAAAACGCTTCAAGGTCCCTGTAGCACTCTACTTGTCCCCAAATATGTCCTAATTTCAAGGATAAAAAAAAACCAATTTTTGATTCTTTTGTACGGAGAAGTTTGTGATTTAAATGTTAAACTTAAATATCATAATCTATAGTCGAATTAAGTGAACACGTACTTCAGATTTTTTTTGAAATTTACGATTGTTCGCGTTTTATCAGAAATTCAATGTGGTTGAAACAATGGTAGCATTCAGCAGAGAAACCTTAAACTGTTACCGGTGACTTGCGCGCCTTGTGATTAGCAGGGCAAGGACTTTCATGCAAATGCATGTTTGTAGTCAGTGACCCAAAAATGATTTTGACCAAATACTTTTCCGAAAAATGTTATCGATTTGTTGTTGCACATTTTGTTATGCATATTTTTGCATATTTTGGTTTTAAGTGCATATTTTATTGCATATTTTATGATTTTTATTGCATATTTTGCACATTATTGCATATTTTTTTTAATATTTTTAAATATGAAATTCGATTTAAGAATTTATACTTTAAAACTAAAAAAAAATTCTAAAGAATTAATTATTTGGAAGCTCTGTTGGTAATACAACACTACACTAGAAAGAGAAACACATAGTATACAATATGTTGTCATCCACTAACAAATTTTTTATAGATGTAATTTTAAATTAACGTTTTCGGGTGTTATTGCTCACAAACAGAAAGTTGAAAAATTTTATAAAAATTATTTTAAGGAAACTTGGAAACCCGAGCATTAATTTCTGCCACTTTTTTCTCTGAGTTACGAAAGTGAGTACGATTTTATAGTACACATATTTAAGTTCTATTTTCTAATAAAGTTTTTTTTTCAGGTAAAATGCCACACACCCTTAATATTTACAATCGGCTGTATTTCTTTTTATTTTAATTGAATTTTCTAAAAATATATTTAACTATATGTATTTGAAGACATATTCAGTGTGTTCGTTTACTCGAATTTCTTACTACTTTTACTACAATTGTAAAGTTCTGTTTACTTTTTGTATTGAATTTTTCCAACTGTAGTAAATATAGTAACTTGTAGTAAGTAAACGAACAAGCTTATTGTAACCGATACCTGAATTTTTACGTTTATGTTAGTTTTTAATAAATATAATTTAAAAAAACATTCATTTTTAATTGCATATTTTTTGATTTTTAGTGCATATTTCGTTATAAATGCATATTTAAGTGCACATTTTCTATTTTATAGTGCATATTTTAAGCGCATATTTTCGATTTTTCGGTGATTAGTAACTCTGCTGAACGATGTTTTCTTTCTTTTGTTTTTAAATACAATTTTTCTATATTTTCCTTTGGTTTCTTTAAATTTTTGTTTTTGAATTATATTTGTATGTTTTTATACCCTCCATCCCACTTTGCAGAAGGGTATATATCAGTTTGTCATTCCGTTTGTAACTCATGGAAAATAAAATCTGGGACTTAAAAAAATATATATATTCTTGATCGTTATCAATAGCGAAACCGATTTCGCCGTGTCCGTCTGTCTGTCTGTCTGTTGAAATCACGACCACGCTCAAAATAGTTGTGCTAGGATGTTAATTTCTGGACAAAATTTTTGTCCAATTTCTTAAGCAGTTTGGTATTGAAAATGGGCATATTTGGTCCAGACGTTTAAAAGTTATGAATTAAAAGCTACGGTCAGAACCGGTCGGAAAAATCGGAAATTTTTTTTAAAAACTTTAAAATTTTTTTTAAAAAATTTTGTGAAAAATCGATGTTTATAAAAATTAAAAAAAATTTATAAAAATCAATAAATATTTTAAAAATTGATAAATTTTTAAAAAATCGACAAATTTTTGAAAAATCGATAAATTTTTGAAAAATCGAAAAAAAAATTTTAAAATTGATAAACTGTCGTTATGGGTTAAAATTTTGCAAAAATAATCTAGACGTAATTCTGACTTCGTTGTTCCAAAACTTTTGTCGGTTTTCATTTATCTCATTTAGTTTTCAAGATACGGGCGATTATCCAAATAAAATCCCTTTTCTTTTTAGGAGGCTTCGTTTTCGAGAAAAACGCGATCTTAAAATCTAGCAACGTAAGTCGAAATTTAGTTTCGCATCGGGGTATTATGGGCGGGTTTTGACCTCTGGTTTAAACATTTTTCCTCTAGCTCTCTCAGTTTTCGAGATATGGACCATCAAAATTTTATTAAAGCAAAATTCGCATTTACTTTTCTACCCGAGTAAAAAAGAGTATATATAACATATAATTTTTAATATTAAAATATATGATAATATAAAATATTGTATGCGACCTTATATGTTTTTATATGATGATATATTAGAAATTTTCTCATATGTAATCATATTAAATCATATATCAGTATTTGCTTTATTGCAAATGTATATATAGGAATATATTATTGAAAAAACCGTTCAAAATTTTATATATAAATAGATACGAAAAATATTTTTAATTTTATTTTTTATATAACAATATCGTCGGCTTGCCTGCAAGTAGTGTTATGAGTTCTTTAACAGGTTTTCAGGAGGGCGAAAAAACTGGTTTATATTACATATCCTTTTAATATATTTCATTGACATCATATGCCTTACTAATGATTGTAATAAATAAGTTCGTGAATCATTAGGGCATATGATGTCAATAAAATATCTTAAAAGGATAATATAAATCAGTTTTTTCGCTCTCCTGAAAACCTGTTAAAACCAAAAACATAGCACTTCTTGCAGGCAAGCCAACGATATATAAGTTAATATCAGACCCAAGTTCGAGATTAACTAATATATTCGAGATTAATATAATATTTGATCAAAAACAGTTTTTTATATGTTTTACTCAATTTTTTCATTAAATTAATATTTTCTGAACTTTTTTACTTCCAAAAGTTTTTTTTTTAATTTAAATTAAAATTTAAAAAACTTAACATTTAAAATCATGGCGCGGCTCGTAATGGGTTAATAAGTCTATGCATGTTGCATATCATTGGTAAGATATTTCAAGTACCTTCCCAACGATATATATATTTTGTTCTGGTCCGATAAGTTTTGAGTGGAGAAATAAGCCATTGAATATTGTTGTAGATCATCTTCAGCTCCATAAATCGGGAACTATGAGCCTCCAACAAAAAAGAAGTGCATTGCCAGGCTAACCATTAAAATTTTATTTAAAATAAAAAAAGCTTAACATATGTATTTAAAAAAAAATTCTAAGTCCAAAGAAAATTCCCATATTTGATAAAAAATTATCTAGTCTTTAAAGAATAACATATTTAATATTTATACATTAACGTCTTTAATAGTTACTCATCAACAGTAGCCCTCGGCTGACAGTCAGGCATGTGATGAATATCGAAAACGATCTGATTTTCAATGGTAAATATTTTAGGATCTGTACAATACCAATTATATTTTATTTCCTAATTTATATATCCGGCGTCAAATAAAACGATAAATAATAATTTGAAGCCAATTTGATTTTCGCGAAACAAATTATTCTAGATTGAAAAACTGTTCGTTTTCGATTTTCATCACACCCCTGAGTGTGTAGGACCCGAAATCCTGCTGCCCTCTAATTCAAAGTTTTTTTTTTATCATTTAAATTTAATCGTATTGTATAAACTTATATCCAATTTGATCGGGACAAAATTCGGATATAAGTTTATCATTGGATATAACTTTGTATCCTTGTAAATACAATTATATCCAATATGATACAATTTAATATAACCATTTTTCGGATGAAATTATATCCAGTTACATATTGCAAATATATCCATTCGCATATAATTTTATATACACTTTTTACTTGGGTATGTATAACTCGTAATGACCTCCTTGTTCCAAAATTGTTGTCTATTTTCATTTATCTGATTTAGTTTTCAAGATACTGGCGATAATGCAAATAAAATACCGTTTCTCTTGAGGAGGCTTAGTTTTCGAGAAAACCGCGATCTTAAAATCTAGCACCATAAGTCGAAATTTAGTTTCGGTATCGGGGTATTATGGGCGGTTTTTGACGTCTGGTGTAAACATTTTTTCTCTAGCTCTCTTAGTTTTCGAGATATGAACAATCAAAAATTTATTAAAGCAAATTTCGCCTTTATTTTTCCATGTATAACTCATTATGACCTCCTTGTTCCAAAACTGTTTTCCGTTTTCATTTATCTCATTTAGTTTTAAAGATATGAGCGATAATCCAAATAAAAGCCCTTTTCTCTCTAGGAGGCTTACTTTTCGAGAAAAAATCGATCTTAAAATCTACCAAAGTCCAAATTTGATTACGGTATCGGGGTATTGGCCGCGGCTTTTGACCTCTGGTGCAAACATTTTTGCTGTAGCTCTTTTAGTTTTCGAGATATGGACGATCAAAATTTTAGTTAAACGTCCGTTTTCATCTATCTCATTTACTTTTCAAGATACGGGGGCTTAGATTTCGAGAAAAATGCGATCTTAAAATCTAGCAATGTAAGCCGAAATTTTGTTTCGGTATCGGGGTATTATGGGCGGGTTCTGGCCCCTGGTGTAAATATTTTTCCCCCAGCTCTCTTAGTTTTCGAGATATTGCCGATCAAAATTTTAGTTGAGAGATTTTCGCAAATGAAAACTGTTGTGTGTTTTCATTTATTTCACTTACTAGAAATATTCCAAATAAAACCCCTTTTCATTCTAGGAGACTTAGTTTTCGAGATAATCACAATCTACAAATCCACAATATTAAGTACACGTAATCGATTACATTGTGTGGACTTACACGTTTTTCTAAAGGGATACGTATTGTTTTGATTTTTCTTTGTTAATAAAAACACCAGGATGTAGGGTATCTAAAGAATCGGCAAAGCCGAATTTAATCTTTGGTTTGTATAAGTCCCAGCCCGCTTGTTATTTGTCATTCTTACAAAAAAAAATATTTTTAAAATCAACAACAACAAATGTATCACTAATTGATCAAAAGTAGCAAACATTTTTTAAGCTACCAAAACATGACAGGGCTACTTGAGCGCTCAGACTGAGCGGTTAGTGATCAGGTCGTTCAGCAGATAGTTGTACAACTGTTGACTATTAAAGTGTATCTGCCGAACGCACCCAATATATTCTACATAGTACAATATGGATACCAAAACTTTTGTTTTGACAAGTAAATCATCGCTGAGTGGATATAGTTTGGAATTTTGCAAAATTAGTATATTTTTCACGGTGCTCTTGACCAAATTTTGATAAAATTTTTGAGTCTTGCATAGTAAAATTTTGCAAGAAAAAGAAAAAGACTTAGAAACTCTCATCATATAACTGTCACTTTATTCTCTCTTTTTTTCTTTCTGTTTACTGATTGTGTTAACGAACGCCATCCAGTAAAAATTTGTACAAATTATCCAGTAATCGAATGGACCTATTGTTTATATATTCGTTCCTTTTACTAGTGCAAGGAGCATAGGGCCGCAACAAGATTATTCCAATACGTTCGATCTGATGCACGATATTTAATTTCATTCCAACACAGGTGTAAGTTGGACATTTCGGTTTCAATTTGGCGTTTCCAGGTGTGCGATGGTCTTCCTATACGTCGACTGCCTTGCGGGTTCCAGTCTATAGCTTGTTTAGCAATATCATTGGGTTGTTTACGTAACGTATGTCCAATCCAATTCCATTTACGTTTGCGGATTTCAATTTGGATGGATAGTTGACCAGAGTTGGCAATTTGAAATTGTGCTAGGCCAGAATATATGTAGAATCTTCCTCAAGCATTTATTTATAAAAACTTGTATGGAATGTATGTCGCGAGGTGCAACATTCCACGTCTCGCATCAATACAACAGTGTGGATTTTACATAGGAGTTGAATATCCTTAGCTTCGTCCTTCTTGATATATGTGAAGAGCTCCACACTGACCTGAGTTGGCCGAAAGCTTGCCGGGCTTTGTTTATACGGCTAGAGATGTCGGCTTTGCATCCACCACTTTTGTCCAATATGCTTCCCAGATAACAGGACCTATTGTTTAGTACATATATATTTTGACGTTTAACTACCCATTTAGAAATCGCCAGTGGTACACAAAATTAATCACTGGCATACTACTGGGTAACCGCGGTGTTAAAAATAAATGACTGGCAGAACACTAATTTGGGACGCTTTGCCAGCGTTTGCAAAAAGCGTTTTACCAGTGTTTGTTTTACAAAAATTTCGGTGGTTTATAAAAGAACCACTGGCAAAGAATTGGCTTAGAGTGATACATATGCCAAGGTTTGCAACCAGTGGTTATGCAGTGCTACCTAGCCAATGCTACCAGGCGTACGAAAATCAATTCACTGGTAGACCAATGATTTTATCAAAATGCTGACGCTTCGTTAAAAAATGTTTGTAGTCAGAAGTTTCCGAGTTCAAATCCGGTTGCAAGGAAAAAAAATTTTTTTGGATATTTTTTAATTTAAAATTTTTTTTGTTTTATAAAATCAATTTTTTTTTTGTGGGAAAGCTCCTTCAGACTAACTTTTTTTTTGCCCTCTCAACACTGGCATACTAGTTACAAAAAATTGTTTGCCAGTACTAGCATTTTGGCACAGCCAGTAGTTGTCCAGCTATTATGTGTTTAGCCATCAAATATTATATGTCTCGTTAGCTCAGTGGGTAGAGCAATCGTCTGCCAATTTGACGGCCTGGGTTCAAATCAATTTTATTTTGGAAAATATTTTTCCAGACCACCTATTTATTGGTTTTGCCAGCGTTTTGCCAACGTTTAAAAATTTTGTTCTGGCATCCGGTCCTTTTGTCTAATGATGTTATCATTTTGGGAATGGGAAAGCACTTTTTGCCAGTACTTGTACCACCTGTTAAAGTGCTTTGCCCCCGCTTTCCCGTTTGTATTTTTCTGACTGGGTGATTGGGTATTTGATGTGGTGTTAGTTTGAAAAAATATCGTCCAATGTATTAACAAAAATTAGTTATTTTAACAAATATATATAATCAAATTGATTATTTTGTTGTTTTACCAATGCAGTTTATTCAATTCAACAACCCAACATATAAATTAATTTCCCAGGAAAATGTTGTTCCAAAGAATCGGTTGTGGAATAGCTACCTTCCTTTACAACCCCTTCTACTGTCAGTTGTAACACCGATTATTTTTGTTGGTTTTTAATTTTTATTTAAAAAATAAAAATTGTTTTTTCGACCTTTTTATATGGAAAGTATGACTGACGTAGAAGCAGTTCTGGAACTAGTTCCAGAACTGATTCTAGGGCAACCGGTTCCACTTTGGAGATATAGAATTGGTTGCTTTTAGTAGGTGTTATAGAAGGGGTTGTAAAGGAAAATTAAAGTTGCGTGCGAAATTTTAACCGGAAAATCAAGGCGATGGATATGCCTTGATAAAATGAACGGTTACAATTGAATTAATTCTTTTCAAATAAATCGAACGGGGAAAAATGTGGTTTAAATATACAGGCGGTTTTCGTCGCCTCTTTCGAATATTAACAGTTTGTATCGAAAAATGTTAGCCTTTGCAGACATGTGTAATTCTTATGGCAAAATTTTTCGATACAAATTAAGAAGAGAGTGACTTAACAGAGGTAGGGATAGTTTTAAAAATTATATGCTTGTTGATTAGTCTAAATGAGTTGTGTTTACGGTAGCTTATTTGTTTCGAATTCAAGTAGACAATCATCAATTATTAACCCACAAAGGCATGGATACTGAGGATGGGTATGTAGCGGAACCCGAAAATACGTATTCTATCCTGCTGGCCTTATCGCATTTTTTCAGTTTTTATTCTCTGTAGTTTACTTATTTGATCTCAAATCTGACAAAAAACATTTTTTAATGCAAAAATTAAGATAATTGTTGGAAAAAACATTAATTTAAAAAAAGATAATTTTAAATCGAAATCAGTTAAATATAAAAAAATCTGTATAACTGTCATAATCATAAACAACTACTGTTTTCATTGAAATCGATAATATTTGAGTTGCCATATTAATAAAGATTTTAATTTATTTAAAGTTATCAAAACAGTTTTGAAATATATTTTAAAAAAGAAACGAAAATATTGAATCATAAATAATTTGGTAAGATTTGATATTATTAATCATAAGAGTTAATTAATTTAGTAACGATTTACATAAAAATGTGTTAAATTTGATCGTTTGTTAAACAAAAAAACATATAACTAGTTTTTGCTGGAAGAAATTTTTCAAGTAAAAACTAGTAAAATTTCCCCTTAAATTTTTTACTAGTTCTTACTATTTTTTTGTACTCGAAAGAATTTTCGAGTAAAACTGGTAAAAATGGTAAAGCTAGTAAAAATGACATGTAAACAAACACACTTATAATTTATGAATAGCAAATCGAAATTGGATAAATATGAAATCACGAAAACGTGTGCAAAATTTCAATATGAATGTAGGAAAGATGGTCTAAAAAGGGGAAGACGATTCTTTAAACAAGGAGATCAGCGGCAAATTAAGTTCCGAGTTCTTTGATGTATGTGTTTTATGTTATTTTCGTATTGATTTTTCTATAATATTAACCGATTAACCATTTTTCAATTGAAATAGTTGATTTCTATTATTATCTTGACATTAGAAGTACTTAGTTATCCTCAACTAAATAAATTCAACTATATATTAGTTAGGGGTATTTCACCTATGAGATAGTTGAAATATTCGTTATTATCAACTAAGAAATTTTTAGAGTGCAGAGATCCAAAATAACTGTTATTTTTCTAAAAAGGTCAGATACAAAATTTCATGTAAACTCTAATTTTAATACACTCAGGGAATTATGTAGGTAAAATCAACTGCAAATGACAGTTAAAATAACTGTATTTGCACTTAAAAAGGTGTAGACTACATTTGTTAAAAACCAACTGACGAATGTAGTAAAAACAACTACAAATGCAATTGAAACAACATACATGCAAATTATTGTAAAACTGTACAAACAACTGCAAATGTAGTTAAAAAAACATAAATAAAAATTATTTTAAAAATTATTAATTTAATAAAAAACAAATTAATAACAATTTTTATTTTTTTGAATAAAAATTAAAACCCCAACATTTTAAAAACAAATTTATGTAAACACTCCTAACTTAATTTTATTCTATAATAAATTTAAAATTGAGAAATCAAAATTTACACTTAATGTCACTTTTATTTTTCACTATTAAGATATTAGGTGTGTTTGGGTACTTTTCCAGTAAAGTCCAGTAAAAATTACTCAGTAACAAATTTACAGAGATTAAGGCAAAATTTACTCTCAAAAAGAAAAATATCTAAAAATGTACGCAAACAGAAAAATTGTAAGAATTAGTAAAATACTGCTGCCAACTTCTTCCCTAAAAATATCGCTAAATCAAACTAAAAAATCACTAGAAAATAATTAAATTATAAAAAAAATTAAATAGCGATAAATCCCTAAATTGCACGAACTTTTTAGGTTCGGTTGAAAAATTTCACAAAAATAGCTATATTTTTCAAACTTCTTAAAACTTTCTTAAAAAATTATTGATACATCGCCAAAATTTTTGGAACTTTTTTGTTTTCCATAAAAATTTACCGATAAATCGCTGAATAATAATGATTCACAAATTCTGTCAAGGAAATAAATGTAAAAAATGCTAAGAAAATGTGAAGACTGTCTTAAAAAGAAAAATCGCTATTTTTCCCGCTAATAGCTAAATTATATTTTATCCCGCTAAACGAGTTGAAGTATCGCTAGATTTGCCGAAAAAATAGCTAAATTGGCAACAGTTATTAAAATAGTTTATTGCGAAATAAACCTATTCAAATTATTGGATTAATAAATAAAACCTAATAAAATGATCACTTACTTACTCCTTCCATCGTAAATAAGCTTATATTTAAATATTTTTTATTTTTACAAAAAATTATTTCAAAATTATTTAGACAAATGTTTTGTTTCTTCAATCATATGTTTTAAATCATGTTTTTTTTCTTACAAATTCTTACTAGCAAAAATTCATCCAGTAAAAACTTGTAAGTTCTCTGGTATTGAACTGTCACTTTACCCTCTATTTTTCCTCTCTCCTTACTGAGTAATTGTGTAAACAAACACCTTCCAGTAAAAACTTGTACAAATTTGTACGAATTTGTACAAATTTTCGGGTACGCAAACACACTTATTGTTGTAGATGTCCATCTGCGAGGGATGAAATATGGTGTTGTTTGGCTTCCTTATTTTCTCCAGGTAGAAAGGGATGAGAATATAAAAGAACTGAAAGAAAATAAATACAATACTTTTTTTAACATTCCCGTAAATAAATTTATATTATAAAACTTACCTTATTATTTTAATAATTTAATTAAAAAATATATAACCTTTTCCGTATTACGCGTCCTCACTCTTTGGCGTTGTTTTATGACTAAGACAAGAGAAAACATGTTCTTCTCATATTCTTTCACTAGAAATTTCTAAACAAGCACTTCATACACATGCTCCTGTTTGCTTCGTGAGTGTGCACACACACTGGAAAATTTAAGTATTTATAAAAAAATTCAAAATAACTGCATAAAATAAATGTACTACATGTGGTAGTTTTTGTAGTTAGTTTAAAAAAATAACTGTCAAAAACATTGAAAAATTTTGCTCTAAGTAAAAAAATGAGTCACTTCCTTCATCACATTACAAAGAATTTCTCCCTTAGGAAGGCGTTTTAAACCTCATCTAATGCTGCAATAACTACAGCTATGGACACATAAATGGCACAAATTTAAATTGCGCATAAATTTAAGTATTTTCCAACTAAATATATTTAAAAATGCAAGTTTTATATCTTCTGATTGTTGTTGAAAAAAATGTGTGTCTTAATAGTGCTCAAATGTTCCATTATGTTTTTCTTATTATTTACCGTTTTCATTTTTGCTTTAACAATGCTGATTTAAAGTGGACATATAAATGGCACAATTTACTTACAACAGGCAGTAGTCGTGTAGATTTAATTCAAAGCAATAAATATTTTTCGTAGTTCAAAAATAAATATAAAAAGTTAAAAAATTTTTAAAATGGGATCAGGAAAACATACCCCAGGTGAGGAAAGGCGGATCATATGGAAAATGTATGATCCATCTTCAAAAGTAGCGGAAATTGCTGAGATAATGCAAATTTCTCGCAAAAAAGTATACAATTCAATTAATTCTTGTGTTGAGGATCCCGATATATTGACTAAGGGTAAAATTCGGAAGCCAAGGCCACGAAAAATAGATGAGCGTACTGATGCAGCTATAGTACAGATGGTGAAAATTGATCCATTCAAGTCATCAAGGCAGATAGCATCGGATATTAATGAAAATTTTAACATGGAAATATCAAGCAGACTTGTCAGAAGAAGACTAAACGAGGCAAATTTGTTTGGGCGCATTTCCTGAAAAAAAGCCCCTTCTCCCAAAAAAAAAATATTTCAAAATGACTAACCGTCGCCAGAACCCATAAGGAAAATCCCATTAATTTTTGGAAAAACGTGTTATGGAGTGACGAAACAAAAATTAATAGGATAGGACCAGATGGCAGAATCTTTGTTCGTCGTCCTAAAGGCCAAGAGTTTAATCCTCGGTTCACTCAGAAGTCGGTAAAACATGGAGGTGGCAGTATTATGGTTTGGGGTGCATTTTCTTGGCATGGCGTAGGTCCGCTTATAAAAATCGGTTTTGTGCGGAGAAGATTGATGTTTTGGATTGGCCAGCCCAGAGCCCTGACTTAAATCCAATAGTGAACCTGTGGAACGAAGTCAAGGTTGAAATTTTCGAGTAGATTATAGAATAGTATTTTCTTTAACCATCAGCAGTCAAATTTTTATCTGTATTTTTCTTTTTTTTTGTTTAAGTTATTTGGGATTTGAGAATTTCAGTAATTTTTTGTAAATTATTTTATAATTAATTTTTTATTATAAATTTTATTTTGTTTTTTAATTACTATTTTTATCTTTTGTTATATTATAAATACTTATATGAATATTGTAATTTGTTTTGAGTAGAAGTTTGTGATCGATTATGGCCAATAGGCTAGGTCATTGGAAATGAAGGAATAAAATAAAATAAATAAAATATGGACGAACTGTGGTCGGCCGCACAGGAAGCTTGGTATGCCAAAATGCCAAAAACTAGTGGAAAGTATGGGTCGCAGGTGCAAAGCTGTCATCAGAAAAAAGGGCACATCACTAAATATTAACGGTAAAATATTTGTACATACCAAAAAATTTAACAAATGCAATATTAAAACCATTTCTTCTCTTTTTTTAAGATTGTGCCATTTATGTGTCCAGCTCCTTTTAATGGGTTTTTTTTCATAATGATAAGTTTTTATTTATATTAATGAATTTCAACTAAAGTTTACAACAATATTAAATGTGCAGAATAAAACTTTGGAAAAAAAATAAAAACTTGTTTGTTGTTAAAAGTATTTGCAATATAGTAGCATAAAAAAGAATTCATGGTAAAATGTGCCATTTATATGTCCATAGCTGTATATGCTAATCAGAAGTTCTTTTTCGTGGGTTATAAGTTAATATTTTGTATGAGGGTTGCATGGGAACGTGCTGACACAAAAATCAGGGGGTTGCTGGTTCGAATCTTGGCAGGTCAAAAAAATGTTGGAACTTTTTTTACACAATTATTAACTTTTGTTGTTTTTACCGTACAATTTTTTTTTAATTTTGTCCACTCAATTAATTTTTGAAACGACTTAAAATTTTTAATTTTCAATTACTTTATCGAAATTTTATGAAAATATAAAAATTCCAAATAAAAATGTAATTTTTAAAATATTTGTTGTTAAAATACCAAAAAGGTAAATATTAATTAAAATTGTTTGTATTTAAGAAATTGTAATTAAAAAAATCCATTTTTATCAAATTCTTACTAAATATATTTATTATTACACTCATAGAAAAAAAGCCTGTAAATATTTTAGTTAGAACTACTAAAAATTAGTTAAAAATTATCTTGCAGAAAAAAACTATTATTTCCTACTAATATGCTGCAAAATTTTTTCCAGATTTTATCAAGGTAATGTTTTATTTTTAATTAAGAGTAAAATGCAACCAACGACTATATAATTAAAAGACTATCCAACTCTCCCTACCTCTGTTAAATCACTCTCTTCTTAATTTATATCGAAAATTCAGCCATAAGAATTACACACGTCTGTAAAGGAACATTTGAGATATAAATTGTCAATCTTCGAAAGAGAGCGACGAATACCGCCTGATGCAACTTAAATTTTGTAAATCTAACAGTTTTATTTTTCCTGTTATCTTACTAATATCAACGACTATATAATTAAAAGACTATCCAACTCTCCCTACCTCTGTTAAATCACTCTCTTCTTAATTTATATTTATAAAATATATCTTATATTTATAAATATATATAAGAATTACACACGTCTGCAAAGGCTAACATTTTCGACAGTTTTGCCATTTCACTGATTTTCGGGTATTTTTTGGTGCTTTTTTCATTCTTGTACTCGGTGATTTTTTACAAATACCCGTTTAAAAAAGCGGGTATTTACAGTGCTTTTTCAGATTTCTGGCAGTGCTTTTTGTACAGTTCTTATTTTTGGTATTTGTTCTCGTTTTTTAATATTTTTCTTCAATTTTCGGTCAAAGTTGAAAAAATAATACGAACTAAACAAAAAATACATTTTTTCACAATGTTTGTAGTACAATTTTAAATACCAACTTCGATATATTTAAACTTAAAAGTTTTTAGATATTAATTTGGTGCTTTTTTACCCCTTTTTCGGTTATTTTTGAACTTTTTTTACACGATTTTACAAAGCTAAAATGTGTTATTAAATTCTTGATTTAAATTTTTCAAAAAATTTATATCGTGCTTTTTTACCCCATTTTTGGTAAATTTTTACCCTTTTTACCCGTTTACACAATGCTCACGGTGCTTTCCTGCCTTCAAAAGTTGGCAACACTGATTTTTTGATATAAATTGTCAATCTTCGAAAGAGAGCGGCGAATACCGCCTGCTAATATTTAGAAAAAAAATCTGCTAATATCATCTTTTTCTGCTATTTTTACAGCTTTATTTCTTTCAATTCAATTTATTTCTTATAATATTTATATTATTTACATTTGACTTAGAAGCAAAGAATTTAGGAACTTCGTTCCTTTTCTACTTAGATATATAAATATATTTTTTTAATTTATGAAATTTATGTACATTATTATTAAACACTTTATTTCTTTAAATGGGTGTATTAATATATTTTATAAAAAATAATACTTAAAAAAAAACAGCTTTATACAGGCGGTTTTCATCGACTCTTTCGAACATTAACAGTTTGTATCGAAAAATGTTAGACTTTGCTGACATGTGCAATTCTTACCAGCTGTCTTCAAATGCAATAAATTATATGAAATGTCAAAACCATTGCAGCGAAACGTCAAAATGATATCAATTGCAGAGTGGTGGAGAACACTTGACCATTTCATGGATAAGAAATATCATAGATTTTTCTTCGAAAAACACCAAATTTTATGAAACATTAATGTTTACCGACAAATAATAAAAAACTAAACACTTTTCCATTCCTTCTTACCAAATTTTTTTGTTGTTTTTCTATTACAAAATTAAAATGAAAACTAAAAGTGACATTTGATCTCTGGCATCATTGCAAGATTCGATGGCATGTCAGCGATATCATGATATTGCAATAAAATTGAAATTGAGTGTCTTCACTTGAGATGAGAGCATTTTTACAATTGCTTGCTATCATTTTATTGCATGTCAAGACACTAGGTTACGCCAAATTTTTCGATACAAATTAATAGAGTGACTTAAAAGAGGTAGGGAGTTTTTACCTCTTTTAAATTTTATGCTCGTTTGAATTCAAAACAAAAAGCATACAGGGTCTTTACTTATAGAGATTTTTTGAATAAAAGTTATAACTTACGTCCCTGATTATAAGATTTCCTTCATTGTTTTTTCAGAGTGGTGATTTTCGAAATCTCGATGAAAATATAAACTCAACGTTATAAAATTTCATATCTTATTTAATTTTTTTATTTGTAGTTTAACCAATTCCAATAAAAAATCTTTACAACCAAAACATTTACATGTATACAATGCATAAATTTTAGAAAATAAGTTCTGGTATATCATTACCAAACATCAGTTTCCAGGATATTGGCACTATCAATTTTATGCCACCTTTATCATTCTTGAAACCCAAGAATTCATCGCAAAGTTCACTCAGTTCTTTAATAATTAAAGTGGCATCGGTAGAATTATCACCCTCTAGCAAATAGCGAAATAACAACATAACTGGAACCTTTTGCTCTTCCAAAACTCGATGCAACTGTAAAGCATTGCCACCACCAAATATTTTTTCCCCTTCGAATTCTTTCCACTTAACTGATTGCAATTGTTCCTGATGGGATTCTTTAAAGTTATCACTAGCCTTGTATTCATAAGGACAAGCTTCAATCGTGCGTTTTTCAAAACCGAAACTACCACTAAGTATAACCACTCTTGCTGCCTTTTCAACAATTTTTGCCAATTCATTATGAAAGTCGCCAATATGCCGAGAGATAAAAGGTGAACGAAATTGAAATACCAGAAGTTTATCTTCTGGACTTTCATATAGTTCACAGGCAGCCACTTTTTCTTGGGGTTCATGTTGATATGCTGAGGGACCATAAACGGGTATCAGTGCAGGATGACGAATGGAACCTGCCCTCTTTAGGTTTTTGGAGGATATTAGCAAATCACATGCTAATTGAGCAGCATTTCCCACACATATACTGGGAATAATTACCGTATAATTATCAAAATCTTTGAGGTTTTTACTACCTTTTAATTGCAACATTTAAACGTTCTTTTTTATTTATGTTTTCAATTCCAAGATGACGGTGTTTTTTCTATAGACGGTGATGCCAGAATCTTTTGTATATATTACCTAGTGTCTTGCCATGCAATAAAATGATAGCAAGAAATTGTCAAAATGATTTCATCTCAAGTGAAGAAACTCAATTTCAATTTTATTGCAATATCTTGATATCGCTGACATGCATGCGGCTCTTGCAATGATGCCTGCCATGAAATGTCACTTTTCGTTTTAATTTTAACTTTGTAATAAAAAAACAACAGAAAACTTAGTAAAAAAGAAAGGTAAAGTGTTTAATTTTTTATTATTTGTAGATAAAAATTAATCTATAGTTACTAATATAAAGGCACATCCACACGGGATAGAAAACTCGCTAGGCTTTTTGAAAATGCAGCTCTGTACAAGTCTATGAAATGTAATCTCTAGGGCATTGACAATTGCTGTCATACATAATTTCTTTAATTAGTAACAATTTTTAAGATGTCTTGTAACATTATTGAACATTTCAGTTTATTAAATGCACCTTTTGGTATTTGGAGAAAAAATTATTCTTTAAAATACAACAATTTTATTAAAAACAAATACTTGACAACTAGAGATGATTATTTACGATAAAAACTAGTGTCAACTATATTAGAGATGACAAATTAGGCGTAAACTCTACGAGATTTCTATCCCGTGTAGATGTGCCTTAAAATAAAGAGGTAATGTGTGTATATTTGTTTGTTTGTAGGAGGTAATCTCCGTAACTTCTCATCTGATTTCAAAAATATTTGTTCCAGTATTTGGAATAGTCCTTAAGGCACATCTACACGAGAGAGAAAACTTCTAGAGATAGAGCAAAAATCACCTCTAATTAGCTCTATTGTGAATGATTTAAGCTATTTAGAGGTGTTTTTTCTCTACCTCTAGCAGTTTTCTCTCTCGTGTAGATGTGCATTTAAGGATGGACACAAGCTTTATACACACAGAAAAAAAACAGGGGGAACTTTATCTAAGTGCTATGTAATTATACAACTACATAAGTTCGAAGTAAGTTTTACAATTTTCTAGCAAAATATATGCATTTTTTCGGATATTTTCCACTACACATGTATATATTTTGCAAGGATTGTATATATTTTACAAAAAAATGTGCATACTTTACAAGAACTTTGTAAAACTAACTTGAAAATTATGTAGTTGTATAATTACATAGCACTTAGATATTATTCCCCCTGTTTTTTTCTGCGTGTACCATTCCATTAAAATAATAAAAAAGTTATGAGCAATAATGTAAAAATATCCCAAAAACTAGGCCTAAGGGTGCGTACAGAGTGGCTGCTTGTTGCCGAGCCGACTGACGCTTATTGCGAGAACTTGTTCAGGCGAGAAACAAGTTTGGGTGTGCATAGTGGATGTGAGAATCAGCGCTGATATTTTATCTATTATTTGTGTTTTATGTATGTTTGTATGCATTTGGGTTTGTTGTTCATTCGTTTTAAAATTGACATTGAGTTTTAAAATTTTACTTATTAACAAGCGGCCACTCTGTACGCACCCTAACGCATTCTAACAACGTAGCGGGCTTTGCCCGCTAGTGTTTAATAACATTTTGTGTTTTTCTATAATATTTCTTATCTATGAAATGGTCAAGTGTTCTTCACCACTTTGCAATTGATATCATTTTGACGTTTCTCTGAAATGGTTTTGACATTTCATATCATATAATTTATTGCATTTGAAGACACCGGGTTAAGCGGCCCATACATTAAGGAACATTGAGTAGGGAACAGCAAATTTTGTAAACACGAATTGCACGAATGTCAACACGAACATTAACCCGGTGTCTTCAAATGCAATAAATTATATGAAATGTCAAAACCATTGCAGCGAAACGTCAAAATGATATCAATTGCAGAGTGGTGGAGAACACTTGACCATTTCGTGGATAAGAATTATCATAGATTTTTCTTCGAAAAACACCAAATTTTATGAAACATTAATGTTTACCGACAAATAATAAAAAACTAAACACTTTTCCATTCCTTTTTACCAAATTTTTTGTTGTTTTTCTATTATAAAATTAAAATGAAAACTAAGTGACATTTGATCTCTGGCATCATTGCAAGATCCGATGGCATGTCAGCGACATCATGATATTGCAAAAAAATTGAAATTGAGTGTCTTCACTTGAGATGAGAGCATTTTGACAATTGCTTGCTATCATTTTATTGCATGTCAAGACATTAGGTTACATACACAAATGAACAATCGTAAAATAATAGGCATTTTTTCACGAATGTTCCTTCGTGTATTCTTCGCTTTTGATATTTTTTGTTCCCAACTCAATGTTCCTTCATGTATTCTCCGCTTTACGATTTTTACAATTTTTTTCGGTACTTGCTCGCAAACAGTTGGCATCACTGAAATGATTATGAACTGACGTGGACAAGTTGTAGAAAATCAATTGTAAATTACAGAGAACGGGTTTGCCGGTTCCATTTATCTTGAGTAATTTTGTGGTAGTTGATTCGTTAAAGCAGTTTTTGTTTTTTTAAAGAGATAAAAGTATTTAATTCCAATACAAAAAAATGCATAGAACCATATTAGTTCTTTGTGTGGCTATTGCCCTTGTTAGTGCTGCGGAACAAGATGTTCTTGATTTGACTGATGAAAATTTTTCCTCGACGTTGTCTCAACATCAAACTACATTGGTGATGTTCTATGCTCCTTGGTAAGTTCAAAGAAAGTGCTTGCTGTTTGTATAAAATTGTGGAAACCGGTAAGCTTTTTCCCTAAAATTGTTACACGTCATCCCGTGATTATTTTTTTGTATATAAAATATGCGGTAGCCATGATGGGTTTTTTCACATTCTTTAAGATTTTATTCGTATTTTTCTTTGTTCTTGGTTAAGATCAATCGAAATATCTTATTGTTATTGTAGCAAAAACGTGCGAGTTTTAATTGTACTAGCGATGTTAATTTGTCTTATCATAATCTTTCACAGGGGGTGGGGCTGTAGGGAAAAATTAGTTATACTTTTCAATATATCAATAGGTTTGCTTTCTGTTCCAGTAATGTGCAGTAAAAAATTAGTAGCAAATTTACAATGTAATACTACCAGACCTGGGGGATTTCAATTACTTGTAATTTGTAATTGATAATTTTCAGTTACCGTCACCGCTACCGATGCCAATACCGAAACAAATAAAAAATCGATAACAATTTTCAATTACATGTAATTGTTCTTTAAATTTTAAATTCAAATTACAAATAATATGTAATTGTAAGTTTTTTCAATTACAATTACATGTAATGATTAACCCCCAGGTCTGAATACTAGTTTTTACTTGTTTTTTACATCTGGTTTTGACAAGTAAAAACTAGCACTAGCTCGAAAACTAGGTAGTTTTTCTCAGTCTAATACTGCATTTAGGATGATCAAAAACTACCTGGTTTTTGTACAAAACTAGGTTTTGCTTGTTTTTTATGTATACGTTTTGACAATTAAAAACTAGCAAGAGCCAAAAACAAGGTAGTTTTCCTTTAATCTAAATGCAGTATAATACGGCATTTACACTGAATTTAGGTGAGAGAAAACTACATGGTTTTCGTAATAAACTCGTTTCGCTGTCGTACAAAACTAGATTGTGTTTGAGTTTTTATATACGCGTTTTGACAATTAAAAACCAACAAGAGCCAAAATCTAGGTAGTTATTTTTCAGTCTAATACTGAATTTAGACTGAGCAAAAACTACCTAGTTTTTGTACAAAACTATGTAGTTTTTGCTCAGGCTAAATTCACTATAAATGCAGTATTAGTTTCGGCAAAAACTATGTAGTTTTTGGATCTTGCCAGTTTTTTCTTTTGTCAATACGAATATTAAAAAACAAAAACTAGTTTTGTACGAAAACTATAAGTCAGTATTTGCTCAATTTTATATATTCAGTTTGACAATTAAAAACTAGTAAGACCCACAAACTAGGTAGAATTTCCTCAGTCTTAAGGGCGTAAGACAAGATTTACGTGCCTATTCCTACGAAAAGTCTGTGATCTTAGATGTGACTATATTCCCCATATATTTGTTGTTGCAAAGTCACAATAAATTATATTTATTAAAATTTTTGTTAGAAAACTTCAAAAAATTATCGAAACAATCATAATATTGACAAATAAAATTTGAATTTTATTGTTGTTTTGTATGAAAAGTTAGGACTCTCAGTCTTAAAAATGGTCTTATGACGGTCACAACGAGTCACAAGTAGGAATAAGCACCTTAGTCTCAGGAATAACAACACAGTTTAGGTGCAACTTTTTCCCCAGATAGTACTTTTTGGGCTGAATACACAGAAAAAATAAAAACTGTATAATTGCAGAAGTATTTCGGTAAAATACAACTTCAAAACTTTTTAGCTAAAAAGAAAAGAAAATATATTAAAGAAAATATATTTTCAAAGATAATTTACAAAAGAAAAAACTTAGGTAACTTTACATATTTTGAGATGCGTGAAATTGGAAAAGTTGAAAAACTTAGGCAAGTTGACAAAAGAATTGATGATCTACATGTATTTTTTATTAACTTACACAATATACTTTTGAAGTTGTATTTTACCTTAGTACTTGGATAATTATCCACTTTTTTCGTGTAGGCACAAATATGTTTTTGTCGGTGATCCCTATTTCTGTTCAAAGTTGAAAGACTGACTTATGGTACGAGCCGGTTCGGGTTTCTGTTTTTAAGTTTTTAAGAGATTTTTTCTGAAAACCCCAATCCATTCCAGAGCTTTGAAGAATTAATTCTTTTTTGAATGAATTCACTACCAATCGAATTCAATTTTCTTTAGAATTGAATAAATTCCTTTTCTTAAGTAATTCACTGAATTCGTTCAACTGAACGCGTTCATCAAACAATAAATTCAAAGAATTAATTCCATTGCAATAGTTCTCTTTATTAAATCAAATCACTGGTGAACGCGTTCAATTTTATAAATCGAACGGAAAAAAGTGAATTAATTCCTTACGGAATTAATTCACCACTGAATTCATTCAATTTCATTTTCATTCAGTGTATTAAAAAAAAAATTACATTCAGTGAATTAAAAAAAGAAAATTACATTCAGTGACTTAAAAAAAATTAAATTACGTTTACTGAATTGCAAAAAAAAATACGTTCACTTAATTGAAAAACAAAAATTACGTATGCTGAATTAAAAGACTGTTTTCTGCCGTTCAGTAGAAGAAAACATTGTATTGTAAAAACGTATAAATGAAATACATCATAGTGAAGCATCTACATTTTACTGGGAAGCATAAGATTGAAAAATTAATAGTTATATTTTTTCCAAATTCATCTATATCTGTAAAGTTTTTATTTTTAATAGTAAAAGGCTTTATTTTTTAATCATGTAGGTTGATAAAGGGCGTCGGGTTTTTCTATCACTTAATGTATATGTAATTTGTTTATTTTCACTAGCAAACGCTGTAAAATTGCTTTGTTGCAAATTTTATTTGCAAATAAATGTTTTCTTCTACTGAACGGCAGAAAACAAGCTTTGAGTTCAATGAACGTATTTTTTTTTTTTAATTCACTGAACGTAATTTTATTTTATTTTTAATTCACTGAACGTAATTTTATTTTTTTTAATTCACTGAATGTAATTTTATTTTTTTAATTCACTGAATGAAAATGAAATTGAATGAATTCAGTGGTGAATTAATTCAGTAAGGAATTAATTCACTTTTTTGCCGTTCGATTTATAATATTGAACGCGTTAACCAGTGAATTAATTCATTTGATTTAATAACAAGAACTATAGCAATTGAATTAATTCGTAACAAAATAAATCGAACGAAAACAAATATGAATTAATTCCATTCAATATATGGTGCTTTGTGAATTAATTCATCGAATTTTTAATTCAGAATTGAAAAATTGAATTAAGGAATTAATTTTCAAAGCTCTGGTCCATTTGATTACTGGATAATTTGTACAAATTTGTACAAATTTTTACTGGATGGCGATCGTTAACACAAATACTCAGTAAACAATAAAATGACAGTTCTATGATGAGAATTTCTAAGTCTTTTTTCTTGCAAATTTTTACTGGACAAATTTTTCTCAGTAAGAATTTGCAAGCAGAAAAAAACATGTTTCCAAAACATATGTTCGTTTATTTAAAAAATTTTTACAATTATGTTATTTTATGGAAATTCAGAGCAATGAAACTTTCAAAATAAATTATGGGAAAGATAAGAAAACCTTGTAAAAAGTTCCTGCTTAAGATTTAACATCAAAAAATATCGTCTTCCATAGCGACCAGATAAAATTTATTTGTATATTTGGTGTTGTAATCAGCTGTGTCTACAAATTTGCAAATTGTTGCAAATTTTCTGTTCGCGTACATGTTTTGGAAAATTTTATTTTGAGAGTAAAGGGCGGATTATGGGACCGTTAACGTAAATGTGATGTAACTGTACCGTGCCGTAGCTAAAAAGTACACTTATAGATTATCGTAAACGACATTACTATTTAGCATCTATTTTTTTTTTTTTTTTTTTTTTTTTTTTTTTTTTAATAATAAATACAGCATTTATTTACTTCAAATTACATAACCAAAGCCCTGGGGCCATATATGATTAATAAAAGCTACTACAAAAAAATAATTTAAATAAAGATAATAAAAAAAATAATAATAAAAATAAATAATAATAAAAATAAATAATAATAAAAATAAATAATAAAAAAAATAAGTAAAAAATACAGTAAAACTATCATATAAAAAAAAAAAAATACTGAAAACATTATCTTGAATAATATAAATAGATACATAATCCTTAAGCTTTCGCCTAAAGACCTGGAGTGAATAAGCAAAACCTCTAAGGTATAGAGGTAGATCGTTCCATATTCTTGAAAACCTAATCTGAAATGATCGCTCGTACATAGTAGTATGATGTGTTGGTTAAACCAGTTGGGGGTTTCTTTCCGAGTTGGACAAAAGAAAGTTGTCAACTATATAGTCCGGAAACCCATTAACCATTGCTTTGTAAAAAAATATCATTAATCTCATACCTACATAATTAACAAAAGAGTACCCAAGAAATTGGATTACGTACGGAGTCACATGAGAGCGAAGTCTTAGGCCAAAAACATATCTAATAATTCTATTGAAAATCTTGGTAAACCTATTAAATTCACCGCCTGTGGTACCAGAAAATACCTCGACACAATATAATATATGAGGCATCAACAAGGCATGTGCCACACGCATCCTAATTGAGAGAGGCAGATATAAGTCAAGAGAATACAACCTTCTCAACAAGAATGATATTTTCGAAGAAACTTTATTAATATGCGATGAGAAATTTAAATGATTGTCAATTAAAACTCCAAGGCATTTAATCTTATCCACAAATTCAACTCTCATGCCATCGAGAGTAACCATTATATTATCAGTATCGAAACCAAAACCCATTAACTTCGTCTCTCTTGGATTGACAACAAAACCATTGCCAGAAGACCAAGATATAACCTCATGTATGATGAAATTTACACCCTCTTCCAAGACATCTACAAATTGCGAATCGGCATAGCAAAGAAACTGAACATCATCCGCATAAACGTAAGACTGACATGATAGACCATTCCCAAATGTAAGAAGATCATTCAAGTAAATCATGAACAGTAGTGGGCCAATAACACACCCCTGAGGTACACCACTGGTTATTGGTTTCGTTAATGAAAAAGTGGTTTTATATTTTATTTTAAATTTTTCCATTTATTTGTTAATTTTTATTCCTTATTTGTTGTTTGACTCATTTTTCTTTATTCATTTCATATTTTTTCCGACTAAAATCAGTCAGCTGTTTCGATGCCGGATAGAAAATTCTGATTTCAACAGAATGATCCGGCAAGTTCGTTTACATTTACGTGTTAGTAACCATTCGTATACATTTCTTCTTGTGGTATCGAAACAGCTGATTCGTTACAGATACGTTTACAGTTGGGTAAATCAGCCTTAAATCTTGTCTTAAGGGTGGATTATGGGACCGTAAACTTAAATGTGATGTAACTGTACCGTGCCGTAGCTAAAAAGTACACATAGATTACCGTAAACGACATTACTATTTAGCATCTATTTCATGTGGTTTTATATTTTATTCAAAATTTTTCCATTTATTTGTTAATTTTTATTCCTTATTTGTTGTTTGAATCATTTTTCTTTATTCATTTCATATTTTTTCCGACTAAAATCAGTCAGCTGTTTCGATGCCGGATAGAAAATTCTGATTTCAACAGAATGATCCGGCAATTTCGTTTACATTTACGTGTTAGTAACCATTCGTATACATTTCTTCTTGTGGTATCGAAACAGCTGATTCGTTACAGATACGTTTACGGTTGGGTAACTCAGCCTTTACTCTCTGTAAGTTTGTACTGAGTAATTCTTACTGGACTTGACTGAGAAAAGTAATCGAATAGACCTAATATTATAAAATTAGGTTAAAAAGGACTTGTGTCAAAATTTGTCTGTAAAATTATAATAAATTAGAAAAGTGATAAGAAATTTTGATATTCGGCCTTATTATTCGCTGAAAATTCGTTAAAAACAAAACTTTTTAAATAATTTTACAATTGGCCTTAAAGCCTCCCATACATTTGCAATATTATGTCCAATATAATGGCACAGTATTTTTCTCGTTTTGCCGCACACCATACAATAAATTGCAAATATGTAACAAAAGATTGCCACAATATTTTATGCAAGTTATAATTTCAACATAACCTCAAAATGCACACAAAAACAAGCAGCGCAAATTTAAAATTGCACAGTGTTGTCAAAAGATTATGCAATATTACAAGTTGTCCAATAAAAATAAAGAGTGTTTTGATTCACTACATAATATTTCTCAACCTTCAATTTAATACATACACGGTCAATATGCTTGCACCACTTGGAAAGTTGTGCCATAATATTGCAAATGTATGGCCCGCTTAACATAAATAGCATTCAGTTTCTGCATTATCAGAATTTAATTTCTTTATAATTTCCATTATACACAAACTTCGATAAAAAAAAAAAATTGCGAAATGCCAAAATAATGGTATTTGCTATAAATAACACTATCACTAAAATAAAATTACATATCAAAAACTGTTGATCTAGTGTTGTGATTTCAAAATTTATGGCAATTTTCAATTTTGAAAATTGCGGAGTTTGTTGTATTTGGCATTAAACATCAATAAATTTTGAAGAAATTAGTTTTTTTTTACTACTAACTAACAGATATTCAAAAGACGGGTCCTGACGGTATTCTCTTAGTTCTGGAGAAAACGCAATAACCCGTTTTATAAGTAGAGTTTAAACTAGATTTCTTATATAAATACACGGAACCATCAAGCCAGGCTGTACATCATGATTGATCGTTTATAGTAGAGATGAGCGATCCGGTGATTTTTTAATAACGCTGCTACCAGTGATCGTGATTTTTAAATCACCGTTCCTTTAAACAGTGACCGTGATCACGGGTTTGTAATAGAGATGGGCGATCCGGCGATTTTTCAGTAACATTGTTCTCAGTGAATGTGATTTGCAAATCGGTTCTTTTAAACTGTGATCGTGATCACGGGTTTTCTATGGAAAAGACTGTGATTTTCTGCTAAATAAACGAAATAATATTTATGGCGAGTTTTTAAGATGTCAGTTAAACTTGGTTTAGTTAAACCGAAAATGAATTTTGTCATCCATTTCAAAGTTTATTAACAAAAATTTGCCAGAAAAACTTTTTGTCGAGTATAATTTATTTCTTTACTGAAATAAAACAAAATAAACCACATTTTAAAAGCAGTATTCCAGTTACATGACTTCGACACCGATTACTCAATGTTCAGTTAGCTGCTAAATCCCGTTCACATTATCAAGTGCTTATACTTTTCTTCACACAAGTATGACAAACACAACACTTGTGTTGAGACAAGTGGTAACTTTATGAAATATTTCAGAAACTAAATCTTGTCAAAAAAAGTGTGACCCATTCCTGTCTGCCCCTCAAAATGCTATACCCTGTACACTCAACTTATTTAAAAATTTTAATATTTCTTTTTAAAAAGATCTTATGTTAATTGTACATTCAGTTCTTAAATTTATACAAATTTTTAAAACAACTGTTTGAAATGATTTTATTTTTATATTAAAATAGGTGTGGTCACTGCAAGAGATTAAAACCAGAATATGCAAAAGCTGCTGAAATTGTTAAAGATGATGATCCACCAATTACGTTGGCCAAGGTAAATATTTTCAAAAAATAATTATTTATCTGTGACCACTAATTTTTTTTTAATACCAGGTTGATTGTACCGAAGGTGGCAAGGAAATTTGTAATAAATTTTCAGTAACCGGTTATCCAACATTGAAAATTTTCAAGGGTGAAGAAGTATCACAAGATTATAGTGGACCCCGTGAAGCTAATGGTATTGCCAAATATATGCGTGCTCAAGTTGGTCCAGCATCAAAGGAAGTACGTTCTGTAGAAGAATTTGAGAAATTCTTGAACACCAAAGAAACCACATTATTTGGTTACTTTAGAGATACTGACTCCAAGTTGGCTAAGACCTTCTTGAAGTTTGCCGATAAAAATCGCGAAAAATTTCGTTTTGGACACTCCAGCAGTGAAGAAGTATTAGAAAAGTCTGGCGAAACGTAAGTGTGAATTTATTAACTATAACTAAAATGAAGTTTGTTATTAACTATATGTTCTTTGAATTTCGTTTAAAGCGATCAAATTGTTCTTATCCGTGCTCCTCATTTGACTAACAAATTTGAGGAATCTACTGTTAAGTTTGAGGGAAATTCTGAAGCCGATTTAAATTCATTCATTAAAGAAAATTTGTAAGTTTTTTACCTCCCATATTCATAATGAATAGTAGCTCCTTATGCATTGTACACAACGAACTTTTAATTAGACTGTATTTTAGGCCTAGCAGCTTGTTAGAATAGATTTTATTCTTTTATGCTTAGCACACCGATTTAGAGCAACGCTGTGTTTGAAAATGAAAGGCCTAGTTTAACAACAATTTTAGGATGAAAACTCATGTTTACGCTATGCCTACTTTTCATTATGAATACCGTTGTTATATTCTAATGCAATGTTAGTAATAAATTTGTGAATTTTTATTTTTAGCCATGGTTTGGTTGGTCATCGAACCCAAGAGACTGTACGTGATTTCCAAAATCCTTTAATTACTGCCTATTTCTCGGTCGATTATATTAAAAATCCTAAGGGTACAAATTACTGGCGTAATCGTGTCCTTAAAGTAGCCAAAGAGTTTGCTGGCAAACTTAATTTCGCCATTAGTTCCAAAGATGATTTCCAACATGAACTAAACGAATACGGTTATGATTTTGTTGGTGATAAACCTGTCATTTTGGCCCGTGATGCCAAAAATTTGAAATATGCTTTAAAGGATGAATTCTCTGTAGATAATTTACGCGATTTTGTTGAAAAATTGTTGGAAGGTGAATTGGAACCTTACATCAAGTCTGAACCCATACCGGAAAGCAATAATGCTCCCGTTAAGGTAGCTGTAGCTAAAAACTTTGATGATGTTGTCATAAATAATGACAAAGACACCTTAGTTGAATTCTATGCTCCCTGGTGTGGTCATTGCAAGAAATTGACTCCCATCTATGAAGAAGTTGCTGAAAAATTACAAGATGAAGATGTAGCTCTTGTTAAAATGGATGCCACAGCTAATGATGTTCCTCCAGAATTCAATGTACGTGGTTTTCCTACCTTATTCTGGTTACCCAAGGATGCTAAGGACAAACCTGTTGCCTATAATGAGGGTCGTGAAGTAGATGATTTCATTAAATATATTGCCAAACATGCCACCAATGAGCTCAAGGCCTTCGATCGTAATGGTAAACCGAAGAAAACTGAATTGTAAGTGAAGAGAGAGGGAGAGTTAAAGAAGATGTAGTAGTAGCAGCAGTATAGAAATGTTTGTTTATGAAGAAACAATATCATGAAAGAAAATTCGCACACATTTCCAAACATTATGAGTTGGTTCATTCATAAAAATATCGTATTTTAAAATTTCCACTACAGATTAATTCCTTTTAAAAATCTGCAGTTTTTTTATAGCATTTACTAAAAAGTATCTTTTTTTTTAACAAAAATTAAACTTAATAAAAGAAGTAAAAGTTTTAAAAATTCACATGTATCTATATAAATTATTAATTTCTTAAGATTATGAGAAAAACTACACCCAAAAAAAGTCAGAAAGTCAGCAAAAAATGTTGCTGGGTCAGAAAATTTTTAGTCAGTAGCCTGCTTGCCAAAAAGTTGGTAATTTCAGCAAAATGTTCTTGGTGAAAATCAGCGAGCTGATTTTTAACAAAAAAAATTAAATCTCAGCAAAAGTTTTGCTTACACTTAGTCGATTGCAAATGAAAAAATCCTAGCTAAAATTAATTTGATGCTTTAATTTGTCGTCTTTTCATTCCTGGGGGGTTACCGCGTAACACGATTCGAAAAAATTTCGAATTCGTAAATTTTGTGCCTTTCGTAAAAAGAAAAGTTTTAGCAAAAATCTGACTTTTTTAGAAATTGAATAAAAAATAAAAAGTAGAATTTTTATACAGAATTATATTTTTAAAATTATGTGCAAGATTTACGAATTCGAAAATTTTTTTCGAATCGAGTTACGTAGTTACCCCCTGAAAGTGTAGAGGTTTTTGAAAGCAAAAACTCTGTGAAGTATTTGTTAGCAGAGTATCCTGATGAATAAAAATAGCAGTTTTTGGAAAAAAGTACTTATGTTAATTCATAATAAGGAAATTGGCATCAAACTAGAATTGATAAATTTCTAATTTTCAATTAAAAAGGTCGAAAAACCCATTTTTATTTTTAAAAACCAACATTTTTAAAATCACTAAACTTTTTACTTAATATTAGTAGACTAAAAAAAACTCAAAAAAATTGTAGAGAAATTTTACTTTAGTTAATTTATTTGCTGAAAATTTTAATATAGAAATTGTGAAGAGTTGTTTTTTTTTTTAAATTATCATTTCCGTTGTCTGTACTACATACAGACAAGCTTCGAGTCGACATCTACATCTTGTCTATCTGGTTGTCGTCCATGCTATAAATACAGATATCAACACAATTTTTGTTGCAAATTAAATTAGTAAAACATTAGTTCAAAATTGGTTTAGTACTGAAAAAATATAACTAAAACTTTTGTTGAAAACGGAGTTTCAGCAAAAAAAATTACTGAAAACTTGTACACTTGATATACAAGACATTTTACTTATTTTTCTACTAACTTATTTTTTGAGTTTAGTTTAGATAGAATTTGAGCTAAACAAGAACAAGTCAGAAATTTATAAAATATATGGAAAGTGTTTCAAGTCTATCAATAATTGAATCTTGATTCACAATGATGGAGTACTTTGTACAACATAGTGAGTTTTGTTTCTTTCTCCTTCACGCTTAAATATTTTTTTTTATCAAAGTATATATTTTTTTTTAAACCCAATCTGAAGTACCTCAGTATTTTAAATAGGCCTTAAGCTGAATTCACATTGATGGAGTACTACACTCTACAAAGTGGACTGTAATAAAATAGACATGATACAATAAATTATCAAGTGCGAATAAGAAAGGAACAAAATACACTGCAGAGTGGGTGCAGCCCTCCATCATAGTGAATATTTTGTGACATCATTATTGCTTCCGGCGAAGAAATTTTATGCAAACAGATCTTTAACAGTTTCAGTCTTCCGCACCAAAATATTAAAAATTTTGCCTTTAATCAACGCATTCCTATTCAAGAATGTTTTACACATCAATATTACTTCTGTATCTTGTCAAAATTATTAAATATTGTATTTCGGCCATAAGAACATGTTTTTTGACATATATTGTTAAATTTTTGGATATACTACAGAGTTTTCAAGTATTCGACCTATTTGAAAAACTTCTAAAACCCGCATTTGTGACTTAAAATTTTTATTACAACTTTAGGATTCTAAAATAAAATATTTTATCTGTAGCGGAGAATACGCGAGGTAACATTCGAGAAAAAATTCCCATTTTTTGTGAATGTGTGTGTGTGTTTGTGTAAATGTGCGTGTTGACATCGTGCAATTCGTGTTTAAAAAATTTTTTGATATTTTTTGTTCCCTACTCAATGTTCCTACGTGTATTCTCCGCTTAAAAAAAGAAAGAACTCTTTTTTTTATTTATTGAGAAGAATAGAATTATGCTGCCTACACACGAAGGAACATTCGTCACAGAACATGTGTTTAATTTTTTTACATGTTTTAATAGAGACGATGCCACACACAAAATTTCAAACGAAATATCATTTCTGTTTGTCGAATTGATCACATCACAAATGCGCGGAAGAAAATCAAATTAATTTGTTAATTATTAATTTTTCATAGGATGCTGTTTCTTTAGTTTTATTTTTTTATCTATCACAATTTATTTCCCATAATTCTCTCAAATTTTCATATTCAACTATAAAATTAATGCAGTTTTTATTATTTGTAATTGTCCCATTTCGTCTCTTTTATTTTATTTACTGCGTAATTTTACTTAATTAATTTTTTTAATTTTTACTGCGCACGACTTCTCTCAATGAACTAACACAGCAAAAATAGTAACTTCGATACACACGCTGGAAAATTGAGTTTTGAAACACAAAATATCAAAAAAAAAATTGATACGAATTTCAACACGATACATTGATATACACGAAGGAACATTCGTCAAAAATGGGCATTTTATGACGAATGTTCCTTTGTGTGTAGGCAGCTTTATATGCATTAAAAAATATAAAATTCGCATATTGATATTCCTTTATTACAAAACAGAACTTCTTAAACGATTTTAGTAAAAAATCTCACATTATTTCTCACATAAGGAAATTCGTGCTCTCTTCTATTTTGGATTATTAATACTGAAACTAGCAAGTGTCATATAGGCTTAATCGTAAAATTTTTCATTACTTAAAAGTTTATAAGTTTGAGTAAAAAACTCCTTTAAGTACCGTTTTTCAACAATCTAGCGATACAATCGATAAATTTTTGCACTGTTTTTAAATCTAGTGATTTTCTAGCGATTTTTGGGTCTGATCTAGCCATTTATTTTGAAAATTTGTTGGCAACACTGAGTATGAGACCCACCGAATATCTTTTATATCTGGCAATATTATAAATTGTCTTACCACCAAGGTTACCAATTTACCCATTTTCCGGCTAGATCTAGCCATTTTAATTTCATCTAGCCATAAAAAAATAGATGGGATCTAGCCGGATGATTTAGCCATTTTATTTTGCCCTAGCCATTTTTGCTTTTAATGTTTTACTGTTAATTTCATATAAAAGTGCTTGAATTTTTATGATTTTCAAAATTTTAGTACAAAATTTTCAATTTTCGAAATTTTTATTTGTGTTCACAGACACATGTAATTTTTAAGCTGCCTACACACTAGGGAACATGGTTGAGGGAACAAAAAATATCAAAAAATTTTGTAAACACGAAATGCACGCTCTCAACACTCACACACACACAAACGCACTCACACATTCACAAAAAATGCTCTCTTTTTTTAAGTATGTTCCCTAGTGTGTAGGCAGCTTTACATTCCATTTAAAATCATGTTTTTTTGTAAAATTTGAAAGAAAATATTTTAGAAATTCGGCAAACATTAAAATTTAAAGGCTACTTTCATTAAATTCGTGTTAGAACTCTGCAATATCACTGATTTATATTAAAATTATTAGGTTTTAGCATTATTTTCCAATTTTAGCCATTTCTAGCCATATTTTCTCCATAATCTAGCCATTTTTTTAGTTCAAGTGTTGGCAACCTTGCTTGCCACTGGCAACTCTACATGATTTTACAGCTGATTGCTAAAACGTGCTGAGGGGGCTGATAAATATTTTTAGTTATTTGTGTAATTAAAAAACGTATTCATTAAATTCATACGGAACACCAATGTATTAAATATAAATTATGTTGCTATTCTGCCCTCAATGCAGTAACATATTAATGGTAGAACAAGGTACTACAGGTCATCGTTTTTCCTGCAATACTTGTCCATATATATTTAACGTAAATCGAAAATCATCAACAAAAACTTTTCCACGTTTGAAGGTAATGGCGTGAATACTATAAAATTAATGCATTTTTTTTAATATGTTGTGTTTAAACTCTAGGAAGTGGATCATGTTATGGGTGGTGCTGCTGCATGGGAGAATGTAGATTCAACTGATGCTGAATGCCCTTCATGTTCTCATAAGAGAGCCTATTTTATGCAAATGCAAACACGGTCTGCTGATGAACCTATGACTACTTTCTATAAGTGTGCAAATCAATTGTGTGGTCACAATTGGCGGGATTGAATATTTTAGTATTTATTTGTATCAAAGTACCTAACACAACTCTATCTTGATGTCCACATTAACGAGAAGGTTACAATTTATTACCACACCTCTCATAAGACGTAAAACTGCCACCACCATGCAGTCATTGGAAGAAGAATTAAGAAATAAAACGCCAATTTATAAAGTGGATGATCAGAAATGTTTGAAAGTGGCTGTAAATTGTTTGAGATCAGGAACAGTTATAGCCTTACCCACTGATACCGTTTACGGTTTAGCTTGTGACGCTAATAATGAAAAAGCTATACAAAATTTATACAATATTAAGGGAAGAGATTTTCATAAACCTGTTGCAATATGTGTTAAAGATTTAAAAGATTTACGAAAATATGGTGAGGCCGAACATTTGAATGATACATTACTAGAGCAATTAATACCCGGTCCTATTACTATAGTAATAGAACGTTCCAAACATTTAAGTAATCCTTTTTTAAATCCCACTACCACAAAAATTGGTATACGCATTCCTGATTTTAAGTTTATCCAAGAACTATGTACCCTATTTAATGAACAACCTTTAGCTTTAACCAGTGCTAATAGATCTTCAGAACGTAGTAGTTTAAATATTAAGGAATTTGATATATTATGGCCTTTATTAGGTGCCATTTTTGATGCTGGTCAAGTTGGCGCAACTGAAGAAAGGCGTTCTGCTTCGACGGTGGTAGATTTAGCAACACCAGGATACTATAAAATTGTACGAGAAGGTGTAGCTTTGAAGCAAACTTTAGATGTATTACACTCCCAGGGTTTGAAATCTTTTGTTTCAACGAGAGTATAGCTGTTTATGTTAGAATACAAAATAATTAGTAAGATACAAATGTTAGGTTTCCTATAAGACGTTTTTACGTCTTATAGGAAATAGGTTTTAAAATAAACATAAATATTTCGTCGTGTAAGTGGAAAGAAAAACGGTTAAAATTAATCTGCTCTTCATATAGATTTTTTTGTTTCTCATATATTTAGTTAGAATATTCTTTCTGTTCAAATTCTGATGTATTTTTGTATAAAATGCCTTACGAATCTGGTAAAAGTTATTGATCTGCCACTTCTTATAATCGAAGCATTTTTGATGCAATAAACATCAGAATAAATAATTTTTATTAACGATAAAATTTTAATTGAAACATCTTTGAATCTGAAAATCTTAACATTAGAAAGGTTTAAACTTCTGAAAACTTTTCTATATGAGATTAAAGAATTTTTCTAAACAAGAAGTACATAGAATATGTAAATTTTTCTGTACAAAAATAGGATATCTGCAAGCTTAATTTCATTTTATAATTTTAAATTAAATTTGTATTTAAATTTGTTTAGTTACACACTTAAAATGAAATAAAATATATACTACCAGTTAAAAATATTTAGAAATCTTATCAATTTCCTACGCTTTATGACAAGAGTTCCAAATATTTTAGAAAAATCCAGTGTTAATAATGGTAGTGAAATTATTTACAATGTCAATTTCAATTAAGAAAAATATAAAACAAGTTGCCTAATATGTATATACTATAAGAAAATCCATTCCATCGGTATCTATACTTTTCTATACTATCTAGCATTGCTAATGATAAATTGTGGACTTTGCCGTTTGTATGGGACTTCTTCTTCCAGGCAGTTCTGTTGGTAAAGAACGCCATCTCTCTGGAGGCCAGACAATAAACGAAGCTCTTGCTGTCATAAGACCTAAGGCTATAGGGCCAAATGTATTTGAATCTAGGGAATGACCGGTATGATCACCTTCAACCCAACAATGACCCTCGGGTATTCTGACAATTTCATGCTTGTAACCCAAAGTAGCTACAACATCTCCTTGTAGCCCTACAACACGTTTAATTATTTTCTGTGTGGGATCTTTGGGTGATATTAGGGAGACAATGTCGCCTCGTTGGACACTATTACTACGTACTGCCCATTTTGATAGGAACACATAATCAGTTTGTGTAGCATCTGGATTTAACGCTGGTTGCATAGATATACCTAGAAATGGTAAACAATTGTACTAAAAATGTACCTGAACTATAGTGGTAAAAAACTTACCATCAACCCGAGCCACATAACCTACACAATCTAGGAATGTTACACCTATAGGTATTCCAAGTAATACTGATTTAAAGAATTTTCTGTAAATCATTGCTGCTTTATAACTAAAATGTATTGTACTTTTTGTTTAATTTCTTCTCAATTTGTTTAATCATGTACATACTCTTTGGTTTAATTCAAGTTTGAAATAATGTTGTTTTAACGTAGCAAAATATATTTTAATTTATATTTCAGTAAATTTTTTTAAAAATTCAACTAATGTTTTGCGGAAAATCCATTTCCCTTTTTAAATCGAAAGAAAAAAAATTATCTAAGAACACAATAAAAAACATTTTTTTTCCTAGAATGTTGGAAATGTCAAAAACCCTTGTTGCCAACTCAGTCCTTTTCCTGCTAATCTAGTGCTTTTTTATTGTTAGTAGCGGGCGAAGTGTGTTAATTTTTTACATACACGCAAAAAATAAAAAGTGGATAATTGCCGTAGTACTTCGGTAAAATACAACTTCAAAAGTTTTCTGCTAAGTTACACAATTCTTTAATTGAAATAAAATATTTTCGCAGACAATTTATAAAAGAAAAAACTTAGGTAACTTAACATATTTAGAAGTACGTGAAAATTAAATAGATCAAAAACTAAGGCAAAATTTCATAAATCTACATGTATTTTTTTACTAACTTACAAAATATACTTTTGAAGTTGTATTTTAGTTAAGTAATCGATAATCCCGGGATCCCGGGATTTCAATTTTCAAAATCCCGAATCCCGGGATTTGTAAAAACCAGTCCCGTTCGGCATCCCTAGTAGCGAGTAAGGTGACTTGAACAAACTCTTATTGTGCAAGTGACTTGCATAGTCTATTAGCCGCATAAAGTTGCGTTTACATCTGTTTTCAAATCCCGAGATTTCAATGGAAATCTCGAACCGAAATCTTGACCGTTTACATTTGCACTTTATGACAGTAGCGAGATTTCGATTTGACAGCTGCACTTTTTTTGTAAACAAAGTACCATAAAAAAATAACCTCAAATTAAAATTATTTCTAAAAACCATTTTATTCATTGGCGGAGTACAATTTACATTATTTTATGTAAGATCTAACGCTAAATATGTTAATAAATTTGTTTTTTTATAAGGACGACAAGCTAGAACCCAGATTTTGCAATATTTTGGCGGAAGGAAGACATGTACTTCCCAATGCTTTCTTCATAGTTATGCTTCGCGGGAAGCAAAAATTAGGACTACGCAACACTTCTTAAATTATTAGTACATTTCCATTGGGTCTAAAGTCATATTTATTAAATTAATAATAATTTTTTTATTTCATTATTTTCTGTTATTTTTAGGTTATGTTTTTAGTCAGCTGTTGACCATCGTTGCCACTTTTTCATGCAAAAACTCTTCAAATTAAGCGAAACAAAGTGTTGTATTCTGCAAAAGTCTTCAGATTTGTGAGATTTTCATGAGATTTCTTTGAAATCTCGCAAATTTACGGGATTTCCTTTGTATGGGGAATCTCGGGATTTCACACGAGATTTTCACATAAGCGAAAAAACGCTTTCTACGCTTTTTTGCAAAACTTTGCGCTTTTTACACTCCAAAAATTGGCAACACTGTGTGGGATTTCGATACTTTTTGAGTATTCAATACTACTCGATACTTTTGATCGGGTACTCGATAAAACTCCATTTTTTTAATGATTTTTTTGAATTTAAAAATTAAAATTTTATAAATTCATATTTATTGCGAAAGGAAATAATAATTCACGTGCACGTGTTAATTAACTATTGTTATTTAAATTTTAATTAAATGAAAACATTTTAAATAAATTAATCAAATAATATTTCCCAAAAATTTGCTACATTAATTTTCCAAAATTATAGTTGTATTTTCCAAGTACTGTTTTCAGAGTTGTATTTTCATCCATTTTAGTGCTGAGTACTCAAAAAAAATAAAAATCAGTATTGAGTACTCAATAACGGAATTTACAATACTTTTGCAACTCTAGTGAAGGATTTACCGACAAGAAATTAAAGAATTAAGGAATTTCTAACAAAAACACGTTTTTTACTTTAGCAAAAAAGTTTAAAAAGCTGAAAAATCAACTTAAGCATGTTAAAAATACCTTTGGTTCCACAATGGAATCTTAACGGTGGTTGTGTTTGTACTCCGGATGGTGGTTTCCTGTATATAGGAGCTCGCAGCATTAATTTCATAAGTACCATAAAAGAAGACAATGAAACACCCACTATACGTTGTTTTCATACTCGTCAATCAATTTTAAGTTTAGACATAGATCCCCACTGGGGTCAAATAGAAGGTGAGAATGTCGGCGATAATAAAGAACAAGCTGCAGCAGTTGCGTTAAGCAAGGAAAATGAAACATCAAAATTATTTGCAGTATTACAACAAGATAACTCTTTACAAATATGGGATTTTAATAAAGGTTGTGCTACACTGGGACATAAGGCCCATTTGGCAAATATGCGTCATATGGAAGGTAATGGCCCCTCACCTCAACATATGGGAGCTATACTTATGAGTTATATGTGTAATAGGAATGTTTTATCAATGGATAATCAAGATATTGTAGTGTATTGTATAGCCTCTAATTCTTATTATCGTCGTCCGTTGTTTTTATCACCTCGTAATCATCAATTTACGACATTGAAATGTTCACCCTACAATGAAAACCTATTCGCTGTTGGTACTAAACGTGGTCTGGTTTTAGTATGTGATCTCCAAAAAATGACTACACTTTATACATTAAGAGGTCATGATGCATCAATTACTGCTTTAGCATGGACTCGTATAGATTTAAGGTCAGATGTATTAGTGGCTCCCGAAAATGCAGATGAATCTAATAAAGTAATGGCGAAAACAGATGCAAAACCTAAGCCTCTTAAAAAACAACCTACAAAAGGTAAATTCTCAAGAGATGCCATCGATACAGATGAAATATTTGATATTTATGATTATGATTATTTGGACAATGAATTTGGTGCTCCTATTCAGGATAATAAACAAAAAAATGAATTTCCTTCGGATTTTGTGGGCATAGAGAAACCAAAAGAATCTCTCACTACTGTCAAATTTGATTTTGCCGAAGCTTGCCAAAGTCTTAGAGAAGAAATTAATGCCTTACGAGAAGAACAACCAGAAATGTCTCCCGATCATATGGTCAGTTTAGAGGAATGCAAACAAGCAGCAAATAGTCGTGATGATTTATCTTCATGTGGTAGTGATGGTGATGATGAGGCCGATGATAAAGATAAACCACGTTCAGAAAATGACTCATCTGATGGCAGCATTATTCAATTAGTATGTCGTACTCCTTCCTCTGAGGAAAGTGTCTATGTTGACGGAATGGATCGTAATAAACAGCAAAATATAATATGTCAGGCTGAAATACACAACAGTCAATCTCAAGATAATGACGAAGCAAAATCAACTGAGACACTACAAACGGAATTAAATGATTATGACCAAATTAGTATTGAACCGAAAGCAGAGGAAATTGGAGAAGTCAAATCTTTAGAAACCAAAGAAATATATGATATTCTTTTAGCCTCGGCGAGTGTTGATGGCTCTTTTTGCATTTGGAATGCTTCAACAGGAGCTACGTGTGATTCTAACAAAACTCGGGGATCGCAAGGAGGAAAAAGTAAGTACATATTATATTTTAAATTTGTGTTGATACCCCATTTTAGGGGTAAAAATCTCAAGATGATAAAAAATTTGTGAAAAAATAATTTGTGAATGAGAAAGAATTTATTCAAAAAGAATTATTTCCCAAGATTATTCAAGAAACCCGATTTATAAATTCGCGAAACAAAAAAAAAAAAAAACATTTGGGCGATTTATATTTTTTTAATTTTGAATTAATTTTTTAATTCAATCGTGTAATGAATACACGTTTAACTTCGATCGTTTTCTTCATACGACTTACATTTTATTACTGTTGTTCTTTCTTATTACTAATTACATTGTATACTAATACATACATTTGCATGTGCAAGTGCAATATTTAGTACTTGAATATGACACTTCTCTCCCCTCTAATTTTGTAATTTAAATATTATACATTGTTTATTAATAATTTATCAAATGTAATTCAATTATCATTACCAAAACAATACAATTATTTACTTTAAAGGCATAAATCGAAATTAAGATAAAAAAATATAATTCAAATATACATTTTAATGAAATACTCATCTTGAGATTAAAATTTAAATTTCCTCAATTAGCTTCATTGGTTTTTTCCTTTCCCTATTTGATCGACGTATGATGTCACCTGCAACTTCATCTTGAATACCTTCTGAAATAGCAGGCACATTATCTTCTGGAAAAGTAGTAGCAATATCTGGTACGTCTTCATTGGATTTAGTTCCTGGTTCATTAGTAATCATTGTTTGTTGACGTTGTGTTGCTGGTGATGAATAAATACCGCGTTGTTAACGATTAGGTACTGGTTGAAGAACTGGTTGCTTGTTGGTGGAAATATTAGTTGAAGTATTGGCAGTATTAACGTTCTCCTGCAATTGTGGTTTTTGGAGCATATCGCCAACTTTACGCATCTGATCTACATGCCTCTTCCATATTCTACCAACCTCAAGTTTTACATTATAATTTAGTTCACCTAATCTTGCATCAATTACACCGAAACGCCATTTTATCTTATAAAGATAATCACGTACCGCAACTTTTTCACCCACCGAAAATGTTTTTGTAGTTTCCAAGAAGTTGTAGTTTATGTTATTTTGTGGTAGAAGTAGATCTAATCGCGAATTGATTTGACGATTGAACATTGCCATCGCTGGAGATTTTCCAGTGGCTGGATGAATTGAACGTCTATATGCTAACAATATTTTTGATAATTCAGCGTCTAATGTATTTGCAGTACACTTTGCGGCTGCTAATTTATTTTTTATTGTCTGTACGTAACGCTCAGCTTGACCGTTAGTAGCAGGATGATACGGTGCTCCTTGCTTATGCATGATACCGTTTAAACTTAAAAATTTTTTAAATTCTCCAGAATCAAATTGTCGGCCATGGTCGCTCACAAACACGTTTGGTATACCAAATGTTGAAAAAATGTCCCTGCACTTTTGGCTTGTGGTTTCTGTTGTCATATTTGACACTACATGTACTTCCGGCCATTTAGTGTAGGCGTCGACCAAAACAAACAAATATTTTCCCATTACTGGACCGGCATAATCCGCGTGAACTCTTTCAAAGGGTTTACTTGGTGTTCCCCATCCGCGTACTGGCATCACTTTTTTGGGATCAGGTCGTGTTGCCTGACATGCAAAACAATTTGTCACTAATTTCTCAATATCTTTATCGAGATTGTTCCACCACACGTAAGCTCTAGCAAGGCTTTTCATTCTTGACATACCAAAATGAGCAGTATGCAACTCTTCTATACCTTCTCACGTAATTTTTTTGGTATATACACACGCATACCTCTTAGAAGGCATCCATCGTGTAAGCTAAATTCTATTTATGGGATTCCGAAACGATCTTTGTTATCGCAATACCGACCGTATTTTAAGCATTGTACCAATTTTTTTACTTCACCCTCCGATTTTGTTTCAATTTTAAGCTCATTAGCCGTAACCGGTAAATTATCAATGTATTCCGCTTCCACAATATAAACTTATTCAGTGTATTTATACGATTCAGCATTAGGCAAACGTGACAAAGCATCCGCGTTAGCGTTTTCCTTGGATCTTCTACAAATGATTTTGTAGTCGAACTATTCCAAGAACAAAGCTTAATGCTGCATGCGCGTAGAAGATAGTGTTGATAATCCCTTGCTTGGTGAAAATATTTGGGATATCGCTCTATTATCTGTAGCGAGTGTAAATTTTCTCCCATATAAATATTGATAAAACTTACGTATACCAAAAATGACTGCATATGCTTCCTTGTCAATTTGGGAATAGCGTTGTTGAACTTTGTTGGGTGTCTGCGATGCAAATTGTATCGGCCTTTCAGAACCATCTTCATAAATGTGACTCAGGACGGCTCCCACTCCAATAGGACTTGCATCCACAGCTAATACTACGGGTCTTTTTGGGTCATAATGAGCGAGTGTTGTTTCGGACTGCATTTGTTTTTTAATTCCATTAAAAGCGTTGTCACATTTCCGGTCGAATTCGAATGGCACCTCATTTTGCAAAAGACGGTGAATGAATTTTAATACTAATTGAACATAACAACAAAAAAGTGAAAAACAGTTTGAATTTTTTTGTTTTTGAATTTGGATGGATTTATAATTAAAGAAAATACAGAAACCTTTGTATGTGAACTGTTTATTTCTGTTTTTAGTTTTTAAATTAAAATATACATGTACAATATTTTTTAATTTGTATAAATTTATTTGATTTTTTATTAAAAAGGTATAGTGGTTTTTACGCTTTTATAATGCGGCCTATAGACTACTCAAATTACTTGCACTATAATGAGTTTGTGTAGGTCAGTTGAACAGTGTGTGGCCTGGTTTGTGTACTTGTACAAGTATATTTTTAGACTTGAGTAAAAATCAAAACGATTTTGATTGATGACGAAATATTTTAGAACTTGTACAAGTCATTTGCGCGGGGTATGCTGAAATTAGCACAGTTCAGCAGTAATTTTTGAACAGTGAACATCATAAATACGGATAAAAAAATTAATAATATGAATAAACATAAAGTAAAAAATGTTAATATAAATTTATTGACATCACCAACGAATTTCAGGTATTTTAGCCTGCACAAAGTGTACAATAAAGCTTTTAAAGACTAATATTTCCTCATAGCAATAACAATCCGCTACATGTTTCTGCTGCTATGTGTAAATTAAAATGAATATTGCACAGTTTACTTGAATGGTGTGTAGCGAGTAAGGTGACTTGAACAAACTCGTTATTGTGCAAGTGACTTGCATATTTGCCGCATAAGCGAAAAAACGCTTTCTACGCTTTTTTGCAAAACATTTGCGCTTTTTACACTCCAAAAATTGGCAACACTGTGTGGGATTTCGATACTTTTTGAGTATTCAATACTACTCGATAGTTTTTGATCGGGTACTCGATCATTGGCGGACTTAAGCCGGTCTGGGGACCTGGCGTAGCTAATATGGGGTTTTTTATATTTTGGAATTTTGATTGTGGGTAGCGATAAAAATATGCGATTTGATGCCAAAATTGATGTAGCAAATTTTCAGGCTGATCGGAGGGTGCTAACCCGTGCCACAAAGAGGTCAAAGGTCAAAATTTTGAAAAACCACCCAAATACTTTTTTTTGCATTTTATAAATTTTTGTAATAAGAAATACTGTAAATATAATGTTTTTTCATTAATTTTTGTTTAATAGGCTTATTATTTTTATTTTAAATCATTGAAGATTTTGTATAGGCTGGGAAGTCCTTACGGTAGCCCTCTACAATGTGTAACAAGTACTGTTTATCGTCTTCGTTGTGTGTTAAGCATCTGTTATAGTCAGTTATTAGTTTGACTTTTCTTTCGGCGGCATCATTCACAACAGTAATGCATTTTACGATTTGTCCCCCTTTACAAAATGCTTCGCTCTTAGGCCAGTTTGACGGATCAAAGCGTAAGAAATCCGTAGAAATTTCCAGACGAGAAAAAAATTTTTTTGTTTTAGGAGTTACAAAAGAGCTTAAAACCTTGGATGTGAATAATTGTAATTCATCAACGCTTGCACACACTTTTTTAAAAGGGAAAATATCAACATCATCACCGATATGATTGTCTTCATCGGAATCTATTTGCAACGCCAAAGCCATCTTTTCCTTTATTTTTGAGTCTACATGTGGATCAAAAAAGGCAAGTGCAACTGCTTCCTCTGATTTGTGCAACTGCATTTGCGGTTCTAAACCAGTATGGGATGTAGAGACTTACTAAGAAAATGCACGTATTACGAATTCCATTCAACTGACTCGCAGACATTTTAAAGTGCTCGTTAAAAATATACATTTTGAGACAATAGATAGGCCTTGGACATGAAACTTGCATGAGATGTCGCTTCAGGTGCACGAAATGTGAAATTGGGAATGCTACCACCAAGAAAAATAAATGCAAGTTGTAAGAGTTCTCTATAATCATGCCGAATGTGGACTTTCGCTAAATACTCAAGACAAAAGTGTTTCCTTGTTTCGCGTTCCTCGACAGATATGACACTCAAAACTTGTTCATCCTGCATACAAGTGCTGTATCCCTTTGAATTTAGTGTGTTCCATTCCCGTGCAAAACGTTCAAAAATCGCCACCTCTGGACCACTTGATTTTCCGAAATTAATTTCAAATACAGCTCTTAAGAGAATTTCTGCAATATGGTGGCGACATGATAACCACAATAAGTTGCGCTCCAGTTTGCGTTCCAATAAAGTTCCAGCACCACTATGAGAGCCAGTATTTGCAGCAGTTGTATCGAAACATATCATTTCTAATGAATTCAACATATTCATTTTTAACAAATAGTCGTAGACTGATTGAGCGACTACAGCACCAGTTCCATCTTCAATGATGGGGATAGCTATTAATTTTTCAACGTTCTCCGACGTGAGCACAATAGCCAAGCGATCAACTTTATTTTTTCCAGCAATTGCGGGAAGTAGCTTTCCGTCCCAATGCAAAACAAATGTTTCAGGTATCTAAAAAAATCTTAAGCTCAAAGCAAAATTTATAACTTGGTCAAAATAAAAAAACTTACCTTGAAATTTTCAACAATTTCTTTGCCATGACGTCGACGATATTTTTTACGTTGTTCACGCAAACTTGTGCAATTCAGACAAGATCCTCAATATTGTGACCCAACGCTTTGGCAGTTGCACTGATAAAGTGTATAGCTAATGGAGATGACATATTCAGCCTTATTGCGGTTGTCGTTGTCGTTTTTATTATATTTTGGTATTGTGTAAAATATACGACAGAGAATATAAGAAAATTAAATATTTCAACTATTTTTGTGGTGTTTTCATAAAATAACAAGGTTGGTTACCGAAACGAATAACGGTAAGGGTAACGGTAACGGTATCAGATTTCGTTTGTTTAGGTAACGGTAAAGGTAACGGTATTTAAGACTGTTTCGGTAACGGTATACCGTTATCGAAACAGCAATACCGGTACGTACGGGTATTAAAAATTATGTTAAAAACATAAAAACAAGTAAAAACATGGCATATTTTTAATTTTAAGTACTGAAAATACAGATTTTAAGCTATAAATTCAATACTGGTAGTTTTAATAAGTAAAATTATTATCTATAAATTTTTTTGTAAAAAAAAACACTCAAGATTATAAAATAAAAAATAAAAAAATTGTAATTTTTATATAAAATAATAAATAACGGTAAAATACCGGTAACTACCCATAAAAATAACGGTATCGGTAACGATAACGGTATTTAGAATTTTTTTTAGAGGTATCGATAACGGTAACGGTATTTAATTTGAAACGGTATTTTAGCGATAACGGTATTATAACGATAACGGTAACCAACCTTGTAAAATAATCAAAAAAATTAAATTTTGTAATAATAAAATGATTATTGTTTCATAAAATCAAGGTGTCAGAGTGAAACTTTTCATTTTAAGGAAGTGTGTTTTTCCACAAGTTGTAAAATACCCAGTGCGTTATATTTTTTTAATTTTTCTTTAAAAAAATTATTCGGTCTAATTGCGGTTGTCGTATACGACAAGAAAATTTGTCGTTTTTGCCAAAAGGCATTTTTTGGTAGCGCGAGTGTCGTTTTTTTCGGTCAATACACCAAACACTGTCGTATAAATTTTTGTGCACGACAGCCTCAAAAAACTTTTAAAAAAGTATTAAAATAAGTGAAATTAAACATAAAATCACTTTAATATATTAACAAGTTAAATTAAAGAAGAAATTTTTTTTATTTAAATTATAATTTTTAAAAAAAAAAATTAAAAAAATTTAACGCACTGGGTATTTTACAACTTGTGGAAAAACACACTATCCTTAAAATGAAAAGTTTCACTCTGACACCTTGATTTTATGAAACAATAATCGTTTTATTATTACAAAATTTATTTTTTTTTGATTATTTTATGAAAACACCACAAAAATAGATGAAATATTTTATTTTCTTATATTCTCTGTCGTATATTTTACACAATAACAAAATATAATAAAAACGACAACGCCTGGTGTCATAATACGACAACGACAACCGCAATCAGGCTGATTATTTAAATAAAAAAATTTCTTCTTTAATTTAACTTGTTAATATATTAAAGTGATTTTATGTTTAATTTCACTTATTTTAATACTTTTTTTAAAAGTTTTTTGAGGCTGTCGTGCACAAAAATTTATACGACAGTTTTTGGTGTATTGACCGAAAAAACGACACTCGCGGTACCAAAAAATGCCTTTTGGCAAAGACGACAAATTTTCTTGTCGTATACGACAACCGCAATTAGGCCGATTGCCAGCATCCATACAAGCCAGCAGTCTGTCGTCAATAAAATTCTTTTTTCCACGTTTTCGAATTGGCTTACTGGAGCAACTTGGAATGTTGTCAGTCTGTTCTACATCCATCGCCTGCACATCATCTCCCGATTCATCACTTTCAAATTCAACATGTTCCATAATCAAGTCTACACATGAAATTAAGTGAAGAGCAAAAAAAAATTGACTTTGACACTTTTCTTTTTTCATAATTTTCTTTTTACGTTTTTCATCTTCCAATCTTTGTGCCTTTCTTTTTTCTTTATTTGTGACATTTTGATCGACACAAGTCATGCTACCAACACGCCTATTTTCTTGCTGCTTTATTAAGAAGTCTCTATCTTCCTGTATACTTATAAGCTTCAGAGCGTCAACGTGGGCAATGTCAAATAAATTGTTTAAATTTTCCTTTAAGTAATTTTCTTTTTTGCGATGAACGGAGATTTACATACTTTTTGGACTGTTCTCCAATCTTCATAAAGTTTAATGACTTTTGCAGCACATTTTCTTTGATCTGGCGTTGGGATTCTAGCTTTTTCCCAAAGAGGCAATATTTCCTTTAACAGTAATCTTGCACTTTCTTTAACTGTTTCACTTTCTTTAACTGTTTTCTTTTCACAACGCACATTATAAAAAAAACACTGAAGCACTTGCTGCTTTGATGGTAATTTCACACCAACTATTTTAGGTACACATTTACCAATCAAGTACACATTTGTGTCAGCAGATCGAAGCCGTTCCAACGATATATTTTTCTTCTGAGCCATGGAATTACGTAAAGTTACACAATATTTTATTTTACAATAAACTTCACTTTTCTCAACAATAGCTGTGTTTGTGCGGCATTCCTATCAATGATATCTCGAACAATTTTGACAGTAGAAAGCCGGAATACGTTGAAAAACTGTCAAAATCGTTCTTGACAACACTGATAGAGAGTCACACAAACACAGCTTATATTTAAATTCGCAATGACATAATTTTACATATCGTCACCTAAAATGCAAAAGGGCGTAACAACAAAAAAATTTAAGCCGATTTTCTGATTGATTATGATGCACTAGACTAAATTACATTTCCCTAGAAAATTTTAAACTTATATGTAGAAATAAGTCTATAGTCGTGTTTTAAACAAGAGAAGAAAATATAGAATATCTTTAATTCTACAACGTTTTTTTCTGGTTCTCGTGTAAAAAAATAAAAAGTGATGTTACGCCCTTTTACATTTTAGGTGACGATATTCATATCAACAGCTTTGCTATGTGCTCAGTAGCAGAGCGGAAAAAACGGTACTTTTAGACAAAAATGCAGTTGACGACAGCTCAAAGCTAGGAATATTGAGGATGTTTAAAAAACAGCGCCGAAAAAAAATTTACCGTTTTTTCAATAATAGTTGTTGGTAGAAATACATATCTTTACCTGAAATGCAAAAGGGCGTAACAAACATATTCATTATTTTACAAGAAAAGCAAAAAAAAAATTTTAAATTTTCTACAGTAAAACCAAATTAAGAAGAAGAGCGAAAAGTTGGTTGTTTAGAATTTCGCTTATAAAATTTTTATTTTTGATATCAGAAAGCAAAAAAATTGTGAGGACATGTAGTTTAATGTCGTGCACCATAATCAGTCAAAAACTTACACCATCTTCCATTTCAGGTAACGATATATATTGTAAGCATATTTTGAATTCTATAAATATTTTTTTCTTACTATAGGGTCCGCCATCTAACGTTTTTTTTTCAACTAGTGCTTATTTCGTGAATGGTAACACTTAGCTCATGTCTGATTTGACAGATAATTAGTTTTATCCTTCCGCTGAACGAATATGGTTGTGTATACTCTTGAACAACGCTGGGAAATATTGCGACATTACTTTGAAAATCATGGTAATGTTGCAGAATGTGTGCGAAGTCAATGGCGATCATTATCGGGCCATGTTGAACGAATTTTTGTTCACAAAAATTGAAGAGGAGGATATTGGCAACATTTAGTTTCAACAGGACGGCGCTACGTGCCACACAGCCGAAGCTACACTCGATGTTTTGCGCCCTGTTTTTAAAGATCGAATTATCAGCCGTAGAGCTGATGTCGTTTGGCCACCTCGGAGCTGCGATTTGACACCGTTGGACTATTATTTGTGGGGTGCCGTCAAATATAAGTGTTACGCCGACAAGCCAGAGACAATTGACGCTTTAAAGGACAATATTCGTGAAGCCATTGGTGAAATACAGCTGCACACAATCGATAATGTGCTTAAAAATTGGGCCGATTGCGTAGGCTACTGCATGTCCAGCCGAGGCAGCCATATGAATGAAATTATTTTCCATTATTAACCGGAAGGATTGTACCTTCAAATAAAAAAAGAAATTTGAGAAAATATTCAGTAGTTTTTTTTTAAAGCATTTTCAAAAAAAAAAAGTTATTTGGCGGACCCTGTATAATAGCAGAAACACCATACATTTTTTCAACTGAGATCTTAAATAAAAACTATAATGCATACATATATTTGTTTTTGCTTCTGGTGCCATTATATACTTAAGCATTAATACTACTATTAACTAATTTACAAGTTATAAATGATATTCTAATTTAAAGAAGTTTTATTTTTGGTATTTCTTAATAAAAAAAATTATAAAATGCAAAAAAATAGAGTATTTTGGTGGTTTTTTAAAATTTTGACCTTTGACCTCATTGTGGCACGAGTTGCCACCATCCGATCAACCTGAAAATTTGCTACATCAATTTTGGCATCAAATCGCATATTTTCATCGCTACCCACAATCAAAATTCCAAAATATAAAAAACCCCATATTAGCTACGCGAGGTCTAGTGGACACATGTAAAATTTTCATGTTTTTTCGGTAATTTTCGAAATTTTCGCTGATAATACGTATTCTCAACTTGCAACCATTTACTTGCATGTGGAAACGGGGGGTTAATGCAAAAAGACGTAACTACACTCTTGTATGAAAAATATACAAGCCATGTATTGTGTAAGCTTGTCAGCGTTGCCACAATAGAAATTCAAAATTACCCGCAACACAAATGACAATTTATCTACGGAATTAAAAAAAACCTTTTTCAGAATATTAGTAGACAAAAAACAGCAACAAAAAGCTGTTGTATCTCCAAATTTTAGTTATATTTAAGTTAAATTTTGTTGAATGAAAGTAACAATTTTCCAGTTAAAATAAATAAATAATATTTGCTTAACAATAGTGTTTAGTCAACTAAAATTAAGCAAAATTTGTTGCTGATTTTAGCAGGGTGAGTTGTTATTTTCAATAAACTAAAACACAGCTAGAATTTTGTTCTTGCTGTTTTATCTTACTAATATTTAGCAAACCAATTCTGCTAGTTTTGGCAGTTTTTTCTGCAGGGCCCCTTCTATATAGTTTTTTTTTCAATTTTAAAAGATAAACCACCAAACATCATCTAAAAACTTATTAAGGATAACCGATTGGTTTGTCTGTGACAACAGAAATTCGGTGAATAGAATAGATTTTCGGTTGAAACAAAATATATTTGAATTATATCAGCAATACATTTGACTCTGACAGCCAAATAATTCGGTTACTGCCAACCATTTAGTTGGCAATAAATTCGGTTGTCACAATGAATCCGTTTTCTTTGTGTATAATAAATTACAGAAGAACTTTTTTTTAATGAATTATCTTAAAAATCAAATTCCTCTTTTTGAATTGGAACTGTCGGAGTTAGTATTACTTTATTCAATTAACTAAAAAATCTGAAAATATAATTTATCCAATTCATGCATTGAATTCTTTTTTAATTGTGTAATTTATCCGATTACCCAAAGCAATTACCCGCGCTGTATCCACGAAGGCAAAAATGACCCGCGATTTGTCTTAAAAATACATGTGTTTTTCTTTTAGTTTAAAAATGAATAACATAAATCCTTTTTCTTCTTTTTTTAATAAAATATAAACATTTAGATAAAAAAATAAATTAAAATATAAACAAGTATTTTTATTAAAAAAGCTTGAAAAATTTACTAACATAACATGGATGTTTTAATTTTTGTGGCGTTATTGTTTCTACATCTAAAAATGACTTTAGTGTAGTTACGTCTTCTTGTTTCAGAAAAAAGCAAGTCAAAAGGACGTAACTAACATAAAAACTTAAATATATAAAAATAAAACAAAAATTGTTAAAAAATAAATAAATCTCCATACCATAAGTAAAATTTGAAAAAACTGCAAAAAATACTTTATTATTATTGATTTTATAACGTTTTTTGCTTCTGTAAAAAAAATAAAAGTGTAGTTACGTCCGTTTGCATTTAAGGTGACGATATGTACCCAGTCAGAAATCGCTAGTGGTACAAAAAATCAAGCACTGGTATACCACTGGGTAACCACGGTATTAAAAATAAATGACTGGCAGAACACTCATTTGGGACGCTTTGCCAGCGTTTGCGAAAAGCGTTTTACCAGTATTTTTTTTACAAAAATTTCGGTGGTTTATAAAAAAACCACTGGCAAAGAATTGGCTTAGAGTGATATGCCAAGGTTTGCAACCAGTGGTTATCCAGTGCTACCTAGCCAATGCTACCAGGCGTACAAAAATCAATTCACTGGAAAACCAATGATTTTATAAAAATGCTGACGCTTCGTTAAAAAATGTTTGTAGTCGGAAGGTTCCGAGTTCAAATCCGGTTGCAAGCAAAAATTTTTTTTTGGATTTTTTTTAATTTAAAATTTTGTTTGTTTTATAAAATCAATTTTTTTGTTTGTGGGAAAGTTCCTTCAAAACCAACTTTTTTTTGCCCTCCCAACACTGGCATACTAGTTACTAAAAATTGTTTGCCACTACTAGCATTTTGGCACAGCCAGTAGTTGTCCAGCTATTATCACTCATTTATGTGTTTATCCATCAAATATTATATGTCTCGTTAGCTCAGTTGGTAGAGCAATCGTCTGCCAATCTGACGGCCTGGGTTCAAATCACGGCAGGACCAAAAAAAATACATATGAACTTTTTTTTAATTTTATTTTGGAAAATATATTTCCAGACCACCTATTTATTGGTTTTGCCAGCGTTTTGCCAACGTTAAAAAATTTTGTTCCTCCAGTGCTTTTCCGGCGCTTTTTGAACAGTCGGTCCTTTTGTCTAATGATGTTATCATTTTGGGAATGGGAAAGCACTTTTTGCCAGTACTTATACCACCTGTTAAAGTGCTTTGCCACCGCTTTCCCGTTTGTATTTTTCTGACTGGGTACCTTCTAAATCGTGTAAACTCGACATATGCAAACTTAATGTTCAAAAAGAGTTTACAAGCCCTAGAACTTACACCTACTAGATTTACACTTACCTAACCAAAAACTATTAGTTTTTGAAAACTACTCGTATTTACTTGTCAAATTCCATACAAATTTTGAAAAAAAAGATTTTTCACCATAATAAGTTTCATGTGAAAATTGTGTATAATTTTTTCTCTCGAAAATTTAATGTACGACTTTTATTTTGAAACAGTGACATTTCCGCTTAATTGTGATTTGTTTTTCGTGTAATAAATTTTTTTACTTTGCTGAGTCATATCTTAATAATTTTCTGGACTTAAGAGCGATGCTATCTTAGCTCCTATTTTTTCTCTTAAATTGGGTGTTTGTTTAAATTAACACTAGATTGCCCAAGCAAGTCATTTTGACTGCTTTTTAATTTCAATTAGAAAAACAAATATGTATATAATGACTAGTGTTTCCAATTCGGTTAATCGATTAACCGATTAATCGCCTCTGTTTCGGTTAATGTCGAAACAAATAATTTAAAACTCAAATAATTATTCGACCCGAATAATCGGTTAAAATAGGTCGATTAACCGGTTCCATTTTTAATATTGAATTTTCCCTTTATTATTTCCCAAAATTTCATAACTTTGGCTAAAAAATTGTGAGAAACGCTTGGAAAAACAAATACTAACTAAAATACGATCAAATTCTTTTAATATCTACTGAAAGAGGTCTTTAAACTTTTAGATACCATATTTTGAGCAACTCCACGAAAGTGGACATTGCTCCAGCGAGACACGTGATGAGTTTTTAAGAGACTCCTAAATCGGAATAATAAAATTTTTTGGAATTTTTTTAAAAAAATATCGAAGTTTCTGTTTATAAAAAAAAGCTTTATAAAAACATCGCGAAAGGCCAAAATAAAGGTCTTTTTAAACTTATCAAAACACACTATGTTTCTGGTTGGAGCAGGCTTTAGGAAAGTGTTTGTGCGGAAAACTATCAACATTGGCTTATGTCATTCACAGATTATGTTGACATCAGCCAACGTTTGGCTCTAACCTCTAAACGTTACTAATGCCAAATTTGTACGGGAATGACATAAGCCAACGTTGATAGTTTGCCGCACAAACACAGCTACAATAGAAAATTTCTGATTTCGGTTTTAAAAAGTAAAACTAATTTTCAAAAGTGAGAGCAGTTTTTCAGCCTCTGGTTCTATGTTTTTTATTTACAGTCATGTGCAATATAATAGGGACATTAAAGTTTTTTTTCTAATTTTATTCTCGTTGCCTTTATTTTTAAAGATCAAAATATTGGATAAATTCGCCCCAAAATGCAAGGAGAGAGTTCAGAAAATTGTGCAGAATTTTAACGTAATGTCTGTTTTTTTATTTTGTCACTTGTTTTAAGTAGGCGTGGCTTTTAATGAAAAATAAGCGATATCGACCTTCTATCAAATTGCATAGTAAAATTTAGCGAGTACTGATCAGTTCTGTATATTTTTGGAATTCCTATAAAATTTCCTTAAGTATTGCATTATTTTTTTCTACAAATGGTCGCCACACTTAAAATTACAGTGCCTTAAACATAACCAAATTTTTCTTTGTTTTAAGCGATTTTAAAATAAAGTTAACAACACTCAAAAAAAAAGTCAGTAAAGTCAGCAAAAAATGCAAATTTTTAGTCAGGAACGTGCTTGCAAAAAAGTTGGTAATTTCAGCAAAAAGGTTTCCTGAAAATCAGCGAGCTGATTTTTACCAAATAAATAGTAATCTTAACAAAATTTTGCTAACACTTAGTCGATTGCAAATGAAAAAAATTCTTGCTAAACTCACTAAACTTTTTGCTAAATATTAGTAGACTGAAAAAAACTCAAAAAACTTGTAGCGAAATTTTACTTTAGTTATTTTATTTGCTGAAAATTCAAATATAGAAATTGTGTAGAGTAGTTTTTCTTTTTTTTCATTTCCGTTGTCTGTACTACATCCAGACAAGCTGCGACATCTACATCTTGTCTATCTGGGTGTCGTCCAAGCTATAAATGCGGTTGTCACCACAAAAAATCACTAAAAATTTTGCAGAAAACGGAATTTCAGCAAAAAAAAAAAAATGCTGAAAACTAGTACACTTGATATACAAGACGTTTTACTAACTTTTGTACTAACTTATTTTTTTGAGTGTAGTGTTAGTTCCAAAATTTTTCCAGAGCAACCATTTTCACTTTGGGGGCTATAGAAACGGTTGATTTTGGAACAATTTCAGACAAAAATCATCGATGTTAGAATTGATAGTGGAAGGCATTTCAAAGGAAAAGTAGTTATTCTACAGCCGATTCTTTGGAACAGAATATTCCTGGATTAGAATATGAAACCTTTTTTAAATACATCGAGTTATTTATATGTCACGTTAACATTAAAAAAAAAACATGTAGCTCTTTGTGTTTTTATTGGTAAACAATTAAGGAAATACATTAAGTTTTGCATTAAACGATTAATCGATTAATCGCCAATTTTCTCGATTAACCGACTCGAATAACCGGTTAATTAATTTTAGTGGTTTTCCGAATAATGCATTAACCGGTTAACCGCCTATGTCGAATAATTGGAAACACTAATAATGACAAAATTTCTTAAAATTTCTTAGAATTTTGTGACTTTTTGTACAACATATAATAATTGTATACCCGATCAAAAAAATTTATATATAGTCGTATACAGTAATATCTTGTTTTATCTTATAATATGTGAGTATATATGTTGTCATGAATAGCCATATATAATGTGGCATATAAGCCATATATTTTGAGATATAGTAATATATGCCCTCTTATAAAAATTTTTTGGTTGTATGATGTAAGATATTTTTATATATGATTATATATTACATTAAATGCTATAAGATATGATTATATATGATTCCATATATGGTGCAAGATTAACAATATAATTTTATGTGATTATATATGGTCGCACGTCAGTAATATTTTCTATGTATTTAATATATAATTATATATAGTCACATATTACCTGAGAGACCTTACTATCGAATCCCAGCTCGGGCACAAAAAAAAAAAATTTTTTTTTTACTTTTTTAACTCAATTTAATTTACTTGTAAATATTCTTTTTACAGATCTTAAAAAAATTAACCCATTTACTGCCAACAGCACCTGAAAGTTATGTTTACTGCAACTTGGGATTAATAATATTTTAATATGTTATTATATATTGTCATATATAACCCCACACATAATTATATATGTGACTGAGGTACTATTATCGAATCCCAGCTCGGGCACAAAAAAAAATTTTTTTTTTTTGCTTTTTGTAACTCAATTTGATTTACTTATAAATATTTTTTTACAGATCTTAAAAAGGTTAAAATATTTTTGTTATGTTATGTTTTCAATTAATAGTATTTTAAATATATAATTAGATATCGTAATATATAATAATTTCGTTCAAGTTCTGAATTTGAGTTCTTCCTCAGCGAAATGATTTTTTTTTTTTTTTGTAATATTTCTACATACAATTTTGGCAATATTTTTATTTTTATACTCCTACTTTTAATACAAACAAAACAATTTGTGAAAAATTGTTGGATAAGAGTATTTTTTTCAAAGGATTTCTAAGCTTATATACATATGTGATACCTTATTTAAAAGACATTTATATTACCTTTTAAATAACATGTACAGTGGTGGCCACGAATTTAAGACCATTCAAGTTTTTTTTTCTAATTTTATTGTTGTTCCCTTTATTTTTAAAGATCAAAATAGTGGCTAAATTCGCCACGAAAGGCAAGGAGATAGCTCAGAAAATTGTACAGAATTTTAACGTAATGTTTGTTTTTTCATTTTGTCATTTGTTTTAAGTGGGCGTGGCTTTTAACGAAAAATTATCGATATCAACCTTTTTTCAAATTACATAGTAAAATTTAGGCAGTACTGATCGGTTCTGTACAAACTGTATATTTTTGAAAATCCTATAAAATTTCCTTAAGTCTTGCATTATTTTTATCTACAAATAGTCGCCAGACCTAAAATTGCAGCACTTTAAACATGACCAAATTTTTCTTTGTTTTTAGCGATTTTTAATAAAGTTAACAACACTGCATTTGAAATAACGAACAGAGCAGATGTCTGATTAAAAAAATTAAAATTAAGCAACACTTAAAAATAAAAGAACAGATCTGTTAAATAACAATGTCGAAACATAGAATAAATATAAATCACAGAGTGTTTTAGGATTGTATCAAACGGGGGAGGTACATGAATAACAATTAATAGTTTAAAATATAATAAATAAATTAAGAAGCATAACATTATAGATACTCATAATAGTACAATTCGAATTTACATTACTATATAAAAATAACTTTCAAATGTGCTGTCAAAAATGTCGAACCAAGACACACAAAAAAAAAACAATGTTGCAGAGAAAACACGCATACATAAAAAACATATTGTGCGAGGAAAAAAACTGCACATTGCTAATAAATAAGGCTAGAGCTTGCAAGAAATATTTATTTTTTAATCAATTCGTATAAAAATGTATTCATTTTATGAATCAGTGAATAATTTATAGTCATAGTAAGTAAGTAAAATCTAAGAAAAAATCTGACTACAAAATATAGGAAATCAAAATAGCAAACAAATTAAATACAGGGTGGCGCAAAATTACCTAAGGGGTTTGAGTTCCTTATAACTTTTTTATTATAATTTTAAAAAAATTTTTTTTAGTATTTTGTAAAAAAAGATTTGGGGAATTTAAAATGGAACAGTACACAATTGAACAACGTGCCCAAATCGTTTCCGACAAAAATCTGAAGAAAATCATGATTTTATTCATAATTTAATTATAACCGACGAAGCCCATTTCCAATTAAATGGGTTCGTTAATAGGCAAAACTGCAGGATATGGGCTACGGAAAATCCAAGAGTAGTTTAACAACGGCAATTACACCTACTTCAGTGTACTGTTTGGTGGGGTGTTTCGTTGGAAAGCATAATTGGCCCATATTTTTTTGAAAATGAACACGGTGTTCGATATCGGACAATGTTGGAAAAAAATTTAGATGCAGCAGTGGAAAACCATCCGCAAGTGTGGTTGCAACAGGATGGATCCACAGCGCACACTCCGAGGGACACAATGGCTCTTTTAACTCAAACCCCTTCGGTAATTTTGCGCCACCCTGTAGTATTGCCTCATTGCAGAGATGAAATTTTTGCTATTAATTTGTTATTAATTAATTTAATTTTTAAAAATTTTTTCTTTATTTTGCGGAAAAGTAAATGCTAAATACTTAAGAATTAAATAAAAGGAAATATTTCAAACAAAAATTAACTTCCTAATTTTTCATCTCTGTTCTATTGTAACTGAAAACCCTAAAAATAATACACTACTTGTTATCCAAAAAATAACAATCAATTTCAAAATGACAATCAAACTCAAATGATTCTTTCTGCAAATTAAAAAATTGCAATTTCTTTTTAAAACTTTATTTGAAATTAATAAAATATACATAATAAACACACAATGTTGCAGAGAACATTTTTTGAATTTTGTAACTAGCAATGTATTTTGTAACTAGCAATTTTAAATGAAAAAATGTCTTTTGAATTTCAAAAAATACCAAATTGAAATTAAAAAATATTATTTCAAATTCAAAAAACACCATTTGAAATTAAAAAAAAAATACGGAATAAAAAAACACAAATGAAATTTAAAAAATACAAATTGTTATTCACAAAATTTAAAATGAAATAAAAAAAATACCCATACCGTTTAATATTAAAAGAATATCAATTCGAAATCAAAAAACACCATTTGCTATAAAAAAATACCAATTGAAATTAAAAAAAATATATCTATTAAAAATCAAAAAACCAAATGAAATTGAAAAATATCAATTGCAATTCAAAAATACCAAATAAATTAAAAAATATAAATTTAAATTCAAAACATGCAAAATGAAATAAAAAATATCAATTGAAATTAAATAAATGTAAACTGAATTTAATTTGGTATTTTTTGAGCTTTTTTATTTAGATTTTTTTTAATAGCTGTATTTTGTCTCATGTCTATCAACGTTAAGTATTTAAAGCAAATATACGTTAAACCGATTGTAGTACAAAAAATTTTAAACAGTTTATGTTTATAATTATTCCGTTATAATCGAACGTGCGTCAGCAAAAGTTTTTAGGAAGTAGCGCGAATAAGTTACGTTAGATGTGAAAATGTATAAACGTTGAGTTTTCAACGTTGATAATTATCGGTGTTGAAAGTTAACGTGCATACGAAAAGTAATATGTTAGTTTTCGTCTTAAACGCGTTTTTATGCACTTTGAGTTTTTTTTCGCAGTTAACGGATATATTTAGTTAAGTCGAAAATACAGCTAATGTCAATTGGAATTTTTTTGGCTTTATTTGGTAGTTTTTACCTTTAAATTTTATTTGATATTTCTTGAATTTCAAACGGTAGCTTTTAAATTTTATGAATTTCAAGTTTTGAATTTTAAAAATTTCATTAAATATCGTACTTTTTGTAATGTAAAAAAATAGATAATGACAATTTAAAAATAATTAAAAAGCAAGGTAAAAAATAAAACAAATCAATAAAAATAAATCAAAAGAAGAACAAAAAAACGGCACCCCATCTATAACGATGTGGTATTGGAAGAAACCAAGAATATACTTATTTAAACCCGTATATCACTTGCTTTATTTTGTATTGAATGGATATAGGATTGATGAAATGAAACAACAAATATTAGAGAGAGTAAAAAATACAATTTATAAAGAACGTTTTTTCGAACGGAAAATCGCTAAAAATTATTAAAAATCGTTACAAACACGGAAAAACCGCTGGAAACAGAGAAAAACTTAGAAAATTCAAAATATTCTCAACAATCAATTACTGATCCCCTGTTTTTCTAAAGCGAAAGGAAATATTCTTCCAGAGGAATGTATTTTATTTTTGTTACAATAACAATATACACACATTCCTCTGGCGGAATTATTCCGCTCGCTTTATAAAAACAAGGGGGTAAATGTAATTTTATGTTGCATTTACATCTGCACCCAAATCCCGAGATTCCCCATACAAATGAAATCCCGTAAATTCGCAAGATATAAAAGAAATCTCATAAAAATCTCACAAATGTTTAGACTTTCATATAATACAATACTGCGTGTACGTCTTTCTTCCATCAAAATAGTAAAAAATCTGGCTCCTAGCTTGTCGTCCTTACAAAAAAACGAATTTACTAACATAATTGGCGTTAGATCTTTACATAAAATAATGTAAATTGTACTCCGCCAATGAATAAAATGGTTTTTAGTAATATTTATACCCTACACCACTATGTGGTCAGGGTATTATAAGTTTGTGCTGATGTTTGTAACACCAAAAAATATTGGTCCTAGACCCACCTTATAGTATACCGATCGGTTCAGAATTTTTTTTTTTTTTCGATTTAACGATGTCCGTCCGTCTGTCTGTCTGTCCATGCATTCTTGTGCGCACTCTACAGGTCGCAAATATTAAGATATTTTGATGAAACTTGGTACACCGACATATGTCGGCCCAAGGACGACGCCTATTGATTTTGGTTAAAATCGGTCCATGTTTAGACCTAGTGCCCATATAAGGGTCCTACCAAAATTATACTGCTTATACGCTGCAGGTCGCAAATATCAAGATATTTTGACGAAATTTGGTACACAGACCTATATTGGCCCAATAACGCGGCCTATTGATTTTTGTGAACATCGGTCCATGTTTAGACCTAGTGCCCATATAAGGGTCCTCCCAAAATTATATTGTTTATACGCTGCAGGTCGCAAATATTAAGATATTTTGATGAAATTTGGTACACCGACCTATGGCAGCCCAAGGACGAAGCCTATTGATTTTGGTTAACACCGGTCCATGTTTAGACCTAGTGCCCATATAAGGGTCCCCCCAAAATTATATTGTTTATACGCTGGAGGTCGCAAATATTAAGATATTTTGATGAAATTTGGTACACAGACCTATGTTGGCCCAAGGACGAAGCCTATTGATTTTGGTTAACAGCGGCCCATGTTTAGACCTAGTGCCCATATAAGGGTCCTACCAAAATTATATTGTTTATACGCTGCAGGTCGCAAATATTAAGATATTTTGATGAAATTTGGTACACCGACCTATGGCAGCCCAATGACGAAGCCTATTGGTTAACACCGGTCCATGTTTAGACCTAGTGCCCATATAAGGGTCCCCCAAAATTGGCTTGGTTACAAACTGCAGGTCGCAAATATTAAGATATTTTAATGAAATTTGGTTCGCTGACTCGCATTTTAGAAAATTTTGACACAAGTCGCATTTTAACCCATTCGAATTTCGGATCCAAACATTTGTTGGCTTCTACCGACTGGTGTAGGGTATTGTATAGTCGGCATGCCCGACTTTAACCTTTTTACTCGTTTTAATTTAAGGTTATTTTTATGGTACTCTATTTACAAAAAAAATGCGGTTGTCAAATAGAAATCTCGCTACTGTCATAAAGTGCGAATGTAAACGGTCAAGAGTTCTGGTCGAGATTTCCATTGAAATCTCGGGATTTAAAAATAGAAATGAACGCAGCATTAAAGTTAAATTTTTTAAATTTTTTTTTACCGTTTATCATTGATTGATATGCAAGTATGGTTGTACTTTTTGCACTTGTGTAATTTTCCTATGACCATAGATTTGCACTGTTCTCAAATATTTGTGGAGAACACCCAATTAAAAACTTCACCGCTCGTCCCTGGTTTGAAAGTACTCGGAGATAAAATGCCCGAGTGCTTTCAAACTCTACACACAAGCTGGCTTACTTTATCCAGGGTATGGCCGCATTGTAATGGCCCACAAGCCAATATACTTCATAAGTACACACAATTATAGTGGCATGTAAGTTAGACAAAATTTTTTAAAAATTTCAAATATTTTTAGTTTCATATACAATTGTTATACACAAATATCCCATATCGTAAGTACGCACAATGTGAAGTACACGAAATCGATTACATTGTGTGGACTTACACGTTGTTCTAAAGGGATATTTAATTTTCCTAACTTTTCCCCATTATTTGTAATCAAATAAAACAAACCCCAAAACAAAACCTTTTTAGAGATTTTTTTGGCAGACCATATTTAATTTCTACGGCTCTATGTTCCTTATAGGAACAAGAGGAAGAAATAAATATATATACACCATTTCCAATTGTTTTTCAGAAGTTATCAATTGCATTTCAGATTTATCAATTGTATTTCAGAAATTATCAATTGATTTTCAGTTTTATCAATTGTATTTCAGAAATTATCAATTGTTTTTCAGAAATTATCAATTGTAAAAAAATAATCTAAAAAAACCCTTATAAAAAAATATATCGAGACACTATATTCAATACTCTATATCTGCAATTTTGGCCAAAATGATTTTTTGATGGCAAAATCATTGTTGATATTATATCCATCTATGATATCAATTTGGAAGCGAAAAACCCATTCTTAGCCACTCTTTTGAACATTTTCCCATATCTACAAACAAATTAATTTTCAAATACAGAAGTCTATATCTGCATATAAATTTAAATTATTTGAATTCTATAAGGTATACTTTAAAGTTTTTTGAGAATATCTTTTTTCGGAAATTTTGTTTTTGCAACTAACCACCAAACTTTATTTTAATATTCTGCAAACGGATATAATGATGCAATTTTATTATTTGCAAAATATTTTCGCGATTTCTTTTTTGCAAACTAAGAACCAAACTTTGGTGTGGAAATTGGTATTATATTCCCAAGATTAAAGATTTAAAAAAACCACACTTAAAAAATTGCAAAATAATCGCGGAAAAGGGCTAAAAAGGCTTTATGGTACAAAAAATTAATTTAAAAAATTAATCAGCGATTTACATTCTGCAAACAAATATATTGATCCAAAAATTTTATGTTTTGCAAATTTTATTTTTCGCGATATTTTATTTTTTGCAACTAACCACCAAACTTTGTTTTATGAAATGTGTATTATAGTCCCTACAATATAGATTTAAAAAACCGCACTCGAAAATTTGCAAAATAATAGCGGAACGCGACGCAAAAATTGTATTAAAAATCTTATTCAGCGATTTACATTCTGTAAAGAAATAAAAATTTCCTCTTTGTAATTTTTTTTCGTGATTTTTTTTTTTTATATATAAATTTTAAGAAATCACACTTAAAAAATTGCTAAATAACGGCGGAATGCAAAAAAGTGTAAAAAATGACTTAGAAGAACTAATCAACTTGACATTCTGCAAAGGAATATATTGGTGTAAAATTATCCTTTTTGCAAAATTTTTTTCGCATTTTTTTTTTTGCAAACTAACCACCAAACTTTGGACCAGATATGAGTGTAATAGTCTTCGATTATGGATTAAAATACACCAAATATTCCAAATAATGGCGGATTGTGAATAAAAGGATTTATGCCGCAGAAAATGAATTAAGAAACTTAATTAGCGATTAACATTTTGCAAACGAATATAATAATGCAAACTTTTTCGTTTTTGGAACATTTTTTCCCCATTTTTTTTCCAAACTAACCAGTAATTTTTGGAATAAGATATGAATATAATAGTTCTTCGATTATTAATTTCAATAAAACGAGACTTTTCTATCCCTGATTAACAATTCTGTGTTCGTTGATTTTTGAAGGCACATAATATTGTTTTCCACAAAAAGTGTAGAGAGATTTACATGGTCATTTGTTCCTAATAATGCATATTTTTTATATTTATCAAAACTAAATATCTGCTAGTATTATCATAAAATTATATTAAAATTTTATTTCAGAACTCTATATCTGCATAAGCGACGTAAATAACGCAAATAATTTCAAAATAAGTATATATAGGATTAAGTTACAATTTTTAAATAATATTCTAGAAGACAGATTGATTCAAAAAAATCTGATAAGCAAGTGAATTAGTTTTATTGCTCTCCTGAACAATTGTATTTTTGCAGATATAGAGTATTGAATCTATGGTATCGATATATGTATTTGCTACTCTAGCACTATTGTCATTATGAACTCTGTTTTAATAAAAATTATAAATATTTTTACTACAAGATTCTCAAATAGTTTGATATGGGCTTAACGTTTCTCCATCCTTTGCCTTATTACGTAATCTACAATATTTTCTCCATTCATCGTTAGTCCTACTACCCTTAAACGTTGCATATGCTAAAGGGCGGATTATGGGACCGTAAACGTATATGTGATGTAACTGTACCGTGCCGTAGCTAAAAAGTACACTTATAGATTATCGTAAACGACATTACTATTTAGCATCTATTTCATGTGGTTTTATATTTTATTCTAAATTTTCCATTTATTTGTTAATTTTTATTCCTTATTTGTTGTTTGAATCATTTTTCTTTATTCATTTCATATTTTTTCCGACTAAAATCAGTCAGCTGTTTCGATGCCGGATAGAAAATTCTGATTTCAACAGAATGATCCGGCAAGTTCGTTTACATTTACGTGTTAGTAACCATTCGTATACATTTCTTCTTGTGGTATCGAAACAGCTGATTCGTTACAGATACGTTTACGGTTGGGTAAGTCAGCCTTAAATCTCTTATACACTCATAGAAATAAACCTGTAAAAATAGCAGAAAATGCTAATGAAAATAAGTTAAAATTTACCTTGCCGAAAAAACTGCTGAAATTAGCATATTTTTTTGCTATAACCCTGCAAAAAGAGAACATCCACTTTTTATGCATGACTTTTTTTCTCTACATTCAAAATAAGATAATGCAAAAATAATATAAAACAAATACAACAACACATAGCGACATGACGCACAAGCATAGTTTTCTACTGAAAAATTGTTAAATTTATAGCAGTATCGGATCTTTCCTATGACACGCACAGAGTTTTGAAGAATTAATTCCTTAATTCAATTTTTCAATTCTGAATTAAAAATTCGATAAATTAATTTACTAAGCACCATATATTGAATGGAATTAATTCATATTTGCTTTCGTTCGATTTATTTTGTTACGAATTAATTCAATTGCAATAGTTCTTTTTATTAAATCAAATGAATTCACTGGTGAACACGTTCAATTTTATAAATCGAACGGAAAAAAAGTGAATTAATTCCTTACTGAATTAATTCACTACTGAATTCGTTCAATTTCATTTTCGTTCAGTGAATTAAAAAAAATAAAATTACGTTCAGTGAATTAAACAAAATAAAATTACGTCCAGTGAATTAAAAAAAAATAATAAGTTCAATGAATTGAAAAAAAAATAAGTTCACTGAATTGAAAAAAAAAATAAAATAAGTTCACTGAATTCAAAGCCTGTTTTCTGCCGTTCAGTAGAAGAAAACAATAATGTACAAATAAAATTTTTAAATAAGCAATTTTACAGCGTGTGCTAGTACAAATAAACAAATTAGAAACCGGATGCTGTTTATCAACCTATTTGATTAAAAAATAAAAAATAGAGTATTCTTCTACCTCAAGTCCAAATTCTAAAATGCTATTGTCATATTAGATTTTTATTTGTTGTTTCAAAAAGGGTTGATCACTTTCATGATAGACAATACAATTGTTTCGTAGACATCACTCTACTCTTCAGTTGTCCGCAATAAGAAAATGATGACTTTCTTACTCAAACCGAGACATTACATAAGGTACAAAAAATCAACGTGACGAGAATTTTATACTTTCGTATATGAACTGTCTGATTTGGTAAAACCAGTTATAAATCAACTCCTTTTTTATACCAAATCAGACAGTTCATATACGAAAGTATAAAATTCTCGTCACGTTGATTTTTTGTACCTTATGTAATGTCTTGGTTTGAGTAAGAAAGTTATCATTTTCTTATTGCGGACAAATGAAGAGTAGGGTGATGCCTATGAAACAATTGTATTGTCTATCATGAAAATGATCAACCCCCTTTTTGAAACAACAAATAAAATCTAATATGACAATATCATAATTAGAATTTGGACTTAAGGTAGAAGAATATTCTAACTAAATATATGAAAATATAGAAAGTCAAAAAAAAAACAATTTTTGTATTTTTAATGCAAAAATTAGGATGATTGTACAAGCATATCACGGCTAAAATCTCATTCAAAATATTTATTTTGTTTTGAGTTTAAAGTTAGTTGTTTTTACAAAATGTATTGACAACAAACATACATATAAATAGTACCCAAAGGGTACTTTTATGTAATTGTTGCTTTCAAAAAGGAGTTGATTTATAACTGGTTTTACCAAATCGGACAGTTCATATACGAAAGTATAAAATTCTCGTCACGTTGATTTTTTGTACCTTATGTAATGTCTTGGTTTGAGTAAGAAAGTTATCATTTTCTTATTGCGCACAACTGAAGAGTAGGGTGATGCCTATGAAACAATTGTATTGTCTATCATGAAAATGATCAACCCCCTTTTTGAAACAACAAATAAAATCTAATATGACAATATCATATTAGAATTTGGACTTAAGGTAGAAGAATATTCTAACTAAGTACTCCTTAATATTTTTGCTGGGAATTATTATTGTTTCTTATATTTAAACCATTAAGTTTAAAATTTTGTGCATTCTTCTTTTTTAGACTCTCAAATTGAAATATCTTGGATATCTTCTACATCATTTATTATCAACAATAAGGCAGGTGATTTACAATATTGGACTATGCAACCATTATCTCAAAGTAACTCCCCCCAACAGTCGTTCGGCCTTAGAACGTATAAATTTAAAGAAAAAAGCCATCGTTGGTCACAACGTTCAGTGGTTTCGTTTGTAGTTTCTTCTACACTAAATTTGCTCTGGTGTATATCGTCGCATCGTGAAGTTTCTTTAGAGAATTTTAAGCTTAATAAAATTAAACTAAAATATGACTGTGTTTCTTCAAATATTGGAGCTATGAAAGAGTGTCCAGATGACATGAATAAGTAAGTAATTTTTAAATTGTATGTATAAAAAAATAAATCTGAATAAATGTTTTTTGAAATTAAAAAGATTTTTAAAATCTAATAATTCATAGAGATGTATGGGCTTTATTTAACAAATTTCCCATACAACATTTATTTAATAAACCTATTTTGTTTATTAAGCATTTATGAGTAAAGGCATAAACGTATTTCTATACGGAAAAATAGTTCATACCAAAAATCTCTTTAAATCTTCAGGGGTAAGATTCCCGCAGTCGTAAGCGTTCGAAATTGTTAAAAAATCACGTTTTAAAGTGAAAATAAAAGAACACGAACAACTATTGTTACAACTTTAACTCATATTTGTAATAAAGGAACTAAATGCTTCACCTGTAACCTAGTTTTAACTCTTGTAATGCTTTAAGTAACAATAATTGGTATTGAATAACACTCGATCACGACTGCGGTAATTTGCCCCCCGTATTTTTCTGTACTAAAAGGTCTTAAAGTCATAATAAAAATCCATATCAGATATTTTTCTACATTAGAAAAAACTCTAAATTTTTGAATTTAATTTATAAAAAGTTTTCAAATTCTAAGAATTTCTTTACAAGCAAAAAATTACTAATTCAAAAAATCGTTCTATAATTTTTGTATTTTAGAATCGTACTGGGTTTTTCCGATCGTCGTATTGGTATAATTGATATTTCAAAGATGACTCCTACATCAATACATATTGAAAATTTCGTACAACGCATTGAATCTCCTGTAACATCATTAGTTTGGAGTCCAGATTGTAAAAAGATTGCATATGGTACTATAGAAGGAAGAGTAAGTACAGTTTTTATCTTAAAAATATGCATTTGAAATTAAGTTTTCACCAACTTTTCTAGATTGGCATCATAAATATTGAAAGTTCCAACAAACAACCATTTACCTTTAATTCTGTGTGTGGCAAACCAATTTATTCCATGTGCTGGCAAGATAAATACTTATTTGTTGTTTGTAATGAAAGTATAGCTGTTTACGAAGATAATATTAACAAAAAAGGTAAGTTTATTATATTTGAGCATTATTTTTGTGTATAATTATCTTTGTTATAATAGGATTGATTCTGAGCATTTCTTATGCCATAACATAGTTTAGATTGCATTGACTGTGTTTGCTTTTGTCGTAGATTTGCCAATTTAATAGTTTCTCTATGATAATCCCAGATATTCCAGGTGACATTAGTTTTCTTGGATCCCGAAAGGTCTCTTTCTACTACCATTTCTGTTTGGGTTTCCAAAGACTTTGTTTTAGCATTTGATTGTTTAACTAAATCAAAATCTTGCTGCATAACTTCATCATCCAATTGGAAAAGTAATATTAAATCACAATTTCTAAGTAGAGCATTATGAAAGGCTTGCATAAAATCCTTGAAATAACGCTCAGCAAATTTAGCATATTCTATATTGGCAAAACCAAAACGTAACTCCAAATTTTCACATAATTTCTTGTCCAATTGAGCTGGTAGTAAAAGACCGTTTGTTAAGGCTATAGTTAAGGCACAATAATCTTTTACAAAAGGTTTCTAAAATAGAAAATTAAGAATTATATGAAGTTTGTTGATCAACATTTTAAACTTACTGCACTCATCATATTAAGCTTGCCTTCACTTTTGTTGGCTGGGCCCATTAAATCGTCTATAAAATATGCGTCTATAGGATCTTTAATATTTCTGCTATTAATTGAAATTTCTTCTAAAAGTTGGTGAAATTTGTTTTCTAATTTTTCACTAATTAACTCATCTAAAGAATCTTTTATTTTATTTATTTCCACCATATGATTTAAATACAATATCATTGAAGTCCAAACTTCGGAGAGATATACAAAATGTGGCTGTTATTATGGATAAAATTAACAAGAAATAAAAAGAAAAAATTTTAAAACTTCAAGAAAAAAAACAAATATCAACATTAACAAAAAAGTAAAAAGAAAAATATAAAAAACTGTAAAAAATAGAAATATTATCAAGTGCAAAAAATATTTACATGTATAAGTAGGGTGTCCCGATAAAAAAATTTGTGTAATAGCATTCAAACTCAAACGAGACCCTGAAGTCAGGAACAATTTTTGGACGAGATCTTCAGTTCCCTACCAAAGTTTAAAGTTGGCTATACTGGTATATATTAATAAAAAAATAAAATTTTTCAACAAAATTCATATCACAATTTTTCGTAGCGACGAGAATGTTACAAAAAATATTTAAAATTTTTGTTCTACTAATTTTGCTTCAATAATGCACCCTTGACGTTAAAAAATATGCATGAAAATTATATTTTTTTAAATTTCTATTTAGAACTTTGAAGGCAACTGAATTATTCCGCGAGACAACACCAATTTTGCCAAAAAGTTCAAACTAAACGCTTTTCTTATAACAAGCTTCTCGTTACGTATGTGCTACCGTCGTTCTTTAATCGTTAGTAAGAAACTAAAATTCCCTCTAAAAAATGTTTACTTAATTTTACCATATTCAGCTCATTACTGTACATCATTCTAGTGATATTTATGGAAGCATTTACAAATCGTCAAAAAGAAATGCAAAACAACGTAACTAATATTTTCATTTGTTTACAGGAGAAGTAAATAAAGTCGACAGAAATTTTAACAAATTCGTTTATAAAACTGATAGTTTTAATTATATACGCAGTAGCAAAAAATACTACTTTAGAACTAGTTAGATGGGCACTTGAGCAGAATTTTGCGTGATTCACGTGAATCACACGTGAGTGTGAGTACACCGAAAAAATATCTCAGTTGGTGTCTACTAAATTTTCAACTAAGTTGCAGGTGAAATACCCCCTACTGAGTCTCAGTTATTTAAATTAATTGAAAATAACTAATATTTTTTTAAGAAACAATACAATTAGCTTTTCCGCCGAAATTAAAAAAAGTTTTTGACACCTTCTGTTTTTTGTCTACACAAATCTACAAATCGACATACATATATAAAATTTAATTCCACTGAGTTTTTTTGTACACAAATGTGATGATAAAATTTACCTGGTCTAATGGATACGTATTTTGTTTTGTTTTTTGAATAAACGTGAAGTTAGGGCTTTTAGGTTTGTAAAATTATTGAAGTTGCAGTTACTGCCTTTTAATTTTCTTTAATAAAATCGGTATTTTTGGGATGTATACATGCAAAATGTTGTGGGTAGATGTATTTTGGTTAACTACATATTCGTAGTATTTTTTTTTGTGGAAAAATTTAGTTAGAAAAACTTACAAATATAATTTCCGACTCTATGGCAGAACGAAATTTTAAAATTTCATTGATTTTATCAATCACGCAATTAAATTTCTTCTGAGCCACTTCTATAAGATATTGAGTCTTTTGAAACACTCCTTTGGCCTGTAGTAAATTTCTTTTATAAACCTCATATAAAATAATAAATTTATTAATTTCACGAGTTTTCTTTAGGGGCCATAAACTACGAATTTCTCTTGAAACAATATCGATTTCAATAACTTTTTGCATCATTTGTGTGCCTTCTTCTATAGCAAGTATAGCCCGTTTTATACCTTCTTCCAATGAATCTTTGGTAGTACTTTGGGCCATTTCTAAATCAACAAAGACTTAAAAAATTTTGAATTTATAATATTCATTTTTAAATTACTTAAGAACTTACTATTACGAACATTTTCTTTTTCACCTTGGGTACCTTGATTATTAAATATAAGAATACCAGCTACCGTAGCTCCTAGTTTCTGTAGGTATTCTAAACGGTGATATCGTTTCTTAAATACGTATTTTTGTAAATCTCCTTTACCCAAGACACTATTTAAACTTTGCCGAGTTTGTTTTAAGAGCTGATTTCGATCGAATTAAAATTATATAATTATTTCAAGTTTTATTGACCTGGAAACTTTTACTTACCACATGATTTTTTGCACACCCTATGTAATAATTTGCAATAATAAACACTTGCATTTTTACATACATTTCTTCCAATTGCTTTGGGTTACTTGTTTCAGGATATTGTAAAACACTATTAATCAATTGTTTTAATTTCTCTTTGAAATCATCATCATATTTTAACTTAACAAAATCCAATTTCAATTCATTGCTTTTCTTAAAAAAATATGACATTTTCATATTACAGATGGTAGCATCTAAGGGATTTGCAAATTTTTGTAATACTTTTTCCAGAAATTGTTCAATTTTGCAGACACTAAGTGCACCAAATTTATCATCTAATTGCAAACCATCATGAGTATCCCGTATTAATAAATGTAATAGATAGTTAGCAAAATATGGATTAATAGATAAAAATCTTTGTGAACATTCTTCTTGGAAATAAGGTATTAGTTCATCTATAGTTATTATTAGTTGATTTTCAGCTGTTTGTCGTCTTTTTAAAGCACGTCTAAAACACTGTTCCATGTTACAAAAGTCTGAATGTTTGGGAAGGCTTTTTGATTTAAATAATTCTTGTGAATCTCCTATAATAACATGTAGTAAGTATTGACTAAAATTGTCTTTGATGCTTGGAAATGCTTTTGAGTATTCTTGCATAAAATTAGATAAAAAGTCGTTGATTATTATAAAAGGATGCATGATGGTGAAATGATGTAAAAACTAGAAAATGTTGGTTTAATTTATAAATAAATATTTCTAAATATTTTCGTTATTGATTTAATATTAAATTAGGGTTTCCTTGACAGCGAGGGTTATAATACTTTTATCAGAGCTGTTCAGTATAAAAATATGCTACATTTACAATAGCTGTATTTTCGATCAAAGCTGTCAACGTTAAGTATTTAAGGAGGGTATCGACTCTAGGAAAAATTTTGTTTTCGAATTTTTTTTATATTTTATTTGGATGGAGATTTCATCAATGCTCCGAAAATTTCAATAAAAAATTTGAAGAAATTAAATTTCTACATGTTTTTTTGTAAAAAATGTGTTAGTTCCAAAGTAATATTCTATGTGGTAAATTTGTGTGTAACACTTTTTGTTGGCATTTTTATTAACTTGTTTTTGTTAGAAATCGTATATCTTATAATAGGGCAGAATAAAAGGGTACAAACTACATCAAAAGATGTAAGAATTGCACGCAGTTTTCAGAGAAAAGCCAATGACGATTCCTTGATGGATGTTGAAGACACGTCATATGAGGCAGGTGCTGATGGCTTAATATAAGTTATAAAAGCAATCAATATATATAAAAATAGGAAAAAAATCCGAAATAAATTAAAAAATGTACAAAATTACAGCATTTTTACAAAATAATATGAGTAACATTATGTGTAATAATATATCTACCATCGTTTTTAAGACTATTAGCTTTAATATATCAAATAGCCATTAACCGATTTATCCCAAATTTGGTGGACATGTAGTAAGCTAGGATATATAACTTTTCTTCATTCACAATTTTTTGAATTTTGCTGTTTTCTTAGCTTAAAATTAACTTTAGACTTCAAACGCGTTTTTCTCACAACCATGAGTTTAAAATCGGCTGCCACTGTAAAGCCAAGATGGGTTAACCGATTTCGATACGCTTTTTTTCTTTCGTAGTCAACAAAAAACTGTAGTCTTGAATTTCAGTCAAATAAATTTTATATTCCCAAGTGAAATGGATTTTATTGCCTTTTTTGGAATTTTCAAGTTTGAGAGGCAACTTTGTTAAAAAAAATAAAAATCGGGCACGATAAGAACTAGTGAATTTATATGGTATTAAGAATCACTTTACATTTTTAATTCCCAATAGTTAATGAAGGCTATACAGTGGCAGCCGTTTTTGCCTTTTTTAAAAAAGGCTAATAATGAAGTGGCAACCCTGGCGATTTTGGTTGGAGAAATTTAAAACTAATATTTTTTAAAAATACTACAATAACATATATTTTAAACAAAAAAAAATATAGTAAAAATATTAGGTGTGTTTCTTTACTTTTTGGGTAAAGTTCGGTAAAATGAGAGTAAGCACAAAATCCTCTCACAAAATGACAAAATTACCCAATAGTACAGGAACGCAAAAAACCACTTTTCTAGCCCAAAAACTTATTTCAAAGAATAATGTTAAACAGTGATGGGACTTGAAGAATTTTGTTTTGTGCCAATTGTGTGACTAAAATGTGCCAAATGGGCCTTTATTGTGCCAAAACTCAATTTTCACTTAGAACCCGTGTTTTCAACTTTCATTTTGTAAATGCATTCTTATGGAATTAATTCTATCTTGAATTCTTATGGACTTAATTATATTTGAATGAATTAAAATTTTCTTTCAATTAAAAGGTAAATGATAAATTAAATTCATCCGATTCTTATTAAAGATTTGGGAATGCAGCCAATGAATGAATTCTTTAGGAATGGTATACATATAAACATTTTCTAAAACTGAATTAATTTTTTCATAAATTAAACTTAAATTAATTCTTTCGAAGCTCTGATATAAATTTATAGCATTTGAATTTTTAAAATTCTATGGATTAAGCACCGTAAGTTGTTCAGTTTTCACATGAAAAAACTGTTATACTCCATATAAAAAAAAAATATTTTTCACGACAATGAGTTTCACGTGAAAATTGTGCAAACTTAGTTTTCACGCAAATTTAATGCACAAGACTATTATTTTTCTGGTGAAAAAGTGTCATTTTGTGTTAATTGTGATTGTGGCTGTGTTATAAAATTAAAATATTGTTAATTTTTTTTAACTTAAATTGCAATTTAAAGCATTTAAAGTCTGAGAGAAATTTGTTCACGTGAAAAACAACTTACGGTGCTTTATTCGGTAATATCTTCGATGCCATTTTTTAGTTTTGCTTTATTCGAAAAGGTATTTTAATACCAATAAATGCTTAGAAACTAAAAATTAATGAATTGTTATTTTTTAAATTCATTTTATATTAAATTTTGTAGATAACCAAAATGTGACAAAATAGTATCGGTTCCCTAGTAAAAATGATTTTTATATAATCATATATGATTTTAATATAATCATTTATGGTTTTATACAATTATAACTTGTCGAGTATTGTGAAACATATACTTTTATATGATTATATCAAAAGATATTTAATTATATAAAATTATATTAACCAGATCCACCATTTTCCGGATCAAATCATGTATGTGTTAATATAATTATATAAAAAATATATTATTTGATCCGAAAAACGGTGGATCTGGTTAATATAATTTTATATAATTAAATATCTTTTGATATAATCATATAAAAATATATGCTTCACAATACTCGACAAGTTATAATTGTATAAAATCATAAATGATTGTATAAAAATCATATATGAATATATAAAAATCATTTTTACTAGGGTTGTGCCATTGTACCAATCAATCTTAGATTGTGCCAAAAATCCCATCACTGATGTGAAAATACGTATAATTTCAGTTTGCAAATCGGCACAAATATACATATTTATTCGCATTTAAAAGTTGGTTTTGATTTTATTCAATTAATTTTAACAAAACACCAAGTTTCTTTTGCTTATTTCTTTATTTAATTACAATTTTTAATTTAATTTCACAATTGTTTTTTGTTTATATTTGCATCAGCTGTTTTACCAAAGTTTACCCGAAGAAAAAGTCTGGGTAAATTTTGCTCTCATTAGCGCTCATTAGCGCTCTCATTTACCCAATTCTCGAGTACGGGAACGCTTTTGGGTAAATTTCGGTAACTCTGGGTAAATTTCGGTAACTTTGGGAACGTACGGGAACACACTGATTGTTATTTGAATTTTTGACAACCGTTTAATGATGCCCCTTAAAATTGTGTTGTTACAGTAATTACCCCTCTTAAAGCAAATAACGTTTAACCGCTTACGGTGGGTTTCATACTGTAGGTTTAACTTTAACTATAAACAAAAGAAAATGTCAAAAAAATGTACACAAAACAACAACACATTTTTGGGTTAACTATTAACTAAAGTTTAAACCTGCAGAATAAGACCCACCGTTAAAGTATAACAAAATTTTTAACAATAAACAAATAACCTAAAGTTAACACTAGAGATTGGCGCGTGAGTGAATTTTGACTCACGCTCACGAAAGAAAAATATTAATCACGCACGACTCACGCACGAACAGTTTTTTATAATCACGCTCACTCACGCTCACGTAATTAATTTTAATTTGAATCACGCTCACGAAGTACTCACGCTCACGAAATACTCACGAAAAATATGAATTTTTTTTTTTATTTTAATTAGTTAAGGAAACTTTCTTTATTGAATATAAGTTTTATTTATTTAGAATTAAAATTAGCTTAACTATAAGAAATTTTGTTAAAAATTTAACTAGTATGCAAGTGATTGTGCAAATATAAATATTACTGACACTTTAGAAAACATATTATTTTCTATTGTTGATCATACACACAAAAAAAAGTCCGTAAAGTCAGCAAAAAATTTTGCTGTGTCAGCAAAATTTAGTCAGGAGCGTGCTTGCAAAAAAGTTGGTAATTTCACTAAAAGTTGTTTGCGAGCTGATTTTTACCAAAAAAAAATTGTAAACTCAGCAAAAGTTTTGCTAACACTTAGTCGATTGCAAATGAAAAAAATTCTTGCTAAAATCACTAAACTTTTTGCTGAATATTAGTAGAAAGAAAAAAACTCAAAAAATTTGAAGAGAAATTTTACTTTAGTTAATTTATTTGCTGAAAATTTAAATATAGAAATTGCGTAGAGTTGTTTTTTTTAAATTATCATTTCCAAGGTTGGTTACCGAAACGAATAACGGTAAGGGTAACGGTAACGGTATCAGATTTCGTTTGTTTAGGTAACGGTAAAGGTAACGGTATTTAAGACTGTTTCGGTAACGGTATACCGTTATCGAAACAGCAATACCGGTACGTACCGGTATTAAAAATGATGTTAAAAACATATAAAAACAAGTAAAAACATGGCATATTTTTAATTTTAAGTACTGAAAATACAGATTTTAATCTATAAATTCAATACTGGTAGTTTTAATAAGTAAAATTATTATCTATAAATTTTTTGTAAAAAAAACACTCAAGATTATAAAATAAAAAATAAAAAAATTGTAATTTTTATATAAAATAATAAATACCGGTAAAATACCGGTAACTACCCATAAAAATAACGGTATCGGTAACAATAACGGTATTTAGAATTTTTTTAGAGGTATCGGTAACGGTAACGGTATTCAATTTGAAACGTAACCAACCTTGATCATTTCCGTTGTCTGTACTAAATCCAGACAAGGTGCGACATCTACATCCTATTTGGTTGTCGTCCACGCTATAAATGCGGTTATCAGCAAAATTTTTGTAGCAAAATAAATTAGTAAAACATTAGTTAAAAATTAGTTTAGTGCTAAAAAAATATAAGTAAAACTTTTGCTGAAAACGGAATTTCAGCAAAAAAATTGCTGCAAACTAGTACACTTGATATAAAAGACGTTTTACTGATTTTTCTACTAACTTATTTTTTTGAGTGTACTTGAATGGATGTCACTACATTGCTAGATCTGTCAAAACAACAGAGTAGTATATTGGAAGATGACAAATTTTTTTGATATTTTAAATGTTTAGAAACGCTCCTAGACGAGAACAAGAAACTCTCATTCAGTTTGCACTTTAACATAACAAATATTTCTAGAAATACTAAAAACGTCGCACCCTGACGATTGCCTTATTCAAGAATAAAATTTGGATAGGGACATGCTTTTAACATATTATTTTTCATAATTTGTTAATTAGGTTTTAGGATTTTAGCGCAATTTATTTCCTTTAATTTAATTTTATAAAATGTTTAATAAACTTTAAAAATTCACCGTAAATCTTTAAATGTTATTCCAAATTTTTGTAGAGGAAGAAAATTTTTCAATGTTTTGTACAAGAAGTCGATTTCTTCTTTACGTAAGAATTCTGGCAGAAGTAGAAAACATCCGTTCGCTAGTACCTGAACTGACTTTAATACACATTATTTGAAGGAGGGGAAGGAAGATCTCTGGAATTTTTCCAAAATTGTAAAGTATCGCAATCTGGTTGAATATAATCACTCAAACTCACGCACAAAAATTTACTCACGAACATTTTTTTTAACTCACGCTCAGGCACGACTCACGTGAGTGCTATCATTTTAACTCACGATCACGCATGATTCACGCGTGACATGAAAATTTCGTGTCAGGCGCCCATCTCTAGTGCTCATGCATAATAATTTGAAATCCTTATTACATGTTTATAAAATGAAATTTGTATGAAAAAAAGTTTATGTCACTTATAAATTTTAAAAGTGGTTATGCATATGTGACCATATGTTTCTTTTACATAAATTTGAAGTTTTTACACAATTTTTTAAATAAAAAATTCCCAAAAGGGCAAAAAATTTGGGATCCCGAAAAATCCGATCCGTCCTGGGATCCCGTTTTTTAATTTTGAAATCCCGAATCCCGTGATTTTAAAAAACTAATCCCGATTGGTATCCCTAATCACAACACAACCTTCTTCTACGACTCACGGCGAACTCGGGGTCAATAAAGTGTTCTGAAATTAAAGTTTTATAAAATTCAGAAATTGGAATTAATCGGTTTGGCAACTCAAGCATTCACATAATGCCCTAAATTCTTTTCACTCATTTTTGAATTTGTAGATGTTCTCAATTTGTTGTTTAAGTTTATCTAGTGTTATCAAATATTTTACCTATTTTCAACCGCGGTTTTCAAGTACATGTATACTTTAAAACCCGCATTTTTTTAAAACTGGATTTTGTTTTTTTTTATTCAAAATCCGGTTTGAATAACTGGGGTTTCCCGATTTTTATTAATTGCTTTCTATTGCTAATGTAGGAAAATTTACTTTCGTAAATTTGGATTGAGTAAATTTTTGTATAACATTTAATATTATTATACATGTTACCATTTAAAATTGAGAAAACACTTTTTGAAAGTGTAGAAGTTATTCCAAAAAAGCTTTTTTTCTCTGTAATTTTCGGCTTAAAGAATAGCTGTGTTCGAGTACTCAACATTGGGATCCCGCGGGATCCCAATTTTACCAAAAAGCGTTTTCTTACTACACAATTGGGTAAATGAGAGCTGTCATGAGAGCGTAATGTTCTTGTTCTTCTTGCACGAAAAAGCCCAGACTTTTTTTTCGTGTAAATTTGGGTAAATGGTTTTTATCAGCTGTTATATCATCAGTTGGTTCAACTAGTTCAATTGAACTATTCACTAATTTGAACCAAAGACCTAGTTCACAACTAATAGCTCTTTTTGTTTAATCGCTCATTTCATTCATTCAGAAAATATGTTTATCATTTACAAAAATTAGCATAATAGTTGCAAAAGCCTATCGGTGATGTTACAACTCCATAAAATTACCGACAATTTTTTGAAGACGCTTGTTTAAATATGTTAAAGAGATAAATATGTAAATAAATCGAAGCTTTTGTTTAATATTAAAATCATTTCCAAATTAAATAAACTATGTATTCCTTTTTGTAAATAGAAATGCCTAAAAAGGAAATTTTTGATTTAAAAAGGGGTTTAACTAGACAAGCTATCTAGATTTTTGCAACAAATTGAACAAGAACTAAACAGAACGCTCACCAAAACGAACTATAATGCACAAATCTATTGACGTTTGTTTTTCGGGCTTCAAATATGGGTTTTCGCGTTCGTTTACTTTTGTGCATTTTTGTCATTTCGTGAGAGTATTTCTTGTTAACTCTCATTTTACCCAAAAAGTAAAGAAACATACCTAATATTTGATAATGCCGAATTATTTGAGATAGAAAACCGGGTTCAAGAATAACTTGAAAGCAGCCCATTTTAAAAGCCAGTTAAAAAAACGGAATAAATAGCCAAAACCCGGTTTATCGAATAATTCGGAAACTGGTTTTGACAACTCTAATGTTACCCCTATTTTTCTTTATAGATGCTTATGTAATTCCGTATATTAAAGGTGTTTCATCTATTTCCCTACGTAACAATTATCTGTTTGTGGGTACCCAAAATGGACATCTTCAATTGTATGATCGTGCTGGAAATTCCTCCTTTAACTATGAATTGAAAACTAATTTAGAATTATCACCACGTTACATAACACAAATATCTTGGAGTCCTATAGCCACAAACAAATTGGCAGTGGTAGCTAATGCTAACAATATACATATTTTAGAGTTTAATCATGAAACGGGAGTTTTACAAGTAAAACACAAGATGAAGGTAAATGTACCAAAGGCAGCACATCCATGTGTTAAATGGAGTAATCGTAATGAAAGTTATTTCCTAACCTGTGGATTCGATGGTGCTATACGTGTTTGGGATTTAACAAAGGAAAAAAATCCCGAACATTTTGTAAAAACTTATCATTGTCCCATGACTTGTGGTCTTTTTTTGCCTACCGATGAAGAGGTGATTGTATGTTCGGGTAAAAGTGCTACATTAGAATTTATCGATATGCGTTTGGAAAAATCCGAAAGTAATTCGGGAAAATCTAAGCGACCGCATCCTCGCACTTTGGATACTGTGTCGTGGGCTACAAAAGCTCTTACCCGATATGATATTAAATCTATGGCTAACGATAAGAAAACTAATCTTCGCATAACAAAAACTCCAGAAAATAATGTTGATATATTAGAAACTACTGTCATGCAGAGTACTAGCAAAAATATCGAAAATTGTATTACAAATAGTGAGGAGGTATCAACATTGCTTGAAAAATTGCATTTACCGAAAACAGAAGGAACATTAAATGATTCTTCTATTTATATGAAGGTCTGTAATAACATCATTTTGTTTATATCTTTTTGTTAATAATGTGTTGCGGATTTTCCTTTTACAGAACCCATCAACTTTATTGTATCTAACCACTAAAGAAATTAATAAAGATGCTTTGGAATTAATGTATAACATCTGTACAATATCTCCTAAAAAATTGAATGAAAATAAATCTTTGTGTGCTAAATTATATGGTTCAAAAGCAGAAGCTAATGAATTGTTGGCAGCAGAATGTAAGTATAAAAATTTTTTAGCTTTTTTAACTTGAAGCCAGATTCACAATGTTGTACTCCACTCTGCAGAGTGGATTTTGTTCCTTTCTTTTTCGCACATATTTTTTGTATCATGCCATCTGTATTTTAGTACACTCCACTCTGCAGAGGTGAGTACTCTATCATTGTGAATATGGCTTTAACCAAAATATAAAACAACATTTTTGTGATATTTTTCTATTTGAAGATATTTTTTGTATCAAAAAATCTTAGTACTGGTTAATGAATTACGAAAATACTCTAAACCAGCGGTTTCCACTAAGTTTTGCTTCACGGACCCTTGAGACATTTCTACTAGCTCACGGACCCCCAAAGCAGTGTTGAGCGAGAGGTACTTTATAAATTATGGGGCAAAATTAATAAAAGCACCTGCTTATTTTAAATGATGGCCAATTTTAAGCAGGAATAAGGAAAAAACATTTTTCAAATCAATATTTTGTTACATAATGTTTTTTGTCGGATCTCTTCGCGGACCCCCTGGAATGAATTCTGCTACGGACCCCCATTTGGGAACCGTTGCTCTAAACGAAAGCAAAGTAACGAAATTTTTTTTTATTTTCCCATGTATTTTTGACGAAAGTGATTGTCAATTTCTTTCGTTCCCAGCAAAATCTTTCTTTACCAAATAAGTGGTTATATAATAGAAATTCATAGCTCCGCACAACTTATTTTTTGGCGTCTAAGCTCATTATTTTTGTTTGACGTGGTCGTTTTTATAAGTAGTCACGCTTACCCGCTCGCTTACGAAAAAATGAGAAGTAAGTAATGATATTTTGAATAATAAGTGGTTACACACCTGCTTACAAAAAGTTGAATTATAAGTGGTTATCCGATTGCTTACTTGATTCTTAAAAATAAGGAGTTACACAAATACTATTAGCTTAAAGAAATACATTCACAAAAATTTAAGTTTTTCAAGTGTGTGATTTTAGGACTCGTCATAAAAATTTAAATATAAAACATATATACATATGTGACAGCGCATAGAGAAAGGGACCTAAGGGTAAAAAAATCAATTTTTTTTTTTTGTGGACAACATCTGAGCATCGAATGAGACCGATCCCATGCTCTCCTGACCTTAGGTCCCTTTCTATCCTTAGGTCCCTTTCTATTTTGCGCGTCACATATAATAAATAAAAATGTATAAAATTTAACTGTAAACAGTACTTATTTAAACTATTACGAGTAAGTCATTATTTTATATTTAAAAACAATTACTACAATAGGGCGTTATTAGGAAGTCATTATTTTATATTATAAAATAATGCAAAATATAATGATATATCGTTTTTGGTAATGCAGATAGTAATGAGGTGTCATTACCAATATTTTGCTGGGTTAAGACTATTTTCGTAATAAGATAAACCTTAAGCTCTGAAGACTTTTTGTATAGGAAGTTATCAGATATTAAGGACATTTTTAATAGAAAAATTTTTAGATTTAATAATAAACCACTCGAACCGATGACAAACCGAAGTATTTTAAAATCTGACATATTTCTCAAAGACATTTTGATCAAGAAAAATTATTTTAATCAAAGGTGGAAAAGGTTATTAAGAAAAATGTGTGTTACATTTTTTAACGGCGCACTTATACAATTTTATTTAAAAAATAGCTGCAAATTTAAAAATAGCAAATTTCTGCAATTAATTTAATACCACGTGATTTCACAAATCCACTCTGATAAAAAAGTTTCTGAGCTCTATTTTTACTTTTAGCTTTTTACTTTTGATTTAACGTTTGCATTTGAAACCACCAAAAAGACAGACATAAGTGTTCTGTAAAAGCTTAAATATTTGTTACAATGCTAGAGAAGACAATTCTTGTAAAAAAATTTTTGTGAAAAAATGCCGGAAGTATGCAGAAAATGTAACGGTTCAAGGTGCGCTCGTTTCGTGTTACACCACTTTTCCCTAACTCTTTTTTACCAGCACTATTCTGAAGAGTTGTATCACTGAAAAAACATCTACTTTTTTAAGTAATACTTTTTCTCTACATTCAAAGTAAGAGAGCTATGTACACAATCATAGTTTTATACTGACAATTTGGTAAATATACCATGGTAGCGGATCTTTCTTATGATACACACATATTGAATTTATTGATGGAAATGCGAATTTTTGAATGAAGAACACCAAAATAAAAGCAGTGCAAATTTGGCATTCCTATCAATGAATTCAACACATTTACGTGAGGAAATATCCGATACCTTTGTAAACTTAACAAATTTTCAGTAGAAAACTTTGCATGTGCGTCAAGTATCTATATATTGTTGTAGGTGTATTCTTTTATTTTTGCAAAAAGTCGTGCTGTTTGATTGATTCGAATTTTTGGCAAAGAAGAATTTTTTGACCTTGAGGAGTTATTTATAAAATATTTTCAGATCCTAAGCCTCATTTTCACAATGTCCCGTTTTCTACTAACTGAGACTTTAGCTGACACATTAGTTTTTATTTCCCATATAAAATTTGAATTTAAATCTTGACTAGATATTAACTGGACATTCGGTAATCGCACCTAAGTATTTTTTGTTGTTTAAATGTCTCAAATTTACTATTGTTATTTTTTATTTAACAGTAAAAAATCATCAAAATAGTGAAACCAAAGGAATCTCAAGTTTATTTATGCCGCAATTGAATGCCAATCTAAAGGATGAAATACTCAAATGTGTTCAAACGAAAAAACTTTGTGAATGGCATGTTTCATTGGCGCCTAGCATTTCATATGGGTACACAAATTCACTAAATTTCCACATAAAAATTCCCTAACATGTTGCAAATCTTTTTTATTCCAAGTTTCTGGCAGAAATGTTGCAAAGCCTATGCCGAACAACTTCTTGAACAAGGTTATGCCCTACAAGCTGCAGTTTATATACTGGCAATTCATCAACAACGAGATGCTATTGAAATGTTAACGGAAAAGAAATATTTCAAAGAGGCCTTACTAATAGCTCGTATTTATCTACAAGCAGATGATCCTCTCAGTAATGATGTTACCGAAAAATGGATAACCCATTTGCATGAGCAGGGTAATCTAACAGGAGCCGCTTTATTGTAAGTTCTAAAATGTCAGTAATTATAATTTTTTCTTATTTTAAATTGGTTCTTCTTAAATCTTCTAGGTGTTTATTAACAAATCAAAGCAATCGTGCCTATGAATGTTTGGCTAAAATACGTAATACCTCTCCGGAAATTGAGCGAGTAGTTCTTGTTTTAAAAAAAGATAATTTGCCATTATAAATACGTATCATTAGGTTTATATCAATACATTATTTCTGTGAATCCCAATAATCTTATAATGCATTCAAACCAGTATTCACATAACAGTTGAATTTAATTGTTTTTTTTTCATAAATTTAATTTTGAATTTATTTTTTGTTTATTATATTTTATTTTGTATACTAGCTATTTTGATTTTTTTACTATTTTTTATAAGAGCATATTAAATGAAATGAATTCTTTTATAAAAAAAAATATTCCATAAAATGCTGTTTGTTTACTTGAGGGCAATTCACATGCTGAACACTAGAGCGTACCCCAAAAATAAGTTCGCCTTACACCCTCCAATATGAAGTATTTTTGCAAGGCAATTTAAAAAAAAAAAAAAAAATTTTCCCGAACGTAGGGGTCGCCTTTTTCAATTTTTCATTATAGCTTCGGCATTTAAAGTCGGATTTTAAAGTGTGATATATCGATTTTTTTTGCCTCGAGGAGACCAGTGTTTTGTTTTCCTAGTCGATATTCATTAATCGTCATTTTCTTGAAAACTAAAAGGAGCTTGGCACTGAAAACCATTTTTTTGGATGCTCTATAAATTTCCTTTCGTTTAAATCTAATTTTTATACAGCGCACCAAATTTCATTAAAATATCTTAATATTTGCGACCTGCAGTTTGTAACCAAGCCAATTTTGGGGGGACCCTTATATGGGCACTAGTTCTAAACATGGACCGATGTTCACCAAAATCAATAGGCTTCGTCCTTGGGCCAACATAGGTCTATGTACCAAATTTCATCAAAATAGCTTAATATTTGCGACCTGCAGCGTATAAACAATATAATTTTGGGAGGACCCTTATATGGGCACTAGTTCTAAACATGGACCGATGTTCACCAAAATCAATAGGCTTCGTCCTTGGGCCAACATAGGTCTATGTACCAAATTTCATCAAAATATCATAATATTTGCGACCTGCAGCGTATAAACAGTATAATTTTGGTAGGACCCTAATATGGGCACTAGGTCTAAACATGGACCGATGTTCACCAAAATCAATAGGCTGCGTTATTGGCCCAATGTAGGTCTGTGTACCAAATTTCATCAAAATATCTTAATATTTACGACCTGCAGCGTATAAACAGTATAATTTTGATAGGACCCTTATATGGGCACTAGGTCTAAACATGGACCGATGTTCACCAAAATCAATAGGCTGCATTATTGGGCCAATATAGGTCTGTGTACCAAATTTCATCAAAATGTCTTAATATTTACGACCTGCAGCATATAAACAGTATAATTTTGGTAGGACCCTTATATGGGCACTAGGTCTAAACAAGGACCGATGTTCACCAAAATCAATAGGCTGCGTTATTGGGCCAATATAGGTCTGTGTACCAAATTTCGTCAAAATATCTTAATATTTACGAACTGCAGTGTATAAACAGTATAATTTTGGTAGGACCCTTATATGGGCACTAGGTCTAAACATGGACCGATGTTCAAAAAAATCAAACTTGTTCGTCCTTGGGCCAACATAGGTCTGCGTACCAAATTTCATCAAAATATCTTAATAGTTGCGACCTGTAGAGTGCGCACAAGATTGCATGGACAGACAGACAGACGGACGGACAGACGGACATCGTTAAATCGAAATAAAAAAAAATTCTGAACCGATCGGTATACTATAAGGTGGGTCTACGACCAATATTTTTGGGTGTTACAAACATCAGCACAAACTTATAATACCCTGACCACATAGTGGTGTAGGGTATAAAAAATAATTTCGTTATAAACAAAAAATGGTAATTTTACATCGCATAAGAAATTGTGAAAGATATGCCTCTATTGGAAAATATTTTAAACTTGGAGAATCTTCAATAAGCGCAATTAAAATGAATGAGTCCCATACAAGAAAATCTGTTATTTTTGGCTCACAACTGAGTTTAATATTGTCATCGAATTCTCGGTAATATGATTGTATTCTCATTAATACACAAGTGTGGACATATGTGGATGCATGTATGTAGATTTATGTATCCATGTATGGAAAAGCATTCATGTTTATGATCATGCTTAAACATACATTAAATAAGGTGACCAGATGTTGAAAAAGAAAAAAGATGACATTAAAAAAAAAGGAAAAAATTTATTTGAATTCAACATTTTTTTACAGAAAAATTTACATTCACATATGTAAATATGTAAAATTAGTTAAAAAAACAAAAAAAATTACTTATAAATATATCAAGTTAGTTACAAAAAACAATTAAACTTAAAAAATAGGATAATAGAACTAAATGTTTGCAATGTATCAACGCTGTACCAAAGGCTTAAAAGGATTAATTCTTAATTCACTTTATAAAAATTAATGTAATTTGAGTTAAATTTCATTCCGTAATAGCATTCTTATGGAATTAATTCCATAGCTTCATTCACAAAAGTTTTAAATTATATGAATTAATTCTATTTTTATTGAATTCTAACTGAATGAAACCAAATTTACTTGAATTCATTTAGTGAAAAGGTGAATGAAAAATGATTTTTTTTCATTCATTTAGCCAATTGAAGAACTTAAATTTACAACTACTTGCTGAAATATTAGCATAATTCAAATTAAAACGAGTAAAAAGGTTAAAGTCGGGCATGCCGACTATACAATACCCTACACCAGTCTGGTGTATTGTTTGGATCCGAAATTCGAATGGGTTAAAATGGGGCTTGTGTCAAAATTTTCTATAATGTGAGTCAGCGCACCAAATTTCATTAAAATATCTTAATATTTGCGACCCGCAGTTTGTAACCAAGCCAATTTTGGGGGGACCCTTATATGGGCACTAGTTCTAAACATGGACCGATGTTCACCAAAATCAATAGGCTTCGTCCTTGGGCCAACATAGGTCTATGTACCAAATTTCATCAAAATATCTTAATATCTGCGACCTGCAGCGTATAAACAATATAATTTTGGTGGGACCCTTATATGGGCACTAGGTCTAAACATGGACCGATGTTCACCAAAATCAATAGGCTGCGTTATTGGGCCAACATAGGTCTGTGTACCAAATTTCATCAAAATATCTTAATATTTGCGACCTGCAGCGTATAAACAGTATAATTTTGGTAGGACCCTTATATGGGCACTAGGTTTAAACATGGACCGATATTCACCAAAATCAATAGGCTACGTTATTGGGCTAACATAGGTCTGCGTACCAAATTTCGTCAAAATATCTTAATATTTACGACCTGCAGCGTATAAACAATATAATTTTGGTAGGACCCTTATATGGGCACTAGGTCTAAACATGGACCGATGTTCACCAAAATCGTCCTTGGGCCAACATAGGTCTGCGTACCAAATTTCATCAAAATATCTTAATATTTGCGACCTGTAGAGTGCACACAAGATTGCATGGACAGTAGGGTTTATGTCCCGGGAATTCCCGGGACGGGATTCCCGGAAATCCCGCCCTTTTTTCAATCCCGCAATCCCGGGAATTTAGTGCGGGATTTCCCGGGATTTTTTTTATTCTTTTACAGAAGTTTTAGCTAGAATATTAAAATTTTGGAAGCTTTATTTCAATTAAAAACATTGATTGTTTTAAAAATAATTTAAATAAAAAATATTTAAAATTAAAAAATGCGATTTAAAATTTAATAATATAATATATAATATAAAAAAAATATTATTTAGGCCGAATTTTTTGGGTTTAGTTAAACCGAAAACAAATTAGACATTATCAAGTTTAAATACCAACAAAAATACTCGTACCTCGGAAATTTTATATTTTTTAATGATGGTTTTGTTCAAATAAAGTATTTCAGCTCCAAATACCTCCAAAATAAACTCGGCATTAAAATTAAAAAAAATTATAATATTTTCGTATTTTCAATTGATGTAAGTGTTTTAAATTTTTATTACCTACTTCAAATAATTTCATTTAAATTTCAATTGTTATTATTTTATATCAGTTGTATTGTTCAAAATTTATGTTTTTGTTAGATTAAATATTATTGACATTTGGTGATGTGATATTTTTAGTATTGTTTGGCTTTAGGTCATAAATTTTTAAAAAATAAAAATCCAAATATTTTGTATTTTATTTTTCAATATTTTATTTTTTAATTTTCTTCCGATATTTCGATTTGCATCGCAAATCATCCTCTGGGATATTTAAAAAATAAAATATTTTAAAAAATATATTTTTGAACGGGACTGAGTTGAAAACTTCTCGCTGCACTTAAAGCTTACTATTATTTTTAAAATAATGCATCAGATGCTTTTTCAAAATATTTTGGATGTTAATTTAAAAAAAATGCAACAATGAAAATTAAATATTTTTTTAAGTAGTTGTGCCATAAAAAAGTTCTATTCAAAAAATACCAATTAAAGTTAAAAAACTATTTAATAATATTTTAGTGTCTATTTTTATAAAAAGATTTAGACGGTTAGCCTAAAAATTTGTGTGAAAAATACTCACTTTTAAACTTTTTAATAAAAATAGACGAATACTTCTGAAAATCCGCATAGAAATAAAATATCTAGAAATATAAATTTTTGGATTCCTTATTTAAACCAAAAATCGATCTTAGTTCTGATTCTAAAGCTGGTCCGATACAAATTTGCACCCATTAATAATTCCATTATATCCTGAAAGAATTTATGATTCAATTTGTTTAACCGTTTAAACCCGAATTAATATTTAATTAATGTATTTCTAAGAGTTGTTTTAAAATTAAGACGGCCTTCCATACAAATATATTACCTGCATATTAGTTCGCTATTTAAACTGTTAAACGAATTGATCTCGAAAAAGTGAAGGATATGGATATTTTAGTAAGCCCTTATTTCAGAATATATTAGTAGATTTTCTCATGACTGCAACCAAAAGATGAACTTTGTCGTAAGTTTTTTTTTAATAGATATCAAGTTTTTCAAGTAAACATACGCCGGATATATTCATTTTCTAACGAGCGGGAATTCCCGGGATCCCGGGAAATTCAGAAAAAAATCCCGCTGTCCCGGGAAATGAAAAAGTCCGGGAAAAGAAAAACCCTAATGGACAGACAGACAGACGGACGGACGGACATCGTTAAATCGAAATAAAAAAAAATTCTGAGCCGATCGGTATACTATAAGGTGGGTCTACGACCAATATTTTTTGGTGTTACAAACATCAGCACAAACTTATAATACCCTGACCACATAGTGGTGTAGGGTATAAATATTAAAATTCATCTTACATAAATAAATAGTATTGTATCCTTTATTATAGCTTGTGTGCTTTGGTTTTGATTATATGCTAGTTTCAAACTACACTGAACATAGGCGTACGTAGACCATTTTTCTGGGGTGGGCAAGGGCCCCATTTATGTTTGGCTGTTTATTTGCCCATTCTCAGACCCTTAATCTTAAAAACACTTTCGACATTATGCATGCGATTTTTTCATACAAAAAAAAAAAGACTTAAAAATAACTCCCTTCCTTTTGATAAAATTTTCAAATGTTTTTATAGAAAAGTCTGAAAAATGCAACCTTTTTTCTGAAGAAAACCTCATGCAGGGAATGTATACGCTCAGAATATTATAAAATTTTGATATTTGATGGAGAAAAGAAATCTAAGATCAACCTGTCTCATATTTTCTTCCACCTCTGACGAACCTATTCTTACCCCATATTTTGACCACTTAAATTACCGAGGTGATCAAAAACTGACATTTTCCTCGTAGAATTTTTGTTTCTACAACATATTACATACATACATATGTTAAATTTACAGTTTTACAATTTTTTTTTAGTAAATATTTCTGCTTATTTAACATTATAGACTGCTATTTGCATATAACTGAATTTAGCTTAAAAATAACAAAATATTATAGATACATATAACAGTTTGTTTTTGCTATTTTTAGTCTACTAATATATAGCAAAATTTTCTATAGATTTTACAATACAATTTGTCATTTCCAATTAACTAAAAGTTAACTTAAATATTACTAAAATTCTACAAATTTAACAGTATTATTTTTGCTGTTCTTATTTTAATAGTATTTAGCAAAAAAAAAAAAAACAGTTCTTTCTGGAGCATCATTTTAAACTAATTCTTAGTTGCTTTTTCTGCTATTTTTTCAGATTTATTTCTATGAGTGTAATATTAACTAATTATTCCTTTAAAAAACTATTAAATCCAAGAAATTTTTCTGTTATAGCCAGAACTAAGATCGATTTGTTTCTTAAATATTTCTTAAATAAGAATTTTTAAACAACATTTCTTATTTAAGAAATATTCAAGACAAAAATCGATATTAGTTCTGGCTGTAAAACTGACCCTTAGATTCCAACAAATTATATTTCTAGGAAACTAGAAGACATTTTCCCAATCAAAAACACAGGATTAACTGATATTTAAAAAAAATATTCATAGAAAAGAATTATAGACAGATTTTTCTAAAATTCTGGGGTGGGCAAAAAGCAGTCTAGGGTGGGCTTTGCCCACCCCAGACCGGCCTAAGTCCGCCAATGACACTGCACTAAGTGAATGATAATAAAATTTCTTCATTCAATTAGTAAAATGGTGAATGAACATGCGATTTGAATGATTCAAGTTGGGAATTCATTCAATACTTGTTAAAGCTTTGGGAATGAAGCTTATGAATGAATTCTTTACGAATGGTTTAACGGAGTGGTATATGAACATTTCTAAATTCGGAATTCAATTTTTCGTGATTTAAGCTTAAATTGAATTAAGTCCTTCGAAGCTCTGCCCTGAAGGGTAGAGGGGGGGGATTCTTTACCAGTGAGGCACATACACTAACGCATACGCAGACAGACGTGTTTTTGTGTTTTTTGGGGTGCCAAAAAAATAATTGAAAGCAACTACATTTTGCAATTACTTCCTCAAATCGTGTGATAAAAAAATAATTTTTCATTATGTTAGACCTATGATCCTAAGCTTTCAGAAAATAATAATTTGATTTTAATAAATGCTTAAAAAGTGTGAAAAAATATTAATTTTATGTTAGTGCCTGCCTCTGGGGCACAATCATCAGATGGCCCCTGGAGCTACGAACAGTTGGTGCTTCCCTGCCTAAAATGCTCTATAAGACTTTTCTATATTTCGGGCAGTTACCCCGATTTGGGTTACTTTGGAAATCATAAAAAAGTAATAGAAAATATGCAAATAATTAGCATAAAAATCATAGAAATTAAAGCCAAGATATGTAGATCTTCAATTTGAAAGTCATTTTTGAAAAATAATTAGGGGTTAAGAAATCACGGTGCTTTGAAAAAAAAAAGTGGCGAAGGATCCCCCCTCTACCCTACTCATAAAGCTTACAGGAGCCCATACACGACACTGCATGTCGTCCAACTTGGTGGATGGACGTGTGCATTTTGTTTTTGTAATGGTCGTCAAACTAGCCCATATACGATCAAAATAGCATTTTCATCCAACAAATTGTACAGCATGCAGTATCGTGTATGCCCCTTACGAAAAGAAAATAAGTGCTAAAATTTATTTTCAAAAGCGAACGTTAAGTAAGAGTTTGAACAGAACAAGCACGGCACGACATTTTTCATACGATTTCACAGAAAAAACCGGTGCTCGCACCGGCGTGAAGTAACATTTGTTGTAATTTTTAAAGGAAACCGTCCCTCGTGACGTGCTTGTACTGTTCATTAGAGCGTACCCCCTTACAGGCAAAAAAAGTGCCCCGTAAACCCTCCAATATGAAGTATTTTTGCAAGGAGGTTTCAAAAATTTTTTTTTATTTTTTGCCGAACGTAGGTACGTCTACTGTTCATACTATAAGATCAATAATAAAAAATATAATACTTTTAAAAATAAAGATGACTGATTACGAAAAAGATGACAGAAAGAGGACACAAATTTTATAGATGACAGCGAGTGAAAATAGATGATTGTCCTCCAAAAAAGATGACGTATGGTCACATTACATTAAACCTGTATGAATCCATATATGTAGATTTCTAGCCGGGGTATTATTTTTTATCATGGATGGTAACCGAAACTAATGCGGTTATCTTTAGGGTAACGCTACTTCAGATTATTTCGGTAACGGTATTTTAAGGGTAACGCTATTTCATTTATTTCGGTATCGGGTTTTTACAGATAACGGTATTTGAGTTATTTCGGTAACGGTATTTTAAGGGTAACGGTAGTCAGTTATTTCTGTGCATACCGCATTTTTAGTTGCAAAAACAAACTAAAATAAAAACAAAGTAAATTATTTTATTTTTATTTTATTTTATTTAAGTCTATGGATTTTTCCTTACAGACTAGTTACAGAGAATTATACCCAGATGTAGAATAATAATAAAATACAACATATAAAATATTAAAATTAAAGATTTTATCTTAAATTGTTCAAATGTAGTATAATATCCCTTTTTATGATGTGCAAGCTTTTGTTAAAATCAATGTAGGGGTATAGCATGTTGAATTCATCACAAATACGACGAAATGGATCAAAATTGGAGTAGTTTGTAACATAATATTTTATACTGAGGAAATCAATATATCTTGATGAACGAAATGGAATAAATATGTTTATTTTGCTGAGCAGGAATTCAGAGTTGACATCACCATTGATCAAATTAAACAAAAAAGTAACATTCAGCATGCGTCTGCGACTTTTTAGAGTAGGTAATTTTATAAGATGCAAGGCGATTTTCATAAGCGGGAAGTTCTGCATTAGCAGCCCACCCAAGACCACGAAGGCAGAATAATAAAAATTGTTTTTGTACGGATTCAATAGAGTTTGAATGAACAATATACTGCGGATCCCAAACAACTGACCCATATTCAAGAATTGGCCTAACTAAAGTAGTATAAAGCTGTTTCGTAGTATAAGGATCAGAAAATTCTTTGGCCCAACGTTTAATAAATCCTAAGACACCTTTTGCCTTATTAACTGTTAATGAAATGTGAGATTTGAAGTTTAACTGCTTATCCAATAGAATACCAAGATCATTAAACGAGTCCACTCGTTCCAGGTCAGCATTGTTCATTGTATAAGAGCCATTAATGGGAATTGATCTTGTAAAAATCATGTATTTACATTTGTTAACATTGAGATCCATCAAATTTGTATTGCACCAGGAAGTAAAATAATTAATATCATTTTGCAAAAGTACTTGATCAGTGGTATTATTAAATGAAATAAATAGTTTAACATCGTCTGCATACATTAAAATGTTAGAGTGTTGAATAGCAGAAGGGAGATCATTTATAAAGAGAGTGAATAACAGAGGTCCTAGATGACTACCTTGTGGAACTCCAGATGTTACGTTTATCATACTGGAAAAAGTATTTCGAAATTTGACACATTGTTGACGATCATTAAGGTACGAGCTAATCCAGCTCAAAAGCGTAGCACTAAAGCCTATTCGGCCAAGTTTGAACAAAAGAAGATCATGGTTTACTTTATCAAACGCCTTACTGAAATCCGTATATATAACATCAGTTTGTTTTCTGTTGAGAAAACCTTCATTAACAATGGTTGTAAGCTCTAATAAATTTGTTACAGTAGAACGGGATTTGCAGAATCCATGTTGTTTTGAAGATAAAATAGAAGAGGCTTGGTGTGACATCACATCATATACAAGTTTTTCAAATAATTTTGGAATAGTACTTAATTTAGCGATACCTCTATAATTCGAAATATCCGATTTAGAGCCAGATTTAAACAGTGGAGTAATAAATGATTGTTTCCAAACGGCCGGAAAATACCCCAATTTAAGGGATTTGTTAAAAAGATAAGTCAGAGGGATACATAACAGATGTGAACATCGCTTCAAAATACAGCTCGGAACTCCATCTAGACCCGCAGTAAAAGCCATTTTCAATTTGGTTAATTGGCTTCGGACTGTTATTTCATTGATGGGTGGAATAATAATCATTGATGATTCAGGAATTGAATATGGATATTGATTAGGATTAGTAAACGTTGAAGAGGAATAAGTGGATGCAAAAAAGTCAGCAAACATATTACTTATGGACAAATCATCTGTAGACTCAGAATCACCAAACTTCATATTAGACGGAAAGTCAAATGAACGTCTTTTGGAGTTCACAAATTTATAAAATGATTTTGGATCACTTTTTAGATTGTTCTTAATTTTAATTAGATAGTTTTTATAGGCATTTTGATTTGCCATATTAAATTCGGATCTTGATACTGAGTATTTCATGTAATCTGTAGACGTTCCATTTTTCTTATAATTTTTAAACATTTTATTTTTCTTATTTTTTAGACGTGTAAGATATTTCGTATACCAAGGAGGACCAATAGATTTAGAAGGCATCATTTTAGGTACAGACGTTTCAAAACATTCATATAAAATTTGATAAAATTTATTCAGACACAAGTCAAAATCATTATTATAACGAGACAGCACGTCGATCCAGTCAATTCGAGACAGCTGACGATAAAGTTCTTCATAATTTGTTCTATTAAAACTAAAAACTTTTTTCTTTTGCGTATTATTACCAAGCGTAGGATAGGAGGAAGAGCAGGTTATTTCAACTTTGGGATGATATCTGTCTTCAGGAATTGAAATTGGAGAATGGCGCGTGACACAAAACTCTGATGGCTCATTTACAAAAATAAGATCCAGTAGTTTACGATTAGAGTTAGTAACAGGATTAATTTGGAAAAGGCAGTTACTAGATAAGCCATCAATAAAATCAGCTGATGAGCTAGATGAACGAGAAGAAATCAAATAGTTGGAATCTGGGATCTCTTCCCAAAATATTGAAGGCATATTAAAATCACCAACATACATAACCAAGTCCGAAGATTTAATTTTTTTTAAAATGAAATCATATAAATTAATTTTTAATCAACTTAATTTATATGAAATACTCAATAATCACATGCAATTACCAAGAGCAGAGAATTAAAAATAACGGTAATGGTATTTTAAAGATAACGGCATTTCGTTTATTTCGGTAACGGTATTTTAGGGATAACGGTATTTTGATCATTTTGGTAACGGTATTTTAAGGGTAACATTTTTGAATCGATAACGGTATTTTAGCGGTATTGCCTGCCAACCCTGTTTTTTTTATAGATTTTTTGTTTTTTTTTTTTGGTACATATGTATGTATGTACTGTATAAATGCAAATGTTATTTTGTGTTAAATAGAAAAAATCCCCAGAAGAAGTCGACAAAAAATCGACGAAACGTCGGGAAAAATTGTATTAAATGAATTTTTAATCACATGATTGACCTTTAGGCCTTATTAGCTAAAAATTAAACCTAAAAAAGTAAAAATAAATGAATAATTTTTTATTCTATAGATTTTTTTATGCGATTTTAATTCAATTTCCCCACCTTATTTTAAAGTTATGCGGTTTTTGAAATATTCAGAACGTATCTTATATTTTTGTATGGAAGTAGAGTTCTTTTTTATGCGGTTTTTCTGGAACGCATCTAGCGCATAAAAAAAGACTTAAGTGTATATTGATTCCTAAGGAGCATAGGGCCAAATATTAGTAGTCTAAAAATATCAAAACAAAATTGTTATACATATCTACAAATTTTTTATTTTTAAACTAAATTTAGTTGAATGCAAATAGCAGTCTATCCTTCTAAAATCAGCAGAAATATTTGTTAAAAAAATTGTAAATTGCTGTTTTCATAAGGCTCGATCAATTTTTATTTGCATTTAAAAAAATATCGAAAAAGAACTTCCGAAATTTTAATTTTTTTTTTGTGATTTTTTAGGCTACTAATTATTAACCAAATTTTTTTTGCTGATTTTAGTTGATTAAATTGTTATTTTCTATTAATAAAAAATTAACTCAAATATAACTAAAAGTCGGTATATTTGTTTTATTTTGTGCTGTTCCCATATTACTAATATATAGCAAAAATACTCTGCTAATTTTAGCAGTTTTTTCTGCAGCATCATTTTTAACTAGTTTTAAGTAGAATTTTTAGAGACTTTTTTCTATTAGTGAACTGTAACTTTCAGATGGCTTTAGTTGGAAAATTTATATAAAAAATGGAGAAAAAGTTAAAAAAAAAAATTTGCTAAAAAATCTGAAAAGAAAAGAGTTTTAAATTTAATTGGGCCGCCTTAAAATTACTAAAGGACCGCGTTTATCTACCTTTGCTAATTATGGGCGCATTAATGGTATGGGGAAGACATACATAAAAGTTTAAAGCAAATCAATATATCAGTAGTAACAATAACGTTTAGGAAATAGAAAGTTTCTATACAATTCAAGCTAATCAAAATGAATTTGTCTTATTAAAAATTTAAAAAAAAAACAATATAAATAGTTAAAATAGAACCGTTACAAAATACAATAAAATAAATATGTTTTCTAGAATATCAGCAAAGAAATCAACAACAAAGATAAATAATAATCATAAATATAATACAAAAAAAAAAAAAAAATGAAATAATAAACAAAACATAAAAATAATACAAAAGAAACGATTTAAGATTTAAATGTTTTATACTCATAGCTTTTTTTAGTTTGTGTGCTTAAAAGCTCAACTCTCTATTAACAGAGATGATAAGCGAAAATTTATAATTGGTACTAAACTTTAAGACTTAAGTTACTTAAGGCCTTTCTACACTATAATATTACAGTGTAAATATAAATCATACGGTTTTGCCAAAAAGAAACATGATAATTTTGGCATACGCATTTTTTAAAATTTTCAAAAAAATTGCGAGGAATGTAAGTTTATACACTCAAAAAAGTTTGACAGTTGTTTGAGTAGTAAACAGTAGTTGTATTGTGTAGTTGTTAACCTTAAGTTGTTTTTCTATGGAAAAATACAAAACAACAATTATGACGGTTATTAAAAAAAAAAAAAACTAACGGAACGTAGTGTGTTTCGTAAGAGTTCTTTAGAGCAGTTATTTTTAATTCAATAATAAACAACTAACAAAATAGTTATCTTACAGTAAATAGTTGTTTTAGTTAGTTATTTAAAAACAAATTAATTTCGTTGAAATTTTGCAATTCTTGTTTAGTTTATATTTGTTATTATTGATATATTACCAGTTTGCACATAAAATTCGGAAATTTGTATTGTATCTCCAATGCACAGTGGGGCGTTTTCGAAATATTTTGGAAATAATTCAACCATTTTTTATTATTTCATATGCCCATAAAAAACGTAATTCTGAGCTAAAGTTTTGACGGCCGATCCCCCACACCCACCAGGAGCTACGCTACTAGACTCCAAAGTAGTGCACCTCGAGAATGTGAAAATTTTTAACGCTTGCCATTTTTTTTATTTATGAACCAATTTTAAAAAGTGTTTTACTTTTGTAATCTGCTAGTAAAGGCCTACAATAAACATTTCACACATGTGGCATATCTCTTAAAATACGAAAGTTATTCTCATTTGAAAATTGAAATTTTACATTTTACATTTTTGCAATAACCTAGTCCGGTTTTTTGCCAATGGCAAAGCCAAATCAAGTCTAATAATCTTAAAAAATTGCAGTTATAGTTGCAACTATATGTTTTATTTCACAAAGAAAATTTCAATGCAATATCTTTTTCACGCTTAAAATGGCACACCTTTAAACTTGAAAATTAGAAAAAGAGTAAATTAATTAATTTTGTGGTCAAAAAGGTACCAAGTCTTATTTGCCTCCAGATTAAAAGTTTGTTTAAGAACATATGGGCAAATCGACGGAAAGGGGCGATTCCATGTAACTCAGGATTTAAACCATTTTAATAACAATATATGCATGTTTTTGATGGTATCAGCATTTTCGAGGCAACGAATTTAATCAGGTGGACGTCTTAAATTTTAATATTTATACTGTTAATGTGGTCTACTCAATTAAAAACTACCCTAATTTAGTTTAGTTTATTTATTGTTTCAATAGCTATCACAACAAGAATAAATCTTATAAATTACAGTGATAGCAAATCAAATTTTCATATTTATATTTGTCATTCAAGAACATTTATAATTGAAATTAAAATTTAAAAGTAAACATAGTTAAATATAAATTCAAAATAAACATAAAACATAATAAAATAAATATATTTAATAAATTTTAAACAAATTTAAAAGTTCCTGTTTAAAGCATAATGTGTTGCTAAGCAATTGAACATATGATGGTAAATCGTTTCAAAGACCGATTGTATTATTGAAAAATTGTCTTGTAGACAAAAGAAATTTATATTTTTGGGAAATCAGGTTTCTTCCACGTGGAGATTTGGCAAAAGTAAGTTTTCTTTATATAAATTAACTTATGCATCATCATGAGACTTTTATATTTTAACAAATCTTTGAAACACATATTATTTAACTGATATGAAAATGATGAAATACTATCCCTTCTACAACGATTAAATACATATCTGGCTAGGTTGTTGTACGTGACCTCAAGTCGATAATAGTCAATACAGTCACAATTGGCAAATATTTCACACCCATATAGTAGAACAGGTATTAAATATGTTTTTGCCAGAAGCATCCGTATTTCAAAGGGCGTCGAGGCTTTAACAGCCCACAGGTTTCTCAACATTCCATGAACTTTCCCAGCCGAAATATTAATATGTTTTTTCCAAGAAAGTTCAGTATTAAACATTATTCCCAGATTTTTTGATGATGGAACAAGTTCGATTTTATTGTCATTTATCATCAACAGATCATCATTAGCAAGTCTTTTCCTATAATTTTTTGATAAGAATATACACCCAGGAAAAAGATTGGTTGGCTTTCGATCAAAACCATTAAAATGAATTCGCCAGGACTTTATTTTATTTGGAATTACCTATAATTGAATACTACATCAAAAATATTTTACTAGGTATTAAAAATAGGGAAAATGAACTAAAAAACAATCCTTTTAACAAATTATTGGTATCTCCAATCAATTTTAAAATTAGTATCAGTTTAGTAATTCTATGCAGTAGAAGCAGCCATTCATTTAGTGAATATACAAGAAAATTGGTGTTATCTATAACCTTTTTTAAAAAAATTTCAATATTCGAAAGTGGTACCTACAAATACGGGTATCCTAATCAAATATGACCTTAAATTCAAGTTTCTGTAGAACCAACCGAATTGTGGATTGTATTGATAACACACACAATTATTAATTGGTATTGATAAACGAATTTTATACTGTATTACTAAAACACATAAATTCAAAATTAGTCATTAAAATTATTAAGTGTTTGTGGTGTAGTGGGTGAGGAGTTGGCCTAGTGCGCCGGATTTCCGGGTTCGAATCCCGGAAAAGACAAAAATTTATATGTTTTTTTTTTAATTAAAATAAAATATTCATATGTATGAATAGTAAATATGGCTAAGAAATTTAAAAGTAGTTGTGGTGCAGTGGGTAAAAGTGTGAACTATTAACCTGAAGGGCCGGGTTCAATACCAGAAAATTCAAAAAAAGTTTTTTAATTTCAATAAAATTTTGTAGAACATAATAATATTTATGTGGAACATAATATTGAATTAGACAACCGAATATTGCCTTTCACGACGAAAAATATAATTTAATATAAAGATAGTTATCGTAACCGCACGAATTCGATTGGCAACAAATTCGGTGGCCACAACTGAGACTGTTTTCTGTGTGTACATTTTGATTTTGTTGGGTTTATACACAAACCATTTGCAGTCGCCTAATTATGAATTTTATTCAAATCATAGTTAATGCATTCAATGCAATGACGCAAATCTTCCATGTTGGTGCTTAAGTACAGCTGTACATCATCTGCATACATTTGAATGTCACAGTGATTCAGAGCATCAGGAAGATCATTAATGTATATACAGAAAAGGAGTGGACCAAGAATAGAGCCCTGTGGGACCCCTCTAACAACATGGACAGCATTGGAAGTTACACTAATTTTGCTTGTAACTTTCAAAAGTTTTTATCTTTTTTGGGTAAAATTATGCTGCAGAAAAAAACTGCTAAATTAGTAATATAGGAACAGCAAAAATAAAACTGTTAAACATACAGAATTTTAGTTACATTTGCAAATAAAAATCGAGCCTTTTAAAAACAGCAGTTTACAGTTTTTTTTAGCAAATATTTCTGCTGATTTTAGTAGAATAGACTGCTATTTGCATTCAACTAAATTTAGCTTGCATTCAACTAAATTTAATGTTATAGATTTAACAGTTTATTTTTGCTATTTTTAGTCTACAAATATTTAGGAAAATTTTCTGCAGATTTTACAGCACAATTTGCTATTTTCAATTAACTAAAAGTTAGCCATATATAACTAAAATTCTGTAAATTTAACAGTTTTAATTTTGCTGTTCTCATTTTACTAGTATGTAGACAAAAACATCTGCTAATTTCAGCAGTTTTTTCTGCAGCATCATTTTTAACTAATTTTTAGTAACTTTTTCTGCTATTTTTACAGATTTATTTCTATGAGTGTACACATATTTCATTTTGTATTTAAATTACCAACTGATAAAAAAAAGAAAAAACTATCTTTGAACTTTGGGAGCAAATTCAATAAAGTATCACCGCAACAAACACTACGAGGAACATTTTTGTAGAACATCCTAACCCTCTAACTATTCAATGAAAGGGAATTTTTTGGCCCCTTTTTAAAAAGGGACAAAAAAGACCCGTAAGCTGAAGAGTTAGATGGTTAAAATGTTCCAAGAAATGTTTCTCGCAGTGTTTTACATAAGTTCGCTGAACACATCCTATACCTAAAATGGAAGATTCCCATGGTTTCTCCCTTAAATCCAGGTTTGTGGGATATTTGAGCGCCAATTCTGAATAAGTAAGAAATTAACCCTTAAACACGTTTTAAGTTTTTACTTATTACTGGCACTGAAGTTGAATTTTCAATGCTGATGTCTTAAAAGACTTATAGTACAATTTCATGACAAATATTTTTGCGGAACATTTTAATCCTCTAACTCTTCAACTTACGGGTCGTTTTTGTCTGTTTTGAAAAGGGGCCAAAAAAAGTCCCTTTAATTGAAGAGCTAGAAGGTTAAAATGTTCCACAAAAATATTCCTCGTAGTGTTCTACATAAGTTCGCTGAACATATCCTATACCTAAAATGGATGATTCACATGGTTTTCTATTTTAATCCTATTTAATTTTTTTTGTTTTAGAAACAGCATTTTTTATGACAAGCATTATTTTTTTATTAATGAATCGATTTTACCCAAATTTGGCACAAATATGGTTTGACCTTATATCAATTCACGTAATAAAGGGCAATCGGATAATTTTTGTAGCTTTTATAAAGATTTTAAGATAAAGGATATATGGCAGGACTAAGAGTCCTTGCTTCGATTTTGATAAAAAGTGACACAAACGTTTCCAGTTTTATGTGTATCTCAATATATACGTTTTGTAATTTTACGTCCATTTATATAGCTAATATAATATTTTTAAATTTCAGGACCTATGGGAGGTGAGCGTGTCCTTGGCCCAATATTTCCAAAAATTTAAATCTCTGTCTCCACTCCTTCTCTTTTTGTCGTCATGGTGAAGAATTATCCGTTTTTGGGGTTGGTTTTTCTCATTTATCCGAACACTTCTGGCAAAAAAATGGTGGTGTACCATTCAAATTTTGATGCAATATTTTATTTATGCTAGTGGAACTTATGTCTAAGGTAGCCTCAATCTCAGAGTATGCCACATGATGATCTTGCATTATTAGTTTTTGCACAGAATCAATGTTTTCTGGCATAACAACTGATTTTGGACAACCTTATCGAAATTCGTCCTGGAGCGAAGGACGTTCGTGATTAAAAAAAAAAAAGAATGTTCCGTTCATAGAACAAACGCGAAATGTATATAGAAATTCATTTTTATGGATTCATGGTCGTTTTCTTGTTCTGAATTTTAGAGGTACAATTTGTAACAATTTGTTATTAATTTTTACAATTTAAGACAGCCCCGTAATAGACAGTCAACCTGTTAAGTATCGCCTAGATTGGAGTAGGCAATAATCTGGATTCGGCTGTATTTTTAATTAATTTTTCAGATTTCTCATAGTCAAAAGCAAATTGCTATTCAGTATTACCACAGTTACGGTAAATTTAACACAGTTACCATAAAAGTACCTTTTTTAACAACTGTCTCATCTCTGCCACGGAACGATTACGCTATCTAGCCATGAGTTAAGAAAAATGATAAGAGTTAAGACAAAGCTAAGAGTTTGTTTGAGTTTTAGTTCGAAAGAAAGCAGCAACGTGTTAATATCGTTTATTAGCTAGAGCGCGTTCGTTTCTTAAGTTTTTCGTTTTCGTTTTCACTTCAACGTTAATTACAAATACACTATTTACAGTAGTTTTACGAGTCAAAGTGCGTATAATCTTGTTAAAAAATCGTTTTTTATTAACAACAACATAACTTTTGACACTGCATGAAACCGTTAAAATAAAAATACATGTGTGTATGTAACAAAAGAAATTGAACAAAAATAAATATAAAGACAAAAGAAAAAAAAAATATAAAATGAATTAAGAAAAAATAATATTCAGATAAAAATACATAAAATGTTTTTATGGTTTATATTTAACTGGTGTTAAAAAAATCTTAAGACAAATATAAAAAACGAGTTAAATGTGGTGTTGAAAATGATCTAGCAATTATAGTTTTAATTTTAGTGACATGCATGCAACTCAAATAATAAAACATTCAACAAATAAATACCTAAAAAACAAAACAAATTTCGCTTTTTAATTAAACCCGTTACAAAAATAACAGATACAACAAACAATCGAAAGTAGTTTAAAACTAAAGCAAGAAATTTTTTATAATATGTATGTATGTTTTAGCTATATATTAACAAAAAAAAAAAAACGAGTTCTTAAACGTTGGTATATAATTATTAATGGAAGTGTTATATGCAGTTAAAATTTGTAATTTTTTTTTGTTATAATTTTAGTTATTTAAAAGCATAAGTTTATGTGAATTGTCTTGTTTTGTGTGTTTTGAGAAAATATTTCTAGTCTATGAGCTAAACCAAATTTTGTTTAACCCTCTATTTATGTAAATTTATAATAGTGTTATAGTTCAATCTTTTTTTTTTTAAATCAACATACATATTTATGGGAATTATTTTAGTTATTGTGTTGGCACAAAGTTTTGTTACTGAAAGCCAACAAAACTTGTTTAACCCTTTGCTGTATAACTAAATTCATTATTATATTTTCATATTTAAAGTCCTGAGCTAGGTGGCTAAATTAATACTGAACTAAATATAATCTGACAAAGACGTTGCATTTAATCGGTAAAATCAATTGAGAATGATAGTTAAAATAACTCCGAATCATACGAAAAAGGTGTAGACTCAAATTTTATATAAATTAACTGAAAAATATGGTTACGTTTAAAGCATAGTAAGTTGTTTGGGTTTCACATCAAAATAACTGATGTTCCATATAAAAAATGATTGTTCATCATAATGAGTTTTACGTGAAAATTGTATTGACAGTGTTGTCGCGCAAATTTATAGTCAAGTCGCGACTATTAAATTTCAGGTGAAAAATTGGCATTTTCTATTTATTGTGATTGTATCATTATTACCGAATTCGTTAAAAAATTTGTGTAAAAAACACTGATAAAAAATATAAAATTTTTACAAAAATTTATTAGGACTTCTATGTAGGACAAATGCGGCAAAAAAATTTTAAAGATAAATGTTTCTAAGTTTGTGTTTTTCACAAAAATGTTTTAACGAATTCTTCTGATTCTTTTTATAAAAACAGGCAGTTAGTCTTTTTTTATTTCTTTGTCAACTTAAAATTTTCATATTTGTAGATTTTGCAGAAACTATATAAACAAATTATTTTGCAGAAAAACAAAACTAGAATTATAAAAAAAAAATCACACACAATCTTATAAGAAAAAATCACAAAATATTCAAATGAATATATTTATTTTCAAATGTTATAAAAATACAATATAATTTTTTAATAACTGTCCTAACCCGAGTAAAAATAGTTATATATTGTCATATATCATGTGATTGGGCTACATCTGACAATGAATGGACCCGAGTAAAAAAGTTTATATAAAATTATGTATGAATGGATATATTTCCAATATGTAACTGGATATAATTTCATCCGAAAAATGGTTATATTAAATTGTATCAAATCGGATATAATTATATTTACAAGGATACAAAGTTATATCAAATGATCAACTTATATCCGATTTTTGTCCCGATCAAATTGGATATAAGTTAATACAATACGATGTGATTAAATTTAAATGATAAAAAAAATTTTTCGGTAAAAATAAATGTATGAAGCAAAAAATATTTTTTGCCTAAAATATTAAAAAAAAAGTAATAAACAAAAGGTTATTGATTTTTATGGTAGCGGTAACAAACATTTATTTTTACCGACAAAACTGTTGAGTATATAGAAAAACGTTATATGAACAGATTAAAGGAATTGTAATTTTTAATTTTTTTAAAATTGTTTGAGCAAAATCGGACTAGTGGTTCTCGAGTTATGTCAAAAAAAAGACCACCAAAGGTCAAATCGATATATCTCGATTCCTAGGGGTGACCCAGCGAAACGCCGGGACACGTATAACTTGTTTTTGACCGATATAACATTTCCCGTTGGTTTCATCCCATCCCGATTTTGACTGTCGCATAGTGTTATTAAAGACGTTATTGTATAAATCCGTTGTTGTTGAATTCTTTAAAGATTAGCCCCCGTATACAAAATCAAAAAGCACATTCCCCTTATGGGAATTTGTGTGTAAAAAAGTTAGCAGCAAGTTAGTTAGCATACACTTTTTCATTTTGAATACAGGTATAGATCATTTCTTCTCAAATATGGGAATTTTCTTTGTACTTATAAATTTTTTTTTAAATATGTTAAGTTTTTTTTTATTTTAAATAAAATTTTAATGATTAGCCCGGCAATGCACTTCTTTTTTGTTGGAGGCTCATAGTTCCCGATTTATGGAGCTGAAAATGATCTATAACAATATTGAATGGCTTATTTCTCCACTCAAAACTTATCGGACCAGAATAAAAATATATGTCGTTGGAAAGGTACTTGAAACACCATACCAATGGTATGCAACATGCCTCGACTTATTAACCCATTACGAGCCGGGTTATGCTTTTAAATGTTAATTTTTTTAAATTGGATTTTTTAAATTAAAAAAAAAACTTAAAAGTAAAAAAAATCTCAGAAAATATTAATTTAATGAAAAGCCCAAACCACATAGTGAAAGTGCCAGTGGACAGTGGTAGTGCTGTCAAACTTTGTTCTTGAACTTCGCGAAAACGATTTAATATTTTTAAAAAATTCTAATTGCGTTTTGTTTAAACACAGCTTTTCTTTATTTATAAACTTTTCTAATTTCTCGGTAGTGACAAATAGAGAGGATACAAAAACTGCTTTATCGATTAAACGTCACACTGCGTTTATGAGGTTTAAACCCAAACCACATAGTGAAATTGCCAGTGAACAGTGGCAGTGCTGTCAAACTTTGTTCTTCAATTTCGCGAAAACGATTTAATATTTTTAAAAATTTCTTTTTGAGTTTTGTTTAAAAACAGCTCTTGTTTATATAGAAACTTTTCTAATTTCTTGGCAGTGACAAATAGAGAAGATACATAAACTGCTTTATCGACAAAACGTCGCACTGCGCTCGACACTGATTTTATGTGGTTTAGGCTAAAAAATTGAGTAAAACATATAAAAAATTGTTTTTGAATTAATGAGTTTCGAACTTGTGTCTGAGATTAACTAATATATTGTAATATATAAAATAAAATCAAAAATATTTTGCAAATCTCTTTATATATAAATTTTTCAACGGTTTTATCAATTATATATTCCTATATAAACAATTTGCAATAAAGCAAATACTGATATATGATTTAATATGATTATATATGAGAAAATTTCTAAAAATGTTTCTAATATATCATCATATAAAAACATATAAAGTCGCATACAATATTTGATATTATCATATATTTTAATATTAAAAAATATATGTTATATATACTCTTTTTTACTCGGGGAGTCACATTAAGACACATTTCATTATATACAACTACATCTGATATTATTTTTTCAACGAATTTTTTGTAAGGTAATTGATATTATTACATATCCCCAAATCTGACTCCATATATAACTACATAAGCCTTATAAAAATAATCAAATTATATGTAGTGATATGATTATATACCCAGCAAAATATTGGTAATGACACCTCATTACTATCTGCATTACCAAAAATGATATATCATTACCTTTTGCATTATTTTATAATATAAAATAATGACTTCCTAATAACGGCCTATTGTATTCATTGTTTCTAAATATAAAATAATGACTTATTCGTAATAGTTTAAATAAGTACTTTTTACTCAGTTAAATTTTATACATTTGTATTTATTATATGTAAATATGTTTTATGTTTAAATTTTTATGACGAGTTCTAAAATTACACACTAGAGAAAACTTAAATTTTTCTGAATGTATTTCCTTAAGCTAATAGTATTTGCTTAACTCCTTATTTTTAAGAATCAAGTAAGCAATCGGATAACCACTTATAATTCAACTTTTTGTAAGCATGTGTGTAACCACTTATTATTCAAAATCTCATAACTACTTATTTCTCATTTTTTCGTAAGCGAGCGGGTAAGCGTGACTGCTTATAAAAACGACCACGCCAAACAAAAATAATGAGTTTAGACGCCAAAAAATAAGGTGTGCGGAGCTATGAATTTCTATTATATAACTACTTATTTGGTAATGAAAGATTTTGCTGGGTATGATTTGATACTAAGTTTTATAACACTGTATATGTCGTCATACTAAAAATATAATTTAATTTAATATAACATCAAAATTAGTTATCTGCAAATTCAGAGTTAATTACTCCCTAGCCAAATATTTTCACGTGATGTTTTTGCATGTAAAATCATATTAAAAAATGATGCGTACGATTTAGAAGACAAAAGTATTCAAATAAATTTTTATTTTATGTTTAAAAATTTGGGTCTTCAAAATTGTTAAAACCATAGACATTTCAATGTCAATTTAATAGCTGGTATGCATAAAAAGTATGCCTACTATCAGACAAAATTTTATAAAATCAGATATTTTTATATCAAATTAGATATAATTTGATGTCCTGGATATGGACAAATCTCGGATCAAACTGTATCAAATTATATCTAATTTGATATAATTAGACACATGTAGATGACCCATTTTTCGGATCAAGTTGTATGTCGTTGTATATGGGGATTTATCAAAAAAGATATACTTATGTATGACACCATATTAAGATTTTTACCCACCCGAGTAAAACGGGTTATACATTATTTTATATTATTTAATACAATTATGTCTCGTTATATATTGCTTTGTATGGCACTATATATAATAAGACATAAATTTCGTCTTTCGAACAAATTTTATATGACCCAATATCTAAATATATCTTTTTACATATGTTGTCATATTTAATAAGATCTCGCTAATGGAATTGAAATTTTAAGACCAAAAATAGCCCAGTTTCATGTTTAATTTAATATTTTATCGAAATCAATGGATTTTATTGGAAAATATTCTTTTACAAAAACAAATTTTGATATAAAATTCAAGTGATTTAAAAAAAAACATGAACACGAAAACTGGCAAAATACTTTTGTATAAAATTTGAGTGAAATTATCTGACATATACATTATCGACGTTGAAAATATTATGTTAAAAGAGTTAACACTTTATATGGGATTTCGTACCACATATATATAGTAACAAAACAAGTCTATTGATTTAAAAAAGAAACATTTATTTCCCCTATATAATTTATGTTATAGTCTTGCTTTAAATAAACTCTTAATATCTTACGGTGGGTCTCATACTGCAGGTTTAACTTTAACTTAACTATAAACAAAAGAAAATGTCAAAAAATGTACACAAAACAACAACAATTTTTTGGGTTAACTATTAACTAAAGTTTAAACCTGAAGTATGAGACCAACCGTTAGTAAATTCAAATTGAAATTCATTTTCATTTAAAACGTTATAAATTTACATCGAAACAACAAATTCTTTTATTTTTAAATTTAATATTGGGTCATATTAATAAAAGTTAGCCAATTCTTCGAAGTAATTATTTTGGTTTAGGAATGACGTACCACCAAATTTATCCATAGGCTTGAAGGATATCAAAATATCCTATGAAAATTAAAACAAAAAAATTGTCTACCCGCAAGCAGACTAAAATTGTGTAATAAATAACTTAAACACCTAATAAAAATTCCCCCTATTAGTGAAATGTAGTTATTTATTCATACATACACTATTTACAAATTTAAAACATTTTTAAACGATTATTTTATGACATTATTCTCATTTTTTTTAAGTGAAAGCCCAAAAATAAAAGCTTCATTTCAACTTTTCTCACTTTCAAAATGAAAATCTCACCTTTAGTGAAAAATCCAGTAATGATTTATGGAAATTATTTGAAATTTCATTTTATTTAGAATTTTTTTATTTTATGGATTATTCTTAAAGTATACTATAGCTCGTATAAGTACTGATTAATGTGTAGATACTTTTTATGTATTCAGTTTTACATCAAGACTCGCAAACTTATTAGATTTGCTTAGTTCACACGATACACGAAACCTTACGTGAATTCCCCATTGTTTTTCAGTACAATATTTAATAAAAACAGAAATACGAAAATGTTTATCCAACTGGACCTAATTGCATCAAATTTTAAATATTAAGATATTATTTCATACAATAATGTCTGGTCAAAATTCGGATTAAATTGTATATAATTTAAAGTAATTAAATCCAATTTGATCCACGTAGATACAATTGTATTCACCATTTTTCGGATTAAATTGTACGTGATTAGTTATTGTATTTCATCAAATTAGATATGTCACCATATCATCTTTTTTAATCGGGCGGGAAAAGTTGTTTTTATTTTTTCATAATAAATCAACTGCAATAAAATTTAAAAACAACTACTTTCGTTAACTACATTTAAAATACTGTATCAAATACTGTGCTTTTCTGTATCAATACTGTATATATATACCTTTGGTTCCCGTAATTTCTGTTCTTAAGATTCATGGAGCCAAAGGTAAACATTTTTGTAAACGAAAATTAATTTAATATAGAATGTAAAGCTATATAAATTTGCAGCACTTCCCTACAATATTAAACGCTAAAATATTATTGCCTGGGTGAAGGGCTAGAAGAAAGAAATATCTATTACCTCGGAAGGGAAAATTGATTGATTTCCTTTAAATTCAGATTCGTATTTAATTGACCAAAATACTTTAAAAACGTTTTTAATGAAGTCTGCACAAAAACCTTTTATACATTCATAAAAAAGGACCTTACAAATAGTTGAAATTCTGCTACGATATTGATCAATGTTTTTAAAATCAACCTATCAGAACAAAGTATTTAAAAATAAAATGTATGCCCTACTTTAGAATTGAACATTTTATTGAAAAACATGCTTTTCCAAAAAAAAGTTCCAAGAGTTATTAAAATTTTTTTGATGCCAGTGTGTTCACCATGATTTCCTCTATCTAAGTTCTACCGGTCTGAACTAACTTTTCATAAATTTTTTTGATTTAGGCCTATAATTGAAAAAGTACCTTCAGATCTCGCTGTTTTCCAGCATTCCAGAGTTTTAGTAAAAACTAAAATAATGGGACTACGAGTAAAAATTATCTTAAATGCGAATGGTTTAAGATTTTTTTTTAACATTTTAATTTTATATATTTTTTTGGTTAAACTCTACATAAAACTTCAAGAGTTTTTTTAATCTTATTTATCAATCATACCAAAATGTTTACATACTATCCTTCCCCTTTGTTTTTAGCTTCTTAAATGTTATATAAAGTTTATGTCGTTGGTAAAATAATGTAGAGAAGATCTTTATAAACATATAATTTTTAAAAAATTATTCTCAAAACATCAACATAAGAAATTAAAAATCCCTAAACAATATAAAAAATTATAAAAAAAAAAATAATATGCGGCGCTGTTCTCAGTTCCGAATCCACATAAAGAAATGCTAAAGTGGAACATTCCGAACATTTTTGCTTTTTTTTTATATTCACATCCACAAAAATTTTTGTGAAATATTCCGTGTATAAAAAGCTGGGTGGAAGTGAAAACGAATGCACTTTTTTTCTATGAAATATTTATAAAATTATTAAAAAAACATTTGTGAACAAAGTTTTGAAATATTTTCTTTGTATTTTCACTAAAATATTGAAATTTTGTAGAACATTTAATACATAAAAAGATTATTTTAAAAACTGTCTATAAATGTTACCATTTTCTTTCGGAATCTGTTCTCAGTTCCGAATCCCCATAAAGAAATTCTAAAGTGGAACATTCCGAACATTTTTGCTGTTTTGTGATTCACATCCACAAAAGTTTTTGTGAAATATTCCGTGTATAAAAATCTGGGTGGAAGTAAAAACGAATGCACTTTATTCTATGAAATATTTATTAAATTATTAAAAAAACATTTGTGAACAAAATTTTGATTTGTTTTCTTTGTATTTTCACTAAAATATTGAAATTTGTAGAACATTTAATACATAAAAAGATTATTTTAAAAACTGTCTATAAATTTTAACATTTTCTTTCGGAATCAAAAAAAAAAAAAACAAGAGGAAGAAGAAGAAAAAATGATTTAATCAAAATTTAAAATTTATTTTCACAATTGTTTTTTGTTTATAGGTATTTACATCAGCTGTGTTACCAAAGTTTACCCGAAAAAAAGTCTGGGTAAATTTTAGTAAAAAGAGAAACACTAATACACTCTCATTTACCCAATTTTCGAGCACGGGAACGCTTTCGGGTAAATTTCGGTAACTTTGGGTACGTACGGGAACTCACTTAATATGTTCGTTCCTTTACGTTACCGCGGGATCCCAAACTTACCCAAAATGCGTTCCCGTACTCGAAAATTGGGTAAATGAGAGCATTCAAGACAGTACATTTGTGTTTCTCTTTTTACCAAAGTTACCCAAACTTTTTCTTCGGGTAACTTTGGTAAATTGTAAAACTAACAGCTGATGCATTGATAACCAAAAACAACAATTGTAAAAATAAATTGAAAAATTTAATTAAACAATCAATACGCAAAAGAAATGTGTTATTTATAATAATTAATTGAACAAAATCAATAAGAACTTTTAAATGCAAATAAATATGTGTGTTTATTCTATTTTTCAAACTAAAATTATACGCATTTTCACATTTTTCTTTGAAATGCATTTTTGGGCTCGAAAAGTAGTTTTGTGCGTTCCTTTACTTTTGGGTAATTTTGTCATTTTGTGAGATGATTTTTTGATTACTCTCATTTTACCGAACTTTACCCAAAAATTAAAGGAACGCACTTAATACGTGAATACCAAAACAGCAAATTTCCGAATATTTTAATTCCATCCATTCTAAATCAAAACCCTCTAAACTCAGAACAGCAGTGATTATCTTAAACATTAGAGGGTTAAGCTTCGTTTATATTCTTTAAAAAAAATCTCATACGGTTTTTGATGACGATATAATGACAAAAAACAACAATGATGTTGATGGTGGTGATGACTAAATGCTAAAAAATTTATACTTTTAACATTGTTCATATTGTTGTATAGCAGAAATACCAATACATGCATTCATATTGTTAAAAACGTCGTAATTTTGTTGTTGTCATTTGTAAAAAAAATAATAAAAACTGTTGTTCAAAGTGCTGTGAAATTTTCGCAATATATTGTGGTGTATAAAATTAGTTTTATGTTTTGAAAATATTGAACAAAAATAATTTAATACTTGTCTTTATAAATGTGTATGCTATTTACTCAATTGGAACCTTTCCTGTTATATTTAAGACATATTAAAATATGTATTTAATATAAATTAACAAAAAAGTTTTATAAAGTCACATAAAAATAAGCTATCAGATAAATCAACAAACAAAAACCCACAAAGTGAAAGGTAATTGTTTGTAAAAAAAACCCCAAAATTTGAAGATCCTATTATGAAAATATGTATATATAAAACTATATGCATATAATTTGCATTTAAATACAATATAATAAAAGCTGAAGACATCTTAGTCAATAGTTAACATCATGCATAATAAAAGCAACCATGTATTTACAAAAAATAAATACTATTTTTCTTTACAATAATTTTAATCCTACACATAAAAAATTATTAACCTAAAATATCTAATTAATTTTTTTTAAATTAAATTTTCTTTTAAACAAATACGAAATTGAATCATTTAATATTTTAATTGACTTATAAATATTTTAATAGTTTTTTAACGCTTAATTCCCATATTTTTTCTTAAACCGTGTGGTTAAATAGAAAAATGTAAGTGTACTCTCATAGAAATAAGTCTGTAAAAATGGCAGGAAAATTTTGTAAATATTGGTTAAAAATTATCTTGCAGAAAAAATTGCTAAATTCAGCTGAATACTGTTGGCTAAATATTAGCAGGCTGTTTTCATCGCCTATTTCGAACATTAACAATTTGTATCGAAAATGTTAGCCTTTGCAGACGTGTGTAATTCTTATGGCTGAATTTTCGATACAAATTAAGAAGAGAGTGACTTAACAGAGGTGAGGAGAGTTGGTACCTCATTTAAATTATATGCTCGTTGATATTAGTAAAATTAAAACAGAAAACAAAAATTAATAGAATAAAAAAAAAATTTAAAAAAATATTGGTCCCGCCGGGAATCTAACCCGGGACCCTCTGTTTGGAAATGCCAAATGATACCAAAATCACTTTTTACGATCACTTTTAGAGCAATTACTCTTTAGAAGCAATACTTAGTGTTTTTTTTGGAAGTTGTTCACAAGTAATTTTAAAAAAAACTGTAAAAATATACTAAGGGATACTTTGGAAGCAATGGAAGAAGTGATTTTTTGAAGTTGTTCAGAACAACTTCTAAAAAAGCAGTAAAAGTACACTAACGGATACTTGTGCAGTATTGAAAGAAGTAGTTTGTAAAGCATTACTTGCATTTTTTTTGCTGGGTGGTTAGTTTTTTAAGAAAAATTAACAAATTTTGTTCTGTAAATTTTACTACTTCTGTAAGTTGTTTTTAATGCATTTGTCAGTCAATTTTTAACAGTTAAAAATAATCGCATTTTTCCGTGAATTTAAATCAGATTGAAGTCTACACATTTTTAATATGAATAAAAGTTATTTGTCATTTGTAATTTTCATTGATTTAACCGACATAATTCTCAGAGTATTCTGAAAACAAATTATAAGAGCTGTAGCCTGAGCACGTTTTCTATTAAATGTAATTGCATTTGAATTTACTACAATTGCAGTTATTTTTAGCCTGCATTGTAGTTAATTGCAGTTAACTTTAAAGACATAATCCTCTTAGTTTGAAACCAAATACTGCTCCCTTAAATAATTCTTGAACTTTGATGACTTTATTCTAATGAAAAATTCTAATACAGAATTTAGATCAAACAAAAACCAGATGGATTTTGTACAAAACTATATTACGAAAGCCAAGTCATTTACACTGGTTATTTTGTTTTTCTTTGTTACAACACTTTTTTACTACACCTTTTTCTTTCATTTTTTATTGTTAAATTAATGTAAAAAAATTTTTATACATTTAAAAAAGAATAACAACACATGATTTCAAACTAAACTAGAAATATTCTTAAAAAATTAAAAAATATTTTTTTGACACTTGCTTTACTCCTATATTCGTTGTAACATGGTGTATCAAAAACTAATTATAAATGATACCGGGTGTGTCAAAAATGCACATTTCAGATATTTTTACCTGGTTTTTGACAAAAACCAGGTGGAATCTGTTTTTCAGTTTGTATGAAAATTGTATGGAAAAACTATATTAATTTCGTAGTTTTCGGCTCGAAAACTAAAAATCGCCAAAAACTACTAGTTTTTGCCCAGTCTAAATACACTATAAGAATTGAGTATTTCCTTCTTATGAAAACTGATGAGTTTTGGAGAATTTTTCTTATAGAAAAAATGTTAAACAAATTAAACAAAGAAATCTGTTTTCCAAAAAAGTTATCTCAACTACTGTGTATGCTGAAAATCATTGGCTTTAATTTCCATAATAGAGCATATCATATACAAATTCTTTATTATTTGTTGTCTTTGAAAATTTTTTATTTGAATATATTTTTTCAGGGTTGGCAACCGATTAATACGGTTAGTGGTAATGGATAACGTTATTTAAAAATTATTTCGTTATGATTTTTTAAGGTTATCGGTATTTTACGTTATTTTAGGGTTAACGGTATTTAAAGCTATTTCGTTTGGTTATTTTCAGGTTAACAGTGTTTTAAGTTATTTCATTAGTGGTATTTTAAGGTTAACAAGAGTTCTTTTTAAAATTTTTTGGCAACTTTAGGGATCACCACTTTGTGAAAACTTATGTGTGTGTATAAATACCAGCAATAGCTGTCCAATAAATGCTGAAAGTCAACATTTCAAATATGATATTTGGAAAAATTTTAAGTTATTTCGTTATGATATTTTAAGGTTAACAGCATTTTAAATTATCGTTAAGGTATTTTAGTGTTAATTTCGTTGGGTTAACGGTATTTACAATAGTTACAGTTATTTCGTTAGTGGTGTTTTAAGATTAACGGTAGTCATTTGAAAGATTTTTAAATCGTCATTGGCAGTTTGAGGTTAGTGTTTGCCATCCATGATTTTTTTGGTATTTTAAGACAGTTGCATGTTTGTTTGGCCTTAAACCCGAAACTAAAACACAAACCTATCTCAACACCAAAACGAATTTCATTTTTTATATACATGTTTATACGTTTCCATTTTCAGTAACGTCATCATAACAAATCATCATCATCTTCATTCAACATGATCTTCATTATCTTGATCATGATGAAGATCTTCATCATAATACACTATCATTCTCAATAACAGTTTGGTTACGCCAAACCGTATTGTTTAAAAGTTTATTGGCTTTTTATGGCATGCATCTCCATATATTAATTATATTTTCAAACATATTTATTTATTTGTCTATGCGTTGTTACGTGAATTATAATGATTATGAATATTATTTTAATTGTTAAATTAATTATTAAAAGTCTTGAGAAAAGACAAATTATACGATTTTCTTATAGATTGAGGAGGATAATTTATGGTTTTACAATATTTCATATTATGACAGTATTAAGTTCTTTATTATTGTTATTTTTCATATTTATTTAATCCATCTTCATAGGAGTGTTTATTTCTATCATTTAAAATTTATTAACGTTTTGTATGAACCCACGCAAAATTTGTTTGAGTTACAAAATATCTTCCTACAAAGCGAAACATTATAAAGTAATTGCTACCAAAATTTGCATAATAAATACTATTAAGACGTTCTTAGATTTTTTTATGGAGGTTTACATTTTTATTATAATTTGCAGTGAATTTTTTAGATATACATTAGTTTGTGTATTTGATATAAAATTTTCAGGGACAATATATGCAAAAAACTGACAAATCTCAAACTCTTTAATGGCTAATGTCCGTGATCGACCTGAAGATATCTAACCCGTGACCGGTGAAAATAGGAAAGGTCCCGCGACCGATAAAAACGAGACTGATCTAAAAGACCTACCATAAAACTGGTTAGAAGAAAAGCGGTCTGAAAGTACACTCATAAAAAAAAGTTAGTACAAAAGTCTGTTAAACGCGTTCTGATTAAATTGAACTAATTTTTCTGTTATTTTCTCTAAAAAATTCCATACAAATAGGTCAAAATTCCGCTAAAATAACAGAAAATAGTACATGTATTTGCGCCAGCACAATTTTGACCTATTTGTACGGACTTTTTTTTATTAGTGTACTTGCTGCGTGACTGGTTAAAACAGGACGGCACAAGGACATATGGAGAATTTAAAAAATGCGGGACCCGTTGAAACCAACATTAAATGTTAGGTAGACTATGGTTAGGTAGATACAGTGCAGTGATGCATTTCTGAACAGGCCCTATACTTTTAGGTTCTATGGTCTTCTATGGAATTTATTCAAAAGTAGGAAAATAATAAAAAAAAATTACATGGAAGAGTTTTTCTGTTCATTTAATGTTTTTCTAATATTTTTTAGCATTCAGATCTAAATCGATACAAAATAGTCACTATACTTGGTTTCACTTCACTACCCAGCAAAAAAACAGATGGAAAAGCATTAGAAAAAGCACTGCAATTAATGATCTACTAGATGTACTTTTTTAAAAACTAATGATTTTAACATTACGTTGTCATAGGAGGGGAGTACTCCCGCGTCAACATTTTGTCAGTAAATTGGATTTTGATAACAGCTTTTAAAAAATGGCGTAATTTGCTACAGTTTGAGGTATATGAAGTTAATGTCAAGACACCAGAACGGGTTACCACTATCACAAACTTCTATATAATTACTTAGCGAGAATTTTTTGGAAAATGTTTGTTTTTCGCGTTTGACATTCACACTTATTTTTAAAATCGGCTAACATTTTGCGTAAACTCAGTTTTTTGGTAAATAGCACTTCCGAGTCAAAAAGCGTTTAAAAATTTTATAGATTTTTTAAAAATGTTGCGTAATTTGGACAATGTTTTTTTTTATTTATTTTATTGAAAAAAAAAAATGACTTGAGAATGTGGTTGGTTAAATATCTAGAGTTAATCGTCACTGATTTCGCTTTGAGACATCAACAACGATGTACGAGTATGTATGAATTTCTCCAAAATGTTGATTAAATGAAAGCTTTTAATTTACTTAATACTAAAAAAGAAAATGCATTAACAAATTTTATGGATTTTAAAACTTGTTGATCAAACAAAAGTTGTTTAACCTCAAAAATCATATTTTTCAATTTCAAAAAATCTTGGTTTTTTTAAAGGCTCAATTAGACGTGCCATAACCATAACCATATAAAACAGCTGTTCAAACCAATCTTATGGGCTACAATGTATACGATTATTGGTGACATGCCATAACGCCATAACCGTAACCATAGAAACCAATTGAATTTTGGTTGTCTGCTATGGCGTTATGGTTACGGCTATGGCGTTATGGCACGTCTAATTTAACCTTAAGTCCCGATATCTGACAATATATTTTTTGAGTGTGTTTTAATATTTCATATAAATGTAATAAAATGTTGACAAACGATGCTTATAATGTGATCTATAAATTGATGTAACTTTTATGAAAACTTAGCAAAAAACGTAATTTTAGAATTATTTAAATTTGTTTTTCATGTAAAAACAAATTTTTTAATTATTTTTTCTCATAATTTTAGAAACTCCTTATATCGGTGGAGTGGTGCCATTAAGCTTGAGAAATAGGAAATTCATCCGATTTATCCGTAATTAAATAATTTCCCAGTCAGAAAAATACAAATGGCGAGGTGTTGGTAAAAAAACTCTGAATCAGAGATTTTTAAATAAAAATCCTAAGTATTTTTCAAAATGAAAGTTCCTTTGGATCCCAATATTTTACACTATGCCACTTTTTTTTTTAAATGGTATCTTGTAAAAAGAAAATGTTCTAAAACTTATATTTTTCTATAAAAAAATTCTCTTGTAAATTTAAAGTTCATGAGTTCATTTGTGCAAAAAAGTTAGCACGCACCTTTAAAAGCAATTATATAATAATTACCATAATGTATTTAATAAACTGGCTATACTTGGAACATATGAAAAACTCATTTTTTTTACATACATACAAATATAGACAATTGATTTATGCCATAGACGTTCAACGACCATTTATTCAAAAACCACCGGATATATGCACCTATAATACATAGAAAAAAATTATAAAAAGAACGTAATACTTATTAAATACAGAATAATCAAGAGTGTAAAGGTGTTGGTATCATGGTTGGCAAACACTAACCGTAAAATACCGTTAACCATTCAAAACCCTTTCAACTAACTATTTTTAACCCTAAAATACCACTAACGAAATAACTTAAATTACCGTTAACCTTAAAATACCCTAACGAAATAAATTCAAATATCGATAACCTTAAAATACCTTAACGATATAACTTAAAACACCGCTAACCCTAAAATACCTTAACGAAATAGAATTACGTTAGGTTTTTTACATAAAAATTAAATAAAAAAAAAAATAAGTTTGTATGTTAAAGGTGCGTTTACAATGATAGAGTACTCCAATCTGTAGAAAATTTATTTCTTTTCTCTTTCTTACTAATGCTTTTTTGTATTTTGCTATCTTTTTTTATTCCACTCCAGAGTCAAAGTTGTTTGACTCTGGAGTACGGATTTGTTGCACTCTAGAGTTAACATCACTCTGTTAACTGTTAACATGACAAATATTAACTAAAAAACACATCACTAATTTGATCACATCTCTAATTGTCAACAAATTATAAAAAAATATTGAAAAATATAAACAAATAGTTTCAATTTAGAATAAAATATAAAATAAAAAATTATTTTATAATAACAGCAGTGAAAGCCGTGGCAAGATATTCGCAAAAACTGCGTAAGTATTGAAACGTCAAATATTTTTTTGAAGTAACTCCAACGAGCATATAATTAAAAGAGCTACCAACTCACACAACTTCTGTTAAATCACTCTCTTCTTATTTTGTATCGAAAAATGTTACCATATGAATTACACATGTCTGTAAAGGCTAACATTTTTCGATACAAAATGTTAATGTTCGAAAGAGGCGATGAAAACCGCCTGGTAACTCTACTCTGCATTTCGAACAGTTAACATTTCAATCTGTGTTGCAGAGTAGAGTCACTCTAACATTGTGAAAGCGCCTTAAGTCTAAAAATAGATTTTCAAAAAAATAAATTATATACAAAAAAATATTTTTTAATGTATTTTTGTATTGTATTTTTTTTTTTAAATAAAATTTGCTGGTGCGGGAATCGAACCTGGGTCTACAGGGACGCTACAAAAGTAGAACGACAGGGACAGCAAACGACGCCATATTTCTTGCCGCTCTTTTGATATTTCTCTTCAGTAAGGTTTGCCATTTCATGATGGAAAGATATACGAGCCAACAACGCGTCGTATGTTCGTGAATTGGGCTGAGCAACAACTTGAAAATGATTCGGATTTTCATCGAAAAATCATCTTCAGCGATGAGGCTCATTTCTGGCTGAATGGCTTCGTCAATAAACAAAATATGCGTTATTGGTCAGACAGCAATCCACACGTACTCCATGAGTCATCATTGCATCCCGAAAAAATTACGGTTTGGTGCGGTTTATGGGCCGGCGGCGTCATTGGGCCGTACTTCTTCCGTGATGATCAAGACCGGCAAGTTACTGTGAATGGGAATCGCTACCGTTCAATGATAACCGAATATTTTTGGCCCCAATTGGATGATATGGACTTGGAGGACATGTGGTTCCAACAGGACGGAGCCACAAGCCACACAGCGAATGTCACAATCAATTTATTGCAAACCAAGTTTGGAGAACGTCTTATCTCACGAAATGGTCCAGTCGATTGGCCGCCTCGGTCGTGCGATTTGACGCCGTTGGACTATTTCCTGTGGGGCTACGTCAAATCTATGGTCTATGCCAACAAGCCAGCGACGATTGATTAACTTCGTACGAATATCGAACGTGAAATTGCAGCAGTATCGGCCGATTTATGCTTGAAAACTGTCGAAAATTGGGTTCAGCGTCTGGACTTCTGCAAGCGTGCCCGAGGTGGCCATGCAAAAGAGATCGATTTCCATACATAATGGCATCGAACGTACTTTCACAGGAATAAAGAATTTCATTGATATCCAAAACCGTTTGTTTTATTTAAAAAAACTTTTGTAGCGCTCTTATTGAAAAACCCTATATTTAATAGATAAAAACATAATTGACCTGATGCACACGAGTAAGCTTACTCGCCAACATACAAAAAATCAAAAAATATGTGGTTACATATATCCTTACCAGTGTTTAAAAAATATTGAGTCTAAAAATTGATTTCAAAAAATTTTCAAAAAAATCTAGAAAATTATTTTCTATTTGAAATAATGATAAAAATAAGTCATTATCAGTAACTCATTATTATATTTTTTAAAATAATGCAGAAGGTAATTGGGTGTCATTACTGGTAGTCCAAAAAATAATGATATGTCATTACCGTTTCTACACTGGGTAATACCGGGAACGCATAAAACCACCCAGCAAAACCTTGGTAATGGGTTAGACCTTTTTCACGCATTGCCTGGCAATGCGTAGCCCTTTATCTTGGTTTTATTTAGAAACCTAAAGTAATACGTTACTAATATTGTGATACATCAATACTTATGTGGGTGGTATGAAATAATGAGTTATCGATATAAAGATATATCACTACTTATTTGGAGGCTTTAAAATAATATATTACTGATATTGTGTTATATAATAACTTATTAATAAGGGTAAAAATAATAATCTTATATCTTTAAAATATACTACGAAATAAAGTAAAATACCGATAACCTTAAAATAACCTAACGAAATTTTCTAAAATACCGTTAATCTTAAAATAACTTAACGATATAACTTAAAATACCGATAATCTTAAAAGAACCTAACGAAATATTGTTGAAATAACGTTATCACTTATCACTAACTTTATGAAACGATTGCCAACCCTGGTTGGTATACAATTAAATATGTATGTAAGTGTGCTCAAAAAAGTTTGTCAGTAGAGTACATTGAAAATGACAGTTAAAGCAAAGCTATATGATGCTTTCCAAGCCAACTGCTCCGCTACTGGAAAAAGTATGTCGTTTCAATGTTATTTTCCTATATGATACGAATAAAAATTGGAGCAACTTTTTCAATTTTCCCTAAAAGTGAGAGAAGTAGGCGTGGTTAAATATGGACAAATTTTGTGATTATTTTTAATATATTATTTATTATAATTTAATGTATTTTGGAAAATGCTAGAAATTCGACTATATCAAAAAAGTTTTTACGGCCAAGTGAAAAAAATATAAACACAGTTACGGACAAAATAATAGATTCACTTTTTACAAGCTTAGACTAGATGAAAAAAAATATATGTATGTATATAGAACAAATTTTTGTTTAAATTTTTTTATTATATTCTTTACAAAAGTCGTTGCTATTATTTTAACAAAAACTTAAAAAATTCACTAACTCTAATAACAAAAATTAAAAGTTCATTTAAATTTTTTATTGGACAATAAAATAGGGTCATTTAGAAAAAATTATAAAAAAAATTACAAAAACGTTTTAAAAAATATATTTTAATCCTAATATTTGGTTGCATGTTCGACAAATCTGGTTTGGAATTGCATACCATGATAATAGCTGTTTTGTATTTTTCATAGCAAAAACGGCTGTAATTACATTTATAAACAACAATTACTGATTATTACACAAATTGTCTGGCAAAATTTTTTGGGTGTAGTTAATCAAAACAAATAAAAGCACCCGTTCATATTTAAATTAAAATAATGAAGGAATTCACAGTTCGTACTATTCTAAGTAGTAAAGTAGCATTTATCATAAATTTGACAACTTTCTATGAGTTAAACTTCAAAAATCATGCCATTCTACAACGTTCTAACGTTAGCACTTTTAACTGTGTAACTGTTAATACCTTCATCAAAAGAAACAACAACGAAAAAATTCTAAATTTTCTTTATGTCGATATAAACAATAACCATTATTTCAATCATATACCATATAACGAATAGGGTATTGAGTCGGTTAAACGTTACTCGATTAATCGATGAATTTGTATTAAATAATTGTTCGAGTAATTTAAATAGCCATTTTTGCGATTAACGGATAATCGAGTAATTTTGGTCGATTAATCGAGTAACTCGAGAAAATCGAATTTAGGTTACACTCAGATAATTATCTTACATTACAAAAATTATTGTAAACGACAAAAAATGTATTCAAAAGTCCCTCCAAAAAGGTTTCCTAATTCTTACCGTAAATAGCTTTTAATAAGCATCGTTTGAGTCTCATTTGTTTAAAACTTCGGAGAAATATTTTAATTAAACTAAAACCATATAGACCAAATTTCAACCCTTTTGGTGCGGGAATTTTTTTTACAGCAGCGAAAAAGTAAGATTGCGTTTCTTAATATTTTTTATTGCTTTTTGGCTAGATCATGTAAAATTTGATATTTGCAAAAAAAAATCAAAAAATCATAACCCTACTGAGTATATTATAAAAGAAACAGGACCCATAATAATTGATACAAAAAAATTAAATAAAAAAACATTTTATTAGCAAGTTATGAAGAGTAAAAGTGCTGGTGATTATAATCACCGGTCGGCCGGGTTAAGTTTCATACACTCAATGAAAAAAATATAAAATAGATGAAGCTTTTCATCAAATCTAAGAAATTTTTCATTTATTTTGTGACAAAAACTTCATTAGTTTACTGAAAAATTTTATTTAAACTCGTCCAGCAAAATTCTCTCTTGATACATTTATTTTTTTAAATTTATTTCCTAATAAATTATGTGTTGTTTTTAAGAAAACAGCCAATGCAAATTAAAAATTGATAACCGTAAGTCAAATTTTCAACACATTTTTTAGTATTGCTTTATTCGAAAAGGTATTTTAATACCAATAAATGCTTAAAAACTAAAAATTAAAGAATTGTTATTTTTTAAATTCATTTTCTATTAAATTTTGTAGATAACCAAAATGTGCCAAAATAGTATCGTTTGTGCCATTGTACCAATCAATCTTAGATTGTGCCAAAAATCCCATCACTGATGTGAAAATATCACTGATGTATAAATTCAGTTTGCAAATTGGCACAAATAGACATATTTATTCGCATTTAAAAGTTGTTTTTGATTTTATTCAATTAATTCTTACAAAAAACCAAGTTTCTTTTGCTGATTTCTTTATTTAATTAAAATTTTTAATTTATTTTCACAATTGTTTTTTGTTTATATTTGCATCAGCTGTTTTACCAAAGTTTACCCGAAGAAAAAGTCTGGGTAAATTTTGGTAAAAAGAGAAACACTAATACACTCTCATTAGCGCTCTCATTTACCCAATTCTCGAGTACGGGAACGCGTTTGGGTAAATTTCGGTAACTTTAGGAACGTACGGGAACGCACTGATTGATTGAAAAAAGTAGCAAATAATTCAATCAATAAAATGACTGAATGCTTTTTAAATAAAAGAAATTAGTAACTCTTGATTTTGTATTAAAGCACCGTAAGTTGTTTTTCACATGGAAATTTTTACTCGAACTTTAAAGGCCTCAAATTGCAATTTAAATTATAAAAATAAACAGGTTTTTAATTTTATAACAAAGACACAATTACAATATACACAAAATGTGACTTTTTCACAAGAAAAATAATAGTCTTGTATATTAAATATGCGTGAAAACAAAGTCTACAAAGTTTTCACGTGAAACTCATTGTCGTGAAAAATAATTTTTTTTATTTGGAGTATAACAGCTTTTTCACGTGAAAACGGAACAATTTACCGTGCTTAACTTTTTTTATGTTATTTTTCACAGCAAAAAAAAAAAATGGGAGTCATGCTTTACAAACCACATTTTTTGAAGTAATTCTGAACAACTTTAAAAAAATTAAGTAGGTTTGAGGTTAAGAAGAAGAATAAACATTTTCTTCAAAAGTTAGAAACACATTAAATTTGCAAATCAGACTAGATCCAGTTTCTGCCTTTTTCTATGGACAGGCTTCATCAGTGATTTCCCATTTAATTGTATTATTGTTTATATTTTTGTTGTCAGATTGTCTCTATATGAATTCTTTCAGAAGTGATCAAACAGACATATACAAACATTCTACTTTAGATTTTTTTGTTTATCTTCTTATTTCCTCCGTGTCACCTTTTCGCAAATGTTGCCACACTGACGTATGGTTTTTACGTACAAGTGCAGGCAATGTGTGTATATTGGAGACGGACTGCCAACAAAAAAAATTATTTTTTTATTGTTTCCAAAGTATTCATTAGTATATTTTTACAGCTTTTTTAAAAGTAATTCCTAACAACATACAAAAAGTCACTTAAGTATTACTTTTAAAGCGTAATTGCTCTAAAAGTGATCTTAAAAAGCGATTTTGATACAGCTTATTTCCAAACGAATGATAGCGGGTGCTAGATGGCGAAGCAGTAGAAAAAGCACTACAATTGATGATCTAGATGTACTTCTTTTTTAAAAGAAACACTAATGATTTTAACATTGAGTAGTCATAGGAGAGGAGTACACCCACTTCAACATTTTTTCAATACTTTTTGAACGGATGATGATCAAATTGATCAAATAAATGTTAAAAAAATTCTTTGCAAAAAAAATTATATTTTTTTATTTTACAAAATTTTTTTTATTGCCGCCACCGGGTATTGACTGGTATAAAAACACCACTTCGTGTTTTATTCTCTTCAATAAAAGTACTTATTAAAGAAGTGCAAAAGGTGCTCTGCAATTCAGTACTGTTTTCAGTACTATTTTCAGCAATTTTTTTATCACATCTATTTTATATTTTTTAAAAATTCAAAAATATACCCCTCAATTCATAAATGCTTTGTAAAGTTATGGCAGGTTTACAAAACGTCATTTTCATACAAAATTTGTTCAATAAACCTCCTATAATTTTACAAAGCGTTTATGAATTTAGGGGATAGAATTTAAACAAATTAATTATAAAAATTAAAAAATAAAAAATTTTTTTTAAATTAAAAAAAAAATTTAAAATAGTGATACCAAAATCACTTTTTAGGATCACTTTGAGAGCAATTATGCTTTAGGAGCAATACTTCAGTGATTTTTTGTATGTTGTTCAGAATTAATTGTAAAAAGCTAAAAAACTATACTAACGGATACTCTGGAAGCAATGAAAGAAGTGAAGTTGTTCGGAATTACTTCTAAAAAAGCAGTGAAAGAAGTGGTTTGTAAAGCATAACTTCCAATTTTTTTTGCTGTTTAGCTAACTGCACATTCAATAAATAATTGGGTCAAAGCCATCAACAAATTTTTAGTTTTTTTGAAAACTGTGCTACGGACTTTTATAAACGAGTATATTAACATATCTCTCTTAAATTTTAAAATTTACATACATGAACGATCTCAACATTTTTTTTTTTTAATTTCTACTTATGAATTCAGTTTAATTGATAATTATTTGTATTTTATCAATAAATAATAAACTAGAAAACCTAAAAAAGCGAAATTTTTCAAAAAAGGTATAAAATAAAATTGTTAAAATAATTCAAGTTACTCGATTAATCGAGTAAGTTCAAAACCCTAAAATCGAGTTACTCGGTTACTCGAACAAAGCCAAACCCGAGTAATTTGAATGCCCCCATAACTAGTCTGTCTATTACCTTATATGTATGTATTTCATTCATATAATTAATTTTTTATATGTTTTTTATATACATTAGGGCTCTTCAAATTGCAAGACGTTCGAATTTTCCAGCTCATCAATGTATTACGCAATCAAAAAAAAAAAAAAATTACGATAAAATTATTTCTATAGGTGAATGAAAATGTAAAATTTTTAAATAAAAAAAAAATTAATTTTTTACCATAGAACGCGATACATCAATTCTATTAAATATTTTGACGTTAATTACGAATATGAAGTCTAAATTTCATATAGAGTAACGGTTTTCGCAATAATGTTGATTAAAATTTTTTTATGGAAATATTCTTTTCAAAATTTTTTTAATTTAGCTCCTAGTATTAAGGAACAAGAGGGAATTTTTATTCCCCCAAAAAATGTTATCTATGTTTGCGAAGACCTTTTTAATTTTCATTTCTTTAATTATAAACAATCTTCAGATTAACTAAAATCTATAGTAAAATTTACCAATATAATAAAAATTAATAATGGTAAAATAAGTCATATTTTTTTTTAAATCGCTACGTTAACGTTATCCTTTCTGCAATCGTGTAATAATTAACAGAATTAAATTCATATATTTAAAAAAATATTTACTTGCATATGGTACTAAAAATTAAAAATTGCAATGTTTCTTTTTTTCAAAATCAAAAAACCAGCGAATGAGTCGAAAACATTAAACTATTTAATAAACTTTATTTCATATTCGTAAAGTATATAAAATTGTGATTCAAAATTGATGCTGAAATCCTGAAAGACATTATTTTAATTTATAACAAATTCGATTTAAACTTTTTTAATTTGTATGTAAATTTCCAAACAAATGGTTCCAAAAACTTGCAATTTTCAGGGACCTATTGACGTAATTTAATTTCGCTGAAATTTGGTACGGGGTTTGCTGTAGTCTATAGACAACGATCCAGCATTGAGGAGACAAAATCAGACTACGTCCTGTTTTTCCACATGACCTAAAGCACCTTAATCTACATGTTATGAGTTTTTTTACGTTGCTCTTATTTAGTATTAAGTAAAATAAGTTTTTGCGGTATTACAAGTATACTTCATCAATTTTACTTGATATGTTAAGAAATGGGAAAGTTATAATAATATTATTTTTTATGATGTTTATTCCAAATGCCAATTGAACGAATAAAAAGAAGAACAGTTACTGGCTATTTTCCTATTGTATTGTTGTTGAAGAGATGATGTATTGATGTTGTTTGTTCATAACAAAATATTTTATTTACATAAATGAAGTATAAGTACAGTGGGACTTGTAAATTTTTCAATAAAAATGTTTTCTTCTTATTAAATCCTATGCGACGGTTACAAGTAACTGACATAGTAACTGCGTGTAATTCTGTCATTGTGAGTAAAACTTTATTTTTAAAGAAACTAATGTCAAAAAATTATTTGGTCAATTAATATGTGCGATTTTAACAAGAAAAACTACTTGACCTACATATAATATAATATTTCAGTTACAATAGTTGTTATTTTAAACTGTAACTGTAAAAAGCAATAACAAATTGCCTGCATTTGAACGTAATAACCTTTCGTCAGTGTGGCAACATTTGCGAAAAAGGTGAAAAGGAGGAGATAAGAAGATAAACAAAAAATCTAAAGTAGAATGTTTGTGTGTCTCTTTGACCACTTCTGAGAGTAAAAACAATAACAGAAAGCTGAATAGGAAAGAAAACTATGAATTAGCCACACTATAAACAAGGCCTTACCGTGGGTTTGTAATGTAGGAGTGCATGGGTTCGATATACCTACAGCCGAAAGTTTGTTGAAGAAATTATCATATAGAGACAATCTGACAATAAAATATAAACAATAATACAATTTAATGGAAAATCATTGATGAAGCCTGTCCATAAAAAGGCAGAAACTAGATCTAGTCTGATTTGCAAATTAATAATGTGTTTATAACTTTGGAAAAAAGATGTTTATTCTTCTTCTTAACCTCAAACCTGCTAAACTTTTATGAGAGTCTTTGAAAAATAACTCACCAAAACTACTGAATTTTTGTAATATTTAAAACATGTAGTTGTTTAACTATTATTTGATTTGTTTTATATGCACTTTGATTGTTTTTTAATTCTGGTTTTCTTGTATATAAAATAGTTTGGTTATATTGTTAATTCTAAATGTGAGAAATTTTAACTTTTGTGACAGTTGTTAAAAAAATAACAAACAAAAAGTACTAACGAAAGTAATATTTAAAATATGTAGTTGTTTAAACATTATTTCATTTACCTAGATAATTTGTAATTCTCGTTTTATTTTTTATAAAATAGTTTCGTTATGGGCATATTTAGTTTCTCCTGAATCTGAGAAATATAAGGGCTTTAAGTTGACAAAGAAATCAAAAGTAAATTAAAAAATTAACGGCTTGTTCTGAGTTCGGATGCCATATTAAAATTTCGAAAGTGAAGCATTAAATAATTTTGTTGTTCTGTGATCGACATCCGAATATATATTTTTTTCGTTTTATTTTATGTTTAAAAGTTTAAAAATTATCATTAAATTTCAAAATATAATCGGAACAGAAAATTCAGATTTTTGCAAATCCAATTTGTGAAATTTCTAAACTAAGAACAGTGGCGTAAATGTTAAACATTTTTTTCTTACTTGCCAGTTGTTTTTCTTTTTAGAAAAAGTTATTATAATTGCATTTGCACCTTGCTTTTTAACAGTTAAAAATTACTAAATATTTTTTTTTGTTAACTGACGTGCAATTGCTGTCTACAAGTTTTTATTATAAACTGCAGTTAACAAAAAAACATTTTATATATAAAACTATCAATGAATAAACATCAAAACTTATAATTTGCATTAAGAATACACTACGTAAAATCTATTACAACTATTTTTTCTCTTAATTGGCCATAACATAGAAATGTATTTATAGATTTTCATAAAATATACCTAATTTCCTTTGCCATATTAGGACTCCATACTAATAGTTTTTTAAGCACGGTTAGAGTTTTAAAGATTTTGTAATTCTTTCAATTTCACATTCTTTCAATTTGCATCTTAATTTTTATGAAAACTACGAAAATTAAATAAATTTTCTTTAAATTTTACAATAATTCTTTAAACATTGGAAAATCATTTGCATTTCAAAACAAATAACTTTTTTATAGCAAACATTCCACTGTGCGACAACGTTCTCCTAAAATTATGTTATGGATGATTATTTTTTATATTCTATTAATTATACAGAGTAAAGTAAGTTCATAATTTTGGCGTATGTACACTAATAGAAAAAAGTTTGTAAAAAATTTAGTTAAAACTACTAAAAGTTAGTTAAAAATTACCTTGCAGAAAAAACTGCTGAAATTAGTAAATTATTTTTGATATTTATTAGTAAGATCCCAGTATGCAAAGTTTCGAAGCGGTTCATCATTTCGAAGCTTTATCGAAGTTTTTTCGAAAAAATGAATAGAAATCAATATGAAATAGAGTCTGTCATTTTAAGGTTTCTCGAACACATTTTTTAATCGAAAATTTTTTTCGATTTCGACGCTTTATCATATCGTAATTTCTCAATTTATTGTATTTTTTATTATTCGCAAGTTTGGTTCGTTTTCCAATCTATTTCAAGTCTAAATATTGAAATATCTCGATATTAATTTTCATCCAAAAATTACGCGATTAATAATTTTTTTATGCTTTTTAGTGTTAAAAACGTAATTTACCTAATAAAAGTAAAAAAGGATATACATGGTTATATAAAAAAGAAAAAAAAATTTGGGCTGTAATAGAGATTTGAACCACGACCCTCATAAAGTGAAATTTTGTCTATGTCTGACCTTCCAGACATCTACACCACAACCTATTTGAAAATTGTATAAATTAAATTTAAATTTAAAATATTTTGACATATCTATAAATTGAACAAAGGGAAATTTAAATAAACAAATGTACCCAGCAAACAATTTGAATCTATAAAAACGAGGTTTTGTAGATGCACGACAAGAAAAACTGGACAACTAAACAACTGTAAACTTCGTTTTATATCTAAATTCTTTTGTTTGTTTTATATTAAATATTTCAATATTAAATGATATGAATACAACCAGAGTTTACGACAACGAAATTATCGAAATCAATTGCCAAATGTATTTGAATTGTTAGCAAAAATGTTTAAATTGATTTGACAGTAAAAATGTAAAGAAATCTCGATGTCAGTTGCTATCAATAAGGTCGACATATACGACTTAAATGTTCACCACACAAATAGTTATAAAAACTAAAAATATAAATTGCAAAAATAAAATTTAAAAACAAACACTTTTTATAATGCCCTTTGCGGGCCTTTTTATAGTTTTTTTTATTTTTAATTTTACGTGGAAGTAAAAAGGACCGATTTTTTATTTTATGAAATTTTTAAAGTTATTCTGTTTTCTCAAAAAATTTTATACGTGTCAGAAAACACTAAATTCTAGGTACTTTGATTTATGCAAATTTGTATTGCTGACTAACTAATCCTATTCTCATCTTAATTTAGAGTGTAATGTCACTTTTAAAATAATTATCTTCAAACAGGACGGTTTTAAAATCTTTTACTTTATTTTTGTATACACATATTTTTATGCAATTTTGCTCCAAAGTTTAATATCGATGGCTTAATGAAGGAAGACCATATCTTCATTCTTAATTTCTATGGAAGGGAAGGCAATACAAATCTATAAATCTTCGATATAGAATTTCTCTGAATGAATTTTATTATTAATACAAAAACAATAAAAAGTATAATCAAAGTTTTTCAGATTTAATTTTCCTCTAATGAAATATTAAGTCGAGTTAGGGCCTTTCTGTATTAAGCATTAAATTTATTTACGAAAAATTGGAAAAGAACAGCATATTCGTTCTTACACCTAGGGCATTTCTTTTAACTTTTACATTCATGTTTGTTGGGTAATATGAAGTTTATAAAGCTAGATTCAAATAAAATAGAAACAATTTGAATTATAAAAAAATGTTTATGAAACTATATGTATCATTACGGTTTGGCTCAAGGGGTAAGGCGATGAACTTCTAAACTAAAGGACGTTGGTTCGAATCGTGGCTGGTGTTGGAACAAAACAAAATTGCTTTGAATTTAAATTAAAATTGAAGAAAATTAAGTTAAAGAGAAATAAAAAAAAAACAAAGAGAAAGGTAAAAAAAGGAAAAGAAAAATATTTTTTTTTTTCGTTTAATTAATCATATTTTTTTTTTATCATACTTTTTCTAAAGCTTAATATTATGTCCTTTTCTAAATAAATAAAAATATGAAAAGTGTCCTCGATTCGGAAATATCTCAAAATGCATCTAATTAATATTTTTAATTTTTTTTCACAAATCGGCCAATGTTTCCTCTAAAACTTAAAACATAAACCTACTAAAATAAAAAATCAAATTGGGATCTGAACTGGGGGGTTCCTTAAACACACACAAATTAAAAACTATGACTTTTATTAAAATCTCAGCTCAACCATATAACTTTTTCCCCAAAAGTTTGAAATTTGATATTAATTTTTATAGACTTAGAGCCGCTGTATAAAAAGTTAAGATAATACATAAATTAAATGCATTTTGACATAATTGCAATTTAAGGGACATTTCGTAGTTTTTTTAATACTTTTTCAAAAGGATAAACATACACAGAGAGAAAAAATCATAGTTTAATCAATTACTATAGCAAATTTAATATAACATGATATTTTCCCACGAACATTTTTATATTAAGTATGAATCTTTTTAAAGTGAATACAATTTTAGTTAAAATATACTTTTTCGCAGGGATGGCAGGCAATACCGCTAAAATATGTTACAGATACCGAAATAAATGAAATATCGATACCCTTAAAATGCCGTTACCGAAATAAATAAAATACCGTTATCCTTAAAATACCGTGACCGTTATTTTTAACTCTTTGCTCTTGGTAATTACACGTGGTTATTGAGTATTTCAGATAAATTAAGTTAATTTATTTGTTTTGTTTTTATTTCAGTTGGTTTTTGGCAAAAAAAAAATGGTAATCCATGCTTTTTCGTATTTAAATTAATGTGTCAACATTTTAGACATATTTAAATTAAAAAGAAAACACACTTAGCTTGATTTCAAAGCTGTTTCTACTTAATGCAATGTTGTTTATGGTTGATTTCAAAATTTTTTTCTGTGTGTAGGCTTTACAAATTCCAGGAAAAGAGAGATCAAGCTTTAAAATGAGGTAAAAATTGAAATTTACGGATCACGCGTTCAAAAAATATTAGTATTTCGACAGTAAGTATTTGTTATACTTTAATTGATCAATGAATTTTGAAAAAATCTAAAAATTAAATTTTCAAAACAATCAGCAAAATATACAATGTATCAAGTTTCATGCTGATCAGAATCGGCACTCTCATAGAAATAAATCTGTAAAAATAGCAGAAAAGATTACTAAAAATTAATTAAAAATGATGCTGCAGAAACTGCTGAAATTTGCAGATTTTTTGCTAAATATTACTAGACTAAAAATATCAAAAATAAACTGTTATATCTACAAATTTTTGCTATTTTTAAACTACATTTAGTTGAAGTTCTCTGCATTTTTAATTTTTACATAATTTTTAATAGTTTTAACTTAATTTTTTACAGACTTTTTTCTATTAGCGTAGTCGTTTTTCGTCAATAAGCTGCCTGGGACCACAATAATATTTTATATTGTTATTGCTAAAATTTCAATGAAATTCCAGTTTAATATCGAAATGCAGTTGCAATATAAATGAAGGTTGATTGATTCTCTAAATTTGTATAGTGAATACTGAATTTGTTTATGCAGACGTTTCTTGATTTTGAAATGTTGTTGTACTGAAATACGTCACAAAATACAGTCCTTGTGTTCTACCTACAAAAAATTTTAAGTGTATATGTAAGAAAACATTAAATAGGTTATGGTTACAATATTATAAAAAATGTGGATACACTTAATATCAAAATCTATAATACTTTTTTGTTTTTACTTTTACAGCTATTTTTTCATGGCTATTTATTTTAACGCTTTACATTTAATCGGCTTATAAAAAATCATCACCATTCCAGTTAATACAAACCCATAAAAGCACGCAGCATTGACAAAATCGAAACAAAAAAAGAAAAAAAACGAAAACATGAATGCGACATAAGACATAATGCTGTATACAATTCATAAAGAACATCTCAAAAACTAGAATTAGCAACATAGTTGATGCTCTAAAAAATTTCATGTGTAAATTAAAAGAAAAAGTAAACTTAAACTGAATTACAAACCTAAATAACACACTTAATACTCAAAAAAAAAAAAAAAAACAACAAACAAATTGATTTAAATTGGTTACAAACGCACCATCACAAATAATTGCTAAAGAATATTTTAAGAAAAATAAGTTTCTTTTCTTTATTTTTTAAACATAAATAAAACATACAACAACGACAAACGAACAACTCGAATTCATTTACAATGAATTGTGAAAAATCTAGTGAAACTTTTAAAAGTGGCAGTGGCGGTGGTGTTAAGAATTTTTGGAATCAACATATAATGGAGCGTTTTATAAAAACGAATCTTTTTTTTATATGTTGTGTAGCTGCTGGTTTACTTTTGGTAAGCATATTTTATGGGTAAATTTAATTAAAAATAGAAAATACACATGATTAATAAATTATGAAAATAATTATTATTGCTACTATTTTAATTGTATAATAAAATTTTTGTTAATTTATGATGCGTAAATTAATAAATTAGGCCGGCATTTAAATTGTTTTTATTGAAAAAATATCTTTGACTTTCTCATTTCTTTCAGATTGTCTATTTGGCTGCATTTTCATGTGAAGTATCTTGGATTTTAGAAGCAAGAGGTGATTTACCCTATTCTGCCTATATTTTATGTACTCAATATTTTGTAGTATTTGTGGCTACAACAATATTGATACATGGTTTAGTTACTGGACTACCATGGGGTCTATTTGCTTGGTCGGTGGTCATAGGTATACTCTCGATACCAGAATTAATATTTGTTATGATTATGACTACACAACATTGGGTAAGTTGAAACATTTTCTTTTGATTGTGAAATATTGTTTTAATACTAATGTTTTTTTTTTTGTTTTTATTTAATAGGGTCTTCAATCCATTCATGGTTTGACTGAACTTATAGCGTATCTTGTGCGTTTGGTTATTAATTGTTTTGCTTTGATTTGCGTGATACCAACTGGTCTAAGGTATGCGAAAAAACTATATATAATAAACTGTGCTAAAATCGACAACATAATAACAGATATGAACAAATAAGTATTACAAAATTAACAACTTTAAATGGCTATTAAAGATGAACGGTGTTTAAAACTGTTATTTTTTGTTCAACTCACTTTCGTTTTTTTATGTTTATGTTTTTATGCTTCAGGGTAGATAAATGACATATCATTGATTGATTTTTATTCGCATACTCGTACGCTTAGATTTACTTTGCAGAGAAAATATTTAACGGATTTTTGAAAATACAGTTTTTAATATGCTAATTTTTGTATTAAAAACATCGAATAGAAGTCGTATAAATTGTAAATATTTTTTATATTAGTAAAATTCTTTAAATACGCCCCTAGATTACATTTTACTGAAATTTTATTATCCAAAAGCAAAGAGCATAGAAAATAAAGAAAATGTAATCCTTTCAGTTAGTGAGAAAAAATATATAAAATGTTTTTTTTTCTTTTTTTGCAAATAGGAAATTGAAGTATAGTACTTCTGCCATATTTCATAAACCATTCCATTTGTTTCCAAGTTAAGACGATGTCCTTTAAAGGTATCCTGATAGAACCCTGTGTATCCTTGGACCAAAGTAAGGACTGATTATAAAAGTTAAAGCTTCAGTTTTGCTTTGAGTTCATTATCAAATGTTTTTAGTGTACAAAAATAAGTTTTTTAGATTTTTGAAAATTGTATTCGTTTTAAAATAATTATTTTTTAAATTTTAATTCAGACACTTTCTCGCTTCCAAAGCATACGAAAAATTTCTTCTCAAAATATTTAGGGAATTGTGTTTTCAGTCGGAATTGTTTCAGTTATGATTATAAAATACACCATTGAAGTGGTTTTTACTTAAAACTATCCCGTTTCCTACTTGCAGACACCTCAGTTAACATAGAATGAGAGAACTACATAACCATTGTCCAAAGTACCAAATCCCCAAAATAGACAACACAAAGTTCGTTTCTTAAGTCATTCTATGTTAAATCAATACACGAAGTTTGTGTCTTAAGTCTTTCTATATGAAGCGTTAACCCAACGAAAAAAGAAATGCCGAAGTAGTGGAAAAAGCCCTACAATTGATGATCAAGATGGACTTCTTTTTTTTTACAGAAACACTAATGATTTTAACATTTAGTTGTCGTAGGATAGGAGTTCTCCCACTTCAGTACTTTTTCAGTACTTTTTGAACGAGTGCAAAGGAAAATCTATTTCTTCAATTATTTGTAAAAAATGGAAAAAAACATATATTTTTTTATTTTTTAAAATTTGTTTCTAACCCGCGAATATTTGCTTGGAAACAAATCCAAATACTTTTTACACTAAAAAAAAAAAAAATCAGTTAGTACAAAAATTAATAAAACATCTTGTAGATCAAGTCTAAATAATAATTTTCAGCAATTATTTTGCTGAAATTGTGTTATATTTTTTCAGCACAAAACTAATTTTGAACTAATATTTTACTAATATATTTTGCTACCAAAATTGTGCTGATAAACGTATATAGTAGGCACAGACAACGAAAATTAGTAGAAAACTCAGTAATTTGTAATAAGAGAATAGCAAAACTTATTACTAAAAACAAATTTACTAAAGATCAGTACAAAAATAGTAAAGTGCGATTGAACTGTTTACACATTTTTTTACTAACTTTTTTGTCTGAGTGTAGCGGCAGCATTTTCAAGAGCATATTTGAAAGGGTGTCAAAAATGTAAATAACAATATTTTTATAACCAAAATCGACAGGGTTGCCACTTCATTATTGGTGGCAAATGAAGGCTGCAAAATCGTGCAGCCTTCATTACCCAAAAAAGCAATTCATTTTTTTTTTTTACTATTTAAGGAGAGATGAAAAGTACCTTCTTGGGAATGCATTCAAAAGTCATAAATATCACTTCTTAAATATATATTTGAAAGCATTCACAAGAAGTTACTTTTCATCTCTCCTTAGATAGTATAAAAAATTAATTGCTTTCCTATATAAAAAAGAACATCCCAGCACTCATTTTTATGGCGTGCAAAGCAGACTTATAGTAGCATAAACACCTTCTCTCCTATGACAAGCCAATGTTAAAAAATGTGTTTTTCACCTCAATTTAAACGCATTCGTACGTACCGAACAGTATAGGTGCTTTTACGGATCTTGGTCAGGTATTTTTTTGCTGGGAAGTAAAGAAAAGTCTTTAATTAATGGCATTTTGGAAGTCATTTAAAATACGTTTATTGGAAGTAAGAAATCAGCATATATAGCTACTTTATATGCAGTGGAAAAGGCATTCTTGTAGAATGCATTCGGTTTTTTTGCTGGGTAATTATCGAAAAATAAAAAGTGATTCTTAATGGCAGATAAATTCTCTAGTCCTTATCGTGGCCCGAACTTTTTGTTTTAATGTTTCTAACAAAATTGCCACACAAACTTTAAAATTCTAAAATAAGGCAAGAAAAAACACAACCCAGCAAACAAAGATGATGACTCAGAAATGAGCTCCAAAAACATAAACATTTTTCCACTTTTTTCTATGAAAGTGGTTCGTCCAAAAGAGCCCCCTGTGTACTCAGAAAAAAGAACGTATAAAATCGAAATTTTCTTCATAAATTTAAATAATTTTGGAATCTCCTTTGAGTCCGAAAAATGAACCCTCGTTTTGAGACAGCTTTTTAGATTGTAGAGACAACTTTTTGGATTGTTTTCTTAGGGTTCGTATTTGCTACCAAAAAAAGAGTGTTTTCAAAAATCAATAATCATTTCTATGAGCCATTTAAAAATCTTATTTATGAGCGCTCCGAAATTGCTGGCTGGGAAATTTATTTGACTAAAATTCAAAAAAGGGCCACAATAAGGACTAGAGTTTTTTGTTGCCTATCGTACAGTGGCAGCTGATTTTGAACTCATGGTTGTGGGAAAACGCGTTAAAAGTTAAAAAATGACTTTTTTAAATCTTAACAATATGGAATAACCAATCGAATAATAATAAATTTTTTTTCAATTTTTGGTGATGTTCCAAATTTGAAAGTGTGTTTTTTCAAAAAAAATGTTGACTTTAAAAATTCATAAAAAATCGAAAAAAAAATTTATTATTATTCGATTGGTTATTCATACGATAACCAATTTTGTTAAGATTTAAAAAAGTCTTTTTATTTCCAGATCGGACAATTTTTGAAAATTTCTATAAAACCATGTTGGAGTGAAAAATATATTTTTTTAAATTTTTTTTTCTTGTAATTTGTTCAATTCTCTACAATAATAATATAAATAAATAAATATAAAAATTTTGGAAAAATGTTTGTTTTTGACTGAGTTATGAATTTTTAAAAAAAGGTCTGTTTTCTCTGCCGCGAATGTCATGTAGCCCCTTAAAGACAGGGTGAAATTCTTGCATCTTTGAATGTAGTTTTTCTCTTTTTGTTCTGCCGTATTATATGAGATCTCTCTAATAAAAACAATGAAATAAAAACGCACTCAAAAAATGTTGTATACAAATTTACCGCATAGAATATTACTTTGATACTAAAGGCTCCATTAGTCTAGTAGTACCGTAAAGTATCGTGTCAGCTGTTTACTTTTAGTTAATGACAGTATACACAACTACTTAGTTTGGAAGTACATTTAAGGTAAGAAAAGCAATTGAAAATAGATTTCTACTTCACGATACCTCATTTCTCCGCACTTAACTTTCAAACGAATTTGAGATTTAAAGATATTTTACAAAAAAAAAACACCTTGGGACTCAATACGCTATGTTCTAATTTTTTTTATTATTATTTTTCAGATGGCGACGAGAATCCCAAGTTCTTACACAACTACAAGATTTAGCTACCCGCTTGCAACTTCAAACTCCACCGCCTAGTGTACCCATTACAAAGGCGGATTCTCGACGTTGCAGCAAACGTTTACAAAACCAGCAAACCGCATTTGAAAATGCTGGTTTTCAAATAACTGAATCCGCAAATAAAACTATCATGAATGGATCACAGGCACAGGGATTAAATGCGTTTGGATCACAAAATGAATTTAATGCCAGTATGTTTGCAATGCCATTTATGCAACAATTTGCAACACAAGCAAATGCAGCAAGCAGAGCAGGTTTGTAACTCAGGGGGTCTGTCTCTTTGTCAAACTTATACAATTTAAGTCCATGTTCACAATGTCCACTTCCGTAACTTACATTTCGAATTTAGCTGTTCGTTAAGTTTTAACGGGACATTGTTAAACTACTTGGGGCCGATTACTGAATGTCAAGTTAGCTACTAACTGGGACTTTAACTGACGTATTTGTTGTTGTTTGCCATGTAAAATTTGAATTTAAATGTCGGTTAAATTTTATCTGGATATTCAGTGACCAAGCCTTAAACAACTTAAGGAAATGAAAAAATGTTTTGGTTTCTTAAATAAAAATAAATGACAATTTTCTACTCACATTTCGACTCTTTTTGTTTCAGGAAATCGCGCCCAATCCTTAATGGATCTAAGATGTACATTACCAGGTCTTTACAATCCTCGTTATGCGCTGGAAAATAGCGATGAAAAGAATGGAAAATATTTCAATATAACAATAGATGATTTAAAAAATAATCTACACGATACTCACAAACAGCCTCCATCCTTAATAGGTTCTAGCTCAAATGATCCCATTTACTGTTCCATAGAACCAAAACAACCCTCGCCACCGCAACAAAGAGGGCAACAGGGTCAGCAACGTGAACCCATGGCACTGCCAGCGCATGCAACACAGAGTGGCAAACATCCACCCACTAAATTGACACGTAATTGTATATCTTTAGAAAATCTAGATGGTATTAATAAGGTGCAGAATGATTTAGCTGCTTATGGCAACAATTTGTTGCAAAATTACAATCAGCAGCAACAATATTATTTAGCCATGTTAGGCTATATACAACAACATCAACAGCAAAGGCAGCAGCAACAACAAGCGCAAATGCCTTTTAATAGTAATTTAAATATATATCGAAGACCTGGTAGTCAAACCAGTCTAAATCCTGCACTATTTGCAGCACCGCCAATGGCTCAACAATTCCAAAGGCGTAATTCTCAACAATTACAATATTACGGTGGTTTTGGTTATAATAATTACACAAATCCTTATATTACCGCAAATAGTAAATTATCATTAGGTAATGAATCAGATGATTACCGTAAATATCGTGATGTGGCATTGTAAACAAGTAAATAATTAACAAAAAAAATTACAATTAAAAATTTAGCTTAATAATTTAACGCTGAATAGAAGGTGCTAAAATTTATTTAAAAATAGGGAGTGTAATTTCCAGTCATTATTTTTTATATTTTTCATAACAAATTTTATTTAGTTAATTGTTTTAATTATTTTTTTTATATATTAAAAGAGATATAAGATAAAAAAAAAAACAAATGATCGCAAACAAATATTAAGAAAAAAAAAAAAAAAAAACACGTTAGCCAAAGATCAAAAACTAACTCAAGTTAAAACCAACTATAGTTTATTAAAAAAAAAATAAAAATATATATTCTTATTATTATGAATGATTTAAGATTCTGTAAATGTATTTAATAATTTCTTTCAAAACAACGATTTTTTTTTATTATGTTTTCAATTATATTCGTTTAAATTTAAGTTAAATCTAAATTAATTTTTGTAAATACTCATTATTTTTATTAAATAAAAATATAATTCGTTATACGAATTTGAATGCACTTTTTTCGGTCGTTTTTTGTTTAACTAATTAATATTAAATAACAGTAATAATGAAAATAATTAAAAATTATAATAAATCAGCCAATGGATTGTCGGCTATAGTTTTCGCTTTAGAAGTTTGTGTTGTTGTGGCCACGGATTGAGTATTAACAGATGCTTTAACAGTGGAAGCTAAAAATAAAATAATAAACAAAAGAAAATTTTAAATGACAATATCATATTAGAATTTGGACTTGAGGTGGAAGAATATTCTAACTAAATATATGAAAATATAGAAAGTCCGAAAAAACAATTTTTGTATTTTTTAATGCAAAAAATAAAATAATTGTTAAAAGAAATGTTTTAGAATTACAAAAATTTATACGACGACATGAACGCTTTATAAAGTTATAGAAGGTTTACGGAACAAATTTGAAAATAGGAAAAATTTGTTTTGTAAACCTCCATTAACTTTATAATGCGTTTAAAAAAATTCTAAAAACATCGCCACCAACAGATTATTTTTCACAATTTGTAAAATACGTTTGGGATTTTAGCACATTTAATTCCTTTAATGCAAAAATTCATTAATAGCATGCAGATAATTCTCTCAGTGTTTTACTCAAAGTAGAATGAAACAGATTTTTTTCGTTTTCTGGAGAAGCTTTTTAAAGTTTTAAGTTAAGTTATCAAAACTTTTTCTTTTCAACTTCTCTTACTTTCCTTAGCAACCTAAACTGCAAATTCAGAAGAAAAAAATTGTGTTCTTTCGTGAACACAGGTAAAATAAACTCGGAAATTTATATCAAAGGGTGATTGGAGAAGCGACTAAAGACTTTTGTTGGACAGCATGAAGTGTCTACTTTCATTGGTCTGACATAGCCTCTTGTCATTACAGCAAAGCGGCCCTGGAGTGGTACTTAAATAATAATGTACTTTTGGTGCCTCGAGAAGCAAATCCACCAAACTGTCCAAAACTCAGGCCAATTGAAACGTTCCGTGCTTTGGTCAAAATAAAAATTAAGGCGGCAAAACAAGTCGACAAAGATGCCAAAGATTTCCACGGAAAGTGGTATTTAGCAGCTCGAAAGGTATCTAATAATATCATAGAAGCGTTGATGGAAGGGGTACCAGTAAAATTAAAAAATAATAAAAATTTGTATATAATTTCATAAAAGTTTTTATATTTGAAATTGAATGACTACCCAGTGTAGAAACGGTAATGACATATCATTATTTTTTGGACCACCAGTAATGACACCCACTTACCTTCTGCACTATTTTAAAACATATAATAATGAATTACTGATAATGACTTACTTTTATCATTATTTCAAATAGAAAATAATTTTCTAGATTTTTTTGAAAATTTTTTGAAATCTATTTTTAGACTCAATATTTTTTAAACACTGGTAAGGATATATGTAACCACATATTTTTTTTATGTTGGAGAGTAAGCTTACTTGTATGCAGCAGGTCAATTATGTTTTTATCTATTAAATATTACATGTCGATATAGCTCAGATGGTAGAGCTGTTGACTGGCAATCTGTAGACCCAGGTTCGATTCCCGCACCAGAAAATTTTATTTAAAAAAAAATACAATAAAAAATATTTTTTTTATATAATTTATTTTTTTGAAAATCTATTTTTAGACTCATTATTTTTGTCAATACTGGTAAGCACATAGGTAACGATATATTTTTTGATTTTTCGTATGCTGGTGTGTAACGACAACTCATTATTTTTCGCGACATCGCCATATAAAGGTAATAACAAAAGTAACTAGTTACCATTACCAAGTATGTAGTTACATAACAACATATCTGGTAATGATTTTCTACACTGGGTTGTTCAGCAGATTTTTTAAATTATGAGATGAACAATTTTTCAAAACGCAGTCTTTATACTGAAGTTAAGGTACGTTTTCGCTCAGCACGAAAAATGTAAATTTTGGATTGCAGTTTTATCTTGGTAAGAGGAATAATTTAACCCTAAAGTAGGCAATAAAACAAAATTTTCTGGAAGAACCTATAGTTAATTTTTTGTGCCAAAAACATGGTATAAATTTCATATTGGAATTCATATCATATTGGAATTGGCAATCAGACGATTGGTATGCTTGTAGGGGTCCTTACGGGACACTGTGCGATGGGTCGAATGGCTGTGTGCTGGGGTTACTCACGGCCGGACTACTGTAGGAGCTGTGGAGATGAGAATGAGGAGACAGTGCAGCATCTGAGTTGTGACTGTCCGGGACTGAAGAAGCGGCGACTCAGATATCTGGGAAGCAGATTCTTCGACGACCTGGACAATCTGCGCAATGTTTATGTCTAGTCTCGCGGACTTTTTGAGAGCATCGCGATGGTTTTAGGTTTCTCGGGTCGTGGTTTTTTTGGATGTGGGGAAGACTGAGGGAATCGCAATAGCCCTTATGGCCTCCGAATAAACTCGCCGTTCTGACGGGCTCCCATTCAATCTAACCTAACCGGGGGTTCGCCTTAAGCGAATTTGTGTTAGATATTACACCACTTGATCTTCATGTTCGGGAGACCGCGGTGACATCAAATAGGCTGTTTAAAGAACAGACGTGTGCATCATACGGACCTTTTGGTAACTTAGTGAATGATATTTAATCGAGGGAAAGCCGAATGTATTCGTACCATCGATTGAAGATTGGGAAATGAACAAAGTCAGGTTCTCTCAGTTGAATGTCTACACGGACTGTTCGAAAACTTCCAGGGAACTTGCTATTAATAATCATATCGACTGACAGATGATTGCAGCATTTTCCAGGCTGAAATTTTTGCGGTAGCCGAAGCTGTGAGGCAGTCAGGCGGATATAATGGCTCTCAATTCGCGAAATATCAGAGCCACTGCCATGGAGAGCTGAACAAAGGGATATTCCAGGTAAAAAGGAAGCTGACAAACTTGCGAAGGCGGGTGCCCACCTTCCACAAGAATCAGCGGTTTTAACGTTTTCTCCGCGGTTTTAACGTTTTCTCGATACGAAACGTACCTGGATAAACATATGACAAATTTCAGTGTCGGAAAACAAACGAAATACTTGTGTGACGAAAAAATGGATACAAACAATAGGATTCTTCTGGATATGGATAAGAGGCAGCTAAAATCGGTAATGAATCTCATCACGGGCCATAACACCCTGGGCAAACACATTATAAGAATTAAAATAAGGTCAGATGATACATGCAGATGGTGCAGAGAATCTGTCGAAGACTTTTGGCACTTATTTCTTCCAGAATCTGTATTATATATAGGGAGTGGTTCATATACACTATGGACGTTTATAAATTAGCCTAAATGGGAAATCTAGAATGACTGACTTGTGAAGGCATTATTAATCAGCAAGAATCATAATGGGCCACATACGTCTCCTATGGGCGTCATTTCAATTTGAAATGACGTCGTCATCAACCTCCTCTTACACTCAAAAAAATAAGTTAGTAGAAAAATTAGTAAAACGTCTTGTATATCAAGTGTACTAGTTTTCAGCAATTTTTTTGCTGAAATTCCGTTTTCATCAAAAATTTTAGTTATATTTTTTTAGCACTAAACTAATTTTGAACTAATGTTTTACTAATTTATTTTGCTACAAAAATTGTGCTGATAACAGCATTCATAGCGTGGACGGCAACCAGATAGACTAGATGTAGATATCGCAGCTTGTCTGGAAACGGAAATGACAAAAAAAGGAAGTTGTACACATGTTCTATATTTAAATTTTCAGCAATTTCGCTACAAGTTTTTTGAGTTTTTTTCAGTCTACTAATAAAAGTTTAGTGATTTTAGCAAGGATTTTTTTCATTTGCAGTGGACTAAATGTTAGCAAAACTTTTGCTGAAGATTACTATTTTTTTGTTAAAAATCAGCTCGCTGCTTTTCAGCAAACCTTTTGCTGAAATTACCAACTTTTTTGCTAGCATGCTCCTGACTAAAAATTTGCTGACACAGCATTCTTTGCTGACTTTACCGACTTTTTTTTTAGTGTACGGGTCAAAGATCGTTACATCCGCTGACGACGTTGTCCTACTGATCAGGCGAAGATTTATTTAAACGATTAGTGATCGATCTATCAGTAAAATCCCGCAGAAACAAAATCTGTCTTATTAACTAGTGAAGGAACCACACTTAAAAAAGTTGGTCGGTAGAATCTTCTGAAAATGACAGTTAAAACAAAGGTATATGCAGTTTCGAGGGCGACAGAAACTTCACTTTGACGACCGTGAACGTCTTGCTGACTTTTGAGATAGAAATACCAACCTGTGCCACTGACTCTGCCATTTGATCTCCATTTCTATGAACGGATCGAGGATAAAGATGGAAAAAGGGTCAAGGGGTAGGAATTTCTAGGAATCCGTTGGAGATCTGGTATTCGAAAAAAATTTAATGATCCCGGTACATAGTCCGACTGAAGTAACGGCGACTCTGATATCTGACAATGAGATTTTTTAAGGATCTGTACAGTCGTACACACGACACACGGTTTTGGCTGCCACTAATTTAACCGACCCTAACTGCAGTATGTCTCTGATTGCAACAATATATTTAATTTAATTTAATATTTACTTGTAATTTCGTTTTAAAAATTTTAAATTAAGCTTACCTTTAGTTGATTTACTAGCTCCACTTCCAAATAAATCATCTTCATCACTGTCTATGTCACTAAACAAACTCGCATTAGATTGAGGTACTTTTGATTTATTCTCCCGAGTAGAACTTTTAAAAATAACATCTTTAGAAACACTTTCCGAAGTTTTAATAAAATCATCACCATCACTATCATCGCTAAATAATGAAGATTGAGGATTCAAAACTTTAGAATGTTTTTGATTTTTTTTAATGTCTTTTGTTTTATTTGTAGGTTTGTTTAAACTTTGGGTTGAGGATATTTTAGCAAATAAATCTTCACTATCAGTGTCGGAATCGGTAAATAATATTGTTGCAGTATTTTTGTTAGAACTTGTTTTTTGTGTCGAAGTTTTGGAGGTATTTGCTGTGGCTGGTAATGTTGGTGGTTTTTTAGATTGTGTTGATTTTGTGGCTTGTAGTATAGCTTCAGTAAAATCTTCATCATTATCACTTTCATTATCTAAAAATGATTTGAACTGGGCTTTGGCTTTTTGATTGTTTTCTTTAGTTCTGATTGATTCTATAGTTTTAATGGTATTTGTAGGATGTGTCTGTTGTGTATTATCGTTATAATTTTCATTATCTAAAAATGTAAAAGGTTTTGAATTTTTTAACGATTTAGTTGGAATTTCTTTAGAAATTTCTGGTTTAGTTAGAGTGAGATTTGCTGATGATTGAATATGTTGTTGCGCGTCAACTATGTTAGTTATACCAAACAAATGGCCATCATTATCATCATCTATAAAACCAGCGGAACTTTTTGAAAACCCCGTTGGATCTTTATTAGACTCTAGTTTCGGAACTTGCTCTTGTTTTTTCTCCGTTTCTTTCAAGTTTGGCGTAAAGGAGCTAGTAACTTCAGATATAGTTGGTGCTAATGTATGTGTAACAATTTTTGTAGGGTCCAAAGAATGGTCTTCCTTTTCCTTTTCGGAAAATTGTGAGGAATTCGTTAGTTTTGCAGAAGCCATTTTTAATTGGCTTTGGTTTAATGAATTATCTTCAATTTTTGTTTCTTTTTTTATTTGGGATTTATTTTGAATTTCTCCTGTTGAATCTTTAGTTTTAGAGGATTTGATATGTTTAAAGAAATCCATATTATCCTCATCTTCTGTATCATCAAATAGTAAAGATGGTGATAATTTTTTTTTAACTTTTTGTAGAGAAGATTTTGAGGCGACCTGTGTTTTTGTGTCATCACTAGGTGAGTCTTCCGTTTTAGATTCTTCTATATTTTTAGTTTTAGAAGGTTTTATATTTTTTAATATATCTGAATTGTCAACACCATCAGATATTAGAGAGCTTGCTGGTGTTTTACCTTCTCTTTCTACTAAAACCTTTCCAGAATCTTTAGCTGATTGTTCTTCTCTATTGCTTCGATATTTTTCTTCAACTTCTGATTTATCATCATAGAATAGCAAAGAAGTTTTTGACTTTTCATCACCTTTTTGTACATTTTGTTCTTTCGTTAGTGTTTTCTTTTGGATTTCCTTGGCTAGCATTGTTTGACCTTCAATCTTTTTAAATATATCTTTGCCATCATTATAATTATCATGACCAAATGTATGTTTCTTTTCTAAATCAAATGTAGGCTCTTCCTTAAACTCTTTTACATTTGAGGAATATTTTTTAATTTGTGTTTCCTCTTTTTTATTGATATTATAATTTTGAGTTTCAGGTAATGTTTCGATAACTTGTTGTTCTTCTTCCAACAAACTTTTACGATAATTATCTTGTCTGGCCCTACGAGTCGAAGGTCTTCTAGCAGCTGGAGCTCTCACCCGAGTTTTGGTAATGCTGTTTAAAATATGTTCAGTTTCTTCTGTTAGAGGAACTATAACTGGATCCCTTTTAGGCGCAATAATTTCCTTTTTGTCTTTTTCTACCACATTGGTTTTTGTTGTTTGTTTTTGAATAATGGAATCGGTTTCAGGTTTCTTTTCGCTTATTTTCTTCGAATCTTCCTTATCTTTGCGTAAGGCTCCTGGTAATAAAGCTTGTACATTAATGTTTATATTAGGTATTTGTAATTTTGAAATTGGCCGTTTCTTAGAAGCTTCTGGGCTTTTTGTATCGGATTTTCGTAACACAACTTCTGATCTTTCTTCAAGCTTTACCTCCGAGGATTTGGAATATATTTCTGGTTTAGTGTGCGACAATTTATGATCTACAACATCTTTGTTTATGTTAAAAGTTGAGGATTTTGGTTGCTCCTTTAAAGGGGGAGGTTCATTTTGAAATATTGTGTGTGATGATTGAAGCTGTTGTTGATTTTGATTCAAAGCCATTAATGTTTCATTAAAGTCATCATAAAATACACTATGAAAACGTTTAGTTTGTGTAGATCTTTTAGGAGAACGTTGAATATCATCACTCTCATCATCATCATCATCATCGGGTGGAATATCACTAAATAGTTGCAGTCCGGTATATAAACTTGTGTGTCTATTGTCTAGTATATCCGTTGGTATTGTATTGGAATTTGTCACTGGTACTTTGGGTAATTCTGGTTCATATAATTCATTTTCCAAATCTATGGAATTATACTTTGTGTTGAGAGCCAATGGTGATTTGGCTAAGGTTTCAAAAAAGTCACTATCATCTTCGGGAGGTTCGTCTAAGAATAGAACAGAACTAAAGTCATATTTCGTAGTACTTGACGACGATTCAATATCCTTCGGAGTGCAGAGTATTTTAGTGTCTGATACTACAAGTTTTTCATCAGTTCTATAAGCGGGAGTTTCATTATTTTGTTGCAATGTTTTTGTTGTTAAATTTTCCGATATTTTATGGAAATCAGAGGACATTTTACTGGAACTGGAATCAATATGTGAGGTGGTTGTTTGGTTTTCAGATTCATGTGCAGTTACAGACTCTTTTGAAGGTTTAGTAGGAGCTACAACTTTTGGGTTTTCAGCATGCTCGCTAATTTCTTTTTCTCTTATAGATTTTGTTGCATTATCTTCGTTCAATATCGTACTTTGATCATTTTTAGTTAAAGGATTCCTTGTATCTTTAATTTCTTGTTCTTTTGTGGCTATATTTGAATTAGTTTGAACTTTTTGTGTTAAAATAGGGTTTGTTTCATTCGCTATGGAATGGCTAATGGAATTTTCTATAACAGTTGCTAATTTACTAACATTTTTACTAGGTTCGGTGGATTTTTCTATAGGTTTAATTATTTCTTCTGATAAAATTTGTTCGTTAGTTTCCTGTTCGAAAGAAACTTCTTTAAAGTTTTTATTTTCTTTTGTTTTATTGAAATCTGTAGAATCTTTATTAAAGGATTTCGTATATTCCCCATCGTCTTTAGGTTTTATAAAATGTTCTAAAGAATTCTCTTTAACTGAAGAAGTTTTGTCTTTATTTATATTTGTGGGTTCTAAAATTGATTTATTTTGGTGACTATCCGAAATTTTATTTGGAATTTCTTTCGATTTTAAAGCAAAGAAGTCATCATCTTCATCTTCAAGGTCATCAAATAAATTTATTTTCTTTATAGCTTTAGCTGTCGAAGAATCAACCTTAACATTTTCAATTTCAGTATTTTGCTTTGGGTTGTCTTTTACATAATCCTCCTCAAGATCATCAAACAATTTTACAGAATTTTTATTAGTTGTCTTCTTTTCATCAACCTTAAATTCTTTTTCATTTCGTGTATTTACGGTATCTTGTAATTTTTTTTCAGCATTTGATTTTTGGTCAACAGTCTTTATAGAAACTTTGTTTTTATTGCTGATATTGAATAATAAATTATCATCATCATCATCTTCCAAATCATCAAATATGTTGATTTTATTTGTTTTGGGTTTCTTAGTCTTAGAAGTTATCAAAAAGTCTTTCTGTTCTTCCATAACATCTTGTTGGGACTGATTTTTGCTAGTTTCAGTAACCAAATCATCATCAAACAGCAAAGTTTTGGTTAAAGAGGTACTTAAAGATTCTTTTGTAGAAGATTTTTTAACAAAAGTCTCTAAGAAATCATCATTTTCATCATCATCGTCATCAAATAGAGATTTAGGTGTTATAGACACATTTAAAGGCTTATCACTGACCGGGGTTTTTGGAAAAGGTTGAGTTTTTACAGATGTTTCTCTAGTACTTTTTGATTTAACAAAATCATCTTTCTTTGTATGAACTTGTGGCAAATCATTTTCATAGAATTCTTTGCCTTTCATAAAATTTTCTTTGGAACTTTTAGGTATTTCTATGTCGTGTTTTTTAGTTTGGGCTGGAAACAAATAGTCTTTAATTTCATCGTTATCATCATCGAATAAATTAACAATTTTACGTTTAAAATTTTGTGTTGAAGATATAGAAGAAGATGTAGTAGATGGTATATCTTCGGGTGGTTCAGCAAAAAGATCAACATATGGAGAAGATTGAGTTTTTAAAATAGAGGTAATTTCTTTAACAGTGGACTGTATTTGTTTAGGTAACGCAGTGGTATAATCAACTGAAGGACGTTTCGTTTTTTGATTGGAAGAGGTCGAAGAAGATGCATTAGATTCTATATCTTCTGGAGGTTCGGCAAATAAATCTACAAATGGTGGAGCCGGTGTTCTATAGATTAAAGATTTTCCTTTTGTTATAACTTGAGTTGCAGGGACAGCTTTAGAATTTAAAGAACTAACACTTGCTGATCTTGAAGTATTAATTTCACTACGTTTTTTAGTTTGTATGGAATTTTTAGCTAAAGAAGAAGATGGCGTGGACATAGAGGATGATTCAGTTATTGCAGTATGTGTGTTACTGACTTTAATAGGAATATTTGGTGTTCCAGGATATAGCGCTTGTGACCCACGTAATGATGAGGCATTTCTTACCTCTATGTTAGCATTGTAATTATCATTATCTATAGAATTACTCGAGACCCATTCTGTATTCGATTCAAATGATTCCTGCTCATCAGTAGGCGAATTAGTAGATGATTCAGAAAATGTTTCTGAAATTTCATCACCAGAATAATTACTATCTTGTTGATTTTCATATAAACCTACATGCCATTTAGCATGCCAATCCTTAGTGCCAAATATGAATGGCAGAGGTCTTTCATTGTAAGGGTTAATGGGCTGATAAATGCACCTATAAAGTTTCAAGCAAAATTTGTTCTATGTTGTTTTTAAAATTTTGAACATCAAACTTACGTTTTTTCCTTTGGACCTTCATTATCATCATCATCAGAGTCATCCAAATCTAACGAGTATTTCTCATGACAGTTTCGTAGGATTTTTAAATTATTATCTAGGAATGTTTTTAGCATTTCTTGTGAAGTTGGCGTTTCTTCAATTTCCTATAAAAAGAGTTAAACGAAACGTGAAAATGTTTCTATAAATTAAATTTCTCCGTCAAATATAGCGCACTAAGTTAATATTTATGTCATACGAGGATAAGGTATAATGAGTTTATGCAAATCTTTGCAACTACCAAAAACAATGGACGTAGGTCAACCTTTTAGTATATCGATATTCTGTCATGTAAGACTTGCAATTAAATTATGATGAAATTGGTACATGATCACATGAATTGAAATCCATATTATGATGATCAAATGATGATTTCTGAATTTCAGTTGATATTTTCTGAAAAACAAACAAAGGTGGTTCTGATATTTTTGACCGTATTAACAAAGCCAGAGTTGCATTCCATGTGTTAAATAAAGTCTGGCGAGCCAAGCTCAGGATCTTTATTTATAGTGTCAAATCAGTATTGCTCTATAGCTGCACTATCTGGAGAACTACACAAATAACCCAAAATCAGCTTTAAACGTTTGTTAAACGTTGCCTTCGACAGATCTTGTGCATCTTTTGGTCACGCTGGACGACTAATGAGCAACTCTGGTTTTTGGCAAGCTTCGAACCAATTTGTCGAAATAAAGCGAAAGAAGAGCCCAGGTAGAAAATCACAAATGGGCCAGCACTGGCAAAATACCGAAATTGGTGGTATGAGTGCTTGTTAACAGTGCTTTCCCAACGCCCAAATGACAACACCGCTCCACGGTGGTGCCAATTAGAGATGCCAAACGGGAAATCCCGAAATCCCGGGATTATTTCTCAAAAATCCCGGTTACTAACACGTAAATGTAAACGAACTTGCCGGATCATTCTGTTGAAATCAGAATTTTCTATCCGGCATCGAAACAGCTGATTGATTTTAGTCGGAAAAAATATGAAATGAATAAAGAAAATTGATTCAAACAACAAATAAGGAATAAAAATTAACAAATAAATGGAAAAATTTAGAATTAAATATAAAACCACATGAAATATATGCTAAATAGTAATGTCGTTTACGGTAATCTATAAGTGTACTTTTTAGCTACGGTACGGTACAGTTACATGACATTTACGTTTACGGTCCCATAATCCGCCCTTAAGTTTTGCCTGGGACTGTAAGTTTGAATTCTTCCATGAAAACATTTGATAACGATAGCCAAACAACTTTGTTGCTGCAATTACACGAATTAGTGGGCAAGGTTATCGCAACGAATCTGTTTTAAAATCTGCTTACAAAATACTGGGCGCAAGTGTACTTAATGACAGGCCTTCATATATTATCCCAGCCAGAAAAATACAAACGGGAAAGCGATGGCAAGGTATTTTAACAGGTGGTACAAGTACTGACAAAAATTGCTTTCCCATTTCCAATATGATAACGTCAATAGTCAAAAGGACCGGCAGTTCAAAAAGCGCCGGAAAATTACTGGAGAAACAAAATATTTAACTTTGGCAAAACGCTGCCAAAACCAATAAATAGGTGGTTTGGAATTATATTTTCCAAAATAAAATTTAAAAAAAGTTCATATATATCTTTTTTTTACCCTGCCGTGATGTTTTGTTAAACAAATACTGGCAAAACGATTTTTGCAAATGCTGGCAAAGCGTCCCAAATGAGTGTTCTGCCAGTCATTTATTTTTAACATCGCGGTTACCCAGTGGTATGCAAGTAGGTACTTGATTTTTTGTACTACTGTCAATTTCTGACTGAGAAGTTTCAATCTTTATAAAATGTACCACATTATTAATTAACAACTATTAAATAACACTATGCGACAGTCAAAATCGGGATGGGATGAAACCAACGGGAAATGTTATATCGGTCAAAAACAAGTTATACGTGTCCCGGCGTTTCCCTGGGTCACCCCTAGGAATCGAGATATATCTTTTTTTTTTGACATAACTCGAGAACCACTAGTCACATTTTGCTCAAACAATTTTAAAAAAATTAAAAATTACAATTCCTTTAATCTGTTCATATAACGTTTTTCTATATACTCAACAGTTTTGCCGGTAAAAATAAATGTTTGTTACCGCTACCATAAAAATCAATAACCTTCTGTTTATTACTTTTTTTCAAGGTTGGCAACCGAAACGAATAACGGTATAGGTATCGGTATTGGTATCGATTTTTTATTTGTTTCGGTATCGGTATCGGTAACGGTATTTTAATCGTTTCGGTATCGGTATAACCGATACCGAAACATTAATACCGGTATATACCGGTATTATTGAAAAAATTTACAAAAATATAAAAAAAAAACGTTCTTAATTATAAAAAAACTCAATTTTATTAAATTTTTATAAAGGATAAGTATTTAAGTTATTAAAAATTTCTAACAACGGAAGTACTTCAGCCTAAACACTCCGATTTTGATGAAATTTGGATATGTGATTGAGAAAAAAATCTAAGATCGACCTGTCTCAGCTTATCGGCCACCTCGGAATTTTAAGGGTCCAAAAAGGGCTTCAAAAATGGGTCCTTTTTAGGTTTTTTTACTTTTTAAGATATTTCGACCAAAGGAACCATGTGCAAGTGTGGTATTGTTGGAAAGCAATTTGTGAGGGCTTCGAATTTGCTGTTTTAAAATTTTCAAAAATTTTGGGTACTTTATATGGAGAACTATATTGCTATGGCTGCTGAATTCATATATATTATTCCTTATTAAATTTAAGCGGAACGTGTTTTTGCGTTTTTCGATATTCGCACTACATCAGGTTTGCCAAAATTTTCCCCGAAACACCTTTTTTGGTACATTTTTAAAGAATTTAGGCCTCTTTCTGTGCTAAACATAGGAAATATGTACATCAAACTTCATATTTTGATGGATATATTAATCCTGTGATATACTCGGCCCTATAATCCTTGCAGGAGTAAAAGGAACAAATATATATATATACTCTTTTTTAATTTCGTAAATTTGAAATATGCTCCCATACAAAAAGTTTAAAAAACATGCGTTTTTTACATACTCCGTCTTTTTTATATAAAATGTTATACTTATTTCCACATTAGATTATTTATTTTTTTATAAGCTTTCCAGTGATGTATAACATGATATATATATATATAACCGTCGTTAAATAAAATAAGGGAATAAAGGCATTTAAGTTACAAAAAAGTACCAATGGTTATTTTGCAGAATATAGGCCCTATATTAGAGTGTTTCTTTTTTTGTTTTTGATTTTCGGAACACAAGTTGATTCACTACAAATATTTTATATTTGTATTGAGATCATATAATAAAATTAAAAAAAAATAAGTTTATAAAATTAATAAAAGGATTCTCTAAAAGAAACTGTAAATTCAATTAAAGGTTTAAGAAACCAGTTTATATATTAAATTATATTTACTAAATTTGTCACAAGTTAGAGACTATTTATGAAGTTAAATAAATTAAAAACAATGTTGCCAATGCAAACTAAAGGCTGATAACCGCACTTTAAATTTATAACACGATTTTCTATTAACAATGGATAATAAAGTTTAATTGTTTAACAATTTTTATATTAAAAAAATTTGTATTTTTGCTAAAAACGTGAAAAAAAACAATTTTTTAAAACCGATTCCATACCGGTACGATACCGGTATTAAGGGAAAAGGTTTTTGAATACCGGTATTTTTTGAAATCAAGAATTTCGGTATTGGTATCGGTATCGGTTGTCAATTTGAAAGGGTTTTGAAACGGATAACGGTATTATAACGGTATCGGTTGCCAACCTTGCTTTTTTTTAATATTTTAGGCAAAAAATATTTTTTTCTTCATATATTTATTTTTACCGGCAAAACTGTTGAGTATATAGAAAAATGTTATATGAACAGATTAAAGGAATTGTAATTTTTAATTTTTTTTAAATTGTTTGAGCAAAATCGGACTAGTGGTTCTCGAGTTATGTAAAAAAAAGACCACCAAAGGTCAAATCGATATATCTCGATTCCTAGGGGTGACCCAGCGAAACGCCGGGACACGTATAACTTCTTTTTTACCGATATAACTTTCCCCGGTAGTTTGAACCCTTCCCGATCACTGACCCCTACCATTTGTCTCACAGTGTAATTATAAAACGCTTTATTCTATAAAAAAATAGTTACATAACATAAAAATTTTTACAAATAAAGGAAAATTTAAATCCCGAAAAATCCCGAAATCCCGTAAAATCCCGGGATCCCGAAAAATTCCGTAGTCCCGAAAATCCCGGGATCCCGAGATCGGGATCCCGGGATTTCATACAAAATTCCCGAATCCCGGGATTTTCAAATATCAATCCCGATTGGCATCCCTAGTGCCAATGCTTTACAAAGCACTGGGAAAGCACCCAGAAACATAAAAATCAAATGCTTTCCGAATGCAGAAATAAAAAAAATTAAATTGCTTTTCCGATACCCAAATAATAACATCGGTCCATTTAATGATTCGCAAAGTATTGAGGTAGCACCAAGAAACACAAAAATCAAGTGATTTCCCTGGCACCAAATTATGAGCCCTCATCACTGAAAAATTTTCCATTACTCTAAAAATATATGATTGTTCGGGTTATTGTATTTGGAGTCAAACAATTTTGTAATATCCACTCCTTTTTGGAGATTCTTTCCCAAAAACAAAATAATGTTTTTGGAAAACAAGCGCTGGCAAGTCACTCTTTTCAAACGTTGGTGAAGCGTCCAAATTTAGTGGTATGCCAGTACTACGTTTTGTAAGACCGCGGTCTAATTGTGCTTTGCCAGTGCTTCTGTTTTGTTACTACACATAATTTCAACCTGGGTATATACTGTGGTGGAAAATATAATAGAAACTGTTAAATTTCGCAACTTTAAAAAAGGGGTTGATAAACGGTTGAAAAATGTGTTTATTCACTACAAAAAAGGATTCTTAAATTTACAAAATTTATAAAATAAAATACCAAAAATGCTTACATTTGTTGACCCTTTTTAAAGTTTAACAATACAAATTCAAATAAAAATGAAAATTATTGACAATTTGAAAAACACAAAATTAACAGAAAAGTTGATATGAACAAAATAGAAAATTATTTAAAAACAAGTAGAAAAAATACAAGAACGAAAACCAACAATTCCCCACTCCCGTGAATTGACTGGGGGAAATTCACAATCAAACATCTAAATCGAGTTTTGCCAGCTTTGATGTAGGTCTCTTGAAGATTCCATCAATAGTTTTTACATCAGCCGATCTCACAATTCCATCTTTTCCACTATACGTATTTACTACGCGGCCACGTTTCCATTTTGACCTAGGAATATTTAAATCACACACGAGTGTTATATCGCCAACTTGTAATGGTTTCGATGGTAAACACCATTTGACACGACGCGTTAAATCTGGTAAATACTCCGTTATCCATCGACCCCAAAACCTGTTTTTCAAATTCTGAAGAACACGCCATTGTTTTCGCAAGTTGATTAATCGGATATCGAACTCAGCTGGAGTTTGAGTAGAACTTGTACTTCCCAATATAAAATGATTAGGCGTAAGTGGTTCGGGTTCTTGAGGATTCAGCGGAATATGTGTCAGTGGTCTGGAGTTAACTATGTTTTCCGCTTCGATCAAAAGACTTCGGAAAACTTCCAGCTTTGGAGCAACTTCTTTTAATAATACTGCCAGTGCCCTTTTTATAGATTGTACCAGTCGTTCCCAAGCTCCACCAGAACTAGGATCAAAAGGTGTATTAAAAATCCATTTGATGCCCAAAGGTGTTAATATGCGCGTCATTTCATTGTGGTCCAAGAAGTTTGCTTCATTTTTTAGTTCTTTCCTTATGCCAACAAAATTTCTGCCATTATCGCTACGTATTTGCAGAGGAACCCCACGTCGATTAATAAAATTTCTTAAAACTATTAAGAATGCATCCGATGACAAATCATTAACCACTTCCAAGTGAACAGCTCTTACTGTGAGACAAGTAAACAAAGCCACCCAACGTTTTTCCGTATGTCTATGAATTTTGACATCAAACGGGCCAAAGAGATCTACACCAGTGTATGAGAAAGGGCGAACAAAAGGTGTTACTCTATCTATAGGCAAAATACCCATTTGAGGCTGTTCAGGTTTTGCCTTTCTCATTTTACAGAGAGCACATTTAGTTTCCACACTTTTTAATAATCTTCGAATTGATGGAATCCAAAATTTTTCCCTAGCATCGCATATTACTTTAGAAGAGTTTTGATGACAATTTTTATGGTGGAAATGATCAATTATAATTCGAGAATAGCGATGAGTTTTTGGAAGAATTATCGGTCGTCTTGTGTATTCCGGAAGGATGGTAGCATTGTCAATTCGCCCACCAACTCTTATAACACCCATGACATCCATGAATGGATTCAATGTCAAAAGATCGCTAGACTTGGGAATTGGATTAGACGATTCTAAACAATTGTATTCTTCGGAAAAATACTTCTTCTGAATGCTACGACAAATAATAATTTCAGCCCTCGATTCTTCCTCAACAGTTAATTCCCCCTTAATAATAGTATTTCCAATATGCTTTTGATGTAGGTTCTTCAAAAATCTCAAAATCCATGCCACTTGTCTCCGAATTTTGACGTACCTTGATGTACGATTTATAATATTGTCGATTATATCTGTACAGCTGGTTAAATTCATTACGAAAAATTTTGACTTTAATTCATCTTCTGATCTATCTTCCTTTTTTGTCATGCCACATTTCAAAGGCCACTCCTCCTCCCCATCCAAAAGAAATTTTGGACCATTTTTCCACATTCCTTCCGGATTATATTTGAAAGGTAATACGAATCGTGTTCCTTTATCAGCTGGGTTATCCGAAGTTGGACACCAGCGCCATTGAGTTTCGTCTGAAGATTCCAATATTTCAGATACTCTATTAGCGACATACTGTTTATATTTTCGATGATCTGATTGTATCCAACGAATAACCGTATGAGAATCACTCCAAAATTGTATTTCGTTAACGCGTATTTCATGACATTTAAGAATGTTTTCCTTTAATCGAACTGCCATTACAGCAGCTTGTAGCTCCAATTTTGGTATTGAGTGAAAACGTAATGGTGCACATGAGGTTTTTCCAGCTATAAATGAAATCTTTACGCCGTTTGAATACTCAATTCTCCAGTACGCAACGGTTGCCATAGCTTGTTCACTTGCATCACAAAAAATATGTAGTTGTAATCTTTTTTCGATACAATCCTTAAAGTAAAATCTTGAAATTTTAAATCTTTCCAATTTATACAGTTCTTTCATCCAATTTTTAAACTTTAAACTAATTTCATTAGGTAATTTTTCATCCCATTCTATTTTGCATTTCCAGACCTCTTGCATAAGTAATTTGATACTGACCATGAAATCTGCAACAAATCCAAATGGATCGAATACTGACATGGCAATACTAAGTAGTTCCCGTTTGGTAGGTACTCTTTTTATGTTTAAAACGTCTTCTGGAACCTTGTGAAATTTTAGAATAAATACAAATTCATCTGAGCTTGACATCCAGTGCATACCAAGAATACGTTCTACTGTTTTTCCTACATCAATTGTACCGTTACTATCAACGATACCCAATTCTTTTGCAACGACGTTTGAATTGGTCAACATATTATGCACTTCAAAACCTCCACATTTATGAATTTGCTTTACTGCACGAACAACTTCTACTGCTTCTTCTTCAGTGTCGAAACAATCAACATAATCATCTACATAATGATTCTCAATTATTCCTTTTACAGCTCGTGGGTATGTGTCAACAAATTCTTCGGCATTCTTGTTTTTTACGTATTGAGCCATCGTTGGAGAGCAGGTAGCACCAAATGTCATTCTCTGCATAACATAAGTTTTGATTGGCTTTGAAGGATCTCCGTCTCTCCATAGAAAACGTTGTGCATCCTGGTCTTCTTTAGAAATAATAACTTGGTGAAACATTTCCTTCAAATCACCACATACTGCTATTTTCGACTGTCTAAATTTAAACAATACCGCTAGTAGTGGTTGATTAATATCGGGACCAGGTAGAAGAGCTTTGTTTAGAGAGACTTTTTCTATTTCAGCAGCAGCATCAAAAACGAATCTTAGTTTCTTTTTATTAGGGTTCGTAACTGCAAAATGTGGTAGGTAAAAGGTATTTCTTGAACGGATCATAGCTTCTTCATCAGACATTATTCTGGCGTATCCCTTTTCAACATATTCATCTATTTTAGCACAGTATTCTTTAGCAAAACTTGGGTCTTTTGCCATCTTTCTCTCCACAGTAAGTAGGCGTTTTGACGCCATTCCATAAGAATCAGGGAATGCCAGAAAATCATCACGCCATAACAAACCAGATTCAAATCTTTCTCCGCAGCGTTTTGTAGTAGTATTTAAAATGTTTAAGGCTCTTTGATCTTCTTTAGACAAAAACGACTTAACCGGAGTTCGTACTCCAAAGGTTTCTAACCCGAAATAACTTTTCATAAGACTTTCCATTTCTATAAACGATTCAGATTCTTTTTCGGATTTAAATAAGTGGCATGATACAAGTTTTTGTTTAGACTGCTTAACGGGTCCATAGACGATCAAACCCAGTTTCGTTTTAATGGCAATAAGTCCTGATGGCGATAACATTCTAGGTTTCTCGATTCCAACTGTTAAAAAGGCGTGGGCCAAGCTAATGATCATTTTGGGTTTTATGTTGTTATAATTATGGACAGAAATTCCGGAGAGACTTAAAATATTACAATCCTCGAAAATAGTTGACGAATTAAAACTTTGGCGAGGCAAATCTAGCTTAGAAGATACATAAACATTGTTCATAATGTATTTCTCAGAACAATCTTCAACACTACTAACTGAAATACTGACAACTTGTGTTTGTTCTCGAGATATCTGATTATCTATCCAATGGAGTTCTAAAATGTCTTTCTGACCAGTGACTCCTAAGTTATGGATTACTTCTGCGTCAATCATAGAAACGTTTGCCCCGTCGTCAATAAAGGCATAAATGACTTCACTTTTATGAGGACCATATAGTTTTACAGGAACTACTTGAAACAAAACGGAATTTTTTCTTATATTAACGTCAGCTAAACAGCTGCGAGCTTGAGTGTTATTAGACGAAGTAATGCTAGAGTCGGTTGCGGAAAATGACGAAATCACTGGTTGGAACACTTGATCTTTATGTAAAAGCTTATGGTGAAAACGAGAACAGGAGTTTTGATCACATTGTTTCTTTGAAAAACAATTTACTTCCTGATGTCCACCCTTTAGACACGAAAAACAAACCTTTAGAGCTTTAACTTTATCCCATCTGGATACCAGTGACAGCTTAGAAAACTCGTTACAATCGGCCAGTGATTTACATCGTTTGTCACAAAGTTTACATTTCCTATTTTCAATGGATACACAAGCATAATTCTTGTTTTCATTTGTTAGAGGAAGAGAGTCTGTTACCATATTGACGACTTTTCGTACACTGCTTAGCCAAATTGAAAAGTCCAGTACACTGGGCATTCGACCCAAAGACAAACATTTGTCAGCCCATTGAAGGCGTCTGGACATAGGTAGCTTAGATACGAGTTCGCAAAGTAACATAGGATTTACCAGATGATAATTGCCTCCCACTGACTCTAAAAATGTCGTCATATTGGTTACCTTATTAGCAAATACAATTAGGGAATCTAAGTCTGATTCTTCTACCGAAGCCAACAATCGTATCTTTTGTATCTGAGACTTTATCAACTGTTCAGGTCGTCCATACGTTTCTGCTAAAATATCAATAATCGCATTTACATTTTTTGAGTTTGACAACAGTGAATCAACGGTTTCACGAGCATTTCCTTCAAGAGAATCGCGGAGACGCATTATATTGTGAAGTTCAGAGTATTCAAATTCGGCAGTTGAACTTTGAAAAGCCTCATAAAATGTTTGCCAGTCTTCTGCCGAACCAGAAAATTTTGGTAAAGCATATATTTTCTTCTGACGGTGGGGTACGATTATCGGTCCAGATTGTGAGGAAGAAGCAAAATTCGGGGAAGATGTAGTAGTCGATATTTGTGGCATGGTAGAAATATGAAAAGTTGGGTGAAGAGCAGAATCATTTGAAGTGACGTTTCTATTACATTCTGGTACCGAATTGACTAACATGGTGGGATTCGAAAAGGAATTAGTGCTAATGACGTTATGAAATGACGTAGAATTAGATGGTGCAATAGTAACAGTAGGTGGAGTATTAACTACGTTATTGTCAGTTAAAATATGAGCACTATCATGTACATTATTAGCGTGGTTTATAGTGTTCGAATTTACGGATCTAATTTCATTTTGCAAGGAAGAAATCGATTTTTGAATCTCTACGTTATTAGTTTGAAATATAGTTAGCATTTCATTCATTTGTCGCGAAAATACGAGTTGCATCTCCTCCATTTTTCTAGTAAAATTATATGTTACCTGTTCTACGTTTCTTGGAGCCGCGGCAGTTACGTTTTCTGAATTAAATATTTGCGAATCCTCCTCAACGATAAGAAAATTGGACAAATTATCATCTTGTTGACTATGAGCGGTGGAGGGGTTGTTGGGGTCGTTGGACGGATTATTAATGGATTGTTGATCCCGTTGAGGTGATCGTGTTATCGGCATTTTAGCTATTATCCTGTTGCTTCTTAATTGCATTCAGCTGAGGTTCAAACAAAAAATATATCAAAACAGACTTCAAAATTCTTCAAAGATACACAAAAACTTCATAAATAACGAAATTAATATCCAATTAATTTCATATTCCAATATTCCAAGCACTAAGAGATAATTGGTACACCAAGTGTTTTCAAATAGTTCCCTCACATGGATTCAGGAAGAGGGAAGGACCAGCAATCAAATATCGTAAAATAACAAATTGAATAAAGTTGTTAAATTTCGCAACTTTAAAAAAGGGGTTGATAAACGGTTGAAAAATGTGTTTATTCACTACAAAAAAGGATTCTTAAATTTACAAAATTTATAAAATAAAATACCAAAAATGCTTACATTTGTTGACCCTTTTTAAAGTTTAACAATACAAATTCAAATAAAAATGAAAATTATTGACAATTTGAAAAACACAAAATTAACAGAAAAGTTGATATGAACAAAATAGAAAATTATTTAAAAACAAGTAGAAAAAATACAAGAACGAAAACCAACAGAAACGATTCAAGTTTTTTCTAATTTTATTCTCGTTGCCTTTATTTTTAAAGATCACAATACTGGCTAAATTCGCCCCGAAAGAGAGTAGATGGTTCTGACAATTGTACAGAATTTTAACGCAGCTTTTGATTTTTTTTTATTTTGTCACTTGTTTTAAGTGGGCGTGGCTTTTAGCAAAATTTTAGCGTACTCGCTAAATTGTACTATAGTGATCGCTTCTATACAAGCTGTAAATTTTTGGAAATCCTATAAAATTTCCTTAAGTCTTTTTCTTTGTTTTTAGCGATTTTAAAAGAATTTTGAAAGAAAGTTAACAACACTGAAATTTTAACATGAAATGCTTTTTATACTGCATTTAGACTGATCAAAAACCATCTACTTTTTGGCTCTTGGTAGTTTTTACTTGTCAAGACGAATACAAAAAACAAACAAAAACCAGTTTTGTACAAAAACTAGGTAGTTTTCGTTCAGTCTAAAATCAGTATTACTGTAATGCCTCATTCCTACTGAACCCAAAACTAGTATTTTTCAAATTTATTTTGTTTTCGATTGTCAAATACCATTCAAATCAAAAACTTTAAAAAACGAAAACTTCTAGTTTTGGGTTCAGTATGAATGATGCTTAACGTAAAAAAAAAGCTTCACTGATTTGTTATAATTTTGGTAAGAAAAGCATAAAACTATTCACTTTAAAATTTCAGTGTTGTTAACTTTTTTTAAAATCGTTAAAAACAAAGAACTATTGGGTCATGTTTAAGGTACTGCCATTTTAAGTCTATCGACTTATCGACTATTTGTAGATAAAAATAATGCAAAAATTAAGAAAATTTTATAGGATTTCCAAAAATCTGCAGTTTGTACAGAACCAATCAGTACTCTCTAAATTTTACTATGTAATTTGGTAAAAGGTCGATATCGTTAATGCATTGTAAACAACAAAATCATTATGCAATTTGATTAAATGTAAATGTTAAAACGCAAAAGAAATGTGTTATTTATTATAATTAATTGAACAAAATCAATAAGAACTTTTAAATGCAAATTTTTTTATTCAAGTTTTCAAACTAAAATTATACGCATTTTCACATTTTTCTTTGAAATGCATTTTTGGGCTCGAAGTGGTTTTGTGCGTTCCTTTACTTTTGGGTAATTTTGTCATGTTGTGAGAGGATTTTTTGCTTACTCTCATTTTACCGAACTTTACCCAAAAAGTAAAGGAATGCACCTATGGATTTTAGTTGATTTCACATCTGTTTTTGGTTCAGTGCAGACAAACTTTTGCAAAAGGTTGAAATGGAGAGAAATTGCTAAAATTAAAAAACTGCTTTCTCTTTCAGTTTACAAAATGGCCAATAATGACACTCAAAAAAGTGTTGCCAGTCAGCGTTGCCAATTTAGCCATTTTATGGCTAGATTTAGCCATTTTTAAATTCGTTTAGTCAGGAAAAATTTGATTTAGCCATTTTTAGAAAATGTAGCCATTTTATAGCTAAATTAAGGAATTTTGCTCAATCTGGCAAATTAACCCAAATTGTTCCCGTGTGGCCATATGGACACACCTCTTTTTTCCACACTTTGTGTGTCAGACTGGGAAAAAATGTTTTTTTTATTAAAATCAAAATTTTCTAAAAAGAAAAGAGTTCTGGAACAATTCGGGTTAAGTGGATTAAATGAATGCTTCACTTGCCAAATCGATTAGCTCCATAATGAAAAATTAATGAGTCTCAATGAGAAAATAGTAAATAATGTTTTTTTTTAAATTCTTGTTAAATTATAAATTTTGTCATTTCAAATTTACTTTTATTTTATAATAACAGCAGTGAAATCCGTGGCAAGATGTTCGAAAAAAATGCGTAAGTATTATATTATTCGTCGCTCTCTTTCGAAGATTGACAATTTGTATCGAAAATGTTAGCCTTTGCAGAGGTGTATAATTCTTATGGCTGAATTGATATAAATTAAGAAGAGAGTAATTTAACAGAGCTAGGCAGAGTTGGATAGTCTTTTAATTATAGGTCCATTCGATTACTGGATAATTTGTACAAATTTTTACTGGATGGCGTTCGTTAACACAAATACTCAGTAAACAGATAGAATAAAGTGACAGTTCTATGATGAGAATTTCTAAGTCTTCTTCTTTTTCTTGAAAATTTTTACTGGATAAATTTTTGCCAGTAAAAATTTTTAAGCAGAAAAAAACATAATTCGAAAACACATGTTCGTTTATTGAAAACAAAAAAAAATATTTTACAATTATGTTATTTTATGGAAATTCAAAGCAATGAAACTTTCAAAATAAATTGTGGGAAATATAAGAAAACCTTTCAAAAAGTTTCTGCTTAAGATTTAAATCAAAAAATATCGTCTTCCATAGCAACCAGCTAAAATTTATTTGTATATTTGGTGTTGTAATCAGCTGTGTCTACAAACTTGCAAATTTTCTGTTCGCGTACGTGTTTGGGAAAGTTTTATTTGAGAGTAAATCTTGTCTTACTCTCTGTAAGTTTGTACTGAGTAATTCTTACTGGACTTGACTGAGAAAAGTAATCGAATGGACCTTATATAGTCGTTTTTAACAGTTGGCATTTCAATCTGTGCTGCAGAGGAGAGTCACTCTAACATTAAGAGTGTTTGTTTACCTACTACAAGTTACTACTTTTACTACAGCTGGAAAAATTCAATACAAAAAGTAAACAAAACTTTCCAATTGTAGTAAAAGTAGTAAGAATTTCGAGTAATCGAACACACTGATTGTGAAAGCGCCTTTACTGCTTAGTAGTTAACATAGATCTGTCAACTCTTACATAGCTCTGTTAACGAAATTTGTTGGCAGTCTATTGCTAATAATTCTAGGTAAAGACGGAGTGGCACGGATAAATCCGAATCGTTTCGGCTCATAGTCTGATTGCCGTGAGAACCAGGTTACTCCGTCGAAGGACCTCGTCAGCGTTAGCATTTTGAAGGTGGACAAGGTTGGCTTTTGAAAGTGATCGGATGTGTTTACATATGAAGCATCTGTATTCAGTTCAACTTCCCTTGGCCTTGTACGGAAGTCGTCTCTTTAAAAATTACTTTTTTATATTAAAATCCGTTTTTGCCGTTTTAAAGCATTAAAATTAAAATCTGCCTCCTATCTTTCTTATAGAAAATCCAAATACCTATACTTACATCACGACCCTCACTGGTTGCGGTGGCCTCATTTGCATTTGCCAATGTTTCATCATCATCTTGTACCCGACATTCAACAAATTGATTACCAAACTGCAATGTTGTTAAACTATTGGCTACATTATCCAAGCCGATATTAATAGTTCGTACATTATTGTTGAGTTTAGTGAGAGCATCAGTAGATTTGTTGGCCCTTATTTCCAAATCCTTTTTAGAGAAAAAAGTGAAATCGAAATTATAACGGGAAGTCGTAATTTGATAGCGTTTAAAAGAGAATATATACCTTTGATATTTTGTTCATCCATTGCAGTAAAGTGAAATCACCAGCAAATGTCCAATGAGGCGCTTGTCCTAAAACATTGTCCAAATTTATTGCAGTATTATCCATTTTTTTCTTATTATCTATAAAGAATAATTTTTTCCGTTTGCAGCAGCAATTGTTTTGTTTTCTTTTGTTGGAAAAAACAAAACAAAATAGAGAAAAACAGACATGCCAGATTATGGAATCAAAAACGTTAAATTTTTATTAAATCATTTAAACAAACCAATTGTACCCTAAATATATTTTATTTTCTTTATTTTCTAGAATTTAAGGCATATTTTAAAGAATTTTAAGATTCGAATTTTTCAAGTTCGTCTGTTTAATACAATATACGTTTATCCAAAATCAATATGAAGTTTTTTTGTAAAACAATATTTTAGATTCTGATACATTAATCATATAAAACTCAGAGGCAAAAAGGATTTATTTGTGTTAAAAAGCTTTAAATTAATATAGAAAATCAATAAATGGGTGAATTTTTTACTTTTTTTAAATTATGCAAACAAATAAAAAAAAAACTTGACTGATATTTTCTGAAAACTATACAAAGTTAATATAATCTTCAAAATTTATAAAGGATTTTAAATATCCCCAAAAAAAAATCACCAAAACATTTTTTAAATCCCCACGAAAATTCTCCAAATAAAATTTTTGTCCCCAGACCAACAAAAAATCCCGAAATTTGGGGACAAACCGCCAAGTCTGGCCAGCCTGGTGCTGGGCACAAAATTTTTTTCAATCAATTTTGTTTCAGTAAATTTTGCTTTCGGTGCTAGGGATGGTTAAGATGATGCGTTCGTACTATTTTTGATACTATTTGATTCAATACAGATTTTATATTACTCTCTCCTTCTTGACATTACTACCATGTAAATAATGCAGTTCCAGAATACTTTTTTGGCATCTGTCATTGGTACACATCTGTGCATCATCTGTGCCCAGTATTTTGTTCACATTTTCGCTACATTATCAAATTGTTCTGCCTATTATATATATATTCCTCTAACTCCCACTGGAGCATAGGGCGCTTTTAAATTGATTAAAAAATCTGCCGTAATTCCACGCAAATGAAAAATAATTTTTTATATGGAGTTATACAGGTTTTTTCGTAAAAGTACTAACAAAATGCGGCCCATAGACAGAGCTTTGAAGAATTAATTCCTTAATTCAATTTTTCAATTCTGAATTAAAAATTCGATGAATTAATTCACTAAGCACCATATATTGAATGGAATTAATTCATATTTGCTTTCGTTCGATTTATTTTGTTACGAATTAATTCAATTGCAAGAGTTCTTTTTATTAAATCAAATGAATTAATTCACTGGTGAACACGTTCAATGTTATAAATCGAACGGAAAAAAGTGAATTAATTCCTTACTGAATTAATTCACTACTGAATTCATTCAATTTCATTTTCGTTCAGTGAATTAAAAAAAAATTACGTTCAGTGAATTAAAAAAAAAAAATAATAAGTTCACTGAATTGAAAAAAAATGAGTTCACTGAATTGAAAAAAAAAAAATAAAATAAGTTCACTGAATTCAAAGCCTGTTTTCTGCCGTTCAGTAGAAGAAAACCATAATGTACAAATAAAATTTTTAAATAAGCAATTTTACAGCGTGTGCTAGTAAAAAATTAGAAACCGGATGCTGTTTATCAACCCAACAAACAATTCGTTCCGTTTACGCACCGTTTTCGGTCCGTCATAAACGGAATCCAACTCCGTATACGTACCGTTTTCTGGATCCGTATACGGACCAGAAAACGGAACATAAGGAACATCGAAACTGATTCGAATCCGTTGAAAATCCGTCAATGACGGACCGTTATGTCGTGTTGAAAACGGACAAGTCCGTTTAAAGTCCGTCAATGACGGACCGTTTACGGACCGTTATGTCATGTAAAAAACGGACTAGTCCGCTGAAAGTCCGTCAATACCGGACCGTTTCCGGACCGTTATGTCGTGCAATAAACGGAGTGACTCCGTTTTTAGAATGCCGTTTTCGGACTTTTATATCTACCTAAATTGACACATTACTAACTTTAATATTGTATACTTTTTAATAGATTTATTAAATAATTTACTAATTTTATTTAAAACTATGTTTAGCGCCGGTGGAACTAACTTCATTAATCGGCCTCAAAATTTGCAAAATTGACCCATAACTAGATCCAAAATATATCTACAAGCAAAAGAAACAATATATTAATCGAGGTTAAATTAAATGTATTCATGATTGAGTTTTTTCATACGCAATTCGCAAACTATCGTGAAAAAAAAAACATAAAATTTCATAAACACTTACTATTTAATGATTCTATGTGAATTAAAGTAATTTGGCTACTGTGGCAACGGCCAAGACAGGATGCTCGTTTTTGCGACATCCAGAAACTTTTTTTAACCGACTTTAGCGCGCGACCCGCATTAAATTATTTAAATAATTCTATTTTGCGGACAAAAATTCACGAATTAACTGAAGAAAGACGACACCGTTAGCTCCGGAGTTCAAACTGATGAAAATTGGTGAAGTCCGTATTTAACGGTGCAGAAACGGATACACCAAAACGGATTCAAAACGTATTATATTCGAAAATCCGAAAGTACGGTCCGTTATTGTTCCGTATACGTACAAGCTTTGACGGATACCTGTTTTACGGACCGATAATGTTCCGTAAAAGCCGGATTGATGATTCCGTACATGCCGGAGAGTCCGTAAAAATGTTTGTTGGGAACCTACATGATTCAAAAATAAAGCCTTTTACTATTAAAAATAAAAACTTTACAGATATAGATAAATTTGGAAAAAAAATATAACTATTAATTTTTCAAACTAGTTATATAGTTATATTTTTTTCCAAATTTATCTATATCTGTAAAGTTTTCATTTTTAATAGTAAAAGGCTTTATTTTTGAATCATGTAGGTTGTTAAACAGCATCCGGTTTCTAATTTGTTACTAGCACACGCTGTAAAATTGCGTTTTTTTTTCCGTTCGATTTATAAATTGAACGCGTTCACCGGTGAATTAATTCATTTGATTTAATAAAAAGAACTATTGCAATAGAATTAATTCTTTGAATTTGTTGTTTGATGAACGCATTCAGTTGAATGAATTCAGTGAATTACTTAAAGCTGCCTACACACTAGGGAAAAAATTTTGTAAACACGAAATGCACGCTCTCAACACGCACACACACACAAACGCACTCACACATTCACAAAAAATGTTCTCTTTTTTTGAGTATGTTCCCTAGTGTGTAGGCAGCTTAAGAAAAGAAATTCATTCAATTCTAGAGAAAATTGAATTCGATTGGTAGTGAATTCATTCAAAAAGGCATTAATTCTTCAAAGCTCTGCCCATAGATGATCAGGCATGCTGTACAACATGTACAGCAATTGATCGTGGAATGCCTTGTTTGACGGAAATTACAAAACCAAATACACGGAATCATCAAGCCAAGCTGTACAGATGCTTGATCGTCAATAGGCCCTTTAGTAAAAAACTAAAAGAAGTTTGGTACTTTTACTTTTAAATTTTTTTTATGATACCACAATTAAAACTCATGTCCCATCCCTGTTTCATATTCAGTGATTCTATTCAGAGTCGCAGTTCCCGTGGCTCTAGAACCGCCGCCGACTTTATTTTCGAGCTTAGAGTTGCCGCCGATGTGAGCGGCTGAAATCAGAAATTTGTCAGCCGACTTCATTGCCTTAACATACATTTTATAAAATATTTTTAACTAAATTTGCGAAGTTTTGTGTCCTTAAGTAGTGGATGAGTTATAATTTTAGATATCTGAGCAGGCCTTTTCCGTTGCTGGGTCCTGCGTCAGTGAACAAAGAAGTCGCTTAAATCCTTCAACTATAAAAAAGCAGCACTTTATTTGTTACAACATGAAGCTGGTTGATCCATATTTGGCATAATAAAATAATTTGTTTTCTTTTAATTTTAACAATTAATCAGCCGACTTTGTGCCGCCGCCTATAGTTTCACGACGAATTGGATCTCTGATTCTATTTTTCTAGAGTTGGGCTTAATCATTCTTTTTGGTGACTTGGTCATATCGTTCAATAAAATTCATTGAACTAGTTCGTTCAAATCGTTCAATCGTTCTTTTTTGTTATCGTTCTTTTTTGTCATGAGCTGTGTCTGAACAGTGATTCGTGAACGGCTTCGTTCATTCGACAATTTATTGGCGCACTACATGTTACATGTTTATATTAATTTTATTGTGCATAGACTAATAGTGTCAGAAAATTACAATTTTATTAAAAATTTGAAATTATTAAGAAAAACATTTAATTCTGTAATAAAATTAATAAGAAAGGTATACAAACTTTTTATGACTACAAAAAAGAACGAAATGAACGATGAACGAAATGAACGAAAAGAACGAATAATGGTGAACGATGTCTATCGTTCAATGAACTGAACCGTTCAAATGAACTAGTTCGTTCATGAACGACACAACTCTATATTTTTCTATATGCACGTGGAATTTGTTGTTAATAGTGTATTATTTAAAATTTTTACTTATTTTATTGTAGCAAAATTAATTATAAGTAAATTTTATCAAAATGGCTATGCTAGCTGAGCCTAGACAGCGTAAGCGTTATAATTTAGCGCCCAGAGGAAAAGCTTTGTATGAAGGTAAGTATCAAATCTACAAAAGTAGTCGAGTGTTTTATTATAACGACGTATTTTTAATTAGATGATTCCCGTTTTGGTACTAAAATGCTGGAAAAAATGGGCTGGTCAAAGGGTAAAGGATTGGGTGCCAACGAAGATGGTGTACAAGATTTCGTAAGAGTTCGCTATAAAAATGATGCACAAGGGTTTGGTTACGAACAACGTGATGATCAATGGACCCAACATGAAGATTCCTTTAATGGTCTGCTAAAGACCCTAAATGGCGCGGAACTAGCTGAGAAAGTACCTAATTCTAAAATTTCTGCAGAAAAAACTAATGATTCTGAAGATGATATGCCACGAGTAGGTTTTGGCTTTCAAGATCCAGCAAAGGACGACACTAAAAAGAAGGCCGAGAAAGCTAAGAAATTTAAAGAGAAAATAAGTGGTATTTCTTTAGAAGAAAAATCAAAACAATCAAAAGCTCGAGTACATTATAAAAAATTTACCAAAGGGAAAGATTTGTCTCAGTATAGTGAAAAAGATTTGGCCAATATATTCGGCAAAAAAGTGGTGGATGAACAACAGCAGGCTGTCAATGATTATTACGAACAATTAAATAAATCTTTTGGTAAAACAGAAGAAGAAACTAAAGAGAATTGTGAAGATGATGTTACAGACAAGTTTAGTGGTGTTCAAATTACTAACTCTGGTGTATCGGTTGCAGATTATTTCAAAAAGAAAATGGATGAAATGAAGAATCGTCGTAAAGGCAATAACAATCCAGTGGATAAAATTGAAAAGGATACTACCATAGAAGTTCAAGAGGAAAAAGTTTCTAAGAAAAAGAAGAAAAAGAAAAAGGAGAATAAGGATCAAGTAGAAGAACCTCAAGTTGTAAATATTGATGGAACCACAGACAAATATGTTAGTGATCAAATTGTTAATACTGGAGTTTCAGTAGCAGATTATTTTAAAAAGAAAATGGAAGAAAAACAGAATCGTCTAAACGGTCTTTCCGAAAATAAACTGGAAGAGCAAATTTCCATTGAAATTCCAGAAGAAGAAGTTTCTAATAAAAAGAAAAAAAAGAAAAAGAATAAGCATAAAGAAGAAGTAACCGAAAATAATAATATTGAAGAGAAAGCTCCTACTAAAACTAAAAAACTTAAAAATCCTGATTCTGAGGTAGTGGAAAATATTCCTATAAAAGATAACGAAGACGCAGTTTACAAAAAGGATAAATCGAAGATAAAAGAAAGGAAAGCTATTAAAAAAGAACAAAATGAATTGAAAATATCAGTGGAGGAGCAACCACAAACGAAGAAAAGAAAAAATGGAGCCACAGAAGAAATTCAAGAAGATGTCCCAAAAGAACTTTATCCTGAAATTGATTTAACCCAAGAACCAGATAAAAAGAAAAAGAAGAAAAATAAATCAAAAGATTCAACAGAAATAATTATAATAGACGACACTTCACCGGAAATTGAAACTACGACAGAAGATAAAATCAACTCGGAAAACCAGCAATCTAATATAAGTCCGATGATAAAAAAGAAATCCCTTACCAGCCAGGACAAAAATAAAGTTAAAAAGTCAAAAAAATCCGACATAGTAGATGTAAGCAATAACGCCTTAACCCTTGATGATTTAAAAACAAAATATCAATCTTATAATACCTACCAAATCTCTTCATTTTGTGCAGAAAAATTCCGAAATATCGATCTAAATCACTTTACGGGCTCCGCACTGCCACAAGTCGATGGTTATGGCCTAAACCAAAACATTCAACTGAAAGTAGAAATTAATAAAAAAGACGAAGAACGTATAACTAATCTATGGAAAAATACTTTAGATAAGTATAGTCAATTGCAAAAACCGAAGAAAACTTATAATCATTATGTCAAAGAATTTATTAAAGCCCGTAAAAGCAAAAAAAAACGTCCTAAATTATATGTGAAGACGTGGAAACGTAAAAATGCTTTTCAAATTATTTAGTGTTAAATAATAGTTTTTTTATAATTAAGGAAAAATATTACCTCAAAAAACTTAAACAGTTATTAAAAAAGTTAGACAGAAAAACTGTGTATTTATTTATTAAACAACATTCAATGCAAATAGTACATCGAAATAAAAAGAAAAAGTATCCCTGTAAGCATTTGGAAGATGGGTGGGTCTCATACTGCAGGTTTAACTTAACTATAAACAAAAGAAAATATCAAAGCAATATCTTTTATTTTTTCGAATGAAAATAATCAAGTAGTATTTTAAAATTGTCTTCCTTTTATCATTTGGAAGATAATTCAGTGATATTTAGAAAAAATAATTCAAAAGTTGAATTTTTTGTCATATTTTTTATGATAATATTGCGGCAATATTACCTTTTTATCATCCGGAAGATAAAGAAAATTTGTTTGAAATATTTTGTCATTTTGGAAAAAATGAAAACAAAATTGTACAAAAACAACCAACAGATGCATAGAAACAAATTCCTCTAAAAAATCAAGATTTAATGCATGGAAAAAATCGGCTACGATGAAATCAAGATAATTAATGCAGAGACATATGTATAATATAGAGATGCAACATAGATAATTTTTTAAACAAACTGTAGATGTCGCTAGCATGTGGGAAATTTTGTCAAGGACGATTTTATTGGCTGAGTTCCAAAACGTCATTTGCAATGCAACTGAACAAAGTCATGCATTCGTAAACGCAATTGATGTGCATATAAAAAGCAAACTGTGCATCACAAATGTTGTTGATGCTTTGTTGACATGTTTTTATTACAAAGTAAGCAACACACTTGTTTGCTTTGTATCGAAACAGTAGTAAAACCGCAAACACTGCAATGTGTTTTGACGTTTAGAAACTCACCCATTCTGTCAAATGAGGTTTTAATAGAGTCGTCAGGTAAGGGGATTTGGGTCCAAAATTAGGAATTTCGACTGCGGTTTGGGAAAAGATTCAAAAATTGTTAATTTTAAAAGTATTACACTAATAGAAAAAAGTCCGTAAAAAATTTAGTTAAAACTACTAAAAGTTAAGTTAGTTAGCTATATATTAGTAATATAGGAACAGCAAAAATAAAACTGTTAAATATACAGAATTTTAGTTATATTTGAGCTCAATTTTTAATGGAAAATAGCAAATTAACCGGCTAAAATTAGCAAAAAATTTTGCTAAATAATTTGTAGCCTAAAAAATCTCAAAAAATTTAAGTTTTTCGAATTTTTTCGATTTTTTTTTAAATACATACAAATAAAAATCGAGCCTTTTGAAAACAGCAGTTTACAATTTTTTAGCAAAAATCTGCTGATTTTAGCAGGATGGACTGCTATTTGCATTTAACTAAATTTAGCTTAAAAATAGCAAAAATTTTGTAGATATACAAGTTTATATTTACTATTTTTAGTCTACTAATATTTAGCAAAATTTTCTGCAGATTTTACAGTACAATTTGTTATTTTCAATTAACTGAAAGTTAGCTTAAATATAACTAAAATTATGTAAATTTAACAGTTTTAATTTTGCTATTCTTAAGCCCAAATCACATAGTGAAAGTGCCAGTGGACAGTGCTGTCAAACTTTGTTCTTGAATTTCACGAAAATGATTTAATATTTTTAAAAACTTCTTATTGCGTTTTGTTTAAAAAAAGCTCTTGTTTATTTAGAAACTTTTCTAATTTCTCGGCAGTGACAAACAGAGAAGATACAAAAACTGCTTTATCGACAAAACGTCGCACTGCGGTCGACACTGCGTTCATGTGGTTTAGGCTTTATTTTACTAGTATTTAGCAAAAAAATCTGCTAATATCAGCAGTTTTTTCTGCAGCATCATTTTTAACTAATTTTTAGTAACTTTTTCTGCTATTTTTACGGATTTATTTCTATGAGTGTACAAATGGTGATAACCAGGGCAGCGACTTTCATTCACTTAAAAATCGAAAATATGCGCTTAAAATATGCAGTAAAAAATTCAAGATATGCACTTAAATGGAAATATGCACTAAAAACCCAAAAATATGCACTTATAATCCAAAAATAAATGCTACAAACCAAAAAATGCACTTTAAAATTTTCGATTTTTAGAAATCATATTTATTACTCGGGAGCGTTTGGTTAAAAATTAGATCCAATAGAAATGTCTTAAGTAGATGAGAATTCAACGTTGATAATTATCCGCTTTGAAAGTTAACGTGCATAGGAAAAGTAATGTGTTAGTTTTTGTTGCTAACGCGTTTCTGTGTACTTTGTGAGTTTTCTTCTGAGTAGTTAAGTCGAAAACACAGCTGACTAAAAAAAAATATATATGTATATTAATGAATATTTTATTTAAATATATTAAAAAAATATATTAATTAAAATCAGTTAAAGTAATCAGATGAAGATTAAAAAAAAAATCGGTAAATCACATCAATTCATAGCCTGTTCAACAGTTAAATAAAGGCAAATTATTAAAATTAAAAATTAAATTAAAAAAGTTGATTCTTGGGGTTTTTCAGAAGCTTTACATTGGAAAATCAAATGTTATGGTTTTTACATATACATTTTGTTAAAACTATTATTTACACTAATTGTTATTGTATGTTAACAAATTAGAGTGGGGGAGGGGGAAATTCAAAGTTAAATGTGTGTTAAATCTACAAGATATCAAATGAAATCCATTGACTGACTATTAAAATTCAACTTCTTCGTCTTCTTCATCTTCTTCGCCATCTAATTCACCCTTGCGATGAGCAATACGACGAGATCTACGTAAAGGTCTTTCTATATTTTGCGAACTGGGTCTTTTTAGATTTGGTTTGTTTCTATACATATTCAAATGTACCTGAGCATCCCACTGAAATGAAAATAAAGTCTAAAATAAACGAACAATATTTAAGATATAATTTAGCTTACAGCTCCTGATACAATTTCGGTTCTAACAGGATGCCAATGTAAATCACGTATAACATTACGATGACTTTCTACAGCTTCTTTTATATGACCGGTGAGTACATCATAAACTTAAAAAAAGAGAAATAAAAGCAATGGATATTATTTTTGCATTCAAAATACTTGTAATTTCCTGATGATCATACTTACTGATTATTCTTCCTGTACTGCAACCAGTGTAAATATAGCGTTGACCCGTTTGAGCGGCTGGTGAAAATCTAGCACGTAGCAAAGTTTTACTAACACGGTGACCACGATAAGTCATAACGCTAACATCACCATCCAAAATTTTTGTGGGATTGTAATCTAGAAAATATTAAAGTTGTAACAAATTCGGAATTAAAGAACAAAATTATTTTAAATCTATTATAAAAACTACATAACTTACATTCTCTTGGTACCTGGCTAAACCGATAGTCCCATTCCATTAAAGGCGTGTTTGAATGTTTTTTTACTTTATTTGTCGGTGTTGGTTGACGTAAATCCCAAATTTTAATGCTTTGATCCTTGGCATTAGTCAACACATAATGTCCATCGTTTCTGGGATCAATATAAGTGATACCATCAAAATGTCCTAGAAAAACACTGCTGGCTTTGGCATTACGATGATAATCATATCCAGCAGAACATCGTAAATCCCACAACTTAACAATGCCATTATTGCAACCACTAACAATTAAATTGGGATCTTGATCACTGACATAACTGACGGCATTTATATCGACTGCAAAAGAACTCTGAGTACGTAAAGTATTACAGTGGCGAGTTTCACGATCACATATGACAATATTCGAATCAGTCCAACCACCAATCAAAGTGCGGCCACCGTCACATGGCGAAAAACGTACAGAAAACATGGCAGTGCGGTCACGATTATTGCCAATATCATAATTTTGACAATCAGTGCCATCACCATCGACGGGTATTACATGAACTGGAATCGGTAAAAAGAAAACAATTCTCCACATCTAAAAAATTTTCTATTTATCGAACAAGATTCTCAATATATAAAGGTTTTTCTTTAGAATAAAATTCTCTGAATCTAGGGATTGTTTTATAATTAAAAGTTTGTAGAATCTACAAATCTACGGATTTGGTAAAGGATAAGTTCTCAGAATACGAGGATCATAGAATTTTTATAGGAAATTAATCTCATAATCTACATACATACATATTTTTACATTAAAAAATACGTATATAGGTACTTAGAATATGCGAATTTTTTTGGAGGAAATTTCTCTCAGCATCGGAAAATTATGTACTAGTTTTTGTTTGTGGTGTAAATTGGGTTTAAATTAAAAATTTGGAAATTGGGTTTAAAGCAAAAAGTTTTTTTTTTAGAAAAAAGTTGTCAGAATGTGAAAACTTTTCTACAGGGAAAATGTTCTTAGCATTTAAGAATTTTTCTGAAAAATTTTTCAGAATAGTGCACGAATTAATCGCAATAACTTTTGAACTTAACGTGATACTTAAATAAAACTAACATTTTATTGAAAGGAATTTCATTTGAATTTACATTTTATCAGATACATATAATATAGAGATGCAACATCGCTAATTTTGTAAACAAACTGTAGATGTCGCTAGCATGTGGGAAATTTTCTCGAGGGAGGATTTTTTTTATGTCAAATGAGGTTTTACAGGGTTGTTAGGTAAGGGAATTTGGTCCCAAATTAGGGATTTCGACTTCGTTTTGGGGACAAATTAAAAAATTTGTAAATGTTAAAAGATTTAGTTTTAGTCCCAAAATAAGAAGAATTTTCGTATAAATTATATGCGTATTATTTCAAATTAAAGTCTATCAAATTAGGTCTGTTAAAGAATTTCAAAATTTCTACAAAATATTTGAATTATTGAAGAAATGTTCCCCAAATATTTATAAATCTTGAAATAACGAAAAGCAACCAAGCTCAATAGTTAATCAAAAAATTTTCTATTTTCCAAATACTGAAATTGTTACATGCAAAGGACTCAAAAAAAATTAATTTTGTGTAGGCTCAAAAAGTACCAGGGGGTTTCATATAACCTCTTATATACCTTCTGAATCGTGTAAACTCGACTTATGCAAACTTAATGTTCAAAAAGAGTTTACGACCCCTAGAACTTACACCTTACTAGATTTACAAATTTTAGAAAAAAAGACTTCACCATAATGAAGTTCGTGTGAAAATTGTGTAGAATTTTTTCTCTAGAAAATTTAATATACGACTTTTATTTTGAAACAGTGACATTTCAGCTTAATTGTGATTTGTCTTTCGTATAATAAAATTTTTTTATTTTCACAATTTTCAGAAAGATTTGACGCCTTTAAAATTCGAGTGAAAACGTAAATATTTCTTCGTAAGATATTCAATTTTATTTAATTTGCTCACATATTTCTTAATAATTTTCTGAACTTAAGAGCGATGCTAACTTAGCTCTTTTTTTGATTTTTTGTTTAAATTGAAATGAATTGGGTATAACATTGGGGATTTAAACATTTAAAATGGGAGTAAGCTAAAAGTTTTTGGGCAACACTGCTCCCCAAATAAAATGAAACAGTATTACCAGAAAAATAAAACAGCAGTCAGCGCTATCTGTTGCATTAAAAACTGGTGTTGCCATTCATCAGGACCATGGTGGCTTTAACGGTATTTTCAGTGATTTTCTTGCTTGACAAACTCCATTTCTGAGAAAAGTTTTTCACGTTATCGGCGACTTGCTTTCCACTCTTGATCTCTTTTTTTACAAATGCCCAATATCTCTCCACTGGCCTGAGTTCTGGATAATTTTGCGGATTTGGCACTCTCGGATTTTCGGATTTTCATTAAAAATTCCTATTATATTTCCACACGCTTTTTGTTGACTATCCATTTTAAAGCAAAATAAATTATGCAGTGTCGTTAATATTTGGACACAATTTTCCATTTAATTTTCAATGCTAACGTGATTAAAAAAAATATTTTTGTTCACTTAAGTAATAACCCAGCAAAAAAATACCTGACCAAGATCCGTAAAATCACCTATATTGTTCGGCACGAATGCGTTCAAATTGAGGTGAAAAAGGCATTTTTTTAACATTGGCTTGTCATAGGAGAGAAGGTGTTTATGCTACTTTAAGTCTGCTTTGCACGTCATAAAAATGAGTGCTTGGATGTTCTTTTTTATATAGGAAAGCAATTCATTTTTTTTACTATCTAAGGAGAGATGAAAAGTAACTTTTTGGGAATGCATTCAAAAGTCATAAATATCACTTCTTAAATATATATTCTTGGGAATGCATTCAAATGTCATAAATATCACTTCTTAAATATATATTTGAATGCATTCCCAAGAAGTTACTTTTCATCTTTCCTTAGATAGCAAAAAAATGAATTGCTTTCCTATAAAAAAAAGAACATCCAAGCACTCATTTTTATGACGTGCAAAGCAGACTTAAAGTAGCATAAACACCTTCTCTCCTATGACAAGCCAATGTTAAAAGAATGCGTTTTTCACCTCAATTTGAACGCATTTGTGCCAAACAGTATAGGTGCTTTTACGGATCTTGGTCAGGTATTTTTTTTCTGGGAAGTAAAAAAAGTTTTTAATTAATGGCATTTTGAAAGTCATTTAAAATACGTTTATTGGAAGTAAGAAATCAGCATATATAGCTACTTTATATGCAATGAAAAATGCATTCTTGTAGAATGCATTCGGTTTTTTTTTGCTGGGTGTTTATAATTTTTTTATACTATAATCGGTTAAAAGTAGATTTACTTGAAATACTTAACATTGATAAGTATGAGCGAAAATACAACTTATGTAAAAAGAGTTATAGCAATCATTATTTATGTAAAAGAGTTATAGCAATTGTCTCATTATTTGTGGGGTAAGCCTTATTGAAACCCAGTGCAACATTTTTGTGTGTTTATGTTCCCAGCAAAAAAATACCTGAACAAGATCCGTAAAATCACCTATATTGTTCGGCACGAATGCGTTCAAATTGAGGTGAAAAAGGCATTTTTTAACATTGGCTTGTCATAGGAGAGAAGGTGTTTATGCTACTTTAAGTCTGCTTTGGACGTCATAAAAATGAGTGCTTGGATGTTGTTTTTTTATATAGGAAAGCAATTCATTTTTTTTACTATCGAAGGAGAGATGAAAAGTAACTTCTTGGGAATGCATTCAAAAGTCATAAATATCACTTCTTAAATATATATTTGAATGCATTCCCAAGAATTTACTTTTCATCTCTCCTTAGATAGTAACAAAAATGAATTGCTTTCCTATATAAAAAAGAACATCCAAGCACTCATTTTTATGGCGTGCAAAGCAGACTTAAAGTATCATAAACACCTTCTCTCCTATGACGAGCCAATGTTAAAAGAATGCGTTTTTCACCTCAATTTGAACGCATTTGTGCCGAACAGTATAGGTGCTTTTCCGGATCTTGGTCAGATATTTTTTTTCTGGGAAGTAAAAAAAGTTTTTAATTAATGGCATTTTGGAAGTCATTTAAAATACGTTTATTGGAAGTAAGAAATCAGCATATATAGCTGCTTTATATGCAGTGAAAAATGCATTCTTGTAGAATGCATTCGGTTTTTTTTTTTTGCTGGGAATTTACAAGTAAAAATGTATGCACTAGTCATTTCGTGCACAAGCCTTATATCTCTCATATTCTCAGTTCTTAGAATCTAAATATTTTTATTGAAATTTTTTCAGGATTTAAGGTGGTGTTTCTAGATAACGTTTCGCTCCACACGAACGTAAATACAATAACAAAATACATGCAATACAAAAACAAAATACATGTAGTCACTCATTCGTGTGACAACGAACGTCTTCTAGAAACCCCATGTAAGTAAGTTTCCTTAGGAAATGTTTTTTAAATCTGAGGATTTTTCTAAAGGAAAACTTCTCAAAATTTAAGGATTTTCAACAAGCAAAAGATTTTTAAATCTTAGTATTTTCCTATAGGAAAAGGTTTCATAAATTGAAGATTTTTCTACAGGAAACGGTTCTCAAAGTCTGATGAATAGGGCAAAGAATTCCATGCAAATGCATATTTTTTCTCGATAGTCCCAAAGTGATATGGACTAAATATTTATCCGAATCATCAGATTTAGATCAAAATGGCATCGATTTGTAGTTTCATATTTTTGTGTATTTTGTCTTCAAATGCATGTTATTGCATATTTTTTGCTCTTTTAATGCATATTTTTGCTTTTTAATGTTTATTTGTGCATAGTTTTACTTTTTAGTAGCTTATTTTTAATTTGCTTAAGAAAATGTAAAACTGCATAAATTTTCATTGTTTGATTTAAACATACTTTTTATTTTTTCGATATTTAAAAAAAAAAACATTCTTAAAAATCTTGTTGATCTTTAAATCCTATTCCCAAAAATAACTAAGTTACATATTATTTTACTTTAGATGCATGTTGTATGTGCATATTTTCGATTTTTAAGGGCATGAAATTCCTTGCCCAAGTAATGAAAAATTTTCTATAGGAAATATTTTCAGAATTTTTTTAAGGAAAATTGTTTTTAGCATCTCTTGAACTTTATATATTTTAAAAAGTTTTGGAAATATTCTGTGGATAAAAGGTCTGATAATTTCATCATTATTCTATTGGAAAAAGTTCTTAGAATCTAGTACTTTTTTATGACAAAAAAAAAAAAAAGGTTTTTTCTATAATAAAAACTTTAGAATCTAGCGATTTTCTATATGAAAAATTCTCAAGATTAATTTAATGATAAATATTTTGATTTTTGTTTATAGAAAAATCGTTGTAAATATTTATCTTCATATGTTTTTCTGGAGATTTTACTCTTATTTTTTTTCCAATTTGGAAATTTTTTTTTATAGAAAAAATAAACAAAATTTTAAGATCGTTTTTACAGAAACTTTGTCAAAATTTGCGAATTTTATTAAAGAAAATTTGTATAAATTTGAAGATGTTTTAAAAAAAAATTATTTAAGGTTTTTGGAAATCCTCAAAAAAACAATTGTCTTAGATCGCAATTTTTGTTCCCTATAGAAAAATTACCCAACCCTGTAGAGATTTTGTTCATAGAAATTTTTTCAAATACTTTTTCCCAGAAAAATTTCTAGATTGAAAATTTTAAAAATTCTATGAAAAAATTTTATGGATTTTTTTTTTATTTTCTATAGTCATTTGCAAAATTTAAGTTTTTTATAGAAAATTTGGTAAAATTGAAAAGATTTATTTTTTTCTTTAATTGAAAATGTTTTTTAAAAGAAAGAACATTAGTCCAAAATTTAAAAAATTCTATAAAAAAAAGTAAAATTTTGTTGGTTTTTTTCAATAGGTATTATTTTCTATAGACATATTTGCAAAATTTAAAATTTTTAGGATGGGTGCGAACTGGCTAAATAAAATTTGAACTAAATTCAGGTTTCTAAATTTCTATGAAATTTGAAAAAGTTTTAAAAAAATTTTCGAAGAAATTTTAAACTCTTTTGTTTAGAAAAAATGTGTGCGGCAACCAATTTTGTCATTCTATTCAGTTTTATAAAAAGGACTGGCAAATTTCTTTAATTTTCGCACAAATTGATGTTTTTACATCAGTAAATATTCCAAACAAAATTATTTTTACACAACTATTTAAAAAATTATGTAAATTTTTAAATTTTGAAAATAAATAAATTTCTCTTTGACAGAACATTTAGTAAATGCTTTCAAATGATGAGAAACATGTAGTATAAATTGCGTTACCTTTTTATAAAAATTATTTTAGTTTAGTTACAATTTAGACTGTTCGCACACGCCCTTAGTTTAGAATTTATTTAACCACCTCGCACAGGGCCTTAATACAGAAACTTGATTTTAATTAAAAAGATTTGTCTAAATTTTTTTTTTTTTAATTAACAAAGTTTGTATAGAAAGATTGATTTATCACCATTTGCTTAAAAAATAAATAATAGCAAAATATACATAAATTAGTTCTACTCACAAGCATCTTCCCACGTTGAATATGTAAAGAATCGACCACAAGGGCTAAAATCAATATCTAATATACTCCAGCTAATATCACGGATTTGAAGACGTTTAATACGATGATATGATCCCTTCGAAGCATCAAATATACGGACCGTACCATCTTGAGAAGCTGTTATGAGACGTGAACCGTCATTATTAAATTTACAAACATAAATTTTGGAATCTAAAGACATAAGACGGTCGACTTTTTTATTGGGGACAAAAAAATTTCCTATGCGACGTTGTTGATTTGATGTGAATGTACCACGTCGACAACCGGATAAACAATTTTCACGTTTCATAAGACCACGAGCCAAACACCAACGTTCATTGGGTTTTTTGCTGTTGGCTTGAAAGCCACTAAGGGCCTTAATTTCCTTATACATCATAGTATGCTACAAGTAAACCAAACAAATGTTATCAATTATCATCCCTAAAACATAAATTTTCCATTTGTACTTACTCGAAATATTCTTAGGTCAGGCTTTTTGCGTATAATTGGTGGCATTTCGGTAGTATTTTGTCGTACAATATCAGCCAGCATAGAACCCAAGGCCAAACTTAAGTGCTCAGCGCCAGCAGCTTCATATTCATAACCCAATGAACTATCATCGCTCACATATTCATCGAAATCTTCAATTTCATATGTCATATTATTACCCATGTGGAGACAATTGTATAAATTTAACTCTGGACTCCTTAAAATGCAAATTTGACTTACAACGTTTAATTGCACTTTACTACAATTTATGAAAAATTAGAAATTTCACCACAGAATTGTTCTTTTGTTGAAGTACTTTTTCTTTCTCCTTTTCTTTGTTGTTACGATTCTTGTAATTTCTTTTTAATCGCACACTTGTAAATGTTGTTAAAAATTGTAAATTACTAAAACAATTTGTTACAACAGATTAAAAATATAAACAAATGAGAAGAAAAAAATAACAACAATTGGAAAAAAGTTTCAGCTGTTTTCTGCTATTTTTGCTTTTTTATCTGTTTTTATCAACTTCTACTTTGAGTATTGCCAGATTTTTGTAAAATAAATTACGCATTAAGTCATAGATGGAAGAATTACGATAACTGTTATTGACTAGAGATGTCACATTTCTAGAGTTGCCAGAAAATTTTAGATCATCTTCCCATATTTTAAGTTGATATTCCCACAATATTGTTGAATCCCTAAATTGGTCCCAAATTAATTATTTTATCTAATTTAAACAAAAACGCTTTTTAAAGAAAAAAGATTAACCAGTGAACAAATTTCAGACCATTCATAACGGACTTTAAAATAGAAGGATTTAGAGGGTTCTTACAAAGTGGGGATAGTGACCAGCGTTGCCGTTTTGGTTGGTTTTAACCAAAATTGGTTTTGTTTTTTCAATGTGGAGATACGAACTTTTTTTCATTTTGGTTACTTTTTTGGCAATCAAATATATAATTTTTTTAAACATTTATGTTCTGCTTATGCTTGTAAGAAGCTCCCTGTACAAATTAAAATTCTTTGTTGGAACATTTGTAACTTTTTTGCGCATAGTTCGAAACGTATTTTTGTATTTAAGGAATTTCAAGATTATTACGGTGGGTCTCATATTGTAGGTTTAACTTTAACTTAACTAAAAACAAAATAAAATGTCAAAAAATATACACAAAACAACAACAAATTTTTGGGTTAACTATTAACCTAAGTTTAAACCTGCAGTATGAGACCCACCATTAAAATATAAAAAATTTAAAATAAAATATTTGGTATTTCAGGTACCCCGTGACTGGCACTAGAAAATGAAATCAACCGTGTAATTGAGCAGTGGCCTGCTTTGTATTTATATTTTACAATGTTCGACTTCGAAGCAAAGGTTTAAAAGGCTTAATTCTTTCATTCACTTTTTAAAAATTAATGAAATTTGTGTTAAATTTCATTCTGTAATTAATTAGATAGCTTAATTCCCAATAGCTTTAAATTATATGAATTCATTCTATTTTGATTGAATTCTAACTGTATGAAACCCAATTTACCTGAATTCATTTAATAAAAAGGTGAATGAAAAATTATTTGTTTACATTTACTTAGTCAAATGAAAAATTTAAATTTGGTTGTAATTGCTGAAATATTAGCATAATTATGCTTTTTTGCGCATAGTTCGAAACGTATTTTTGAATTTAAGGAATTTCAAGATTATTAAAAAATAAAAAATTTATTTTATTTCATTTGTATTATAATACAAATGCAAATCATTTAAAATTCATCTAACAGAAATAAATAGTATCGTATGCTTTGTTACAGCTTGTATTCTTTGGTTTTGATTATATGTTAGTTTCAAACTAAACTGCGCTAAGCGAATGGTAATAAAATTTCTTCATTCAATTAGTAAAATGTTGAATGAACATGCGATTTAAATGATTCAAGTTGGGAATTCATTCAATCCTTATTTGGAAATGAAGCTTTGGGAATGAAGCTTATAAATTAATTCTCTACGAATGGTTTAAAGGCACATCTACACGGGATAGAAAACTCGCGAGATTTTATGAAAATGCAGCTCTGTATAAGTCTACGAAATGCAATCTCTAAACCATTGACAACTGCTGTCATACACAATTTTTTTAATTAGTAACAATTTTGAAAATGTTTTGTTACATTATTGAACATTTCAGTTGATTAAATGCACTTTTTGCTATTTGAAGAAAAAATTATTCTTTGAAATACAAAAATTTTAATAAAAATAAATTCTTGACAACTAGATATGGTACTTTCACGATAAAAATTAGTGCCAACAATACTAGAGGTGACAAATTTAAAGCAAACTCTATGAGATTTCTATCCCGTGTAGATGTGCCTTAAGGGAATGGTACATGAACATTTTTCAAATCTGAATTTAATTTTTCGTGATTTAAGCTTAAATTGAATTAAGTCTTTCGAAGCTCTGTTCTAAATGCAGTATAATACTGCATTTATTCTTGAGCAAAAACCACCTAGTTTGTGTACAAAACTAGATTTTGCTTCTTTTGACAAGTTAAAAACTACGAGAGCCAAAAACCAGATAGTTTTTGGCCAGATATAAATGTAGTATAAAATAAAATGTGATTGCTTTTACAAATTCCATTGTTGGTGCCTACTGTTTTATCTGTGTACAGAATTACACAGTGACTGGAATAGTTGAATTTTGAGACGAAGAATCCAAAAACAAATATGGGATGGATGGAAAATGTTTTGAATATCTAATTTATTTTGGCTAAAATTTACTAACATTGCCACATAGTTCAGCTGATACCGAAAGAAAATTTTTAACACCTTAATTTAATAAAAACAAGGTTTTGAATTGAACTGGATTTTAGCACTATTAATAGCTGTGTTTGTGTGACTGCATATCAGTGTTATCTAGAACGATGTTGGCAGTTTTTTAACTTATTCCGGCTTTCTACTGTCAAAATTGTTCGATATATCATTGATAGGCGTGCCACACAAACACAGCTAATAATGCAAATGCAACCAAGAGAATCTGCCAAAGAGATGTGTTAACGTTAGTGAATAAATAATACAGTGATGAATCTTACCCGAAACTAATTGTTGATCTCTATTTGTAATGATATTACTTTTAAGTTTTTTAGGTGTTAGGTATTCAATATAGTATTTTTAACTCTAAAATATTATAATATCCCTTTAGAAAAACGTGTAAGGCCACACAATGTAATCGATTTGGTGTACTTCATTTTGTGCGTACTTACGATATGGGATACGTGTGTATAACAATTGTATATGAAACACAAAATTTTTGAAAATTTTCAAAAATTTTGTCTAACTTACATGCCACATTTGTGTGTACTTACGAAGTATATTGGCTTGTGGGCCATTACAATGCGGCCATACCCTGAGTAAAGTAAGCCAGCTTGTGTGTAGAGTTTGAAAGTACTCGGAGATACTTGTGTGTACTTGTATCTCCGAGTGCTTTCAAACTCTACACACAAGCTGGCTTACTTTACCCAGGGTATGGCCGCATTGTAATGGCCCACAAGCCAATATACTTCGTAAGTACACACAAGTATAGTGGCATGTAAGTTAGACAAAATTTTTGAAAATTTTCAAAAATTTTGTGTTTCATATACAATTGTTATACACACGTATCCCATATCGTAAGTACGCACAAAATGAAGTACACCAAATCGATTACATTGTGTGGCCTTACACGTTTTTCTAACGGGATTTTAATATATTTAAATAAAAAACTTTAAATTTTGGTTATTTTTTCTCATTTGGTAACTTTTTTTTTTTTAAATTTTGGTTACAAAAAATTTTTGTTCGTGGCAACACTGATAGTGACAGTTGATGTTTTTGCCGCCATTATTTATTGTGAATTGTTTATTATAAAAAGAACTACTCAGAAAAAACATAGTTATTGCACTTTTATTATCAGAGTTACTATTGCAGATATTGGGGCAATATAATTTTATCGTTGTAGTACGAGTAAATGTCTTAAAAAATGTCGCGGATTTATTTGCAATATTTTGGTGATTAAAATGTGTTTAAACGTCGCGATTTTATCTCCAGTGGAATTGCTTTCGTATTTGGAATGCAATTCCCAACTGTGGAAGCTTCTGCCTCAATAAGAGATTGTTATTATTGTATTATCAACGACTATATAATGGTATTATACGTATTGGAGTGTTTGGTAGGTCCTGTTATAGCCAAGTGTACACATCTTTAATATACATATATACATATCGTCAAATGAAATCAATAAAGAGGTAAGTTACAAAAAATTAAAAATATAAACAGTTTTTCTCAGATCTGGGGGTTAATTATTATATTTTCTAATTACCCAGCCAGAAAAATAGGCTAAACTCTAGTTTACGGGCATAACTCGGATTTGTTTAAATTTTCACGGACGATAGAACTTTCAATGCCGAGTTCAACGACTCATGTTTTTTTGTCGGCGACCCACGGTTCCCGAGTTATGGACCCCCAAAGTTTGAATATTGAATTCTTTGTTTCTTCGCCATTTTTTATCGGATAAAAACAAAATATATATCGTTAACAATGTTATTAAATTACCTTTAATTTGAGATATAATACTCCAGAGTCCTTTAACCCATTAATTGTCAAATAGTAAAAATCTGTTTTTTATCCATACATTTTAGAAACGCCCATTATCTTAATATTTCACCAATATAAAGGTACAAAATAACTATAATTAATTTGTAACTAAGACTCTCAGCTTTAATTTAAGATATAATTTATATCCGTAACCCTCATATTAAATTTTTTATTTTTGTGCTTATATGGGCAAATCTACGGAACCGGGCGATTCCATGTAACTCGGGATTTAAACCATTTTAATAACAATATATAATATTTTTGATGGTATCAGCATTTTTGAGGCAACGAATTTAATCAGGAACATCTTAAATTTTAATATTTATACTTCTAATGTGCTCTACTCAATTAAAAACTAACTTAATTTACCCTAATTTTGCTTGTAACTTTCAACAGTTTTTCCAACTCTTTTTGGTTATAACTTTTTCAGCATAAAAGGAAATCGCCCAAAACCTTTGGTGGATAATAATTATGATGTTAGAAGATCTCCTACTTGTTGAACAAAATAGGTGCCCTCAAATAGAAGCAAATGGTAGTTCTTTAAAATCTGTAACTTTGTTTTTTGAATAAAGAGTAATTTCAGACATTTGTAATTTTTGCGCTTTCAGCCTCAATGCAATTGAAAATTTTTTGATACTGACATATAACTGACAAGTAAACAAAAAATTGAGATGAAATTAGGTCCATTCGATTACTTTTCTCAGTCAAGTCCAGTAAGAATTACTCAGTACCAGTGTTGCCAACTTTCGAAGGAAGGAAAGCACCGTAAGCATTGTGAAACCGGGTAAAAAGGGTACAAATTTACCAAAAATGGGGTAAAAAAGCACGATAATAATTTTTTTAAAATTTAAGTCAAGATTTTAAAAACTCATTTTAGCTTTGTAAAATCGTGTAATAAAATAACCAAAAAAGGGGTAAAAAGCACCAAACTAATATTTAAAAATGTTGAAGTTTAAATATAACGAAGTTGCTATTTAAAATTGTACTACAAACATTGTGAAATAATGTATTTTTTGTATATTTCGTATTATTTTTTCAACTTTGACAGAAAATTCAAGAAAAATTGAAAAATGGAGAACAAATATCAAAAATATAAACTGTACAAAAAGCACTAAAAGCACTGCCAAAAATTTGAAAAAGCACTGTAAATACCCGCTTTTTATAAACGGGTATTTGAAAAAAATCACAGGGTACGGGAAGTAAAAAAGCACCAAAAAATACCCGAAAAGCACTGAAATGGCAACACTGCTCGGTACAAACTTTCAGAGAGTAAGACAAGATTTACTCTCAAACTAAAATTTTCTGTTAATAGGTCCATTCGATTACTTTTCTCAGTCAAGTCCAGTAAGCATTACTCAGTACAAACTTTCAGAGAGTAAGACAAGATTTACTTCCAAACTAAAATTTTCCCAAACATGTACGCGAACAGAAAATTTGCAACAATTTGCAAGTTTGTAGACACAGCTGATTGCAACACCAAATATACAAATAAATCTTAACTGATCGCTATGGAGGAAGTAAATTTTTGATGTTAAATCTTAAGCAGACAATTTTTAGAAGGTTTTCTTATCTTTTCCATAATTTGTTTTGAAAGTTTTACTGCTTTGCATTTCCATAAAATAACATAATTGGAAAATATTTGTTTTTTATTTACAATAAACAAATATGTTTTCGAAACATGTTTTTTTCTGCTTGTAAATTCTTACTGGCAAAAATTTATCCAGTAAAAATTTGCAAGAAAAAGAAGAAGACTTATAAACTCTCAACAGAGAACTGTCACTTTATTCTCTCTTTTTTCTTTCTGTTTACTGAGTATTTATGTAAACGAAAGCCATCCAGTAAAAATTTGTACAAATTTGTACAAATTATCCAGTAATCGAATGGACCTATTAATAAGTGTGCCTTCAAAAATAAAGAAAATATGACAATAATAATCTCTTCACCTCTATGCGTGAACAACTTGAAATTTGATATTTTTTGAAGGGCACATCCGCAGTTTGAGAAATAATTAGTTGCAGTCCTGCGTGATCGGTCAGAAATCGCCAGTGGTACAAAAAATCAAGCACTGGCATACCACTGGGTAACCACGGTATTAAAAATAAATGACTGGCAGAACACTCATTTGAGACGCTTTGCCAGCGTTTGCGAAAAGCGTTTTACCTGTATTTGTTTTACAAAAATTTCGGTGGTTTATAAAAAAAACCACTGGCAAAGAATTGGCTTAGAGTGATATGCCAAGGTTTGCAACCAGTGGTTATCCAGTGCTACCTAGCCAATGCTACCAGGCGCACAAAAATTAATTCACTGGAAAACCAATGATTTTATAAAAATGCTGACGCTTCGTTAAAAAATGTTTGTAGTCGGAAGGTTCCGAGTTCAAATCCGGTTGCAAGCAAAAAAATTTTTTTGGATTTTTTTTAATTTAAATTTTTTTTTGTTTTATAAAATCAATTTTTTTGTTTGTGGAAAAGCTCCTTCAAGACCAACTTTTTTTTTTACCCACCCAACACTGGCATACTAGTTACAAAAAATTGTTTGCCTGTACTAGCATTTTGGCACAGCCAGTAGTTGTCCAGCTATTATCACTCATTTATGTGTTTAGCCATTATATATTATATGTCTCGTTAGCTCAGTGGGTAGAGCAATCGTCTGCCAATCTGACGGCCTGGGTTCAAATCACGGCAGGACCAAAAAAAATACATATGAACTTTTTTAAATTTTATTTTGGAAAATATATTTCCAGACCACCTATTTATTGGTTTTTCCAACGTTTAAAAATTTTGTTCCTCCAGTGCTTTTCCGGCGCTTTTGAACAGCCGGTCCCTTTGTCTAATGATATTATCATTTTGGGAATGGGAAAGCACTTTTTGCCAGTACTTGTACCACCTGTTAAAGTGCTTTGCCACCGCTTTCCCGTTTGTATTTTTCTGACTGGGTATATATATATATATAAATGGATCGTACTATTAGTTTGGTGTCTAGACCCATTTTAGGTTAAATTTTGTAGCTTTTCATAGATTTTTGGAGCTAAAAGTGACGTAGAAACCAAACCGATAATCCGATCATTTTAGCACTTACACACAACAATATTAATTGTGATATATATCATATAAGCGAGATTTCAGCCATAAATTCTTTTATTTGTGGATGTGCTAGTCAATTTAAAGTTGGATTTTTAGCGTATTGTACAGCGAAAATTGATGTAAGGCCTAAAAATAAAATCCGATCTGTTTAGCACTTTCACATAATGACAGCTGTGATAAGATCTACCGTTCCAGATATATTAGACTCCATAATTCTTAAAACTGTGGATGTGCCTTCAATTTGAATTTAACCTTTTAGCTAATTTTGGAGAAAGATATGTTGTAGATAATACGAAATTCGTCCGATCCGTTTAGCACTTTCAGATAATAATAGTAATGAAGATATGTACCTTCAAGACATATTTGATCCCATAATTCTTTAAACCGTAGATGTGCCATTCAATTTTGTGGTGCAGTTTTGAGGGAAATTTATATGGGCATAAGTCCAAACCTAGTCCGATTTAAACCAAAATCAATAGACTTCGTCCTTGGGCCGATATAAATCGGTCTACCAAATTTTATTAAAAAATCTTAATATTTGCGACCTGTAGCGTGCGCACAAAAATACATGGAGAGACAGATGGACGGACGGAAAAATTAAAAAAACAACATTACGTATAATCAATAAAGGAAATATAGCGCTACTATGCATTTTCGAATAAAATTGCGGTGGTGATTGAAAAATTTGTGTTATCTTTTTTCATTAAATCGAGGTAAAAGTGTGTACAACCAACTCAAAAATTGCCAAAAAAGTTTTTTGGTAACTTTGACCTCAATTTGCTCAAAAAGCAGATGTGCTGGAAAAACTTGGAAACCAAATTCGTATTCAGCACGGAAAAGTTACTTGAAAATGTGTGGTCGCATGCCCGAAAAATCCAAAAATTTAAAAATATTTATTAGCGAAAATGTGTGCGGTTTTTTGTTTATAACTTTTTCAGCACTCAAAAAAATTTATTCACGCGAACTGATTACTTCGTTTTAATGTATTTTAAATAAGTTAATCTAGAAAAAAATGTGTGCCACTAATTTGAAATTTTTCATTTTTAAAATCTGAAATAGACCTGTTTCGTAGATTTTCCCATATTCATAAATAAATAAACGACAAATTCTTACCCCTCAATTCATAAATGCTTTGTAAAGACGTAGCAGATTTACAAAACGTCATTTTCATACAAAATTTGTTCAATAAACCTCCTATAATTTTACAAAGCGTTTATGAATTTAAGGGTTAAAATAAATATATCAATTAACCCATTGCAAACCACAACTGTGAGCGCGCCGAAAATCAGGCATATCTGTATAGAAAAAAATAAAAAATCGCGCGATTTTTTGCTTTTCAGATATGCCTGATTTTCGGCACGCTCTAAGCGATTGTTAATTCAAATATTTACGAAATTAAAAAAATGCGAAAGCTACATACACACAGAAAAAAAAACAGGGGGGAATATTACCTAAGAGCTATGTAATTATACAACTGCACAATTTTTAAGTTAGTTTTACAAAGCTCTAGTAAAATATGCATATTTCTTTGTAAAATAGATACAATCCTTGCAAAATATATACATGTGTAGCGGAAAATATCCGAATAATTACATATATTTTGCTAGAAAATTGTAAAACTTACTTCGAACTTATGTAGTTGTATAATTACATAGCACTTAGATAAAGTTCCACCTGTTTTTTTTTCTGCGTGTAGGGGAATTCCCTAAGCCCGGCCAAAGCCTATTACACAGAAAAGCTTTACTCAGCGAAGCCACTAAACTGCCTACCACATAGGAAAAAACCCCTAAGCCCGGCCGGAGGCCGGTTACACGAAAAAAATTTACTCAGCGAAGCCACTAAACTGCCTATCACATAGGAGAAAACTCTTAAGCCCGGCCGAAGGCCGGTTACACAGAAAAACTTTACTCAACGAAGCCCTAAACCGCCTATCACATAGGTGAAAACCCCTAAGCCCAGCTCGAAAGGGGTTTTGAAGTCAACTCAAAAAGTTCAACATTTTGCAATGTTCAAAAATAGAAAAATATCAAATTTAACTCTTAATATCTGCGCTATTAGAAGGGTTAAGGCTTAAATGAGACCTTATGTTAAAGCTTAAAGCCTTATATACAAACAAATAATAGTTATTTTCTACATTAAATAGGCAAACTATTGAGAAAACAGCCTTTTTCTTGGAAATATTCCATTTCAAAAATAGAAAATCATGAGTTGGGCCGCGATGGGTTAATATTTTCGATTAAAGATGCTTGAATAAGGTTTCTAATGATAAGCATTTCGTTCCGTTCAGATAACGCATTCCGAAGTTAAAAATATATAAATTAAATGATATATCCTAACTTAAGAGGCCCATAACTCGGAAAATATGGGCCGCCGACACAAAATTTTTTTTTCTGAACCCACCTATTTTACACCTCTTTTGGGTTTTTTTTCCTGAGCTATGCCCGTAAATTAGATTTGATCCTAAACAGTAAAGTGCCTTTTCAATCATAAAATAAATGCTTCGCCAACCCCAAAATGATAAAACGGTTCTGGGCTTGGCCGACTGCATTTTAAAGAGTGGTACTTAAATAAATAAATGTAAATACAATTATTTTTAATTTTTGCATTTAAAAGCACAAAAATAGTTTTTTCGGACTTTCTATATTTTCATATATTTAATTGTTCTACCTCAAGTCCAAATTCTAATATGATATTGTCATATTAGATTTTATTTGTTGTTTCAAAAAAAGTTGATAAGTTTCTTATTGTTGACAACTGAAGAGTTGGGGTGATGCCCACGAAACAACTGTTGTATTGCTTATCATGAAAATGATCAACATTTTTTGAAACAACAAATAAAATATATATGACAATATCATATTAGAATTTGGACTTGAGGTAGAACAATATTCTAACTAAATATATGAAAATGTAAATATAGTAGAATTTCAGTGCATTCTTACTACTATAAATAATAAAAAATTGCTGAAATTCTTTTTATTTTTTATTTATGTTTATTATTCAATTAAACCAACTGAGCACTTAGGGCCATATATATAAATAATTGCAATAAAATATTTAAAATAAAAGTTAAAAATACAATACTTTTTTATTTAACCCTCTAATGCTTTCTTGTGATTGCTATAATATTTAAACTATATATTTGGAAATCTATTATGGCCTATTGTGGCTTTCATATTACAATAAATAAAGTAAATAAAAAACAAAAAAATATTAACCCCTAAATTCATAAACGCTTTGTAAAATTATAGGAGGTTTATTGAACAAATTTTGTATGAAAATGACGTTCTGTAAACCTGCTATAACTTTACAAAGCATTTATGAATTGAGGGGTTAAATTTTAAAGCTGATTTATAGGAAGAAGAAAATAATATTTTTATTGAAAAATTCAACAGACAAAAGAGAATCACCAGACTGCCACAGTTTCGTCACACCCAAAGACTCGTCAGTGGCTAGTTTATGTGTCAATTGATTAAAGTAATTTTTAATTGTAAATTTGTCTCTATACACACAAAAAAAATATAGGTGATATTGCCTAAACTTATGGGGTGAATTCACCTATTTTAAAAAGCAACATAGAGTTTGCTGTGCTTTACGGCATTATTACCATAACAAATAGGTAATTTATATTTGACTGGTATGTTCACCTATAAATTTTGTTAAATTAACTAAGAAACATTGGTGTATTACCAATTGCAACGTAGGCAAAATATACCCTATTGGTAACATAACTTTGGTATTATACTGAATTTAGACTGAGCAAAAACTACCTAGTTTTTGTACAAAACTAGTTTTTGCTTGTTTTTTATATATTCGTTTTGACAATTAAAAACTAACAAGAGCCAAAAACTAGGTAGTTTTTGCTCAGTCTAAATGCAGTATTAGGTCCATTCGATTACTTTTCTCAACTTTTTACAACACCAAATATACAAATAAATTTTAACTGGTCGCTATGAAAGAAGAGAATTTTTGATGTTAAACCTTAATCAGAACATTTTTAGAAGGTTTTCTTATCTTTTCCATAATTTATTTTGAAAGTTTTACTGCTTTGCATTTCCATAAATTATATATATATTTGTTCCTTTTACTCCTGCAAGGAGCATAGGGCCATAAATTAATTGGATAATAATTTTTTTTATTTACAATAAACAAACATATGTTTTCGAAACATATGTTTTTTTCTGCTTGCAAAAATTGTTCAGTAAAAATTTGCAAGAAAAAGAAGAAGACTTAGAAACTCTCAACATAGAACTGTCACTTTATTCTCTCTTTTTTCTTTCTGTTTACTGAGTATTTGTGTAAACGAACGCCATCCAGTAAAAATTTGTACAAATTTATCCAGTAATCGAATGGACCTATTAGTTATTTTTTATTCCAAAAGCCCCCTTAATAATATCCCTATAAACATTTTCACTGGAATTCAAGTTGAAATCAAGCTCAATTCCAGCCCTTTTTTCCAGTTTCAAGGCTTGAATTCAACTTTTATTACATTTTATTTCAATAGCATACTCCAGCAAAAGGGAAACAAAAATTCAAGTTTGAAATATTTTTGTTAAAAAAACAAGTACTAGAATTTGAAATATACTTTACTTCAAGCAAAATTTAAAGCGCTTGAATTTTTAAAACCCATGTGCTTATTGGGATACATTTTTTATTTAATTAAAGCTGAATTTATTTATTGAAAAATATTTTTTTATATACAAAAATTTCAGGATGGATTTAAGAATGTAAATTACAGATACCATTATTGTACTATAAAATATTATATTTAACGGTGTTGTATAGCAAAATTTTGAAAATCTCATTGTTTTTTTTTTTTTAAAGCCCTGGGAATCTGATGGTTTTTTTTACGAGAAAAGGTACTTGGAAGCTAAAGATTTTTCCATAAGGAAAACTCCACAGTATCTTAACGTTTTCTATAGAAAAAAGTCCTAGGAAAAAGTCTACATCTCTGGGGTGTTCTATAGGAAAAAGTCCTCATCATCTGAGGGGTTTTCTATAATAAAAAGTGCTCAGCATCTTAAAGTTTTGGTATGGAAGGAACACCTCAGTATCTGAGAGGTTTTCTGTGGGAAAAAAATCATACTTGTATCAAAAACTTTTTGTCTATTGCCATGACCAGGGATTGATTTTAATTTGTTGATTTATTTAGGCGATATAGCACAATAAAGGTTGAAGGCGAATCAAGAAATCCAATAGTGAAATAATTTCGGTTTTTGGTATAAGTAACACTATCAGTAAAATAAAATTACGTACCGAAAATTGTTGATCAATTGTTGTTATTTCAGAAGTTATGGCGATTTTCGCTTTTTGAAAATTACGAAATTTAGCGAATTTGGCACTAAACATCAATAAATTTTGACGAAGTTAGTTCTGCTTACTACCACCTCTAAGTGTATAATCTGTATTTAATTTTAAAAAAAATCTGTTGGCTAGTTTTTGAGTTAAAGAGATATTCGTAAGACGTATCCTGTCGTTATCCTGTGAGTCCTGGAGAAAATTTTTTAACTGATTTTACAATTAGAGACTCTAGCATCAGTGCTTTATTTTTCTTACCATCGGCAATTTATGGCTGGGTAATTACACATGCAATTAAAAAACTACATGTAATTGAAAAAATATTGAAAAACTCCGAAAAAATTTTTCAGTTACCAGCAACTAAATTTTTAACTAAGTCTCAGGTGAAATACCCTTACATGAATATCAGTTGATAGATTTAGTATGCTACCAATTTTATTTCGAATGTGTAATTTAACTCGGTTCATAATTACCAGGAACAGTATGTTAGTTAGAATGAAATTGATTTTGAATTTAGTAGCTAATTACTAGGGCAAGGAATTCCATGCAAATGCATGTTTTTCTCGACAGTTCATATTAGGACATAATATGTGCTTTCCCGTATGTGTTCCGCGGGAACCCAAAACAGCCCAAACAACAACAATTTGCACGTAATTGTGAGTACGGGAACGCCTTTGGGTTAGTTTGGGTAACTGCGGTAAAGTACGGGAACGGACATAATATTTATCCAAATCATAAAATTTAGAACAAAATGGCATCGATTTGTTGTTGCATATTTTGACAAAAATGCATGTTTTTGCATAGTTTGAGTTAAATGCATATTTAATGGCTTTTTTAATGCATATTTTGTGCAACTATTTCAATTGAAATATTCACTAATATGAACTAAAGACCTAGTTCACAACTAATAGTTCTTTTAGTTCAATCGGTCATTTCATTCATTCAGAAAAATATGTGTATCATTTGCAAAAATTAGTGTAAAAGTTGCCAAAGTTTCTCGGTAATATTACAACTACATAAAATTACCGACAAATTTTTAAAGACGATTATTTACCCCTCAATTCATAAATGCTTTGTAAAGTTATAACAGGTTTACAAAACGTCATTTTCATATAAAATTTGTTCAATAAACCTCCTATAATTTTAGAAAGCGTTTATGAATTTAGGGGTTAGTCTTTAAAAATTTGTCGATAATTTTATGATAAATATGTATGTAAATTAGAGTGACTCACCTTATATGGACAGAAAAAAGTAAAAAAAGTGCCACTCTCAAAATAAACATTGGTTTCTTTTATGATGATACCCAAAATATTTCAGGTCTAGCAATGAGATCTCGCGAGCTGGACCATTTTTAAAAAAGGTATTTTTTTAGTTTTTGTAAGAAATTTTCATCTTAGCTGAAGAAAACATACACTCAAAAAAATAAGTTAGTAAAACGTCTTGTATATCAAGTGTACTAGTTTTCAGTAATATTTTTGCTGAAATTCCGTTTTCAGCAAAAGTTTTAGTTATACTAATTTTAAACTAATGTTTTACTAAGTTATTTTGCTACAAAAATTATGCTGATAACCGCATTTATAGCGTGGACGACAACCAGATAGACAATATGTAGATGTCCCAGCTTGTCTGGATGTAGTACAAACAACGGAAACGATAAAAAAGAAAAACAACTCTACACAATTTCTATATTTAAATTTTCAGCAAATAAATTAACTAAAGTAAAATTTCCCTACAAGTTTTTTGAGTTATTTTCAGTTTACTAATATTCAGCAAAAAGTTTAGTGATTTTAGCAAGGATTTTTTTCATTTGCAATCGCTGAAGATTACTATTTTTTTTTTTGGTAAAAATCAGCTTGCTGATTTTCAGCAAACCTTTTGCTGAAATTACCAACTTTTTAGCAAGCACGCTCCTGATTAAAAATTTGCTGACACAGCAACATTTTTTGCTGACTTTACTGACCTTTTGTTTTGAGTGTACTCAATATGGGTATCATATGACATGTTCAAGCATATCCTGACATGTCCTATTTTCAAGGATATTCTATAAAAAAACAAATTTTTGACTCTTTTGTACAGAGATATTTGTGATTGAAATGTCAAACTTACATATCATAATATTTTTCACGGTGCACTGGACCAAATTTTGATAAAAATTTAGAGCTACCCCAATTCAATAAAACAAATTTATGAAATATTAAATAAAATATTTTATCGAAATACGCGTGTCTGTAATTTTTTTTAACAAAAGTCTAAATATAGGCTGACCCTAAATAAAATTTTATAATACGTTTTTTCGCGAAAAAAAAGAATTTCGCCAAAAAAGCGCGTGTTGGGTTTTTTATGTTAAGTTGCATTTTTATCCTTACATCTACTAGAAACTGAATTTAAATTACTATTAAAATTTTACAAATTTTTTTTTTCGCGGGAAAATCGGATTTACATTTATTTTAAATCGAAAATAATTTGTAGTCAATTGTAGCTCATTTGATTCATTTAATCATTAAATTAGTTTATGCCAAATTTAATTTATTTATGAATTCAATCGATTTTTATTTACTTAATTTGTTTAATTTTCAAATATAATATTTTATGTGTTCGTTTTAAACACAAGGTTTTGTATGAAAATTAAAAATTTTTTTATTGTTTTTGCCAATAAATTTCTCTTTTAAATAAACCGGATTCCTATAGATTTTTTTGTAAATAACCAAAATGTGCCAGTGTACCAATCAAACTTTGATTGTATGGTACAATTGTGCCACAAATCCCATCAATGATATGCAACTAAAAACAGCTGTTTTGCACTCTCACGTAAAAACGGAGAAAAAATTCTGTTTTCAACACAAATTTCCGGCACGTTACGACTCGTTTACGTCTAGTACTCAGCACTATGTGTTTCTCATTAAGCAGGTTGAATCAGCTGATCCGTCACGTTACATTTACGTTCAAGTAATTTGGGCTTAATGGAGTCTTAACTTCTGGTAAAAAGAGAAACAAATTATTCTCTCATCAACGCTCTCATTTACCCAATTTTTAACAATAGAAACGCTTTTTGGTAAGATTGGGTTCCCGCGGGCATCCGCGGTAACGTACGTGAAACAGAGCTAATATATCAAGCTGTCCAATAAAAATCACTCCATAATATTGCTCAATTTTATACAAAGTTGTGTCATAATATTGCAAATGTATGGGATGCTTCACGCATACAACACACTAAATAAAATCCTCCATGTGGTGTTAATAATTTGATTTCTCCTTTTGGCATGTTCGCAGTTCAATTTGTTGGTTAGCCAGCACATACGGAGTTGTGGGCGTTTACTAACAAGTTCTGTTGCCCCACACAAACTACATCAGTTTTAATTTTTTGCTTGTGTTGGTGGCATGAGCTGCATCTACATGTAATAAAGACTTCGTTTAGGCAATATGGAAGAAGAAAAGTTAACTTGTAGCCGGAAGATTTAAAAAATAAAACGAATGATGTAAAAACCGTAAGGAACTGTAATAATTTCAAGAGTTGGGTGGTATTTTGCAATTACGAGCAATCATCACATTTGTTTTTCTTATTTATGTGTAAGTATGTTTATATATTTAAATTGTTGTTTTCAAATAAATAAGGAAAACGAGAAGACTTGGGGCCCAGTAGTATTAACAGAAATTTTACATTTTTTAATCCTCTAAAATTTAGTAAAATAATGCCAAACATCATATTTACAGGTGTTGACAACTAAATAGAAACGCTTTTTAATTTACATAAAACGTTTTAGTTATCACGTAAATAAATTTTTTCATTTATTTTTAAATAAATTGAAGAGTTAACAAACAAACAAACAAACTTAAGAAATTATTCAAACCTAAAAATATTTTATAAATTGATTATCATAGATTACTCATACTCGTTGATATCAAAAACTCTCTTTTTTGTCAACAAATACATTTTTTTATACACATTCAAATATTTTTTGTATACGTATATGTGACAGCGCATAGAGAAAGGGACCTAAGGGTAAAAAAATCAATTTTTTTTTTTGTGGACAACATCTGAGCATCGAATGAGACCGATCCCATGCTCTCCTGACCTTAGGTCCCTTTCTATCCTTAGGTCCCATTCTATTTTGCGCGTCACATATGCGTATGTCCAACACATTCTCATGAAATGCGTTCACTGACAGCAAATGTCAAAGAGTAAGAGATCTATGTAATATATGTTGATTACAGTGTAAGCTCCTATAAACAGACGCTCGCAGTCGCCCTCGCCCGCTGCTACCAGTGATCGTGATTTTCAAATCACCGTTCTTTTAAACAGTGACCGTGATCACGGGTTTGTAATAGATATGGGCGATCCGGCGATTTTTCAGTAACATTGTTCTCAGTTAATGTGATTTGCAAATCGCTGTTCTTTTAAACTGTGTTCGTCATCACGGGTTTTCTATGGAAACTAAAACTGCGATTTTCTGATAAATAAACGAAATAATATTTATGGCGAGTTTTTAAGATGTCAGTTAAACTTGGTTTAGTTAAACCGAAAACGAATTTTGTCAGCCATTTCAAAGTTTATTAACAAAAATTTGCCGGAAAAACTTTTTCTCGAGTATAATTTATTTCTTTATTTAAATAAAAAAATAAACCACATTTTAAAAGCAGTATTCCAGTTACAAACTGCGTTAAACTAAGTTTAAAAATAATCCACTTCCTAAAAACTGGGCCTTAAAAGAAGAATAGTTGCGACCGGTACCAAAGACATGATAGAAGGAGACATTTTATTCAGAAGAGTGTGAAAGCAAGTCACTGTTATTGAAAAAAAAACATGTATTACTGTGCACAATGAAGTTTGCAAGAAAGAATAGTACACAAATATTAAAAGAACGACATTCCGAGTAACTGCGATAGTTATCAATAACTGTGATTAAATCACCGGTATGAAAATATCGCTCATCTCTAGTAGAGACTGCTTCAACATGGATTTGTTCAACTTGAGCTGTTGAATTTCAAAATTACTCTCTATGATTTTGATATCTTGGAATTCTACAAAGTCATCTCTTGCAAAGTGCTTTAAACGGAAAATTTGTTTCAATGCTTCATCTTACGAAGTTATGGAATTACCCAGGCACAATGTTGGCATAGTATTGGCGATGGTCGGTTATACGTTGGCAGAACGCGGGTTTAACAATCTTGACAGTATTGTTCTGTTACCAAATTGATAACAGCGGCCAACCGTTGGTTGGCGCTAACTTGCCAACGTTTTCACAACGTTATCAAAATTGAAAAAAAGTGGTCTAAAAATAGATTTAAAAAATTTTTTTTTTTCAAAAATTAAAAAAAATAGTTTTTAGTATTTTTTTAAAAAACATGGTTCTGATGGGAATTGAACCCAGGCCGCCAGGTTGTAAGCGGCGACCTCTACACACTAAGCTAACAAGACTTGTAATATCTAATAGCTAAAAAATTAGATTAATGATAACAGCAGTTGTAGCTAACTTACAAGCGTTGGCAAAAGGCTGGATGACACTAAGCGGCCAACATTGCCATGGTGTTGGAAAAACCAAAAAATTTATGGTCTAAAAAACTTGTGTCTGTTAAATTTTTCAATAAAAATGTTTTCTTCTTCTTCTTCTTCCTATAAAATCAACTCTAAAAAATTCTTTAGTAATTAATTCTAATATTAATTACGATTGTTCTATGCGACGGTTACAAACACTTAACTAAAAAAAAACTTTGTTTTGCGAAAACAAATTTATTTAGAATAAAAATGTTAATTATAATTATTTTAAATAAAACATGGTCGGACTGTGACTCGAACCCAGGCCGTCAGATTGCCAGACAATCGCTCTACACACTAACCTACCGAGACATGTAGTACAACATAGCTTAAATAATAAATTAATGATAACAATGACTAATATGTAACCATTGGCGTAACGTCTGTTAGAACTCACTTGTGAATGTTGGCATACCGTCAGGAAAACCAAAATATAGATGGTTAAAAAAATTAAGAAAAATAATTTTATAAAAAACAATGAAATTCAATAAAAGAAAACTTTAATTTTATAAAAAAAACATATATAAAAAAAAAAATAAAACAAAAAATTGTATGAGATCGAGACCTTTTGACTTTACATTTTTTAACAAAGCGTACTTTTTATGAAATCAGTGCTCTGCCAGTGTTTTGTTTTTGGCACAGTTGGCAATTTCTGCCTGAGTAGCTATTTCTATATCAGCCTCGTCTTCAGACTCACCTAAAAACACTTCAAAGCTTTTTTTGCGCCATAACTCCTAAATTTACGGTTTCCCGAAAAAATACCATATAAGTGTTTTTATGCAGAATGAGAGGACAAACACTCCCTTTATACTAATCTTTAGGATTTTATTTTAAACGGCCTTCGTTAAAATTTGGACAGATACCCAGGAAAAACCAATTACAAATCTCATTGCCAAATTTATTTACTGCATTACCAAACACATTCTAACACGATCGTAAAAAAAGCAAGTGGTATTGTAATCAATTCTAAAAATCAAAACGAACAAGGCATGAAAGTCATTCAAATATAATTATTTACTAACAAAAGTTTTCAAAAATTAATAGTTTACTTTTTAAATTATTTGATCTTAAAAAGTAACCGTTTACTTTTTGGTAGTAAAACAACATTGTAAGAAGTAGTTCCACATTTTGAAAAGAGAAGTTATTTAGTTTTATACATAACAGTGAAAAAATTATTTTAAAAATTTTGCTAATACAGCATTTTAATTTTTAAAGGACTATTTCCCATTTCTTTGCAAAAAATTTGCGCTTTATCACAAATGGTATTTTTGATATACACAATCACTGTATGAAGAGTAACTATTTGTTTATTGGTAATTACAAAAGTAACCAGAAAAGTTGTTTTCAATTGAATAAATAGTAACATTACAAAGAAATATATTTTTTAATTTTTCTTAGCAGTTATTCAAAACAAAATATAAAAAATTACTAAAATTTCTTTTAAGCTATTATATTGAGAGTTAAAATAAAAGGAAAGTCTATTGTCTTTTGCGATTTTGTCAGTTATTTATTAATTTTAATTTATTGCTTTATATTTTGCAAAACGTTCAAAACAAATCTTTTGGTGAAGTAGTTTAAAAAGGCCAACAAAACCCTATTTTTTTTCATTTCATACATACCATTTTTTCCGACTTGAAATCAGCACAAATTTTTTAAAATATCCCGAGTAAAAATAGTTATATAGGAAATTATATAATTTAATATGTACTAATATGTTTATATATAGTCAAGTGTGACACTATATATTTGTGGATATAATTATGTATAGCTTTGAGTTTTTAAAAACTTTCTTATATGATCAGTATAAATATACAGTGGTGGAAAATTTAATAGGAACGATTCAAGTTTTTTCTATTTTTTTTTTTCGTTGCCTTTATTTTTAAAAATCAAAATAGTGGCTAAATTCACCCCGGGAGGCAAATATGTGGTTTAGAATATTGTGCAGAATTTTAACATAATGTCTGTTTTTTTATTTTGTCACTTGTTTTAAGTGGGCATGGATTTCAATGAAAAATTAGCGATATCGACCTGTTATCAAATTACAGAGTAAAATTTAGCGAGTTCTGATCGGATCTATACAAACTGTATATTTTTTGAACATATGCTATGGCAATTTTAATACAGCGTTATATATAATTAAAAATGGTTGTATGGGAAAACATATAAAGTTTTATATTGCTCAATATTTGAAAAATAGTCAAAAATACATTTACGATCTGGCATACATTGTCGACAATACCGAAGCTAGCTTAGAGTCTCTACTTATAAAATCAGTTACAAATTTTGCTCCAGGACTCACAGGATAACGTCAGGATACATCTTACAAATATCTCTCTAACTCAAAAACTAGCTGAAATTAAACACAGATTACATACTCAGAGCTAGTAAATAGTAAGCAAACCTAGTTTCGTCAAAATTTATTGATGTTTTGTGCCAAATTTCGTAATTTTCAAAAAGCGAAAATCGCCATAACTTCTGAAAGAACAAGACTAGATGAGTTATTTTCAGTACGTGATTTTATATTATTGATAGTGTTATTTATAGCAAAACCCGAAATTATTTGACTACTAGATTTCTTGATTCGTCTTCAACCTTTACTATGCGATATCGCCTAAATAAAGCGATAAATTAAAATTTTAATATTTCTTCCTAGTAGACTTTCAATGCCAAATATATAGTTTAAATATTATTGCAATCAGAAGAATAAGCATTAGAGGTTTAAACTCGTAAATATACCAGGTTTACACAGTTTACGGGTAGAATACAATTTTATATGAGAAGGCTTAAAATGCTTCATTACAATTATGTACAACTTCTTCTAAATACTTAAATTTTTATTTAAATTTTGAATTCTTAAGGGTGTTATTTTTTAGTACTTTTTATTAGTTTTTGTTTTGAGCCTGAAATATAAAGCGTTATATATTTAGATATGATTATATCGGGTCAAAATCCGGATAAGATTCTATATGATTTAATATATTTAGATCTTATCCGATATAATATGATTTTGTGTGTTTACTATTTTTACAATTTCTTTGTTCGAGTACTTCTGAATATTTTGACAACTTTTTCAATATTTTTTCCCTTTTACTAGTTTTACTAGAAATGTACTCGTAAAAACCTATACACGCAGAGAAAAGATATGGTTGCAATATGATCACGGCTACAAAACTATGATCCCTACTGCCATACATGGTTGTTGCCATAGTATACTATAGTAGCCCCACTCATTAAAAAATTGAGAGCTTGTCCCCATCTCATGTAGTTGTAGTGGTATTAAGAACCATATGTACAAGTAAAATTACAAACACTATTTCATTTTTTCAAATGACAGAAAAAGAGTAAAGGTACTATATTATACTATGGTTGTTGCAATCATACTATTAATATATTAATCATACTTTACAAGTTATATGGTCGTCTGTAATCATTTTATAGTTAAAATCTCTCCTTTTTTCGCTTATCATATTTTTCTTTCGGCTACAATCATATATTATCCGGACAACCATATTCCTCTCTTCGAATTACAATCATATTATTATTTGTACTGAGAGATATCATGTTCACAATCATTGGTATGGTTTCGACAACTATAAGATGGTCAGTATATCTTTTTATGAGCGTCATTGACCAGTTAGCGTCATTCTTGTTTCAGATTTTGTGAAAAGAAGTTATAAGACGCAATCAAAGAAAATAATACATAATAAAAAAACAAAAAATAGCAAACAACTTACTGATATTCATTTTAATAGTAGCTGTATTTTCGACTTAACTATACCCGTTAACTTTCAAAAAAGCACAAAGTGCACAAAAAAGTTTTTTAGACGAAAACTAACATATTACTTTTCGTATGCACGTTAACTTACAACGTGGATAATTATCAACGTTGAAAACTCAACGTTTATACATTTTCAAACCTAGCGTAACTTTTTCGCGTTACTACCTAAAAATTTTTGCCGACGAACGTTCGATTATACCGGAACTATCATAAATACTAACTATTTAAAAAAATTTGATACTCCAATCAGTTTAACGTAGATTTGCTATAAATACTTAACGTTGATAGGTATGAACGAAAATACAGCTAGTGACATTGTTTGTAGAAGAAAGAATTCGGTCTAACCAGGAACCTTCAAATTAGATTTTACTTTGAAGTGCTCAGTGTTATAAAATAAGTAAAACGTGATAAAAAAAAGTGTTTTTTTTGTACTCACGTAGAAAACTTTTGTACGAAAATCAAATTGAAGAAATGTACAAAATTGAAGAAAATGTAAAGAGTGCACAAAATAATCATAATATGTTCCTAGTGATCATAATATGATTCTAAGTGATCACAACATTTTCGACAGGACAATAATAGGATCACTGGGAAAATATTATGATCATCAAGAAAATATTATGATCATAAGGAAAATATTATGATGATTTTTGGATGTATCGTGAAATTTTAATCCAGCTTCAGCAAACTACTGGGAGAATACTATAGGGATTATAGGACAATAATATGATAATATGCAGGATTTTAATACAGTAGCCGCTCGGTTATATGAATATCCAGTTATGTAAACTTCCAGAATAGTGAACAACAAAATTTAAACACAGGAGGTTCTAAAGAGTGAACACAGCCTATCTCTATTATGTGAACAGCTTTCACGGGAAGAGATTCAGACGTGGAATCAAGACATTGCTAGCGAAGATATAGATAGCGAATTTGAAGATGATGATCAAGAGCAGTGCATCGTAACAACAGCTGAAATTAGCACAACGGAGGCAATCCGAAGCATTCAATAAAGTTATTGCTTGGAGTGAAAATAATATATCTGATATTAATGATATTTTGGCATTGCAAAAATGCAGGGACAAGGCACTACAGAAATCCCTTGAAGCAAAAAAGTACAAAAAAATATAACCGACTACTTTCATGTACATTAATTATTAAAAAACTTATTAAAAATAAAAACTTAATGTAATAAAAATCATTTGAACTACTTATTTGATATTCTCTCGGTTATGTGAACTTCTCCATTTAGTGAACAGGCTCTGTTTGAATTAGTTCATATAACCGAGCGACTACTGTATAAGAATATTGGGAGAATTTTACAATCATAGTGTGATAATTTATTGACCATATTATGATAAAAATGAGGTAAGAGTATGATTGGGCCAACTATGTAATAACATGATTGTCGCGATCATAAACCCAAAAATGTATGATGCTCTTAGAATATGATCATCCCAACCATGTTTTTTCTTTGCGTGTAGTCTTACATATTATTTTATTATTGCCCTATGATCCCTATGGTATTCTCCCAGCATTCTGCTGAAGCTGGATTAAAAATCTATGCATGTTTTTATTGACAATAGGGCATCTATTTATTCAATGACTAATTTAAACACTTAAGTAAAGTCATAAATAAATTAGTTTTAGTAATCAGTTATATATAAATAAAAATAAATTATGGAAGCTATCAAACGTAGAAAAATATTGCCAAGTATACAATTTTACAATACATCCAAAAATCATCATAATATGTTTCTTATGATCATAATATATTCTTGGTGATCATAATATTTTCCCAATGATCATTTTATTGTCATGTCGAAAATTTTGTGATCACTAAGGATTATATTATGATTACTAGGAATATATTATGATTACATTTTCTTAAATTTTGTACATTTTTTCAATTTGACTTACGTGCAAAACTTAAAGTTGTAACACTGTTTATTATGGACGCTCTTCAACAATAAATTTTCTACATGAGTACAAAAATTAAAAAGTAAATCATTTTTTTTATCACTTTTTAATTATTTTATAACACAAAGCACTTTAAAGTACAATCTAATTTGAAGGTTACTGGGTAGACAAAATTCTTTCCTCCACAAACAAATTCTCTGTTAAAATGAATACCAATAAGTTGTTTTTCTTTTATTGTTTAATATTTATTATTTTCTTTGATTGCTTCTTACATCATCTTTTCACAAAATCTTAAACAACAATGACGCTAACTGATCGATCACGCTCATAAGAAAATCTATTGACCATCTAGTAGTTGTCGAAACCATACCAATGATTGTGCACATAATATCTCTCAATACAAATTATAATATGATTGTAATTCGAAGAGAGAAATATGGTTGACCAGATAATATATGATTGTAGGCGAGAGAAAAATATGATAACCGAGAAAAGAGATTTTAACTAGAAACAACCATATCATTTGTAAAGTATGATTAATACATTAATAATATGATTGTAACAACCATGTATGGCAGTAGGGAACATAGTTTTGCAGCCGTGATCATATTGAAACCATATCTTTTCGCTGCGTGTGAATATTGGCTTTCACGACTAATACTCTAATAATTCTATTGGCAACAAATTCTGTGGCCACAACCTATACTGTTTTCTGTGTGTACTCATTGGGTTTCAAGTCTCTTTATGTTTCCTAAATTATGTTTATGTTAGCATTTTTTATATTCATGATTTTCACAAGTACTTACACTAAAAAATTAAATGAGGGCGAAAATATGGATAATGGACCAATGCTAAAAGTCACCCAACCATATTAAATGCTTCAAATATATGTAAAGAAGTAGTAAAGAGAAGAAGTTAAAATTGTTATATATCCTCTGGAGTTGTGGGTGTAACTCACCGCAAATACATTGTATTATATGGCCAAAGAAGATGACAGTGATAACGATGGTGATGATAATGATACTGACTATTGTTAGCTTAAAGCTAAAAAACAGATTGTCTGTTTTTTTGGGAGTTCTTGCTTTATTTTTATTTGTTTTTTTTCGCAATCTCACCAAATTATACTTTGTTTTGTACCACTTGTTAGTTTTTTTTTTTGAAAAAATTCTAGTGTATATGAATTAAGAAATCCTTCATATCCATAAACAATTGCTGGGTGGTTTTTATTTGTATTTTTTTATCATACAAATAAATTGTGTCCGGAAGACAACAAGTACGACAAAGTTTTAGTATATGTGATATATGTTTTAATTTTGTCATGGTCTATCTTTCAATTTGGCAACTCGCATTTACACACATCATAGTACAATTCACGCAGCGGGTGTTCCAATCGATAATGTTTTAATTTTGTATAAACCGCAAAACTATTTTTTTTCACTTCCGATTTCACAAATTACTAAAAATCATCTACGAAATTTCTATTATCTCTTGAAAATCACGTAATGAATATTTAAAAAATTGTTTAAATCCCATTTAAGAACTTAAGGAAGAGAACGATTTGTGTTCAATAATTAGAATTCATAAAAAAATCCCAACCGGTAGGTTACCCTTATTAAAGTGCCTGTTTTGTGAGTAAGTGCGTGACAGTTTAATACTCTGTTTAAATCATTTATTTGGCCTACTGCTGTGGAAACAATCCACATGGTCTTTGTGTCCTCGTAAAATAGAAAACTGTCATTTATAACAGATTTTTATCACATAAACCACCCAAGATGTAGTGATATAGTCATTGTGATGTGTACGTGTAAACTATAATAATTTCAAGATTTGATTTGAAACATTGTAAATTGATTTAAAGGTGCATTTTTAATGTACATACATATCAATTGAAGTCCAAAATTATATTTGCTTTAAAGGTTAGGCCTTTATTGCTTAAATAGAAATTTAAGTTGAATGATTAAACAAATTTAAGCCAATTCAACTGAATTAAAATAATTCGTATGAATATAAAAACGGCAGGTAATGCAAACATACTACACATGACTTTATAACACATCGGCTGAAAAGTCCGTAGGATAACCAATAAAACAAAATTTTTTTTTGGCAAAATTCGACTTTATTCATCAACATAGTCTTCTTCAAGAGCAATACAATCACTCCAACGCCTTTCTGACATTTCGATACCTTTTTCTATAGAATAATTTATCTTTGGCCTTAAAATAGGCCACTCTTTCGACAATCACCTCTTCATTCGAACCAAATCTCTTTTGTTTTTTGAAGTCTGAAAACAGGTAAAAAATCGCTGGGAGCCATATCTGGCGAATACGGTGGGTGCGGAATCAATTGAAAGTGTAATTCATGCAATTTGGTCATGTTAACCAACGACATGTGACACGGCGCATTGTCTTGGTGAAAGAGCACTTTTTTTCTTCTTCATATGAGGCCGTTTTTTACGATTTCCTCCTTCAAACGCACCAGTTGGGCCATATACACGCAAAGAAAAAACATGGTTGGGATGAACATATTCGAAGAGCATCATATATTTTTTGGTTTATGATTGCGACAATCATATTATGAAATACCTTTTTCTATCATAATATGATCCCTTAATTACTACATTATGATTCTAAACTGATCCCAATATTATAATATTATAGTCCTGTATATCATACTATGATCCCTATAGTTTTTTTCCCAGCATTCTCTTGAAGGTGAGTAAAAAAGCTGTGCATGATTTGTTTTATTCACAATAGTATATTTATTTATTCAATGACTAATTTACAAACTTAAATAATTTAAATTAATTTTAGTTATCACTTATATATAACTAAAAAAAAATAAATTATGGAAACATCTGATAACAGCGCGTAGAAAAATATTGTTAAAAATACAATTTTATAATGCATCCGAAATGATCATAACATGTTCTCAGTGATCATATTATTTTCCTAATGATCATAATATTTTCCCCATGATCATAGTATGGTAATGAAAAAAATGTTGTGATCATTTGGGATCATATTATGATCACCAGGAATATATTATGATCAGTATGTAAATATTATGATCATTTCGTCGTGCACTTACATTTTTTTTTTAATTTTGCACTTTTTTCAATTTTTTTTCGTACAAAACTAAAATCTATCACACTTCTTATTACAGACGTTCTGAATAAAATCAATTACTTTTTTCACTTAATTTATAGCACTAAACAATTTATTGCATAATAAACAATAATTTCATTTAAGTATTGCTTGACAATCTATATCTCTCTAGACTTCTTGGATAGAGCGATTTCTCTCTTCCAAAATCAATGTCACTATTAAAATTAATACAAATAAGATATTTTTCTATTTTTTAAGTCTTTTTTTAATACATTACAACTTCTTTTCACAAAATCTTAAACAAGACTGACGCTAACTTATAGATAACGCTCTTAAAAATATATACTGATCATCTCATGGTTGTCGAAACTATAGCAATGATTGTGAACATGATTTCTCTCAACTCAGATAATAATATGATTGCAATTCGAAGAGAGGAATATGATTGTCCAAATAATATATGATTGTAGACGAGAGAAATATTATGATAATCGACAAAAAGAGAGATTTTAACTATAAAATGGTTATAGGTGACCATATCATTTGTAAAGTATGATTAATACATTAATAATTTGATTGCAACAACCATGTATGGCGGTAGTGACCATAGTTTGGTAGCTGTGATCATATTGCAACCATATCTTTTCTCTGCGTGTAGCGATCGCTATTGATGGACTGGCGTTTTTCAAGGTAATCAAGGTACAAATTCCAGCCGCACCCCAAAATACTAATGCCATAACTTTACCAGCTGACTGTTTTGACTTTAGCTTCTTTGGGCGAGGTTCGCCAGTTGCTGTCCACTCAGCTGACTGCCGATTCGACTCTGGAGTGAAGGGGCAGATCCAAGTTTCGTCCATTGTTACATACCGACGCAAAAAGAACTTTTTATCTCGCCGAAACAGCTCTCAGAATCTAGTAGGTATGAGGTTAAGAAGAAGAATAAACGTTTTCTTCATAAGTTATAAACACATTAAATTTACAAATCAGACTAGATCCAATTTCTGCCTTTTTTATGAACAGGCTTCCTCAGTGATTTTCCATTAAATTGTAATATTGTTTATATTTTTATTGTCAGATTGTCTCTATATGAATACTTTCAGAAATGATCAAACAGATATATACAAACATTCTACTTTAGATTTTTTGTTTATCTTCTTATTTCCTCCGTGTCACCTTTTCGCAAATGTTGCCACACTGACGTATAGTTTTTACGTACATGCACACGAAATTGCTTTGAATCCATTGTTTTCAAAATCGCAAAAGTAGAGTCATTAAAACAGCTGTAACTTGTTCAGTAATGAACGAATTGTCATTAAATGTTGACAGGTGTCATCTAAAGGTTGGTAGTTCCAAAAAATTATATGGATTTTTCATTAGTGGCGGCTCCTATGTGTCATCCTACGGACATTCTAGCCTTTGTGTTACCTAGGGATAAATATTAACCCCTAAATTCATAAACGCTTTGTAAAATCATAGGAGGCTTATTGAACAAATTTTGTATGAAAATGACGTTTTGTAAACCTACTATAACTTTACAAAGCATTTATGAATTTAGGGGTTAGTCAAATTGTGCCTTTAAAACACTCACAAATATTTAAATGAAATATTGAAATATTCTCTATTGAACCTTAAATTGGGCGTAGATTTTATCTTAATTTCATCCACGATTGGACTTTTGAAAGGCCTTTGACCTAAGTTTCTAATGATGAGCGATTGAATCAAGCGTAAAGAATTTAACCCTTTCGACCCCAAAGTTGCTTACAAGCAACTTCGTTGTTATGTGCCTATAACTCCCGTTATATTTATTTTTTTTTTTCTAACAAATTTCACTGAGTAGCATTGAAGTTCTACAATACCTGTGTATAATTTCATATAGCAGTCTTTGATAGTGTTCATTTGCCAGCTATTTTTCCTAGTGTCAACAGACATTTTTTCTCACAGCAAAATTTAGGGAAAAATAAAATTTTTGTTTGAATTAGTCTCAAAAATTTTGTGATGAAGAAAATTCAAAAAATCAAACAATTTTATGTAGAGTTTAGTAATAGAAAAAATATAAAATTAAAATTTTGAAAAAATCTTAACCCGTTCGGGACCGGCAGCATGTTAATTTTTAAACTTTAATTCCAAATATCTCCGCTAGGGGGAGCGGCAAAGCCATAAAAGTAATAAAAAAATATTTCTTTGGCATAGATCTACATTTACAAGAAGTTTGGTCGCAAAATTCCCAGCCATTTAAAGTTGGGGTCGAAAGGGTTAATGGTTCTTGTTTGGACTTTCGAAGGACTCAAGATTTTATTCTTTTTAATGATTTATGATTCATTCTTGGGAAGACCAACAATTAGACCTTTAAAAAATCAACGATTGAAGTTTTTAAAGCTTTGTATTTTTAAACTCACCAAATTTAACATTTATAATAATCACGATTGAACTTTTTAAAGAATCACCAGTTGATGTTAAAATGGTTTGCGATAGGGCCTTTGGAAAACTTACCTCTTTACCTTGAAAGCCGAGTTTTTTTGGATGTAGTTCAACTTTGTTGGGCCTTTGGAAAACTTACCTCTTTACCTTTAAAGCCGAGTTTTTTTTTGGATGTAGTTCAACTTTGTTTATTAGTAAACTATTGTTTAAACTTAATATATTGTTTTTCAGATGTCGTTTAATTTACTTTTAAATAAGGCTTAACCCAACAGCATTGGCCAGTTAAACTAAAGTACAAATTTGTTAACACAAAACAGCTTTTGGGCAATGATTTGTTTAAGTGTTGCCACATTGCAACTTATTGATATATAAAATACTAAATGTTACCACCATTTCATGCCAATTCCAATTGGACACAAATTATTTTGACACAATCAATGTGGCTGCATAAAGTAATTTGATATTTCTTAAACTAGAACTGAAAAACATCATGCTCAGTTAAACTTGGTTTAATTTTTATTTATTTACGGTAGGTCTCACACTGCAGGTTTAAGCGTTAACTAATAGTTAACCCAAAAATTTGTTTTTGTTTTATATACAAGTTCTTGGCATTTTCTTTTGTTTAACAGTTAAGTTAAACCTACAGTATGGGACCCACCATTACTACTAAGCGAACTTTTGTTAGTCTCCTGTATTGATATTTTTTTTGTTTTCGATTTAAGATGGACTAACAAGTTGGAGCCCCTAACTGCCGAATTTTAAAAGTGTAGGAGTTTCTATGTGTAAACCAGCCTTTTAAAAGGCCCCCTAATGTTGTAAACTATTTGAAGCCTCCTTCCGTTTTTTTAATACGTTCGCGTTTTTATTTCTTTGTCTGTGAATTATATTTCCAATTATTGAATATCGTATTGTTCAAATATGTACTTGTAAGCTCCTCTTGTCGTTGACACTGATGATAAAGTCTCTTGTCCAATCATTGATCGCTGACAAGCATGTTTTTCTTTTCTTCTTCCAATTCTTGCAATTGCCATATCAAACCTAAACGTATCGTTTAGTGAAATTTATGATGAATTTTACATATACGTCGTTGTTGGACATGTTGTTTTAATTTAATCATTAATGAGCAATAATGATTCAGTGCGGTCTTCTTTAATGTTTGCATTTTAAATGATTTCCAATTGAATTTTAATTTGCAAAATCATGCATTTACAATTCAATAATATTTTCTGTAAGCCATATAAATTTATGCAGGTTAATAAGAAGTTGCGAGGAATTTGGAATGGGAAAATAGGAATGGGAAGCTAGCATTGAAGAAATAGCAATTTCTTTTTATATGTAAGTATATGAAACAGGAATGTTAGAATTCATTAAATTCCCTTGGCACATTTTAAGATTGAAAATAACAATATATGGTACATATCAACAACATGCCGTAAAGGTTGGATCCTGTCATACAAATACTAAGTCGCCATCATTGAACATTTTATAGCATATTTAGCTATTAATTAGTTAACTTTTCCCGCCCGGGAATTCCCGGGAAATCCCGGGAAAAGTTTGCCGGGAATTCCCGGGAAAATAATATATTTTTCCCGGGAAAACGGGAAATTTTAAAAATATTAAATTTTGTAAATTGTTTTTGTTTCGAATAGGATTTTTTAATTTTAGTCATAAAAAACATTTTAAATACCAAAACAAAAATGTCATTGTTAAAATCTTTAAAAGGGAATACATTTATTTGACACACAAATAAAATATTTGCCAAGTAATTAGGAGCATTTCAACTAATAAAGATTTTTCGCATAACTTATTCAAAATTTAAGTAGTAAAACCTTAAAACTTGGTAAAATATTTAAAAGAAATATGAAAAAAAAGCTGTGTTTCTTACAAATAATCGCCCTTACTATCTTAATTTTTCAAATGTATAATTTAGGTAAAGTCGACTTTAGTTAAAATATTGGGTGGCAGTATACCTTGACTTGGTTTATTTTTGGAGCATTCTGATTAGTTAATTTATTTTCAACCAATCAAAATATTTGAAAATATAAATATTTTTGTAAGGTTTTCATACACAAAATGAACAAAACCGTTTGATTAAAAATAAAGTCGACTTTAAATTTAAAATACGCCTTTATATTAAGGGTCAATAATTGTATAAGTAATGTTTTCATTAATAAATGTGAAAAGAAAAGACTAATGGTTAACGGTGGTATCTTAATTTGGTTATCCGACATCTAAATTTGTCGGATAACTAAAAAATTTATGGTCATGCAACTTCTCTTGAAGAAAACAACAAGAATACCGTTTCAGCTAAAATTAGCAAAGTACCTGAAGAAAAAAGTGTAAGCTGAATAGGCATTAAAGGTTTTATGGTAGGGCATTAAAGGTTTTCCTGAAATGGTATCCAAATTAGCTGCAGTCAATCCGCACCATAACTAGATCTTCGTTTATTCGAGAAAGTTTTTATAATAAAAACCTGGCATTGCAAAAAAATGAAACCGATGTAAAGAACATTATATTAAATTACTACAATCATGTAAAAGATATCATGATAAAAGAAATATCGAGCAATATTTCTAACAATAGGAGATTTACTATAATTTTAGATGAATGGACAAGAATATCACAAAAGAGATATTTGAACATATGTATAAACGGAAATAATTCATTTTATAACCTGGGGTTGGTTTATATATCAGGAAGATGTAATGCTGATGAAATAAGAAGAATTGTAGAAATAAGACTAGAAGAGTTTTATTTGTCTTTGGAAAATAACATTGGGGCCACCATATCTAATGGGCCAAGTGTGATGAAACGGTTTGTTTCCGACAGTCCAGCAGTAGGTGCCTGCTAGAATCATGCAATTCATTTGGCAGTGCTGCGAGTAATTTATGTGAAATCAAATGTTCAACATTCTGATATTTTTTACTTTGAATTCTCACTACACAGACTGCATATGTACTGAAGTAGTATTTTTTTTTAACAAAAATTACTTATATAGGTGGTTTTCATTAACAATTTTGTTCAAAAATATTTCCCGGGATTCCCGGGAATCAAATTTTTTCATTCCCGTTTCCCGGGAAATAAAAAAGTCCGGGAAATCCCAAACCCTACTATTAATATACGAGTAATTCAAAATTTTTTATATATTTTCTCGAAATCTTCCACGCCAAACTCCTATATATTTGCAAGACTGCACCCGTTCCTGTATATAATGCGAAAAGTTTTAGAGTCAAGAAATGCATACACACAGAGAAAAATATGCCATTTTCCAACAGAAATTCGGTTACATCTACTAAAATAGGTTGGTGCACTGAATATTGGTTATCACAACAAAATTCGGTTTATACAACCGAATTTTAGTTGCAATACCCAAAATATTTAGGAATCACATTCCAATATGGTTTCACCAACCTAATTTATTGGTTGTAGCAACCAAAATAGGCTTAGCAATTCGGTTGGCAATTTTTTTTCCTGTGTGTAGTTAAACTATTTTACACATAGTGATTTAAGAGATGGTAAATTTGACTAAATATTTACGGTGGCGGTCATACTAAAGGTTCAAGAGTTAACTAATAGTTAACCCAAAAATTTGTTGTTGGTTTGTATAAAATTTTTTGACATTTTCTTTGTTTAATAGTTTAGTTAAATTTAGCCCCACAGTATGATACCCACCGTTAGTGTTAAATCTTGCAAATCTTGTAACTTAGGTTTGTTTTTTCGAATTTTATATCCATATCTGTAACTATTTGTAAAGAAAACGACTATCCCTTCCCTACGTACCTGAGTTTTCTTTAATTTTTTGTAAACAAATAAAATTTTAACATTTGTGTCTCCTTTGTGTGAAAGCTGTTTTCGTACAAGGACTTCGCCGGAACGCGAACTAGAGCAATTATCTTGTGTGCTCTGGTCTATCTTTACTAAGAAACACATAATTTATTTGTTAGCTTTTGTTGTTTTTAATATTTTATCAAATTAAAAGCATTAAAATTTCAAATATTTTTATGACAAATAGTTTTTGTTTACATTTGAGAGATAAAAGCCAGGGGTATGGCATCACCAAAAACAAGAGTTATAACGACATCGTTATTACTAGATGGCACTTCGTTCAAAAAATTGACAATTTTCTTTTTTTAAAGCAATTCTCAAATTTTATTATTTGAACATATTTTGCGCTTGATTTTTTCTTATTTTACCTACGCAGTTTTCACCAATTTTTGAGTTTTTAAATATAGGCTCAGCTGATACTAAAGTGATACTAAATAGTTGCTCAGGTGAAACTAAATTTCAGCGCCCCCTACCGGTGAGTAGTGTAATTTTTGATTTCCTATATCTATAATTAATAGTCTCTGTGTAACATAGCATGATTTTTGAAGTTTAACCCATAGAAAGCTGTCAAATTTACGATAAATGATAATTTAGCATGAACGATGAATACCCTCAATGTGAATAAAGCGTAATATTAGCTTATATGGCTCAATATGTATTTTATTGTATTTGACTCACCCTATGCAAATCACAGTACGGTTGAATTTTACATGTTTTTGCGAAAACTTTTGCGATGAGAGAAATACAGAAATGGGGTGCAGATTTTAAACGAAGTCTTTCATCAAGACTGATTTATTGGTGATTGCTAACAGATTCGGCTGATGCTACATTAACTTCAAAATTCACAGTTAAATTTACTTTCGTCAAAATTCACATCTCTCAATACTTCGATTTTTTTAATACAAATTTTGAAAATCACATCATCAGCATGTCTATTATCCAATGTGCAACGCTCACCAAAAATATGTTGTATTGCACTTGTCTGGAATTCTATAGAAATTCTTTAAAAAAAAACCGAAATGCACTGTTGAATTCTTAATAAGTTTTGCAGTCTGCTTGTTATTTTCGTTGGAGTCTCCTCTCGTTAGTAAGTAATATTATATGGATATTTATGAATTAATTAATAAAATATTATCATTATTAGTATTTGTGTTTTATGATTATTTCTTGTTCTTCATGTGCATGTTTTTATTAAATGCATGTAATGAGAATATTTACCTAAATGACAAGCCTTTCACCAAAGTAAGTCCCGCAAAAGATTCCCATGACTTATGGGCACGTACGTAGTAAGCTGATCACAATGTAAATTGTGTGTAGAGACAAATTGCTTCGGTGGACGATTTAATGACTTTATTTCTCAACTCTTCTTTTCAATACAAGAACATTTGATATGCGATTCCCTTGTGAAAAAAAAACGAAAAATGTAAATATTACAATGGATCAAAGTCGATTATATGATACCCTTCTTATGCTTGTTTACTTATCTAAAAATAAATAGAGCTAACAAGAAAAGTATTGCAAGCTTAACTCTCCGATTTGAATGAAACTAAGATAAATTGAGAGAAAAGAAAGTGACAAAATTAATTGCTAAAATTCAATTTCCATTTCAACAACTTTTTTAATTGAATCAATTAAATATTTTGTTGCCAAATTCCCAAGTTACATTTCAATTAAACTTGTTTGAGATGAGTTCTTTGCTGACTCGGTCATTCACATTAATTCCAGTCAGTGAACCAGTTCGTTCAAATCGTTCTTTTTGTTTTAAGCTGTTGCTGAACTGCGTGTCGTGAACTGACTTGTTCATTTCACAACTTTTTTACACACTATTTACCTTTAAAAAAATTTTTCATTGTAGTTGTCTGAAAGCTAAAGGCACTGAAAATCTACAAGTTTATGAAAAATAAAAAAATACACTCAAAAAAACTCAGTAAAGTCATCAAAAAATGTTGCTGTGTCAGCAAATTTTTAGTCAAGCAAGCACGCTAGCAAAAAAGTTGGGAATTTCAGCAAAAGTGCATTAAAGAAATTAAATATGCTAAAATCCCAAACGTATTTTACAAATTGTGAAAAATAATTCGTTGTAGGCATGTCCCTATCCGGATTTCATTCTTGCCTAAGGAAATCGTCTGGGGATGACGTTTTTAGAATTTCTGGAAATATTTGTTAAGTTAAATTACAAACTCAATGAGAATTTCTTGTTATCATCTAGGAGCGTTATTAAACATTTAAAATATCAAAGAAAAAACAAAAACAACAACAAAAGTGGTTTGCTAAAAATCAGCGAGCAGATTTTTACCACAAAAAATAGTCATCTCAGCAAAAGTTTTGCTAATACAGAGGGAATTTTACTGGACGAGTTTTAATAAAATTTTTCAGTAAACTAATGAAGTTTTCTTCACAATGTAAATGAAAACTTTCTTAAATTTGATGAAAAAGCTTCACATATTTTATGAATTTGGTTTTAGTGAAACTTTTTCATTGAGTGTATGAAAGTTTTAGTAAGTAAAATGAAATTTTTCGCAAAATTTTATGAAAAATTCCATTAATTCAATGAAAAGTTTCAATGGACGAGTTCCAGTGCAACTTCATTGGTTTTATGCAAAAATTCATTAATATCATGCAGATAACTCTCTCAGTATAGTGGATTGCAAATGAAAAAAATCCTTGCTAAAATCAATAAAATATCAAAAAATTTGCAGAGAAATTGTACTTCCGTTAATTTATTTGCTGAAAATTAAGTCCGAAAATTGTGTTTTTGTGATTCTTTCGAACATTATTTAGGAAACTTCGTAAAATATAAAAATGTCCAAACTTCCAAATTAGTAGACAATTCAAATAACAAAAAAGGATATAAACTACGGCTTTTCTGTTATAAAAACCTTTTTCTTAAAAAAGCGAAAGGGAACACAAAAAATTACCCAAACTATTGAAAGAAATGTCTGTCCTTGTATTTTTTTGAATATATCAAACACAGATACAAAAATCTTTCACCGTTGTATTTTATATATTGCTTAGAAGAGCTGTGTTTAGGTATCATTTTCTTTGTCCCCACTACATCTAATGTATAATATGTCGCATACATCTTGTCTGACTGGTTGGTGTCCGCACTATAAATGTGTTTATCAGCACAAATTTGATACCAAAATAAATTAGTAAAACATTAGTGGAAATTTTGTTTATTGCTAAAATAATATAACTAAAACTTTTGCTGAAAACACAATTGCTGAAAACTAGTATACTTGATATACAAAACATTTTACTAATTCTTCTACTAACTTATTTTTTGAGTGTAATTTTGGTGAAAAATGTTTTTTTTTCTTTTTATGAAGTTTGACTTTTTTTCTTTATTTCAAAGAAAAATATTACTATTTATTTCCTAAAAAACAATTTCAAACAATTTAATTGAAAAGAGATACAAACAGTTGTTTCAAGACCGAATAATGATGAGCTAACACATGGGCTGAAAAATCCGTAGGATGACACATAGGTGGCGCCACTAATGAAAAGTCCATATGATTTTTTGGAACTACCAACCTTCAGATGATACCTGTCAAAATTAAATGACAATTCGTTGATTAGTGAACAAGTTACAGCTGTTTCAGTGACGCTACTTTAGCGTTTTTGAAAACAATGGATTGAAAGCAATTTCGTGTGTTGATTTGTCATGGCTTTTTAATGGGAAAAAACACTGTTCAATCCAAAGCTTGGCTTGATAAGTGTATTTGTATTTGTATTTGGACTCTGCTCCATCGAGACAAATGGTAGAAAAGTGGTTTGCTGATTTTAAATGCGGTCGTACAAACACCGATGACGTCGATCGCTCTGGTCGCCCAAAAGAGGTGGTGATACCGGAAAACATCAAAAAAGTTCACAAAATCATTTTGGCAGACCATAAAGTAAAGTTGAAGGAAGGAACGTATCGGCATTATTTTGCATGAACATTTTTCCATGAGAAAGCTGTTTTCGAAATGGGTGCCGCGTTTGCTCACAGTGCATCAAAAACAACAACGTGTTGGTGATTCTGGGAGCTATTTGGAGCTGTTTCGGCGAGATTAAAAAGACTTTTTGCGTCGGTATGTAACAATGGACGAAACTTGGATCTGCTACTTCACTCCAGAGTCGAATCGGCTGTCATCTGAGGAGACAGCAGATGGCGAACCTCGCCCGAAGAAGCCAAAGACGCAACAGTCAGCGGGTAAAGTTATGACATCAGTATTTTGGGATGCAGCTGGAATTTTGTACATTGATTACCTTGAAAAAGACCGTACCATCAATAGCGATCGCTACATGGCCCAACTTGTACGTTTGAAGGAGGAAAAAATCGCAAAAAAACGGCCCCATATAAAGAAGAAAAAAGTGCTCTTTCACCAAGACAATGCGCCGTGTCACAAGTCGTTGGCTACCATGGCCACATTGCACGAATTACAATTTCAATTGCTTCCGCGCGCACCGTATTTGCCAGATTTGGCTCCCAGCGATTTTTACCTGTTTTCAGACTTCAAAAAAAGCTCGCTGGAAAGAGATTTGGTTCGAATGAAGAGGTGATTACCGAAACAGAGGCTTATTTTGAGGCCAAAGATAAATGATTCTATAAAAAAGGTATCGAAATGTTAGAAAGGCGTTGGAGTGATTGAATCGCTCTTGAAGGAGACTATGTTGACGAATAAAGTCGAATTTTGGCATAAAATTGTTGTTTTATTGATTATCCTACGGATTTTTCAGGCGATGTGTTAATCCAAAAATTTGTTATATACAATTTTTTGACATTTTCTTTTGTTTCATAGTTAAGGTAAGGTTAAATTTTCCGAATGAGACCCGCCGTTAATGGTAAATACCTTTGTCGCCTTTTAACTGCATATACCTTTATTTTAACTGTCATTTTCCGACAAACATTTTTGAACGAAGAGTCGTCACATCTTTAAAAAATATTTTAAGGTTTTTGTAACAAGAAGTTTTTGAAATTCAATCATTGGCGGACTTAGGTCGGCTTTGCCCACCCTAGACTGTTTTTTGCCCACCCCAGAATTTAAAAAATCTGTCTATAATTCTTGTTCTATGATTATTTTTTTTTTAATATCAGTTAATCCTGCGTTTTTGGTTGGGAAAATGTCTTTTAGTTTCCTAGGAAGATAATTTGTTGGAATCTAAGGTTCAGTTTTACAGCCAGAACTAATATCGACTTTTGTCTTGAATATTTCTTAAATAAGAAATGTTGTTTAAAAATTCTTACTTAAGAAATATTTAAGAAACAAATCGATCTTAGTTCTAGCTATAAGAGAAAAATAGTTTTTTAAGAATAATTAGTTAATATTACACTCATAGAAATAAATCTGTAAAAATAGCAAAAAAAGCAACTAAAAATTTGTTAAAAATTATGCTCCTTTAAGAACTGTTTTTTTGTTGCTAAATACTAGTAAAATAAGAACAGCAAAAATAAAACTGTTAAATTTGCAGAATTTTAGTTATATTTAAGTTAACTTTTAGTTAATTGAAAATGACAAATTGTATTGTAAAATCTACAGAAAATTTTGCTTAATATTAGTAGACTAAAAATAGCAAAAACAAACCGTTATATCTATAATTTTCTGTTATTTTTAAGCCAAATTTAGTTGAATGCAAAAAGCAGTCTATAATGTTAAATTAGCAGAAATATTTACTTAAAAAATTGTAAAATTCTAAATTTAACAGGTTTATTTTTGTTGTCCTTATTTTACTTGTATTTAGCAAAAAAAAAAATCTGCTAATTTAACAGTTTTTTCTGCAGCATCATTTTAACTACTAATTTTTAGTTACTTTTTCTGCTATTTTTACAGATTTTACAGGAGGTTTTCTTCAGAAAAAAGGATGCATTTTTCAGAGTTTTCTATAAAAAAACATTTTAAAATTTTGAAAATTTTATCCAAAGGGGGGAGTTGTTTTCAAAAGCCTTTTTTTGTATGAAAAAATCGCAATCATAATGTCGAAAGTATTTTTTAAGATTAAGGGTCCGAGAATGGGCAAATAAACAGCCAAACATAAATGGGGCTCTTGCCCACCCCAGAAAAATGGTCTAGGTACGCCTATGAATTCAATTGATTTTAAAAGAATCAACGGGTGTTTAATGTTACATATCATTGTGAACATATAAGTAATAACCTAACTTATATGATGTAGGGTACACAAAACAAAAATATGTTTGTAATATGTTCCATTGTATGGTAAATTGGTTAAATGTTTTTTTTTTAATATGTTCTACCTTCTGCAATTGCCGTCCGAGATACTTTAAAAATTATTATTGTTATTAGTACTCGCATTATAGTACATGCTGATAGTCTATCATTTTATTATTTATATATTCATGTTTATATACTTTATAGATATAATCATATACAATACATATGTGTGTCGTCTGTCTGTATGTCGGCATTTTCAAAAATAGTAATAATCGTGGAAAATCTTTTAAAAGCCGACGTCACTTTTAAAAAAATTTCTTTTTAATTATTATTTCATAATTATTCATTGTCGATTTCGTATAATTTTTTTGATTTTGGTTTATTGATTTGATTCTTTTCAAGGAATAAATATATTTTTCTTATACATATTTCGTTTGGTTTTTGTCGCGGAAACCATTTATCAAAATTAAACAATTACATTGACGAACTTTTTACTTTTTTATTATTTAATACCGATGGTGTTAGATGGTTAGTAGATGTATTTTAAAACGGGTGTCCGGATGTCTGGATAGTCGTAGTTGTTATAATAATCGTTAAATTATTTCGGCATTTTTTCATATTAAATTTTTTATTAATAATTTTTGAAGCAATTAAAATATTATAATGCAAGTAATAAGGTAAACATCTTTTAAATATGAATAAATATGTAAATTTAAAAAGTAAATGACGGAAAAAGTTGCAAGCAACATCTCTAAATGGTAAGCAGTTAAGCTTGCAACATATTGAATTTCGAGAGAGTGTGGACCGAAATTTTTAAATTTTGTCTAAAACTTTGATTTATTTTGTCTAAAGCTTTATTTATTGGTTTTAAATACCTTTTGTAGTAGTCCTATCTATAGAAATTTTATGATGCCAACTTGGTGCTTTTTGATGACTCAAAACGCCAGAATTTTGCTCATGGTGCCAAAAACAAAAAAGGCACTAAAATAGTGCTACATAAGGGTCTCCCCAAAATTATATTATTTATACGTCGCAAATATTAAGATATTTTGATGAAATTTGGTACACCGACCTATGTTGGGCCAAGGATGAAGCCTATTGATTTTGGTTAACATCGGCCCATATTTAGACCTAGTGCCCATATAAGGGTCCCCCCAAAATTATATTGTTTATACGCTGCAGGTCGAAAATATTAAAATATTTTGATGAAATTTGGTACACAGACCTATGTTGGCCCAAGGACGAAGCCTATTGATTTTGGTTAACATCGGTCCATGTATAGACCTAGTACCCATATAAGGGTCCCCCCAAAATTGGCTTGGTTACACGCTGCAGGTCGCAAATATTAAGATATTTTAATGAAATTTGGTTCGCTTACTTACATGGTCCCGAGAACAAAGCCGATATATTGTAGATAGAATCGGTCCATATTTGGACCTATCGCCCATATGGGCTTTATTTACGATTTTCTCTTCTTTTATTATTTTATAGAAAATTTTGACACAAGTCACATTTTAACGCATTCGAATTTCGGATCCAAACATTAGTTGGCTTTTAACTAGACTGGTGTAGGGTATTGTATAGTCGGCATGCCCGACTTTAGCCTTTTTACTCGTTTTAAGCGAAATTTAGTTGAATGCAAATAGCAGTCTATCCTGCTAAAATCAGTAGAAATATTTGCTAAAAAAATTGTAAACTGCTGTTTTCGAACGGCTCGATTTTTATGTGCATTAAAAAAAATTCGAAAATTTTAAATTTTTTTGTGATTTTTTAGGCCACAAATTATTTAACAAAAATTTTTGCTGATTTTAGCAGGTTAGTTTGCTATTTTCCATTAACAAAAATTTAACTCAAATATAACGTAAATTCTGTATATTTATCAGTTCTAATTTTGCTGTTCTTATTTTACTAGTTTTTAGCAAAAAAAATCTTCTAATTTCAGCAGTTTTTTTCTGCAGCATAATTTTTCTGGTATTTTTACAGATTTATTTCTATTAGTGCAGTTTACAATTTTTTAGGAAATATATCTGCTGTTTTAGCAGGATATTTCCAATGCCATTTGCATTCAACTAAATTTAGCTGAAAAATAAATATTTTTGTAGATGTAAGAGTTTGTTTTTGCTATTTTTTTCTACTAATATTTATTAAAATTTTCTCACCCATGTAAGGCCTTGAATGCAATGTAACTAATTAATAGTTTTCTTTCCTATTCAGCTTTCTGTTGTTGTTTTTACCCACAGTTTTATTTTTGCTCTTCTTATTTTACTAGTATTTAGGAAAAAAATCTGCTAAATTCAGCAGTTTTTTCTGCAATATCATTTTTAACTAATTTTTAGTTGCTTTTTCTGCTGTTTTTACAGATTTATTTCTATGAGTGTAGCCATTGCAACTATTTCATAAATATCATATAGCTTTTCCTGAGTACAGTCCATTTATGTTTCTATATATTCATAATCTTGAGATGGAGCTCTTTTCATTGATGCCAATACCTCATATCTAAGATTAGCAGCCGTTTAATTGATGCCAGTGCTTTGCCAGTACATTATTTTTCATAAAATCATTAATTTCTGGGTATGTTCATTCTTAATTCAAGAAACACAAATATTTTATATTTTATGGTGAATTTATTTAATGATCAATTTATTGCTTTTAGAAAATAAAATTTAAAATTTTATTCCCAATGCTATCTTTAATACTGCATGTATCCTTTAAATCCCTTGAAAATACAAATTACATTGTACGCTAAAGTTACATAGCTGGGCGTTACCATGCCTTATGACAAATTATGACAGCCACCCAAAGCGTAATGAATGATTTATGACCACGAATTGCCAAAGCAAAAAATATTGGAAATTTGTTTAACGTTACTAAAAAATTTATTTACAAAATCATAAACATAAATCAATTTCAAAAATGCAATTAAAAAAAAATTTTTTTAAAAGAAAAATTTACAAATTACCTGAAAATTAAACAAAATTTATGAACAGTTTTATAGTCCGAAATAACAAAGAATTTTTTCTAAATTTTAATTTAAGTAAGAAATTTTGTTTGAAAATTAGTAATGTTTAAGACAAAAATTGTTCTTAGTTCTGACAATAAAACCGGCACTTAGTGCTTAATTTCACGGAAAAAAAAATATTAATAGTAGATATTTTTGCAATTCTTATTTTACAAATTACTGGTTTTTTATTAAATAATTTGCTTACGTATTATGCTATTTGCGTGGTAATCAATAGTTGTTCTCTTTTTTAGTAAAATTTATTGCAAATAAATTTTAAATTACAGTTTACAACAATTTTACTAAAACCTGTAGCGGTTACTAATTTATTCTACTAATTTCATTGTACCACAAATCAGTAGACACACCCCAGCAAAAAAAAATTGGAAGTAATGTTTTACAAACTACTTCTTTCAATGCTTTACAAGTATCCGTTAGTGTATTTTTACTGCTTTTTTAGAAGTTATTCTGAATAACTTCAAAAAATCACTTCTTTCATTGCTTCCAAAGTATCCGTAATTACTTTTTTACAGCTTTTTTTGAATTACTTCTGAACCGCATCCAAAAAATCACTTATGTATTGCTTCTAAAGAGTAATTGCTCCAAAAGTGATCGTAAAAAGTGATTTTGGTATCATTTGGCATTTCCAAACAGAGGGTCCCGGGTTCAATTCCCGGCGGGACCAATATTTTTTTAAATTTTTTATTGTTCTATTATTTTTTTTTTAGTATTTATAATTAATTTGTTTAAATTCAATATTTTTTTAATTTTTAAAAACATGTATATATAAAAAAATTTTGAGAAATTGCTGTTTATGCACTTGTAAAAATAGTACTGAAAACAATATTGAATTGGAGTGCACCTTTTACACTTGTTTAATAAGAACTTTTATTGAAAAGAATAAGGAACAATATCTCGCATTAACAAAGTGGTGTTTTTATGCCAATCAACTTTCATATCAAAGAATAGCTCAGTGGTAGACTCCTAGACTAGCAATCGTGAGTTCGATACCAGGTGGCGGCAATAAAAAAACTTTTGTAAAATAAAAAAAAAATATAATTTTTTTTGCGAAGAATTTTTTTTGAAATTTTAAATTGGTGAAAAAGAGCTTCCTTTGCACTCGTTCATAAAGTACTCAAAAAATGTTGAAGTGAGAGTACTCCTCTCCTATGACAACTCAATGTTAAAATCATTAGTGCACTCAAAATAGTTTGTAGTTTAAATTAACTGAAAATGTAATTTAAAATAAATGAAAAATCACTTGAAAACCGGTCTACTGACTCTTCATTTAAATCAAAAGAACTTTTCATTTATTTTTAAATGTTAATAAATAAACTACAAAATCTGTAAAAAAATAATGATTTTTCATTTATTTCGTTTTTTTAAATTTCAAAAAATTAACTACAAAATCCGTAAAAATAAATGATATTTCATTTATTTCATTTTTTCAACTGACCTAGAAATCGAAAAGGAATTCTTTTTTTAACAAAACATTTTAAATGAAAATATTAACTGTAACAGAAAATCCGTATTTATATGTAATTTATTTTTTAAATAAACAACAAAAACAGTTAAAAAAATATATTTCTTTGTATTTTAACTGAATAATCATTTAAAAATAAATGTACGGATAACTTTTTAAATAAACTACAGTCAGTTACTGTAATAATATTTTTAGTGTGTTTATGTTAAAAAAGAAGTACATCTAGATCATCAATTGTAGTGCTTTTTCTACTGCTTCGGCATCTCTTTTTTTGCTGGGACGTTGCAAAAATTAAGAAAATATACCGCAAGGCTGAAAATAGTTAAATTTCTCGTTGTAATAGCAACATTTTCAGTAGCCATTACATACTTTCTTTTCTGGAGTGTACAGTAATGAATGCCAAATTTGTATGAGAATATGGTCAATTACCCGCACTTAATGAAATGAAAATGTTGATTTTTTTGTTCAGCCCATAACTGTATTCAAATATGTAAAATTCACTTTGAAATTAAATTTCAATGCTAATCCTTATGATAATCGGTGGTACATTAACTAGTACAGAATTGCTGGTCTGCTTGAAAATAAATTCCGTTCTTGCTTTTTTAAAATCTTTTAAATTTATGCATAAATAATTGCAATATAATTCAAAATGAAAAATATTACAAACCAATGTAGTAAATGAAAATTCACTTAAAAATTAATAAATAAAAAGTTAAATGAAAATTTTCTTTTTTTACAACTTTCCCAAATACATTTGCATATAAATATAGAAACGGATATGGTTAGTACACTCACAATATATTTACAGTAAAATTTCAATGGTTTTTTAAAAACCAAATAAGTAAAGTTGTTTTCAATTGTTTTTTTAACTTTTTTTTATCGGTCATTAAACAAAGAAAATACACAAAAATACGAACCTTTTGTATTAGTTCAAATATTCATTTAAAAGCAAACAGTTCGTACTATAGTATGAGTACTAAAAGTACTAAAATGAACGAAAAATAAAAATAATAAATAAAAAAATAAAAAAAACTAATATGCAAGTGCTTGTGCAAATTTAAATGTTACTGACACTTTAGAAAACATTGTTTTCTATTATTGTTTCTATATACACTACATTGCTAGATCTGTCAAAACAACAGAGTAGTACATTGGAAGATGACAAAGCAAATTGTGGAAAATTTGTTGTTGTTTTTGTTTTTTCTTTGATATTTTAAATGTTTAATAACGCTCCTAGACGAGAACAAGAAATTCTCATTTAGTTTGTAATTTAACTTAACAAATATTTCCAGAAATTCTAAAAACGTCGTCCCCTGACGATTTCCTTAGGCAAGAATGAAATCCGGATAAGGACATGCCTACAACGGATTATTTTTCACAATTTGTTAAATACGTTTGGGATTTTAGCATATTTAAATCCTTTAATGAAAAATCTATTGATTTTACAGATTTCGGCAGTTATTAAAAATTAAAAATGAATGACAAAATACAAGTACAATTTTAAACGAAAATTACTTAGTAGCCTTTTAATTAACTTATTTTCAATTGTTTTAATGTGCATATTTAGTAGATTTTCAGGAAAAAATATTGTGAGTGTATGATTTTATCAAAATAAAGGGGGCTTTGAATTCCCAGCCAGCCATTCAATTCAGCCCTTCGTTAAAAAGACATAATTGTCGTAAATAAATTCAAAAAATCTGTGTAGTAAATACACAACAACAAGCAATATGCGGCAACAAATTATCCACAAAGTGTTACAAAGAGGCCTTTATGTGAATGGAAGTGAGTATAAATAAAAATAAAATTATATTTTTCTTTTCTGGGGGCGTGTCTCAGAACATGATCGTTCTTCGTTGTGGCATAATACGGTACAATAGTACTATGCGTACATTTGATTATAAACGATTTACTTATAGAGGGTTGATTAGTTTGCGTTACTTTACTTTCAAATTTTGGGTGATGATGATATTCATGTGCTTATGTTTTGGTAGTTTTTCGAAAATTACTGCTCATTTTATTATGTGTGTAAGGAAGCATTAAGTTAACAGGAACAACAATTTTGAACATATAAGCAATTTGTCGCATTTACTCAAAAGTCACTTTGTCAAAATGAACAACAAAACAAACACAATGACTATTAATATCCCTCAAATACTCAAAAGAATTATGCATACATGTAATCAGGGTCGTAACAAATACACTTTTTGGCCATGGGAAAATTTCAATTTAATCTTGCTTGGGGTTTTCCTGCTCCACATAGGAAGAACAATTTCTATATTGAAAATCTAGTTGAAAATCATCTGATTCTGAATACATATTTCCATTTTAAGTTTCTCACAAACGTCAAACCTTTTTCTACTGAAAAATTCCCAAACTCTGATATATTTTCGAAAAACTCCGGGGAATTTTTGTCACATCCCGAAATTAACATCCTATTAAAAAAATCTCAGAAAGATTTGGAAAGACTTAAGATTTGGAAAAGCAAAACATGTTCTTAAAAAGTCTAAATGCTATATTTCTTTTTATTCTATGAGGCAACATGAGCTACTGAGAATTCTTCCTGCATTTTCCATGCAATCTATTCAACACTCGTTGGCAATTAAAGACTGCGTTCGAATAAATTGCCCATCACATATTTCAAAAAAATCTGCTGAACCAGTCATTCAATTTTAAAAATAAAAACTTTTATAAACGTATTTTATTGGGATTATTATAAAACTATAAAGAATTTTTTCAAATTTTAAATTAAAATACTAATTCTTATTTTTATTTTACAAAATTTTTTAATTTTTCTGGTACGCCTTCCGTCAACACTTTTATCCTATTATCCTTTCGAGTTGTAAAATACCACTTTCCGCGGAAATCTTTGGCATCTTTGACGACTTTGTTGCCTTAATTTCCCTTTTGACCAATCGAAAATTTTGTTTTCTAGCTTTTTCTGTTATTTTTATAGCTTTTTTCACCTTTGGCTTCTACTTTTCGCCATATTGTTTTATCTTCTTTATTTTTTTTAACAATTTTCAACTTTGGCTATTTTAATGCTATTTTTAGAAATTATACACATTTTACAAACATCTGGCAACAAATGAATTGTAAAACTTCCTAAGTTTATTTTGTGTCTCGTACATACATTTTTTTTATTACTTTCCCATAATACGAGGGGTACTATTTATATTTCGGGAATAGCAAATAATAACAAACATTTTCAAATAAAAATGGCCTTATTGTTTTTCAAAATATTCCCCTTGATGATCAATATACTTTTGCATTCGTTCAAACCATTTGTCATAGCAGTTTTTCCATTCCTCTTGAGACACCTCCAAAACATGGTTTTTGAACGTTTCAATCGTTGACCACGCAGTTTATCTTTGATATTCGGGAACAAGAAGAAGTCATTGGGTGCCAAGTCAGGATTGTATCATCAATTCGATGTTTTGACTGCTCAAAAATTCACCTGTTTGACGAGATGTGTGAAAGCACGCATTGTCATGATGGAGAATCATTCGTCTTTGGGGGTTAGTTTTAAGAATTTCTCCGAAGACTTCCGGCAAACAAATGGTCGTGTACCACTCAGAATTGACCGTCCGACGTTGCTCAAGCAGAACAGTGCCCACATGACCCATTCGGACGAAGAAATAGGCTACCATTTGCTTCGCTGTGCTTCTTCCACGAACAACTTTTGTTGGATTCCGCTTGTCTTGGAATACCCACACGGTCGATTGCTGTTTTGTTTCTGGCTCATACGCATATATCCATGATTCGTCACCTGTCACGATTTTATACACGTCTTTTGAAGCACCACGGTCGAACTTTTTAATCATTCCCTTACACAAATCGACGCGAGCGATTGATAAATTATGGGGTATGCAACGAGAGCAAACTTTTTTTACAACTAAGTGCTCATGCAAAATCGAATATATTATATATATTTGTTCCTTTTACTCCTGCAAGGAGCATAGGGCCGCCAAACATTTAAAATCGAATGTATTGAAGTGGAACTAATGTGCAAGGATGCCTCTATCTCACGATATGTCACATGACGATCTTGCATTATCAGTTCACGCGCTGCATCGATGTTTTGTGGCACAACAACCGATTTTGGACGACCTTCACGGAATTCGTCGGCGTCCGAACTACGACCACGATTGAATTGCCTATACCAGCGATATACTGTCGTTTTTGATGCAACACATTCTTGTTGAGATAATCCACGTCGAAAGTTGTGAAAAATAATCTAACGAAATCCTTCTCTTGAAATTTCCATTTTTTGGCCAAACTGAATTTCTTAACTCACTGTAAACAAAACAAATAGCACTTGTACATCAAAACATTGTGAGTACGTTTATGCTAAAAAATGTAAAATTTTATTATGGTGTTGCCAGATTTTAGCTATTGACATTTGTGTTGCCAGTTCCCGAAATATAAATAGTACCCCTCGTACAACTAAATATTGACAATTTTTTAAATAGATAAGAAAAGAAAGTGATTTAAGATAATGGAATGTTTAATGTACCAAAAAAAATTATATTTTTATATAAATTATAAAAATTGAAGGGTTTGGTTTAAACTAAGCTAATGAAAACTTTTTTTTCTGTAGGAAATCCTGTTTACCAAGCATGATTATATAATATTATATACGGCCAAAATGACGATAAATCATCAAAACTGGCAACACAGGTAGTAATCAATATTTGTTCTATTTTTTAGTAAAACTTGTTGCTAATTTCAGCAAATAAATTTTAAATTACAGTTTACAACAATTTTACTAAAACTTGTAGCGGTTACTAATTTATTCTACATATTCCTATTTAGATTTCTGTTATTGTTTTTTACTCACAAGTGATCAAAACAGACACACACAGAAAACGGATTCGTTGTGTTAACCGAATTTGTTGCCAACCGAATTTTAGTAGTTGCATGAACTATCACATTATTCGGTTGCAGATATGGAATTATTTTACTATACATGAAAATATGAAAGTTGCATTAACCGAATTGAATTGGTAGACCCGACCGAATTTATCTCTGTAATAAAACACTGTTTCCTACAATTTTTTTTTTTATTATTAGTAAAAAAAATTTTAAGATAAATTAAAAGGTACATAGTAAATTATTTTTAGATAAAAAAATATACATAGATAATACAGAATTAAAAAATATATGTATATTGATAATAAAGATGAAACGTTTAAGGCTTCAATCCATAGAAAAAAGGACTCATATTTTCACGGCTTATATTTGGAATGCATTCGTTGATTGTAAGTCCTTGAAATTAGTAGATGTTTTCCAAATTCGGCAATAATTTCCAAAGCAGAGCATCCACATTTATTTGCTAAGAATTTTCATCTACATTAAAAATTAAAAATTACAATTAATAAAAATAGAGAACTAACATATTCTCTTTTTTAATTACCTTTAAATTATTTTCCGCCAAATGCATTACAAATTAACACAAAATAAGTCTTATATACGAAAATATCTATAAACGGAACAATACTTTTGTATTTTTTTGAATTTTTGTTCATATCTTTTTGAGTTTTTATTTTCTTTTAATTTTTGCTTTTATTTTTTTGACATACAACCGACACAACCGACTTTCAGATATGTTAATGTATTTTTGGTGTTGGTGACCAAAATTATTAGAAAACATTTTTATATTTTTTAAATTTTGGTACCACAACTGAAAATCGATCATGAAACTTTTTTTAAATCGGTATACATAACCATCATTTGGTAAAAAATAATTAGTAAAGCTTTAGTAACAACTAACACTATAACATTGATTGTTGCAACTAAAATATAATTGTTATTTCTAATTAATAGTAAAAAATTACTCATTTTAGGCTTTTAAAATAGTTGTTACTATCGAATTAGATTACCAAATTTAATTAGTGTATGAATTGGTGGGGAGAGCTGATTATTGAGCATATCTAACTTTCCCAAAGTTACAATTTCAAATTATTAATCATTACTGGTATCTTTTTACTATTACAATTAATTTAATCTTATCGAAATCAAAATAACATTGTAGTAGCAAAATTATGTTAATTGTGGCCGTTTTACAACTGATTTATTTTCTGTGTGCATATATATTCTATTTTTGGATTTTTTTTATTTTCCAATCTCCTCCATGTCACCTTTTTCGCAAATGTTGCCAAACTGACAAGTATGATGTGAAAAGACAGGTCGAAGAAAAGATGGAAAGAAAGTCTGGCAATTTTTTTCTGACTTGAAATCAGTACAAAATTTATGTAGTACAGGTTCAGATAAAAAAATATTTTACAACCGGTTCTTCGTCTTTGGAGGAAAAAGTTTTGCTTGATAGATAAATAAAATTTGATTTTTTTTTAATTTCATTGTTGTTTTGTATGAAAAGTTGTGATCACAATATACTGGATAGTAGAATAACATGGTTGCATTGATCATTAGTTTAGTTTATTTATTTCCATTCCAGTACAACAAGAATTAATCTTATAATTATAGTACAGGAATTTTAAGTGCTAAAATTTTGATTTTAAAAAGTTATCGTCACATTAATAATAGTAATAAAATAATTAATATAAATAATCAAATAAATAATTAAAAATAAAAAAATAATAATTAATTAAAACAAAAACATATTGCAAAAATTAAAGAAATATTAATTCTAAAAATGAAATTGAATTGAAAATAAAATCGAGCATAGTGTTCAAACAGAAATTTTTTAAAACTCAAAGCGTTGCTGTTTAGCTGTTGAGTTTGAGGGAGCATGTTCTAAAGACTTACGGAATTTATGAAGAATTGCCATTCAGATACGAGGTAGCGATGACTTGGTGGAATGAGCTTATTACCTCTGTTCGTTCCGATGCCAAAACGGAGTTTCTCATAGAGATAATGGGGCTTTTTTGTGTAAACGATTTTGTGTAAGAATAAGAGCACTCTAATCTTCATAAGACTTTCCAAGGACACCCCAAAAATGCTTTTAGAGTAGAACGACGTTCCCCTGGATCTTCTTAACCCGAAAACGTATCTTACTACACTGTTAAATACAACTTTTAACTTCCCCATACTTATGGTGTCACAATGAGAAAAAAGTTCACAACCGTACAAAATGCCAGGAATAAGGTAAGCTTTGGCTAAAAGCAATCTTATTTTCAAAGGGGTATAAGATTGAGTTAACCAAAGTGATCTTAGTTTCATATATGTCTGTCCAACTATGGCGTTGATATGATTTGACCATGTTAACGTGCTATTTAATATTATACCAAGGTTTCTTGCTGTGGAAACAACTTCAATTTTCTGACTATCTATAATAATGTCCTTATCAAAAACTGGGTTTCTCATTCTTTGACGTATTAGAAGGCACTTTGATTTTTTAGGATTTATACATAGCCCATTAGCAATAGCCCACAGGTGTAGTTTTTGTAAATCATAGTTTATTTTATCAATATTATCATTAATCGATAGAACTGGACTGCTCAGGTAAAGTTGAATATCGTCTGCGTACATGTGTATCCTGCAGTAGTCAAGGTGTTCAGGTAAGTCATCGACATAAACGGAGAGAAGAAGAGGCCCCAAAATTGACCCTTGGGTACACCTCTTGTAAGATTAAGTGGTCCCGATAATGTGTCATTATCATTATCATTCACATGTATTAGTGACAGCAAACGGTTCAACTTTTAAAGTTTATTTTACAAAATACATAAGAAGATAGCAACAACATGATAGCATTTTCGCGCCGTTTCCTTTTAAATAATATCAAACAACAACAATGTAACAAGAAGAAGCATTTTGCCTCCATATTGGAAAAATAACACATATAGTTAACTTACGATTCTGTGGTTGTAACTTTCAGCAGAGAGTACCTACTCACTTAATGGGTGCGTTCGGTAGATACAATTTAATAGTCTACAGTTCTACAACAGTTGTACAACTATCTGCCGAACGACCTGATCACTAACCGCTCAGTCTGAGCGCTCATGTAGCGCTGTCATATTTTGGTAGCGTAAAAAATGTTTGCTACTTTTGATCAATAAGTGATACATTTGTTGTTGTACGTTTACAATAAAAATTGTTTTGTTAGAATGACAAATAAAAACATACAAATATAATTCGAAAACAAAAATTTTAAAAAATAAAAGGAAACTATAGACAAAGTGTATTTAAAAACAAAACAAAGAAAACATCGTTCAGCAGAGTAAGTAATCACAAAGCGCTACAAGTCACCGGTATCAGTTTAAGGTTTCTCTGCCGAATGCTACCAATAAGAGACTACACTCCTCCCGTATTTCTGTTGTTCTGTAAATGGCTCGGGAATTTCATTGCAACATGTTAATTAAAAATTGTTGCTATCAACACGAACTTTTATTTTGCTTTTATTGTACAATTTTCTATTAAAATTTAATATTTTTTAATTTTATTTTATTGATTTATTCGTAAAAATACTAAGGGTTTTCATATAAACTCGTAAATTTCTTGTAAACCTTGTATAAATACAAACCATATTTTTTATGTATGGAGTTTGACATTACACCGTTTACGAGTAGAATACGAGCATATATGAAAACCCCTACTGAATATTTAAAAAAATCTGTTGAAATATTGGCTGTGTTTATGGAAAAAAAAATTAATTAAAAGTTTTAAATTTTACCAACATGTCTTTATTTACTTTTCCCGAGTTTATTTATACTTTTTATTTTACTTTTTTTGCCTCGAGAAGACCAGTATTTTACTATAAAGGATAAATCCAATGAAAAAGAATTTAAAAAGACGACTCTTACGTTCAGCAACAAAAAAAAAAAAAAAATAACAAAAAATCTTGCCGGAATTATCGAAAAACTTCCTTAGCAAAAGTTTAATGATTTTTTGCGAGCTTTAATTTTCTGACATTAGGGTGGTAGGAACTGTGATCTGGTGGGTAAATTCTAGAATGGGATACTTGAGGTCAAAAGCCCTTAGAGCAAAACATTGGACCCTGTGTTGCCAAGTTGGGGGTTTTCCCCTAGATTTAGGGGGTTTTCAACCGCTTAGGGGGAATTTTAGGGGGTACCAATTTATTAGGGGGAAATTTGAAGGGGTAAGAAACTCATTTTAGGGGTAGTTTTGCATTAAAAGTAATTAAATTGAAGAATTCGATGATTGGTTTTGCCAAATTGTTGATAGTTTTTCACACAAATTTTTATTTATATTTTTGAAGTTGAAAAATTTTAGACTGTGACTTGGAAAGTAAAGAAAATCAGCAAAACTATAGCGAAGTTTTTTTTTTATTTTAACAACAAAAAAATCAATTATTTGCATTTATTAAAAATAACTTGAAATAAAAACATAGAAAATTGTTGAATTTTGGCAAAATTTATTTTAGGGGGATGTTCTTAGCGATAGAGGAAATTTAGGGGGTTTTTTGTGCAACTTAGGGGGATTTGTAAAAAAAGACTTGGCAACACTGATTGGACCCTTGGAGACAAAAACATCGAAGTATCATACTTTAAGATTCGACTGTAAATGCCAAAGATATAACGAAAAGATTAAAAAGCGACCCCTACGTTCGGCAAAATTTAATTTAGATTTGTCGGTCGGTGTACGGCGAACTTTTTTTTAGAGGCACGGTCTAGTATACACCCTTATTATATATTATCATATATTTTAATATTATACTTTTTTTTACTTGGGTACTTACTAATCGTTTATTATCACTTTAATAATACAATTTTTTTTCCTTCTTTTGGAAGGTTTGAGTTACTTACCAAGGCTGGAAAGTTGTCAAAATATAATTTTTTTTCCAAAAACTTAATATCTGATGTTAAAATTATCTAAGTTTTCCCTATTAAGTGAGAATTGTAATATACCCTTATTTTAATTTACCCTTGCTACGTTCCTGTTTATTATACACATAACCTAATATGAGTTACAATTAAACGTAAGCTGCTGATGTCACAAACTATTAAACGAATTGTAGGTATATTTGCTAGTATTCCATTAGAAAGCTAATAAGTCAAATACACACTAGTTTCATAATAATAAGGGTTGTTACAGTACATCGTATGTGCGAATGTTACCTTTTTTCATATTATACTAAAGTAGGCAGAAAATCTGTTGAAGAGGCGTGACGCGTGAGACACCTGGAGTGAATGTTGTTTATTTGTTTGTATGTTTTAAATGAACGAAATTACTTGTGGGAAAGCCAGTATTCAGTAGCAAATTATACATTTAATTTTATTGTAAAGAGTTTTTCTTCTCTATAGTTTTTTTTTTTTTTGATTGTCACAATTTGGACCATTAAATTATTACAATTAGTAACAGCAGCGTTTTACTTTCATTTACCACAGTTTCTTTTGTTGTTTCTCGAAATTGGTTTAGAAGCGTATCAAATTATATAAATGAACGATTTAAAGGCAATCCTAACTAGTCCTTTACTAGTTCAATGAGTATCCATTAACCTTAAGAACCCTTGACTAAAAATAAGTGTTGTATGAACATAATCTTAAGGAGAGGATATAAAAAAGCTTACCAAGCTAGAACATTGTAATTTCAATTTTAGGGTCGTTAAATAAAATTGAACTAAAAATAATACACACAGAAAAAATCAGTCAAACTAATTAGGGCACCGAATTTATATGTAGATGTAAAATTTTTTATTTCCTGAACAACATTCACAGTGGAAAGCTGGAATACGTGGACACATTCTTAAAATCGTCAAAAAAAACTAGATCAAATTTCTGTTTTGACAACAAAAAGTTATTCCATAGTTACTATCAAATAGTTAAGTTGCTACAACCGGTTGAAGAAATCTTTTTAAATTCTCTTATTCCTCTGGAACTATATTGTGACAAGCAATCCATATATAGCCAATTGATAGGTAGATGTATTGATTATTGTCCGTTTAAGAAAGCACCAACTTTTAGGACAATCTAACAAGATTGTTAAACATACTTTTTCGAATCCCTATATAAATTCTCTGTGCGGGCTTTCCAAAGGTTAACCCTGGATAATATTACATGACTAATTTTGTCCTATATTAAATTTGGTATAAAATACATCGTGATCTTGCTGAGTAGAGGAAAAGAATTTTATATATTTATGGGCCGGTATGAAAGTGAAACATTTTCCGAGATTTTAAGTTTTTAATGGATTTTGAGCATTACTTAAGTTTAAGGTACTCATCCTAATAGCATCATTCTTAAAATGTTTTTTTTTTTTTTATTTACTTTACAATCGGCTGAAAAGCTCGTTGGATAACCAATAAAACAAAAATTTTTTTTGGCAAAATTCGACTTTATTCATAAATGTAGTCTTGTTCAAGAGCGATACAATCTCTCCAACGACATTCTAACATTTCGATACCTTTTTTATAGAATGATTTATCTTTGGCTTAAAAATAGGCCTCTATTTTGGCAATCACCTCTTAATTCGAACCAATTAACTCTTTCCAGCGAGCATTTTTTGAAGTCTGTTAAAAATAGCTGGGAGCCAAATCTGGGTGCGCAAGCAATTGAAAATGTAATTCGTTCAATTTGGCCATGTTAACCAATGACTTGTGACACGGCCCATTGTCTTGGTGAAAGAGCAGTTTTTTCTTCTTCATATGGAGACGTTTTGTTTATGCGATTTCCTCTTTCAAGTGCACCAGTTGGGCCATGTAGCAATTGATGGTCTGGCCTTTTTAAGGTAATCAATGTACAAAATTCCAGCCGCATTCCAAAATACTGATGCCAACATACCAGCTGACTGTTGCGTCTTTGGCTTCTTCGGGCGAGGTTCGCCAGTTGCTGTCCACTCAGCTGACTGCCGATTCGACACTGTAGTGAAGTGGTAGATCCAAGTTTCGTCCTTTGTTACATACCGACGCAAAAAGTTCTTTTTATCTCGCTAAAAACAGCCCTCAAAATCATCGACACGTTGTTTGTTTTTGGTGCATTGTGAGCAAACGCGGCACCAATTTCGAAAAAAGCTTTCTCATGGACAAATGTTCATGCAAAATAAAGCCGATACGTTCCTTCGATATCTTTAAGTATCAACTATCTCCTGCAACTTCACTTAACGGTCTGCCAAAACGATTTTGTGAACTTTTTTGATGTTTTCCGGTATCACCACCTCTTTTGGGCGACCAGAGCGTTCGGCATAATCGGTGTTTATACGACCACATTTAAAGTCAGCAAACCACTTTTCTACCTTTTGTCTCGATGGAGCAGAGTCCGAATAACTCTTATCAAGCCAAGCTTTGGCTTGAACGATGTTTTTCCCCATTAAAAAGCAATGATAAATCAACACACGAAATTTCTTTGAATCTGTTGTTTTCAAAATCGCAAAAGTAGCGTCACTAAAACAGCTGTAACTTGTTCACTTATGAACGAATTGTCATTAAATTTTGTCAGGTATCATCTGAAGGTTGGAAGTTCTGAAAAATCATATGGATATTTTTTAGTGGCGCCACCTATATGTCTAAATATAGTATAAATACTAAAATTGATTAACCGGTTATTCGGGTCGGTTAATCGAGAAAATTGGCGATTAATCAATTAATCGTTTAATGGAAAATTAATGTATTTCCTTCATTTTTTATCAATGAAAATACAAAGAGCTGCCTCTTTTTATTACATAACAACGTGACATATGAACTCGTTGTGTTTAAAAAAGTTTTTATATTATACGAGGGCAGTACGAAATGTTTTTAGCCTGACATAGAGATGGCGGTATAAACGGCAAAAAGCTTTGTATATTGGAAACTTCCATCCGTCATATGAAAACATGTTAAATTTCATTTCGATCTGTCAACTCATTCGTATAGTAACAGGCGTTCAAAAAAGGCGCTTCAGTGATTTTTTTTTAATTAATAAATTTTAAATTCGCGGTGTGATTAAATATTTACATAAGAAATGTTTATCGGGTCAAGAAATTCATAATGAAAAGGTTAATGTGTTAGTTGAAGTGGACGTCCAAAAACTGCAACAACGCCAGAAATCATAACTAAAGTCCATGATATGGTATTAGACGATCGACGAGTGAAAGTGCGTGAAATAGGTAAATGATCGAGTACATTTTATTTTGCATCAAGAATTACAGATGAAAAAGCTTTCTGCAAGATGGGTGCCGCATTTGTTAACAGTTGACCAAAAACCCATTTGAATGAAAATTTCTCAAGCTTGTTTGGATCGATTTAAGTGCAATAAAAAGGATTTGAAGCGTCATTTTACCTCGTTTCAAACGTTTTTAAAACTTTTTACCTCGAATGAAGATGCAATGGCAACTGTAAACGATTATTTTGAGGAGCTTCAGGAAAATTATTTTAATCAAGGGATAGAATTGCTAGAAAAACGTTGAACTAAGTGTTTTGAAGTTTCAGGAGATTATATTGAAAAATAAAATAATTTTGAAAATCTAGCTCTTGTTTTTCATTGTTAGGCTAAGAACATTTCAAACTGCTCCCGTAAGGTTGAAAATCTTCGAAATCTGAGATTTTTAAATTGAAACATTTCTTATACTAATGGAAAAAGGTCTGTAAAAATGTTGCTAAAGCTACTAAAACTTATTTAAAAATATTTTCTGCCATTTTTTTAGTTAAAAATGGCATAAGAAACTGCTGAAACTAAGAGAGATTTAGGAGATATAAATTTTCTTCATACACGATTTTTTGAAATTTTGCTGTTTTCTTAGCTTAAAACTAACTTTAGACTTCAAACACGTTTTTCTCACAACCATGAGTTCAAAATCGGCTGCCACTGTACAGCCAAGGTAGGTTAACCGATTTAGATCCGGCTTTTTGTAGTCCTTATTTTGAATTTCAGTCAAATAAATTTTATATTCCAAAGTAAAATTGTTTTTCTTGCCTTTTTAGGAATTTTTAAGTTTGCGTAGTAACTTTGTTAAAAATAATAAAAATCCGGCCACGATAAGGACTGGAGAATTAATCTGGTATTAAGAATCACTTTACATTTTTATTTTCCAATAATTAATGAAGGCTGCACAGTGGCAGCCGATTTTGCCTATTTTAAAAAAGGCCAATAATGAAGTGGCAACCCTAGCGATTTTGGTTGGCGAAATTTAAAACTAATATTTTTTAAAAATACTACAATAATGTGTATTTTAAATAAAGGAATAATATGGTAAAAATATTATTATTTGAAATTTTGACAACCGTTTAAATATGTCCTATGAAATGCTGTTGTTACAGTATTTACCTCCCTTAAGAATAGCAAACCTAAAACTGTTGCTATCGATAATTTAATGTATATTTTTTATTTCTTTCAAATTTTAAAAATCTGAAAAACTTTAAATACAAAATTTCTTTGGGTGCATTTTTAATCAATACTGCCAATGGCCTTGCAACTCTCTCAGTATTTTTTATTTGAAAAAATATTATGCGGCTTGGAACAGGAACGAACTCCGACTGGTTAATCAGGGATGGAAAAGGCTCACTTATACTAAAAAATGTTAGATCGCTCTTATATATTTAAAAATGTAAGTAACTAAAAAATAGCTTCCTCTTTGGCTCGTTAAAAAAAATTAAAATTAAATATTTAGATATTAGCAAATATTAGCACAAATTGCGAAAAAAAACATTTGCAAAAACGAAAGTTTTGCAACAATATATTCGTTTGCAGAATGTCGATCGCTGATTACCTCTTTTAATTCATTTTCTATACCATAAAGCCTTTTTCGAATTCCGCCGATATTTTGCAACTTTTGTACCATAAAGTGTTTTTTCAAATTCCGTTATTATTTTGCAATTTTTTACGTGAGTTTTTTTTTTTAATTTATAATCTAGGGGCTATAATACACATTTCATACAACAAAATTTGGTGGCGAAATCGCGAAAAATAAAATTTGCAAAAAGGAAAATTTTTGCATCAATATATTTGTTTGCAGAATCTAAATCGCTGATTACGTTTCCTAATTAATTTTTTGTACCACAAAGTCTTTTTTCGCGTTCCGATTTTATTTTGCAATTTTTTAAGTACGTTTCTTTTTAATTTATTATCTAGGGGCTATAACACACATTTCATACAACAAAGTTTGGTGTCTAGTTTCAAAAACAAAATCGCGAAAAATAAAATTTGCAAAAAGGAAAAATTTTTTCATCAATATATTTGTTTGCAGAATGTAAATAGCTGATTAAGTTTTTTAATTAATTTTTTGTACCATAAAGTCTTTTTTCGCTTTCCGCGATTATTTCGCAATTTTTTAAGTGCGGTTTTTTTAAATTTATAATCTAGGGTCTATAGTACCAATTTTATACACAAAAGTTTGGTGCTTAGTTTGCAAAAAAAAAAAAATAAATCGCTAAAAAAATATTTGCAAAAAGGAAAATTTTTGCGTCATTGTATTCATTTGTAGATTGTTAATCGCTGATTGAGTTTTTAAATTATTTTTTTCTACCACAAAGTCTTTTTTCGCGTTCCTCTATTATTTTGCAATTTTTTAAGTGCGGTTTTTTAAATTTATAATCTACGGAGTATAATGCCCATTTCATAAAACAAAGTTTAGTGGTTAGTTGCAAAAAAAGAAAATTTTGGCATCGTTTGCAGAATGTAAATCTTTTAAATAATTTTTTGAACCCCAAAGCCTTTTTTCGCATTCCGATATTATTTTGCAATTTTTTACGTGTGGTTTTTTAAAATTCATAATCTAGGGCTATAATACTGTTGGAATAGTATAATTCCATAGTATAGTTCCATTCTTGATTTTTATAACTAAATTATTATTTTCCATCCCTGGTTACAATCGATGTTTTGAGTCATACAAAGAGCGCACATAATGACCCTGCAAACATTTAAAAGATACCTTCCAAGAAGATATTAAAGAGATATCTTCTATTTGTCATTTGAATGAAAATAATCAAGTAATATTTACTTTGAAATTGTCTTCCTTTTATCACTTGGAAGATAATTCGCAGATATTTGGAAAAAAATAATTCAAAAATTTTATCTTTTGTCATAACTTTTTATGAAAATATTGCGGCAATATCACTTTTGTATCATTTGGAAGATAAAGCAAATTTGTTTGAAATCTTTTATCAATTTGGAAAAAATTAAAACTAAATTTGCACAAAAACAATCAAAAGATATATAGGAAATAAACTCGTGAAAAGTTAAGATTAATTGCGCGGGAAAAATCTGCTAAGATGGAATCAAGATAATTTATAAATTGGTCAATGGATTATGTATGCAGATATTGTTTTCAGGCTTAAATTTAATAATGGAAAAATTAAATCGTTTTTTTTATTGTACCGGGAGTTTATTTAGCGCTATCCCTTTTATCTTCCATGTGAGTTATTGCTTTCATATTGCCTGGAAGTGATGTTTTAGTGTAATAGTTGTTTCCGACAGAGGAAACTTCCGGAATACGAAATTGATATTGCAGGCAATAAATGTTTTCTTCCTGGCGATATGTTCTTCTTCGTATTGCCATGTTTGCTGGGTGATTATGGTTTGAGTATGTTCCTGTTCCAAGGCACATAATAGAACCAGTGTTGCCAACTCTTGAAGGCAGGAAAGCACCGTGAGCATTATGAAAACGGGTAAAAAGGGTAAAAATGTACCGAAAATGGGGTAAAAAAGCACGATATAAATTTTTTGAAAAATTTAAATCAAGAATTTAAAAACACATTTTAACTTTGAAAAAACGTTCAAAAAATAACCAAAAAAGGGGTAAAAAAGCACCAAACTTATATTTCCAAATTTTGAAGTTTAAATGTGACGAAGTTGCTATTTAAAATTGTACTACAAACATTGTGCAAAAATGTATTTCTTGTATAGTTCGTATTATTTTTTAAATTTTGACAGAAAATTCAAGAAAAATTTTAAAAACGAGAACAAATACCAAAAATATAAACTGTACAAAAAGCACTAAAAGCACTGCCAGAAATATGAAAAAGAACCGCAAATACCCGCTTTTTTTAAACGGGTATTTGTAAAAACTCACCGGGTACGGGAAGGAAAAAAGCACCAAAAATACCCGAAAAGCACTGAAATGGCAACACTGAATAGAACAAATGCTTTCTCAGTGATAGAGAGTCCCCCAATCTCTTTATTATGTATACTCTTTGATACTGCCAACAACTAAATATAACATTGAAATTAAAATTGAAAAAAATATTATATTGAAAGTTTTTAAGATTTTATTAAGATTCCCCCTTCTCCTCTGAAGAAATAGAAACGAGTTAGAGCCTTTTTACACTGAGACATGGATATAAAAAATTTTAGTTCCATTTGAATTAAATTTTACTTAACTGAAGATAAGAATTTACTCTGTAAAAATGAACAAAAAATTGTTCTGATTTTCTAAGTCTCTTTTTGGTTTTTCAAAAGCCCGTATGACACTAGCTTGATTTTGTATTGATAAATTTTTTGAGAAGAGTACACTCATAAAAAAAGTCCGTACAAATAAGTCAAAATTGTGCTGGCGCAAATACATGTACTATTTCCTGTTATTTTAGCAGAATTTTGACCTATTTGTACGGACTTTTTTAGAGCACATAACAGAAAAATTAGTTCAATTTATTCAGGACGCGTTTAACAGACTTTTGTACTAACTTTTTTTTATAAGTGTACAAATAGTCATAGTCATAGGAAATATCAGAGAAATCAATCACTAACTATCAAAAAATTTATAGAAATTTTCAACTTTAAAATGACATTTAGTGATTAATTGTCTAGAATGTTGTCAATTTCCTAAGTTTTTCTCCGTTACCCGCGTTTTTTCTGTAACGATTTTTAACAAATTTTAGCGATTTTCCTATACAACAAAGAGCACATCACTGTTTATTTGTTTACAAATTGTATTTTTTACTCTGTCTAATATTTGCTGTTTCATTTCATCAATCCAATATCAAGTCAATACAAAATTAATTGTTATACGGTCTTAAGGCTGAGTTACCCAACCGTAAATGTACAGCTGTTTCGAAACCACAAGAAGAAATGTATACGAATGGTTACTAACACGTAAATGTAAACGTACTTGCCGGATCATTCTGTTGAAATCAGAATTTTCTATCCGGCATCGAAACAGCTGAATGATTTTAGTCGGAAAAAATATGAAATGAATAAAGAAAATTGATTCAAACAACAAATAAGGAATAAAAATTAACAAATAAATGGAAAAATAGATGAAATAGATGCTAAATAGTAATGTCGTTTACGTTAATCTATAAGTGTACTTTTTAGCTACGGCACGGTACAGTTACATCACATTTACGTTTACGGTCCTATAATCCGCCCTTTAACCTAGTGTCTTCAAATGTAATGAAATGTGCAAAGAAATTTGAAAATAACACACAATACAACAACAACAACAAAAATAATTTTGTTGTTGCTTTGTGTGTTATTTTCATATTTCTTTGCACATTTCATTGCATTTGAAGACACTAGGTAAGGGTCATTGATAATAAACAAAATAACCTCAATGAGCCACATTCATCGATGTGCGGATCTCGTGGTGTATCTCGTTAAGAGGTGATGCTGGGAGTCATAGTCTGCGTATAGGGCTGCCGGTTTGATCCCCGGTCATGGCATACACAAAACTAAAAGTTTTTCGTATAGAGACAAATCAACAATTAAAAATACTTGATTAAATAAATTAACCACTGACGAGTTTTTGGGTGAGACGAAACTGCGGCAGTCTGGTGATTCCCTTTCATGCCTGTTAAATTTTTAAATAAAAATGTTTTCTCCTTCTTCCTGTAAATCAACTTTAAAAAAATCTAGCTGGTGCAATGTCGACTTGATTGGAATTACTCTTTCAGTCGATTTTTAAAGAATTTGATGGCACTTTATTTAGTATTTGTTTGTTCTAAGCTTTTCTGGCAATTTGTTAGCCAATGTTAAGAAAATTGTGAAGTTTTGGGGAAAAATAAAGGAAAAATTCCATATTAAAAATGTAACTGGTTAATCGACCTATTTTAACCGATTATTCGGGTCGAAGAACACTATGCGACAGTCAAAATCGGGATGGGATGAAACCAACGGGAAATGTTATATCGGTCAAAAACAAGTTATACGTGTCCCGGCGTTGCGCTGGGTCACCCCTAGGAATCGAGATATATCTTTTTTTTGACATAACTCGAAAACCACTAGTCCGATTTTGCTCAAACAATTTTAAAAAAATTACAATTCCTTTAATCTGTTCATATAACGTTTTTCTATATACTCAACAGTTTTGCCGGTAAAAATAAATGTTTGTTTACGCTACCATAAAAATCAATAACCTTTTGTTTATTACTTTTTTTCAATATTTTAGGCAAAAAATATTTGTTTCTTCATACATTTATTTTTACCGGCAAAACTGTTGAGTATATAGAAAAACGTTATATGAACAGATTAAAGGAATTGTAATTTTTAATTTTTTTAAAATTGGTTGAGCAAAATCGGACTAGTGGTTCTCGAGTTATGTCAAAAAAGACCACCAAAGGTCAAATCGATATATCTCGATTCCTAGTGGTGACCCAGCGAAACGCCGGGACACGTATAACTTCTTTTTTACCGATATAACTTTCCCCGGTAGTTTGAACCCTTCCCGATCACTGACCCCTACCATTTGTCTCACAGTGTAATTATTTGAGTTTTAAATTATTTGTTTCGACATTAACCGAAATAGAAATCGATTAACCGAATTGGAAACACTAATAAATACTGAAAAGTGTCAATAAGCTTTATGCCAATAATTCATCTAAGAAATTAAGCATGAACAAATAAATTAAATTTTTGTTGATTTATTTTTTTTTTAAATTTTCTTTAATAATTTATTTACAATTTAAAATATTTCTTTTAAACGTTTAGGGTCATATGCATAATCACTTTTAAAATTTATAAATAGTTTATTAAACAAATTTTTATTTTAAAATTAATTTTATAAACGTGTTATAAGGTTTTCAAATTGTTATGCATAAGCACTTTAATGTATAACACAAACATAAGACAAAAAAAAAAAAAATCACGAAAATAATAGAAACGCTTATAAAACTACATACAAATAGAATACAATATAAATATGTACGCAGTTAAATTAAAATTTAATCTAATAGTCATTGTTAATAGATACTACTACGTGCCAAAGCTAGTGTACCCGTCACCGCCGTTGTGGCGGCTGTTAAATTGGCTGCTGCCGCTGCCATAAGTGCTGCCGCAGGTGTGTTTACCGTATTAGGGCCGTTGGTGATATTTAAGCTACCGCTAAACTTTTCAAAGCCACTTGTATCGGAGGTAATTTTTTTACGTAAATCAGGTTTAGGACCAGTTAGGCACATTTTTTCCATTTGTTGGTGTTGTGAACGAACGGCGAAACGATTGACATGTACTGGTATTGGTACAACAATTTTTGTACCTGCTGAACCATTGCGTCCCATGCCGTGTGAAGAAAGACCAGCTTTAACACGTTTCCATTTGGCGCGCCGATTTTGAAACCAAATTTTAACCTAAAAGCAGAGATTTATAAATAACATATTTGTTTTGTCATAATTTCTTGGGCTTAGAATACTTACTTGTACTTCACTTAATTTTAAACTTGTTGCTATTTGTGATCTTTCTGTGAGACTTAAGTATTTCTTTGCATGAAATTCTCTTTCTAGTTCTAATAGTTGTTCCGATGTAAATGCTGTTCTTCTTCGCCTAGATTTTGAATTTTGTCCACCACCATTATTAGGATCCTTGTTACCGGCTGAGTTGCCATCATCATCAGAGCAGTCTTCACTATCCGAATGTGTATAAACTGAAAATTCAGAAAAAACAAATTTTTAGAAACTGGAATTTTAAAAACTACAAAAATTAGAAACATAACGTTAATACAAATTAAAAAAATCTTGATTATTTTAATCTCCGTCGGTAAATTATTTCGAATATAAATTTATCTAAAATAATTAAACTAAACTTTAGCTCTGTCATTTTTAATTAAGTTGTTTTTTTTTCATTTAAATAATAGATACAATAGAGAATTAGCATAAGAAGCATTAAGACCCAATGTTTAGTGTCAATCAAAACTTTTCAACTCTTGTAAACGCTTATCAAAAATCACTGACATCTTGACACTTGCTACCATTTACTTACTACTTTTACTCTTTGTTTGTGCATTAATGTGTAAAAAAGTAAGAAAAATTATCCATATTAATTCATATTTCCACAAATTCATTCATCATACATTATGACTATGAATTCAAGAGTTAAAATTATAAGAAAAAAAAAACACGATGACGAATGTTGATTAAATGTGAAATGTTTGTACGACGTCCATTCATAAAAGGGAGGGTGACGATTGCAACCATATACGGACAAACTAAATCACTACAGCTGAAACAGGATTCTTAACAATTACAATTTATGATAAGCATAAAAATTCACTTTAAATTGGAATAACTACTATGACTTTTGCAAACATTAACTAATAATATGAACAAATAATCAGAACCTTAGAAGAAGTAATTGTTTTATGAATAACAAGAAATATTGATGCATTCCACAAAAGTACGTTACGAAATAGCAAAAACAAAATTCAGAATATTTCTATCATTGGAATATGCCTGAAAAAAAAATTCAATTGCAAATTTCTCATGGTTGGTAACCTAAATGATTCGGTTTTATGTAAGGCTAGTGCCGATTTTTTAAGGATGACGGTGTTTTGGTTATTTCGGGGTTTGAGTCGATAACGGTATTTTAGAGATATTGCCTGCCAAGCCTGATATGTATGTATGTATATATAAATATATTGAAACTTTTCATAAACTGAAACATCTTTAATAATTTCTTAAGCGAATAGAAAAATGTCGTCAATATATTTTTTTAATGACTCAAAATTATAATTTTTATAATCCTTTAAATTCCTAGGAGAAACATAGGGCCACAACAGATTCCTCAAATCATCTTTCTGTTACGCGTTTGATTTGGCTCCAATTGAAACCTGCGTCTTGAATTTCCTTAGTGGTATCTCTTCCCCAGATGTTACATAGGCGATCCCTTCTTCGGTTGCCTTGGGGATTAAATTTAAGCGTTTTTCTTGTAAAGTTTACAAGGGGTTTACGAAGAGTATGGCCTAGCCATATGTATTATCGTGTATTTCTTTTTTTATGTTAGACCAACACTCAGGGGATGCCTCCTAAACCCAGAAAACAGATTCAGTTCTGATAACCGCATTTGTAGCCAATCGCATGGTTCGGTTGTGGTAGCCGAATTTTTCGGTTGTAGTAACAGAAAACCAATTGAGACACGACTAATTTGGCTGTGGCAATGGAGTTTCAATTGTATCAAGAATAATTCGGTAGCCGCAACCGAAAAATTCATTTGATGAAACTGAACCATTCGATTGGCAACAAATGGGGTTGTCAGCACCGAATCTGTTTTCTGGGTGTGCTAATTTGATTTGAATTTCTCTACATTGTAAGTAACAGTGAAGACCTCTGAAGGGAGTTTATTCCACATACGGCTGGTGCGACTGATAAACGAATTCTCTCTGTAATGCGCCGTGCGATTCACTGGACAATCGACTAAAAACGGATGTGCTCTATTTGATAAGCGAGTATTACGAATAAAAACTTGGCTTTGGGGACAAGTTCACTTATCTCAGCAGAGCACTTCCCATGGTAATATCGATAGAAAAGGGACACACAACCCACATTCCAACGATGCTCCAATGAGTCAATGGAGCTGGATAGCCTACTGTCATTGTTGGTATTGCACTGAGAGAATTATCTGCATGCTATTAATGAAATTCTAATTCAAGTTTTTCATTCACTTTTTCGAAAAAAACTTCATTAGTTTAATGAAAAAATGCAATAAAACTAGTCGAAGAAAATTCTCGCAGCGTGCCACAATTTCTTCAGACAGCTGATGATGGGGGCCTCGTAAATCCCGAAATAATCGCCTATTTATTACTGAAAGTAATAGAATAAGGGTTTTCACAAGGGGTGTGCTATTTGTTGTATCGTTGTATCGTCCTAACAAAAAACAGAGTTGTTAAAAATTAAATTGAAAAAATACAACATTTGAGAATAGCACGATACAACATTTTTACGTATGTTTAGTGTCCTATGTTTGAGTGTGCTAACAGATAGAAAACTGAATAGAAAATCGTACTTAAACACAAATAAAAATTTTAACAACTCTGTTTTTTGTTAGGACGATACAACGATACAACAGATAGCACACCCCTTATGAACAACCTTAATATTTTGAAAACGAAAACTCTAGAAAGTATTTGTAAGTAACATACACAGAGACAATTTTCTTGGGCGAGTTTGAAGGAAATTTTCATTATAAAGCTTTCTTCATTTTTATGAAACTATTTTTAATGTAACTTTTTCAAAGGGTGCATAAAATAATAAGAAATTTTTAATAAAATTTTATGAAAAACTGCATTGATTTAAAGAAAACTTTCAGTACACAAATTTCAGCGAAACTCCATTGAATAAAAGTTAATAGAAGGCAGATAATTCTCTGAGTGCACGCTGATAAAGATAACTGAGTTTTAAAATTATGTTACTGAGAATTAGGCCCGATTATTGAATGTCCAGCTAGCTACTAACTGGGACTTTAACTAACACATTTCCATATAAAATTTTAATTTAACGGGTAAATTTGAACTGGATATTCAGTAATCGGGCCTTACTGCTTTATCTCACAATCAGTGTTTAAATTCGATATTAAAAATAAAATTAAAGAATACCTTATAAACAATTTCGCTAAAAGAACAGAAAAACCACCATCCCTTTAAGGGAATAATATGCACTAATGAATTAAATTTACAAATGCCAGAATCTAAAATCTACTTTGCTTCAAGCAAAGATCAAACCACTTAAATTTTTAAAATATTGAATGCATTCTTTTAAATATCTGTTTATAACAATCATAATATTTTATTGTAAAGCCAACAACATTTAAAAGCCAAGTCAAATTGAATGTTTTTTGTGTGTTGTTGTAATGTAATAAAATTAAATATTCATAACTGATGTTGGGGCTCCATACACGAGTAACAATAGCGACACACACACACATTATCGAGGTTGGTTACCGTTATCGCTAAAATACCGTTTCAAATTAAATACAGCTACCGGTACCAATAACTCAACAAAATCCAAATTCCGTTTACCGTTACACAGAGAAAAAAAATCATAGTTAAATCATTTTAACGTCTTACTTTTCTATAAACATTTTTAAATTAGAATGAATCGTACACTCAGAAAAGGTTGTCGATAGAATCTACTGAAATTTAAAGTTAAAACAAATGTAAAGGGTTCTTCAACATGGACGCTAAAAAAGTAGAAAGACAGGGACAGCAAACGACGCCATATTTCTTGCCGCTCTTTTGACATTTCTCTTCAGTAAGGTTTGCCATTTCATGATGGAAAAATATACGAGCCAACAACGAGTCGAAATTATTAAAATTTACTAGCGACATTCGGAGTCAGTGGCCTTAACGTTAAGAGCGCTACGTCCAATTTATGGTCGTCATAATGAATGGCTTCGTCAATAAACAAAATATGCGTTATTGGTCAGACAGCAATCCGCACGTACTCCATGAGTCATCATTGCATCCCAAAAAAATTACGGTTTGGTGCGGTTTATGGGCCGGCGGCGTCATTGGGCCGTACTTATTCCGTGATGATCAAGACCGGCACGTTACTGTGAATGGGAATCGCTACCGTTCAATGATAACCGAATACCAATTGGATGATATGGACTTGGAGGACATGTGGTTCCAACAGGACGGCGCCACAAGCCACACAGCGAATGTCACAATCAATTTATTGCAAACCAAGTTTGGAGAACGTGTTATCTCACGAAATGGTCCAGTCGATTGGCCGCCTCGGTCGTGCGATTTGACGCCGTTGGACTATTTCCTCTGGGGCTACGTCAAATCTATGGTCTATGCCAAAAAGCCAGCTACGATTGATGAACTTCGATTTTCATACATAATGGCATCGAACGTACTTTCACAGGAATAAAGAATTTCATTGATATCCAAAACCGTTTTTGTTTTATTTAAAAAAACGTTTGCCATACTTTTCTTAATGTATTAGGGTAAATATGATTTTAATAAAAAAAACTTTTTCATATTAAATTACATACATAGTTAAGGCGAAAATACAGCTAATTAGATCAAAATAAAAATAAAATAAGTCTGATTTCAAAACTGTTTCTATTTAAAGTAATGTTGTTTCTGCTTGATTTAAAATTTTGTTTGTTTGTGTACCAGTACTTTACCAGTTTTTATTAATTCATTTAAAAAAATGGTAAGGGTAATATGCATTATCACTTTTAAAAATTTATAATTGATTTATAAAACAAAATTTTCATACAAAATTTATTTTATAAACGTGTTATAAGGTTTTCAAATTATTATGCAGAGGCAATTAAATCTTTATTATTTTATAATAACCTTAATTTTTTTTACAGAAACATTCTATAATATAACTTTTTTTTATTATTAAAAGTGCCAGCGTTTAATTTTAAACATTTGCCATGTTTCTCCTTATATAATAACGCTGTTGTTTTGCTAACGGTATACCGTTCTTATCTTAAATACTTACCCTTACCTTAACCGAAGCTGACTTGGTGTCTTGACTAGCCATGGTGCTGTGCGAACAAAAAGCAGATTACATGCAAAACAATAACAAATAAAATTTGTTGTTGTTTCACTTGGATTTGTTACATGTTCGCACAGATTCATTGGCGAGTCAAGACTACAAGTTAAAGAAACAAAATTCGATACCGTTAGTTAACGGTACCGTTCGTTATTCATTCGGTATTCATTTCGGTAGCCAGTCCTGCACAATATACATTATTTAAACCACAATTTGAACGACACAACAGACTATACTACTGATATTGTGTCGTCATTGTTGTCTGATGGGGGTGCTTCATGCCTTCTTCAAGCAATATGGTTTGGAAAAGCTTTATTGGTGGTTGCAGCTGTAGCAGCAGTGCTTAGTGGTTAGATTATTACACATTAACCCACAAATTCATAAACGCTTTGTAAAATTATAGGAGGTTTATTGAACAATTTTTGTATGAAAATGACGTTTTGTAAACCTGCTATAACTTTACAAAGCATTTATGAATTAAGGGGTAAATATATAAATATCTGACTTCGAATTAAGTCAACCGTGTAAGTGCGAAGTACAATAAGTAAATGATACACTTAAACAAGAATCAGAATCACTTTAAGTATCATTTGATGTTATTTGTTGTTGTTGGCAGTAGTTGTTATAGTTGTTGACACTTTTGCCATAATTCATATTAAGTGAAACGTTTCATTTTTGTGCTTAAATTTAAAGAAGTTATATTTGAATTATGTTTTAAGAAATCCGAAATTGAGATCAGAAACAACATAATCATTTGATACACTCCATTACTAACATACGAGTAATATGAACTGTGGGGGTAAATGAGCTTTAGCCGTCTTTATTATAATAAATATATCCTGCTTTTAATACGGCTTAGATTTGGTAAATTTAACCCTTTCAGTTCAATGCTCACAATTGTGGGCTTTGGTGTTTTTTTTTTTTCAATTTTTCAAGTTCAACTAATGCTTTATAAAATAAATGTAACTATTTAACGTTTACAAATCATCAACGTTTTGAATACATCTTGAATCTTAAAGAATTGATTGATTATATGGTGGAATAATATTTGTGATAAAGTTTACGGCTATAACCGTAACCAATTTTGTATAAAATTACCTAGTAAAAAGGTGAAATCCAATAAACAGCTGCAGATCACCTTATACACTCAGGGAATTATGTAGGTAAAATCAGCTGCAATATAAATAACTTTATTTTCAATTAAAAAGGTGTAGACTACATTTGAATTTAAATCAACTGCAATGTGAAGTTATTTCTAACTGTTAAAAATCAACTGACAAATGTAGTAAAAACAACTTCAAACCCGATTAAAAAGAAATTATATAATCATAAATAACAATATATAAACCCATATATATGTGTGGTGAATACACCACTGTATTTTACTTTATTTTTAAGTTTGTAATATTCATTTTATCAACTTTTAAAAATAGTTTTTCCGCTTATTGTCATTCAAATAAAATAAGAAAACTTGATTTGCCAACGAAGGATAAACCATATCTAATTTGATCCGAATATTGGAATATATAATTATATCAAGCCAGATAAGCATGTTATCTAACCTGATACAATTTGATCCAAAAAATGGGTCTATATAATTGCATTAAATTATAAAATATAAAATTTTAGTAGATATTGTTGAAATCAGTATTTTTATGCACTTAAGGTTCACGATTGAATTTTTCTTCACGGAAAAAACTATTAACTGAGCTTAATTAAACCTTATTTGATTCTTCAAAATAATTTTTATTTTAATAAATTTATAATTGAGTATTTTGGCAAATTTTTAATATATAGACGTTAAATTCTATTATCAACATTTATTTACATGTCAAAGTGCAAAATTTTAAATCAGATCCACAATTCCATACATTATTTTTTTGTAAATTTTTATAGTGCAATGAAACTTTATAGAATTTTGTATAATTAAATATAATGTCAGATATAATTACATATAAAATATAATACAATTTTCCATTAATTTTGTCACATATTTTGATATTATAAGATTGTTTATACAGGGTGGGCCAAATGAGACCTGCCAATTTTAAACACGTATAACTCTTGCAATAATTTGTTTAAATTAATTTTTTTATACATTAAATACATTTTATGGAAATTAAGGCACTCTATGTACGAAATATGACCTACTCTAATATTTTGTTCGATATGCATTGGCTCTTTCCAGCGTCTTTTCCATTACACCACGTGTTTCTGGTTGCAAACTACGTATTTCGTCTCGAATATTCTGCTTCAGTTGACTGATAGTTTCTGACTTATTAACATATATTTTTTTCTTTTAAATATACCCATAAAATAAGTTGGACGCAGTTAAATTTGGTGAACAAAGTCACCAAGGGAAATCTGAACTTTTTGAAACCAAACGTTCGCCAAAAATTTCATGCAGTAGGTCCAAGTTTGGCTATAGCAGTATGTACAGGCATTTCTTCTTATTTGAACTACAAATTAGGATGCTGCTCCGCTGTATGGGAGCATCTTAAGATGCCCAATTGGCCGGAACGACGACGTGTTCAGACAGATGGCACTAAGCCACACAGCTTCCACGTTGTCTTCAATGCGAATATTTCGATGAGCAACTCATCCAGGATGGTCGGCAACTGAACCCAGTTTCTCAAAACGGGTGACCAAACTCCTAATCATGAAGCATGTGGGAGCTGATCTTGAATTAAAATATTGGCGACAATTTAGCTCCGTCATAACAAATGATCGTTGACAAGAATAGGAAAAATCAATAATTTTAACGCGTTGTTATGTATTGCATGTATCCATTTTTCAAAAATTCGTATTAGAAAATTAAAAAGTTATTTGTGTTTAACATTGGTTGGTCTTACTTGGCACAGTCTGTAGAAGTTTATACACCATTATATATGATAATATATAAACTACATCGCAGATATCCTAATATATGGCTCGAGACCAAATCGTATATGATTATATATAACGTCGTATCAAATATATTTGTAAAACCAAATTGTTAATATAAATGTATATGGTTATATAAAGCCACACATACATATAAACATTTATAATTATATCAAGTCATATATGATTATATGAAAACTTTTTCAGTCGGGAATGCAATTAAAACAACATACATGCAAATTATTGTAAAACTGTACAAACAACTGCAAATGTAGTTAAAATAACATAAATAAAAATTATTTTAAAAATTATTAATTTAATACACTAATACAAAAAAGTTAGTACAAAAGTCTGTTAAACGCGTTCTGATTAAATTGAACTAATTTTTCTGTTATATTCTCTAAAAATGTCCGTACAAATAGGTAAGAATTCTGCTAAAATAACAGGAAATAGTACATGTATTTGCGCCATCACAATTTTGACCTATTTGTACTTTATTCTATAATAACTTTAAAATTGAGAAATCAAAATTTACACTTAATATCACTTTTATTGTTCACTATTAAGATGTTGTTCTAGATGTCCGTCCGTGAGGAATGAAATATTGTTTGGCTTCTTTTTTTTCTCCAAGTAGAAAAGGATGAAAATATAAAAGAACCGAAAGAAAACGAGTAAAAAGGTTAAAGTCGGGCATGCCGACTATACAATACCCTACACCAGTCTGGTGTATTGTTTGGATCCGAAATTCGAATGGGTTAAAATGGGGCTTGTGTCAAAATTTTCTATAATGTGAGTCAGCGCACCAAATTTCATTAAAATATCTTAATATTTGCGACCTGCAGTTTGTAACCAAGCCAATTTTGGGGGGACCCTTATATGGGCACTAGTTCTAAACATGGACCGATGTTCACCAAAATCAATAGGCTTCGTCCTTGGGCCAACATAGGTCTATGTACCAAATTTCATCAAAATATCTTAATATTTGCGACCTGCAGCGTATAAACAATATAATTTTGGTGGTACCCTTATATGGGCACTAGGTTTCATCAAAATATCTTAATATTTGCGACCTGCAGCGTATAAACAGTATAATTTTGGTAGGACCCTTATATGGGCACTAGGTCTAAACATGGACCGATATTCACCAAAATCAATAGGCTACGTTATTGGGCTAACAAAGGTCTGTGTACCAAATTTCGTCAAAATATCTTAATATTTACGACCTGCAGCGTATAAACAATATAATTTTGGTAGGACCCTTATATGGGCACTAGGTCTAAACATGGACCGATGTTCACTAAAATCAAACTTGTTCGTCCTTGGGCCAACATAGGTCTGCGTACCAAAGTTCATCAAAATATCTTAATATTTGCGACCTGTAGAGTGCGCACAAGATTGCATGGACAGACAGACAGACGGACGGACGGACGGACAGACGGACATCGTTAAATCGAAATAAAAAAAAATTCTGAACCGATCGGTATACTATAAGGTGGGTCTACGACCAATATTTTTTGGTGTTACAAATATCAGCACAAACTTATAATACCCTGACCACATAGTGGTGTAGGGTATAAAAATATCCTGAAAATGATTTGTTTATGGATCCGTATGTGGTTATATGTGAAGCCATGTTTAATAAAATCTTAATTTGCAGATAACTACCCTAGTAAAAATGATTTTTATATATTCATATATGATTTTTATACAATCATGATTTTATACAATTATAACTTGTCGAGTATTGTGAAACATATATTTTTATATGATTATATCAAAAGATATTTAATTATATAAAATTATATTAACCAAATCTACCATTTTTCGGATCAAATAATATATTTTTTATATAATTATATTAATCCATACATGATTTGATCCGAAAAATGGTGGATCTGGTTAATATAATTTTATATAATTAAATATCTTTTGATATGATCATATAGAAATATATGTTTCACAATACTCGACAAGTTATAATTGTATAAAATCATAAATGATTATATAAAACTCATATCTGATTATATAAAAATAATTTTTTTGATTTGTATGGGATTATATATAAAGTTATATGAAACGAGTAAAACGGGCATGCCGACTATATAATACCATACACCAGTCTGATTTAAAGCCAACTAATGTTTGGATCCGAAATTTGAATGGGTTAAAACGGTCAAAATTTTCTATAAAATCATAAAAAAAGAGAGAATCGAAAATATAGCCCATATGGGCGATAGGTCCAAATATGGACCGATCCTATTTAGAATCAATAGGCTCTTTCCTTGGGACCATGTGAGTCAACGAACCAAATTTCATTGAAATATCTTCGTATTTGCGACATGCAGCGTGTAACCAAGCCAATTTTAGGGGACCCTTATATGGGCATTAGGTCTAAACATGGACCGATTTTAACCAAAATCAATAGGCATCGTCCTTGGGCCAACATAGGTCTCTGTAGCAAATTTCATTGAAATATCTTCGCATTTGCGACCTGCAGCGTGTAAAAAAGAAAATTTTGGGGGTACCCTAATATGGGCACTAGGTTTAAACATGGACCGATTTCAACCAAAATACATAGGTCCTTGCGCCGACGTAAGTCGGTGTACAAAATTTTATCAAAATATCTTAATATTTGCGATCTGTAGAGTGTTGACAAGAATGCACGGACAGACAGACAGACAGACAGACGGACAGACGGACGGACGGACGGACGGAGAGACGGACATCGTTAAATCGAAATAAAAAGTGATTCTCAGCCGATCGGTATACTATAAGGTGGGTCCAGGACCAATATTTTTTGGTGTTACTTTCAACATATATTCTCACCCCGTAGCGTACCGAATTCGGGTTGTGTGTATAAACGCAAACACAAATTGGAGAGAATAGCGTATGTGTTTTCTACGCAACCAATATGCTTGTGTACTGTGTTCGCGGTGTGCGGTACGCAACCCTAAAAGTACGGTTCGTTAGAGTTTATTTTCCTACTCTGGTATCAAATAAATTTTTCGGTTGTGGCTACACTCAAAAAAAAAAGTCAGTAAAGTCAGCAAAAAATGTTGCTGTGTCAGCAAATTTTTAGTCATGAGCATGCTTGCAAAAAAGTTGGTAATTTCAGCAAAAGGTTTGCTGAAAATCAGCGAGCTGATTTTTACCAAAAAAAAAGTAATCTTCAGCAAAAGTCGACACTTAGTCGATTGCAAATGAAAAAAATCCTTGCTAAAATCACTAAACTTTTTGCTAAATATTAATAGACTGAAAAAAACTTAAAAAACTTGTATCGAAATTTTACTTTAGTTATTTTATTTGCTGAAAATTTAAATATAAAAATTTTGTAAAGTTGTTTTTCTTTTTTATCATTTCCGTTGTTTGTACTACATCCAGACAAGATGCGACATTTACATCTTGTCTATCTGGGTGTCGTCCACGCTATAAATGCGGTTATCACCACAATTTTTGTAGCAAAATAAATTAGTAAAACATTAGTTCAAAATTAGTTTAGTTCTAAAAAAATATAACTAAAACTTTTGCTGAAAACGGAATTTTTGGCAAAAAATTGCTGAAAACTAGTACACTTGATATACAAGACGTTTTTCTAACTTTTGTACTAACTTATTTTTTTGAGTGTACCGAATTATTCTTGATACAACTGAAATTCTGTTGCCATAGTCAAATTATTCCTGTCTCAATTGGTTTTCTGATGCCACAACTGAAAAATTCGGCTACCACAACCGAACCATGCGATTGGCTACACATGCGGTTATCAGAACTGAATCTGTTTACTGGGTTTATGTATATAATGATATATGCCCTAATCTGACTCCATTCATAGCTAGATATAGCTCAATCACATTATATGTATGGCCATATGTAACAATTTTTAATTGGGATATATAGATTTTTTGACTAGGACTAGTTTTGATGAAGTTACACTCAGATAAAAAAGTTAGTAAAAAAATTTGTAAACAGTTTCCAATCGCACTTTACTATTTTTATACTGCTTTTTAGTACAAATTTTTTTTAGTAATCATTTTTGCTATTCTCTTATTATAAATTACGGATATTTTTACTAATTTTCGCTGATTATTTCAGAAAAACATTTTACTAATTTTCCAAAACCGAGTGCTAAATTTAACAGAAAAATATACTAATTTAAAAAATTTTATTTACAAGAATTCGTTGATTTTTACAATTCTTGTTTAGTTTATATTTGTTACTACCCAGCAAAAAAATCCATTACAAAAAAGTTATTTTAAAAGCACTTCGAATAGCATCAACTGATTGTGAAGTAGTTACAATTTAGCTTTAACACTGATTTATTTTACACGTGATGTCCCATGTTGTCAGTAGTTCATTTTAATCATTTTGTTAGTAATTTAAAAGTGATTACATGATGTTAATAAAAGTATGGTTTTTATGTATACATTATCATCACATCAATGGGAGTACATTTTGTTTGCATTTTTAGAGTGATTTAAATGTACTCTTTATAATATATAATATAATACATTTTTAAAATTGATTTAAATGTGCTTTTTGTGTAACAAAAGCTTCAATTTCTTATAATTTTAATACAGCTGATATTGAATTAAATAAGATACACTAAGACCGAGTTTTTGAGATGTCAGTTAAACTTAGTTTAGTTAAACCGAAAACGATTTATATCAGCCATTTCAAGTTTATTAACAAAAATTTACCCGAACAACTTTTTATCGTTTAGAATTTATGTCTTCATATATTATAAAAATAAAATAGATCACATTTTAGAAGCAGTATTCCAGTTATAAACTAAGTTTAAAGATTATCTACATCCTAAAAGCTGGGCCTAAAAGTTCTATGTAACCGTCTGATTAATTTTTTTAAAAACATTACTCAAGGATTTTTCAGAATATTAAAGCGTACTAGGAAACTATTTTTTCATATATATATTTTTTTTTTAATTTTAACAAATAAAGGAAAGAAGATCACCGACATTTTACAATCCTACAGTAATAAGGCCATCATTATAAATTTGCTTAAGCTGCAGATCTACGATTGAAATTTTAGCTTTAAATTCATTAAAGAGTCCGAGAACCGTTGGAGGACAGTTTTCCCCAGACATATTTCGAAGGCGAATACCATGTCGTCATTTGAATTTTGCAAGTCAACCATCGTTAGCTTAAAATCAACGTTTTCATTAAACGATGCATTAAGCTCCAATGCTATAATTTGCAATCGTGATTAGTTAAATTCTTATGTTGAAGAAGTTCATTTAGCAAAATTTTAACTTTAATTAAAATTTGGAACTTTAATGGACATTTTAAACATGACGGCAGTTATTTTTTTAAATCTATTTTTGAGTTGAAGAAATAATATATTTTTTGTCACTATAGAATTATTTATTTAGTTTGATTTTACGTCTTTTAAGGTGTAATCAACCAGCATATAATTAAAAGAGCTACCAACTTACACAACTTCTGTTAAATCACTCTCTTCTTATTTTGTATCGAAAAATGTTACTATGTTAATGTTAGAGCGATGAATACCGCCTTATTACACCAGGCGGTTTTCATCGCCTCTTTCGAACATTAACATTTTGTATCGAAAAATGTTAGCCTTTACAGACATGTGTAATTCATATGGTAACATTTTTCGATACAAAATAAGAAGAGAGTGATTTAACAGAGGTTAGGTGAGTTGGTACCACTGTTGGTAAAAGTGGCACAAAAGTGCCATTTGTGGCACTATTGAATGTTCAATGGCACCATGGCACTCTTTATAGAATTTTGGCACTTTTTAAGAAAATTTCTATATAATTTGATAAAAGGTCGATATCGCTGGTTTTTCATTAAAAGCCATGCCTACTTAGAACGGGTACCAAAATTAAAAAACTATCGCTACACTAAAAATTTCTTCAATTTTCTGGACTAGCTTCCTCGGGGACAATTTAATCATTATTTTGATCTTTAAAAATAAAAGCAATGGGGATAAAATTAGAAAAACTTGAATTGATTCTATTGTTGTCACTGGAATTTTTCAAAAATTTGTTATGGTATTCTATTTTTTTATGACAAACAAAAGTTTTAAAAATTTCACCATACAATGGTGAAAGCTTTTTCTGCCAAAAATAAAATTAAATTATCAAAAAATTGTAATTTGTAAAAAATTACGATTTTTTCGATATTTTTATGAAATCTTAAATGAAATGAAAACTTAAAAAAATGTCCAGGAACCGCAGAACACAAGAGAACTAGTTGTAAGCACATGGAGTTTCCTTTAAATTTTAGCATCAAGCACCCTGAGCTTATTCCAAACAACTTTAGCCTCAAAAATCCCATGTTTATACGTAATCTTTTGGAGGAATTTGCAGGAATTTTAGAATCGGTAAAAGGTTCGATGCATCTTAAAATAATATCTCAAAATATGAATTAGGTATTTCATATTTTATTTCTATGAAGAAACATTATAACATTCTTTAAAAGAAAATAAAATTTTTATATTTTAAATTGTTGACAAATGAAAATATTTGTTTGTTATGTGCTTTTTGTTACATGATAATTTTGTCAAGGTTTTGCTGTGAAAATTTTTCTCAGAATACCAAAATTATAATAATTTCCATTCACACCAGTTTTGTGAGAATTTTGTTATTGTTATAAAGTTTAGAATAAGGGTGTAAATGTATAAATATTTGAAATAAAAGCTGAACATAATTTTTGAAACATTTGCATGTTGCTTAATTTTTTTGGCACTTTTAAAGCTTTTTTGGCACTTTTTTGGCATCATTTAGGCACCAAACAAAAATTCTCAAATACCATCACTGGTTGGTACCTCTTTTAATTATATGCTCGTTGGTGTAATAGCAATTAAAGCATATCGACATTTAAAGCAGGTGACATTTATAGAACTTTTAATGTATAAGCAAAGGTAAGGGACCAACCTCTGTTAACGAACCTCTTGATTGGTCTCTTTTAAACGATAAAATATGTTAACATTGCAACAAATTTTATTAACATATTTCTTTGGTGCACGGTGCAAAAGCACGCGAGCGACTTCATAGAGCCTTAACAATACATTTTAATTGTTAAGTTTTATATACTATTTGCATTTAGTGAAAAGAAGAATTCATATTTGGGTCATAGTCCAGGAGATTCAATGGGATACAATTCTTTATTTCCTTCCCTTTTTCAATGGGAACTGTAATTGAAGTATTTTTTAAAATATGTACGAATAATTAAAAAATATGTAAATAATCGTAAATTAGTAAAGTACGTACATAAAATTAACTATTTTGTTTTTTTTAGAGATAAAAAATGAAATCTAATAAATTCGTAATTTACAAACAAATGGATTTCCAAAGAAAAAAAAAAACAACATTATATATACATTTTTGAAAGTTGTTTTAAAGCACATACATTCGAAACAGAAATAGAGCACTTATCGCTCCATTGTAACCAATTTAAAAGTTGTTTGTTTTGAATGACTTACACATATTTTTGCTGGGTATTGATATATTCTTAGTTTGGAAATAACACTCAGAAAATTTGATTGTATTTCCAATGCATAAAAGGGTAATAATTAAAGAACCGTTTCCAATTTGACTCCAAATTTCAAGTACGATGAAGTAATTTTACATTTTTTTTATTATTTTTTTTTTTGTTTTAGTTTTTACAGTTTTTTTTATTTTTTAGTACACTTTTTTCAAATTTCAGCAGATTGATTTTAAATTGAAGTTTACAACAATTTACTGAAATTTAGTAGGGTCTACTACTTATTTATACTAATTTCATTGTACTAAAATTATTGATATTTATTAAATTTTTTAACTGATTTTAGCAAATCGATTTTGAATTGCAGTTTACAACAATTTTGCTAAAATTTAGTAGCGGCTACTAATTTTTTCTACTAATTTTGTTGTACTACAGATCATCAGAGATGAGTTGCTAAAATTAGGAAAAAATACCGCTGGGCTCAAAACAGTTAAATTTCCCATTATAATAGCAAAATTTTCAGTAGCCATTACAGACTTTTTTGGTTGAGCGAAATCGTAATTAATGCAAAAATCGATATTTTGGATTTAAGTTAACGACACTATATTATATGGTTGTAAGACTATATGATATTTAATATTTGGATTATTTTGGAATCATAATACGATAATTTAAGGATCTTATAGATGTTATGATCACTCATAAAAAAGCCGTACAAATAGTTAAAAATTCGGTTAAGATAACTGAAAATTGTACCTATATTTGCGCCTACCGAATTTGCAATGAAGTTGTGAATCAATTGGCTTAATTTGGGTAAGCTAAATTTTACATATTGCTAAATACACACACAATTTTAGTTAAATTAGCTAAGAATATTTAGCTAAATTCAGCAGAAAATTTAACTATAAACTTCTTTAAAATGTCGCTTAAAATTTGGACTTTTCCGTGGTTTTTGAGCAATAACTTAAATATAAGTATGGAGTAACAAATTTTTGTCCGTTGTGCTCCATCTCGCTTTGTTCCCGCAAAATAAGCCATTTTATGATTAAACAATAAAAAATATAAAAATATAGCGCCATCTCTACCCTAATAGAAAAAAGTCTGTAAAAGATTTAGTTAAAATTACTAAAAATTAGTTAAAACTATGCTGAAGAAAAAACTGCTAAAATTAGCAGATTATTTTTGCTATATATTAGTAAGATAGGAACAGCAAAAATAAAACTGTTTAAATATACAGAATTTTAGTTATATTTGAGTTAAATTTTTGTTAATAGAATATAACAAATTAACCTGCTAAAATCAACAAAAAATTTTGCTTTGAAAAACAGCAGTTTACAATTTTTTTAGCAAATATTTCTGCTGATTTTAGCAATATAGACTGCTATTTGAATTCAACTAAATTTAGCTTAAAAGTAACAAAAATATTGTAGATATAACAGTTTGTTTTTGCTATTTTTAGTCCACCTATCTTTAGAAAAATTCTCTGCAGATAATACATCACAATTTGTCATTTTTAATTAACTAAAAGTTAACTTAAGTATAGCTAAAATTCTGTAAATTTAACAGTTTTATTTTTGCTGTTCTTATTTTAATTTGCTAATTTCAACAGTTTTTTTTTGCAAGATCATTTTTAAATAATTTTTCTGCTATTTTTACAAATTTATTTCTGAGTGTATGTGATATTAATAGCGGAGACACAAAAATCAAGCATCTAAAAATAAACATGGTAAAGGAGCTGGAAAATTTGTAAAATTGAGAAACACAAATAATTAAAAAAGTTAGTTCAAATACGGATGAAATTATTTGTTATGCTAACTTGGAATTACAAAAATTAGTTCAATTGCATTTAATAGACTTTTGTTCTAACTTTTTTTATGAGTGAAAAAAAATTAAGAGCATGATTGTCACAACTATTCAATAATAGTTACAATCATAAGCCCAAAAATTTATAATATATTTCTAGTAAAACTATTCAGTAAAAGAGAAAAAATATTGAAAAAGTCAAAATATTCAAAAGTAATCGAACAAAAAAATTGTAAAACGCGTAAAAAGTTAAAGTCGGGCATGCCGACTATATAATTTTTCAAGTAAAAACTATTAAAATTTCCCCTTAAAACTTCTTTTCCTCCAAACTAGAATAGCTTGCACTAGAATCGTTTCTAGAAACAGTTAGAAAACGATTCTAGGACAGCGAAACCTTACATTTTGGCTCTCAGGAATTAGTTCTAGAACTTATTCCATGTTACCGGGTGTGAAAGATCCTATTCTATAAAAGAATCACGGGTAATCGGTTTCAAAAATGCTGCTGGGTATTTGTGCTTGGTAGCGTATACTCAATAATTGTATTTAATTAATATTACTCATACGTGTGAAACAGACTTTTTTATCATGGATGGCAACTAGGGATGCCAAACGGGAAATCCCGAATCCCGAAATCCCGGGATTTTCGGGATTGGCAAAATCCCGAATCCCGGGATTATTTCTCAAAAATCCCGGGATTTTGTTATTTTTTAATATTAATATAAACGCAAATAAACAAAGTGAGCAATTTTAGATTACCTACGTTTTTTCTTGAATTTTCTCATATTGACAAGAAATTGATTCCAAGGTATTGGTAAAATTATAAATTAAGTAGATTATTCGAGTAAACTATGCAAAGACTTTGCAGAAAAATTTGAAATTTTGGTAAACAATATTAAGTTTTTGAGTAATGCATGCGAAAAATCAAGTTTGTTTGTTATTTCACCGATTTATTCTTCCAAGCGAAATTCGATTTCTGAAACTGGGACTGTAAGTTTTGGCTGGGACTGTAAGTTTGAATTCTTCCATGAAAACATTTGATAACGATAACCAAATAACTTTGTTGCTGTAATTACACGATTTAGTGGGCAAGGTTATCGCAACGAATCTGTTTTAAAATCTGCTTACAAAATACTGGGCGTAAGTGTACTTAATGACAGGCCTTCATATATTATCCCAGCCAGAAAAATACAAACGGGAAAGCGATGGCAAGGTATTTTAACAGGCGGTACAAGTACTGACAAAAATTGCTTTCCCATTTCCAATATGATAACGCCAATAGACAAAAGGGCGGCCCTATGCTCCTTGCAGGAGTAAAAGGAACAAATATATAATAGACAAAAGGACCGGCAGTTCAAAAAGCACCGGAAAAGTACTGGAGAAACAAAATTTTTAACTTTGGCAAAACGCTGCCAAAACCAATAAATAGGTGGTTTGGAATTATATTTTCCAAAATAAAATTTAAAAAAAGTTTATATGTATCTTTTTTTTGCCCTGCCGTGATGTTTTGTAAAACAAATACTGGCAAAACGATTTTTGCAAACGCTGGCAAAGCGTCCCAAATGAGTGTTCTGCCAGTTATTTATTTTTAACATCGCGGTTACCCAGTGGTATGCAAGTACTTGATTTATTGTACCACTGTCAATTTCTGACTGACTTGTTTCAATATTCATAAAATGTACCACATTATTAATTAACAACTATTAAATAATTATAAAACGCTTTATTCTATAAAAAAATTAGTTACATAACATAAAAATTTTTACAAATAAAGGAAAATTTAAATCCCGAAATCCCGAAAAATCCTGTAAAATCCCGGGATCCCGTAGTCCCGAAAATCCCGGGATCCCGATCTCGGGATCCCGGGATTTCATACAAAATCCCGAATCCCGGGATTTTCAAATATCAATCCCGATTGGCATCCCTAATGGCAACCGAACGATGCGGTAATCGGTAAGGGTAACCCTATTTTAGATTATTTCGGCAACGGTATTTTAAGGGTAACACTATTTCATTTATTTCGGTATCGATATTTTAAGGATAACAGTTTTTTAGTTATTTCGGTAACGGTATTTTAAGGATAACGGTTTTTGATTATTTCGGTAACGGTATTTAAGGTTAACGGTATTTCAGTTATTACGCTAACGGTATTTTAAGGATAACGGTAGTCAGTTATTTCGATGCATCCCGCATTTTTTTTACAAAAAACAAACGAGATTAAAAACAGAACCAATCTACCATCTTAATGTAGGAAAAATATTAAATAATCATGTGCAATTGCCAAAAACAGAAAATTAAAAATAATGGTAACGGTATTTTATTTATTTCGGTAACGGTATTTTAAGGGTATCGATATATACATATATATACTAATGGTTTTTACATTAAAAAGTGTTAGTACACATTAAAAAAATAATTAACATTAAAAAATATTTTGAAAATTGTATACTTATCATGGTTGGCAAACCCTAGAAAACCAATAACGATTTAAAACCCTTTCAAATGACTAGCGTTAACGTTAAAATACCACTAAAGAAATGACTTAAAATAATGTTAACCTTAAGCGCGGTAAAATTAAAATTTAGCCATCAGTTAAATTCAAATTTTATATGGGAAAAACAATACAATGCAAATCATATTAGAGGACTGCTTTATCGATATTCATTTAGTCTATAGCCTAAACCAGAGAAATGCAGTGTCGACCGCAGGGTTTTGTATTTTTTTTATTTTTCGCTGCCCAGAAATTAGAAAATTTTCTAAATAAACAAGATCGGTTTCTAAACAACATTCAATACGAAATTCTTAAAAATATTGAATAATTTTTGCGAAATTCAAGAATAAAGTTTGACAGCACTGCCATTGTTCATTGGCACTTCCACTATCTGATTTGGGCTTATATGATGTGTTCGACTCTACAAAAACATTACTTCCCCATAAGGAAATTCGTCAATTTTTCGTCAATACAATAACAATACGAAATAAACACCATAATGTTTTAAAAACACCATAATTTCCATCCCTGTAGTTCCCAAAATATTTCATCAAATCAGTTAATATTTATTTCATATTTAGACTACAATGCATTATGGCAACATTTTACCAAAATTTTATGAAAATCGAAGACTATCGACTTTTTTTAGGACCGTTCAGGAATTCCGTTCCATATATGATAATTTTATTTTTTTTTCACACGGAGGTGTGAAATTACCCAGTCAGAAATCGCCACTGGTACAAGAAATCAAGCACTAGCATACGACTGGATAACCACGGTGTTAAAGGTTAATGTCTGGGAGAACACTCATTTGGGACTCTTTGCCAGCGTTTGCAAAGTGTTTTGCCAGTATTTGTTTTAAAAAAATTTCGGTGGTTTATAAAAAAACCACTGGCAAAGAATGGGCTTAGATTGATATGCCAAGGTTTGCAACCAGTGGTTATCCAGTGCTATCTAAAGCAATTATATAAGGGCACATTCATAGATTTTCCTTAAAATAATTGATTTTTGAGATCTTAGTTTCGAGAACTAGAAGGGACCGCGATAGAGTACACTCATAAAAGTTTGTCGGTAGAATATACTAAAAATGACAGTTATAACAAAGGTATATGCGGTTAAAGAGGCGACAACGGTATTTACTTTTAAAATAACTAAAACTTTTGTTATTTTTAACTGTTGAATAATAACTAACAAATGCATTAAAAAGAACTGACAATGTCGTAAAATTAACTGATAAATTTTTACTACAAAAATTTTAAAACAACTGACAAAATTGGTAAAAACTACTGCTTTTTACAGTTAATTCTTTTGGTATTATATAGGTACATTTTAATAGAAAAAAACAATTATTTTCTTTCGATTACAAAAATATGTGTAATTACTTCAGCCTATTTAAAATTTGAAGTAAAAATTCCAAACGGTTTTCCAGTTATGCTTTTATGCATTGGAGATTCAACACAAGTTTCTGATTTTTATTTGCAAACTAGGAACATATCAATCATAGCAAATATAAAACAAACAAGAATTTTTAAAATTCAAAAAAGTTGAACGAAATTTTTTATTTTTAAATAACTAACAAAACAACTGTTTACTGTAAAATGACTGTTTTGGTAGTTGTTTATTATGATATTAAAAATAACTGCTTTAAACAACTGTTAGGAAATGACACTACTTTTCGTTAGTTATTTTCTTAAATAACCGTCATAACAGTTGTTTTGCATTTTTTATAGAAAAACAACTGTAATTATTGTTAAAAACAACAACTACTGATTACTACACAAACAACTGTCATGTAGTAACTGTCAAACTTTTTTGAGTGTAGTAAACTATGATACTCGTATTGCTTACCTCTATTTTTATCCATTTCAGTAGTATAATTTTGGGGTGACATTGTCAAGCTTATATCACTACTAGAATCTCCACTGCAGTCATAATCCTCATCCATACCGCCAACATCCAAAGAAGTTTCTGAATGGGTTTTTAAACTAACATTTGATGATAAATCCTGTCTACCGTTCGTACACAAATTTTGATTTAAAAACGTGGATGTATGATGGGCGGACGTTAAGGCTGCAGCATCGGTTAACACTTTACCCATATTTTGGGCAAAACGATTAGCCATGCTAAGATTTTGTACATTCTCACTCAAACCCCTAGCCGCCATGATTTCTGCAAGTCTTTGGCGTGAACTTAAATCATTAGCGACTAAAGTGGATTGCTGTAATAAAGCTTCATTGAGGGACATAGATGGCGGTGTTGTGGCTGTTGCAGCCGCATTGTTAGCGGCGGCAATACTTAAACCAAATGTGGGATTAAACAATAAACGCGTTTGTAATTGATTTTCAATGTCGTTTGGGGATTTTGTTAGATTGAGTGATTGTGAATTTTGGCTGGCTAAGGTTATAGGATTAGTAGTGGTTACGTTATTTTCATTGGCACTTTGTTGTTCTTTTAGTAGCAGATTTGTAGGCATATATTCCCCACCGCCATTAGCAAATAGTTGGGTAATTCGATCATGATTTTGAGCAAAGTAACCGTGAAGCCAAGGATTGTACAAAGGAAAGTTAGTTAAACCCAAGGCTGAAGAGGCTACCATAGCGCGGGCACTTAATTCTTCTGACACTTCAACCGAATTCATTGAATCATCTGAAGATTTTGTTGAGGCATTTTGGTTGGCAATTAAACTTTCTATAGTAAATGGTGTAGGAAATTTTGTAAGTTTGGTAGTTGTAATGGAATCCATATTATGTTGCGTAGCATTATCCATTTTAGAGTAAAACCACAAGTTATTTACAGTTACAGACCAATTACTTTGTTTTGTAGTTGTTTATTGATTTTGCAATAAAATTATTTTAATTACTAAACACTTAACACCCGCATAATCAAGATTTTTTAAAATATAATTCTATTATTTTTTTAATTAATTTCAATTAAAACTTTTTAACACACACACACTTCACACGAGGCAGTGAACCGTTTAAAGGTCTTTGACGTACTAAATGTTGTCGTTGTACACACACCCGGTGCTTAGATACATCACGTACTAACTGCTATTGATAAAACTCATACGGCTATGTGCTACCCACCTTGGTTCCTCATACACACAACACAAAACAACCACCATTATAAAATAACGAATTACAACTCTGCTCACATGGATTGGCCCCTCCTTTTCATATACAAATTCAATATGGCGCATGCCAATAAGAATTCAAGTAACTTGTTAGTATCAGGGCTGATAAATTAGATTTTCCATTTGGTATTAAACAGGTTTTAAAAAAGTACTTTTCTTTACAGATCGCTTTGGAAATTAGTAAAATTTGTGCACAAATGATTTTTTTTTTGTTTGGCTGCAACTGCTTAGTTTCACAGCCAAGTTTTTTTTTAAGAGAAGCAACACTCAGGAAATTCTTCCTATTAATTAACGTGTGCCTTCCTTTGGAAAGTGGATAGGGAAGAAGTGAAAGGTGCTGAAAGATGAAGGACTTCAAATATGGCAACACTGCAATTGCGCGAGATGTTGAGTCTTAAGCGGAGAATACACGAAGAAACATTGAGTAGGGAACAAAAAATATCAAAAAATTTTGTAAACACGAATTGCACGATGTCAACACGCACACACACACATTCACAAAAAATAGGAATTTTTCACGAATGTTCCCTCGTGTATTCTCCGCTTTAGAACATTTGTTGCCCGCCATCTGATGAAGAGTTGGCGAACTTGGTTGAAGCTTTTTAGTTCATAGCCCTGTTATATTATTTTACTTCGGTGGGGTTAAGTGCTATGGGAACACCGAAGGAGGACGCTGCATGAGGGATAGAAAAAACTCATACATATTATTATTTTTCATAAATTTATGTTGCCTTGGTTGGGGATCGAATCCGCAACCTAACGTGTAACAGTCAAACGTGCTAACCATTAATCCCAGCGCCCACAAGTTACTGTTGTCTTAAGACCAGAGAAGACAAAATTGCTGTTTTTGCTTTTTATGCTTTTTATTGCTTGTTTTAGTCATATTTGCTTGTCTTTGCTTTTTTTGGATTTTCCGTTTTTTAGCTTTAAAATAGCTTTCTCTTAAGACTTTTGAGCTTTTAATTGCTTTTTTTAAGACTTTTTGCCCAAAAATACTTTTTTTGCCCGCAAAAAAATATTTTTTCTCTTAACTTTGAATTAAAAAATAAAAAAACTTTTGTTTTCCAAGTTTTTTTACTTTTGATTTTTTCTTGCTTTTTTTACAATATTTTTTTACTTTAAACACATCGGATTTTGCTTTTTTCTGTCTTCTCTGCTTAAGACTCACTTAGCCATACTTGGACGTAACGTGACGTATCTCCTTATCAGTGTTGCCATATAGCCAGTTTTAACTGTTTTTTTACAGTTTTTTGGGATGCCTAACAGGTTTCCAGTTTTTTCTTTTAAAAAACAGTTTTTTTAAAATCATGCATTTTTTTACAGTTTTTTCATATTAAATCGGCACATTTGTTTCATTTACAATTTTTTTTATTTTTTTTAACTAATATTTAAGAATTATGCTTATGCAAAATAATTTGAAAACCTTACACAACACGTTTATAAAATGAAGTTTGTATAAAATATTTGTTTTATAAGCCATTTATAAACTTAGAAAGTGATTATGCAAAAATTAAAATAAAACTTTAAATATTGTAAAAAATTAGGTACAAATCGAAACATAAATACATTTGAAATTGGCAATATAATACTACTAAATATGCTTACTGGAAAAACGAAACATTTTTATAACAAATTTCATCAAAAATTAGCATGGAATAAAATTGGCTAAACCATATCTGACACGTTATAGATCCGACGGACATTTGTTAGCCGAACTTTTCAGATCATTTCTAAATGAAGGATAATTTAGAAATTTATATGTTTTTTAAAACAATGTCTCATAAACAAACGCCGAAATTGATTTTTTATTTTTTAAGTAAATATTTGCTAATTCGGGATAACAATTTACTACTATTTTTTCAATTATGATCAAGGACAATTCTAAAAAACGTAATTTTTTTACGGGGTTTTTACACACCGTCAAACAATTCCCGACATAACAATACTCAATCTAATGAAAGGTAATTTTATGTGAAATGCAAATCCATAAAGATTATTTTGAAGTACAACATTGGCGAGTAAAGTATTCTATCCTAAGTCAGGGTTTAATAGAAAAAGGTTGACATCTCGGAAGGGTGATTCGATAAAATTTTTAACTTCAGATTCGGGAGACCAAAATTCTTAAAAAAAAAGTTTTATTAGGTGGCTGTGCAAAAAGTCGTTTACTATAAATACCAAACGCAATTAAATTATTCAAATCTCGATATTTAGAAAATTGAGACACTGGGATAATATTTTAGTCTCGGGATACTTCGATATCCCCGAATTTCTTCTGATTTTTACATTTTTTTCGAAAAACAGTTTTTCTATACAAAAACAGTTTTTTTACAAGTTTTTCTAAAAAAATATATGGTAACACTGCTCCTTATGGAAGGTCTAATGAGTTAAAAGAGCATAGCTGACAGTTTATTGCTGTTTTACTCATTATTTTAGATTGAATCAGCTGATTCGTCACATTACGTTACGTATAAGTAATTCTAGCTTTAACCCTCTAACCGGCCTAAGCTTTTTTGCAATGAAATTTATACCATGTGTTCCTCACGAAACATAAACAATAAGTTCTTCTACAACATTTTTCCTCGTTGTCTATTTTAGGCGATATGGGCCAAAATAGGTTAAGAGGGAATCTCGAAAACTAGCTCATATAAATTACTATGCTTAAGCATACATTATTTCTCTTACCAAGATGTAATTACAATAAAAACATTACACTTTTTGTGCTGTTGCTTAGGAGGATGTAGCGATTTTCGTTTTTCGAAAAATGTGAAATTGATCGAAAACGCACCTTAACTTCAGTATATTTTATTCAAACTTATAAGCTTTGCTACTTATACCAAATATACTAAATTTCAAAAAAATCCGTCCATTCGTTTTCAAGTTAAGGCGATGATCTTATCGAATCCTGTGTGTCCTTGGACCAAAGTAAGGAATTTTTTAATTAATGTTTTTTGGTAGATTCAATTCAATGTTGGAATTGGTAAATTAATTTTTTTTGGTAGATTTGAGATCATACAAGTAAATTGCAGAGAAAAAAAAATTTTTAAAAATTCAATAAGGCCAGCTGGATTGTTTTATGATTTTTTAAGCCTTTTACAAAAATCCGATATTAAGATTTTGAAATCAATCGGCCTTAGTATCTAAATCTCCCAAATGTATATTTTTGTTATAGTGGACTTTAATTAAAATTTTGGGTAGCAGTATGCTTTGACTTGGTTTATTATTGTAGCATTCTGATTGGTTGATTTATTATCAACCAATCAACAGGTATGAAAATATAAATATTTTTGTAGGATTTTCATACACAAAATGAACAAATTTAAAAATAAACTCCACTTTAAATTTAAAATAGTGTTTTATATTATTATATGCCAATATGTGGCAAGCTTTTAGCGATAATCTAATTTTTAAACCCTACACCACTATGTGGTCAGGGTATTATAAGTTTGTGCTGATGTTTGTAACACCAAAAAGTATAGGTCCCAGACCCACCTTATAGTATACCGATCGACTCAGAATTTTTTTTTATTTCGATTTAACGATGTCCGTCTGTCTGTCTGTCCATGCATTCTTGTGCGCACTCTACAGGTCGCAAATATTAATATATTTTGATGAAACTTGGTACACCGACTTATGTCGGCCCAAGGACGAAGCCTATTGATTTTGGTCAAAATCGGTCCATGTTTAGACCTAGTGCCCATATAAGGGTCCCCCCAAAATTATATTGTTTATACGCTGCAGGTCGCAAATATTAAGATATTTTGATGAAATTTGGTAGAAAGACCTATGTTGGCCCAAGGACGAAGCATATTGATTTTGGTGAACATCGGTCCATGTTTAGACCTAGTGCCCATATAAGGGTCCCCCAAAAATTATATTGTTTATACGCTGCTGGTCGCAAATATTAAGATATTTTGATGAAATTTGGTACACAGATCTATGTTAGCCTAAGGACGAAGCCTATTGATTTTGGTTAACACCGGTCCATGTTTAGACCTAGTGCCCATATAAGGGTCCCTCAAAATTGGCTTGTTTACAAACTGCAGGTCGCAAATATTAAGATATTTTAATGAAATTTGGTTCGCTGACTCACATTATAGAAAATTTTAACACAAGTCCCATTTTAACCCATTCGAATTTCGGATCCAAACATTAGTTGGCTTTTGTGGTTATAGCCAAACTATTATGCTATCTTATGCATTTTACTACGCTGTTATATAAAATACCTTTTTGAAAATAGCAGTTCTTGAAATTATGCTCTCATGTGACGACACTAGGATAATAAGGATTAACTTAAGTAACTTACGTAAAGTTTGAGTGGCTCTTTTCCAGTCCGGCCAAGTCCGAGTTATGTTCCATTTACGGCCTTTAATCCGTTTTGTATGGCTGGCACAGTTTGTTGATGTAACTTGCGTTAAGAGCTTTTTGCGTTTCCTTTTAGAGCTCCGAAAGTTCCGAACTCCACATCTATGTTATTTTCTAGGACATTCATCGAGTGTTTGAGACTCAAAATTGTCCCCAAGACTTTCGGTGCATTAGCAAGCTTTTGCCGAAGAATCTTATTAAACCATAGGGTTCTGCTAGGAATTTAAAAACATTCTTTCCGATCGCGCAAGCTAATGTCGAAAAACATCTGATTATGATCTGAGATCCATTTTCTCCGTATTGTGTAGGAATTATCCGACATGAGTGTAATATCAGGTACCTCACAACCTCTGAAATTTTTTGACTGAAGTGTTCAAAACTGTTTTTTATAGTTTTTTTTTTACTGCTGCGTTAAAAAAAAGCGGTTTCATGAAAAAAATTCGCATATAAAATGTCTTTTTATTCCCGCGTTTTGTGGGTTGTACAAATTTAAAACGGGGTTAAATAAAAATAAGGAATTGCATTGAACTACATATATTACTCTACAAAATTTCATCGTTCTATAAGCCACTGTTCTATATTCCCCGGTAAGGAGTTTTGTAAGAAGAAATAAATATACTTTTCTATTACAAAACCTATTAAGGAGTGAGATCATAAATAAGTGAGATCATAAAGTTAAATAAAAAACAAACCACTGAATTTTAAGACTTTTTATTACATGAAATTTAATACAAAATCAAACAAAAAAAACCGCATGGAATTCTAACCACTACGAACAAAGTTATCCACTTTTTCCGGAAACCCTCCCATTAAGGCTTTTATGGTAGTTTCTGTCACCTCTTTAGAGCAGGTGGTCCATCTACATTTGAAATCTTGCATATCCTGGGAGATTTTTTTTGTGCCCTTTAATTCTCTTTTCACAAGAGCCCAATATCTCTACACTGGCCTGAGCTCCGGGTAGTTTGGTGGATTTGCCTCTCTTGGTACAAAAACCACATTATTATCATTATACCACTCCAGCGCTTTCTTGCTGTAGTGACAAGATGCTAAATCGGTCCAAAAGTAAGTGGATACATTGTGCTGACTCAAAAATGGAAGAAGTCTCTTCTGCAAACACTCCTTGATATAAATTTCGCTGTTTATAGAGCCATTTGTCACAAATGACTGGCTTCTTTGGCCGCAGCTAAATATGGCTTGCCATACTAGGAATTTTTTAGGGAATTTCGTTTTCTTTTTCGACCTAAATTTTTCCGCAACATTTCCTCGAACATCGGAAACATAAAATTCTTGACCGGGGAGCTGCGAAAAATCAGCCAGGACATAAGTTTCGTCGTCCATTACACAACAGTTGTATTTTTGTATAAAATTTGATTTCAATTTTTGAGCTCTGGTTTTGGCCTCCAAATTTTTAAAAGCGTTTCTATCGGGAACTTTTTGAACTTTGTAGGACTTTAGTCCTGTCTTACGTTTCACTTTACGTAAAAAAAGTCCGAGCATTGGGCTAACCGAGCTGTTTTTCTGCCAGATGTGTTAGGAGCTCTCTTAAGGATGCTTTTAACTTTATATGCCTTACCAATGTTACGATAACCTGTTCCCGGCTTCCTTTCAATTGTTAGGTGTTCCAGATACCTTTTTACCACTTTTGAAACTTTTTGGCGGCATACACTAGTCTCTTTTGCAATTTTTTTGTATGTCCATGTTTGGTTTTGTTGAAAATATTTAATTATTTTTGAACGCACTTTCCTTTCATCGTCCATTCTGTAAAAAATTGCAAATTAAAACTCATGATATAATTATTAACTGACATATTTTTAAAATGTAAATTGCCGAAAAAAAAAATATGAGAAGCTTTAAACAAAGTTATAGACAAAAATGTGTGTTCACATTTTTATGATCTCACTCCTTATTTATATAAGGGCATCCCCATCGAGGTAAGTCCTTACCTAAAACCACGTTATTTTTAACTTAAAGTCAAGGAGTTTCCAAAAATATCTTATTTAAATTTTAGTTTTTTAAATCCAATATTAATTAACAAATTTTTAACAAAAAATTAATGTCTAAATTCATAAATGCTTTATAAAATTATAGGAATCTTACAAAACTAATTTTTCATACACATTTGTTTCATAAGCCTCCAATAATAACTTTGGCGGACTTTATAAACGCAGTAATGCAAAGCAACACTGCAAACATATGCGTTTACAATGCAAAGCAATACTGCATGGCAACACTGCTTTGTCAAATAACACTGTGGAACAAATTCAGGTTAGCAAAAGTTAGGTCGATTCTGAGAGTGAGGGGTGAAAATAGATGCTAAATTACAAGACCCGTATCGCGGCGTTTGCTTATGTTAGTTCGAATTTTTTCATATTGTTTATATGGTTTTTTAGCTATAACTCGTCGACTAATTGATATTTTTTAAATCTGTAAAAGTCAAATTATTGCTAGAGACCTGTGCAACATATATAATCGATTAATCGAAAAAAAGTAATATACCTACACTTGTTGTGCTTTTAATAATTGAATTTAAAAAAGGAGCAAAAATAAATTCAGTAACTCTTCTGAAATTCATAAAAATTAAAAAATGTAATAATTCAGATCAGATTTTGTCATTAGTTTTATTTTTTCTGTCCCCTCTTTCACATATTAAAATTTTATCCAAATCAGGGAGATCCACACCGCAATCAGTTAAGGAATAATACAAGACCCCGTACATTAATTTGTATCTCTTTCGTATGCATTGAATGCATAAAAACGCAAATGTAGAGAGGATTTCTGTTGAGAATTGATTTCCTCTCTACGTTTCCGTACCTCCATCCCTTTATTTTATTAATTCAGAGTGCAAACTAAGCAAGCTTTTTTACATTGACCATTAATTATTATTAATAATTCTAATAATCATTAATTACAGTAATTATTAATGCTTTCGTTTAATATCAACGTTTAAAAAGACGTAAAAAATAATTAAAAATTTATTATACGTAAATAAATACTACTTTTCTAGATAAGTCACAACAACAGGGTAGTAATTTGGAAGATGGAAAAGCAAACTGTGATAATTTTATGTTGTTTTTGTTTTTTCTTTGGGATTTAAGATGTTTATTAACGCTCAGTGTTGCCAACTCTTGAAGGCAAGAAAGCACCGTGAGCATTGTGAAAACGGGTAAAAAGGGTAAAAGTTAACCAAAAATGGGGTAAAAAAGCACGATATTAATTTTTTGAAAAATTTAAGTCAAGAATTGAAAACCACATTTTAGCTTTGTAAAATCGTATAAAAAAGGTTCAAAAAATAACCAAAAAAGGGGTAAAAAAGCACCAAACTAACATTTCAAAATTTTCAAGATTAAATATAACGAAGTTGCTATTTAAAATTGTACTACAGACCAGGGGTATGGCATCACCAAAAACAAAAGTTATAACGACATCGTTTTCAAAAAATTGACAATTTTCTTTCTTTATTTAAATTGAAATAATTACAAACAAAAAAGAATTCCCAAATTTAATTATTTGAACATATTTTGCGCTTGATTTTCTCTTATTTTGCGCAGTTTTCAGCAATTTTTGAGTTTTTAAATATAGGCTAAGCTGATACTAAAGTGATACTAAATAGTTGCTCAGGTGATACTAAATATCAGCGCCCCCTACCGGTGAGTAGTGTAAGTTTTGATTTCCTATCTCCAGTGTTGCCATTTCAGTGCTTTTCGGATATTTTTTGGTGCTTTTTTCCTTCCCGTACCCGGTGATTTTTTACAAATACCCGTTTAAAAAAAGCGGGTATTTACAGCGCTTTTTGTGATTTCTGGCAGTGCTTTTAGTGCTTTTTCTATAGTTTATATTTTTGGTATTTGTTCTCATTTTTTAAATTTTTCTAGAATTTTCTGTCAAAATTGAAAAACTAATAGGAACTATACAAAAAATACATTTTGTCACAATGTTGGTAGTACAATTTTAAATAGCAAATTCATTATATTCAATCTTCAAAATTTTGAAATATTTGTTTGGTGCTTTTTTACCCCTTTTTTGGTAATTTTTTGAACCTTTATTACACGATTTTTCAAAGCAAAATATGCCTTGTCTTAAATTTTAAAAAAAATTAATATCGTACTTGTTTACCCCATTTTTGGTAAATTTTTACCCTTTTTACCCGTTTTCACAATGCTCACGGTGCTATCCTGCCTTCAAGAGTTGGCAACACTGCCGATCTCTATAATTAACATTGTATAAAATTTACTTTTTGTATGGTTCGTATTTTTTTTCAACTTTGACAGAAAATTCAAGAAAAATTAAAAAAAAAGAGAAGAAATACCAAAAATATAAACTATACAGAAAGCACTAAAAGCACTGGCAGAAATCTGAAAAAGCACTGTAAATACCCGCTTTTTTTAAAAGGGTATTTGTAAAAAATCACCGGGTACGGGAAGGAAAAAAGCACCAAAAAATACCCGAAAACCACTGAAATGGCAACACTGTTAACGATCCTACTTGAAATTCTCATTGAGTTGAAGCTAGCAAATATATATTTCTAGAAATTCTAAAAGTTCGACCCTTAATTATATTCTTAACCCTTTAATGCATGATCTATTCGATTTTAACCATTTTTTATATATGATTTCTAATTTTCTTTCAAGAAAAATACCAAAAAAAATTTATTTTAAAAGTGATTTTTATTAAAAAATATGGTTTTTTGCCAAATAGCTAAATTGTTATTATTTTAACCTGTATGCAAAAAAAACAAAAAAAATCTATAAACTATAATTTATACATTTATTGTCGCCAAAATAAATTTTATTGCGAGAATACCACTTTAAATATTTAAACAAACATTGCAAACAAACAAACAAACACTTTTTGTAAAAAAAACGCGTGTTTTAGATTTTTCACAAATATACAGAGCAAAACCAAGATTTTTCTCTAACTGTTTAGAAATTCTGCGCTAAACTATAGGAACACTATGTTCAGAAGGGGCCCCTAATGCCCAAAAATACAGTTTTGTGCATCAAGTCGGGTTTTTTTTTTTATTAAAAAATCGGTATGTTGCCAAATGGCTACACCTTGCATTTAAGGGTTAAACCAGAATGAAATCCGGATAGGTACAAGCCTACACCAAATTTTTTATCACAATTTTTTAAAAAGTTTTGAGATTTTAACACATTTACTTTAATAAAAAAATTATATTTTTTAAACATTGGATGCGTTCGGCAGATACAACTTAATAGTCAACAGCTGTACGACTGTCTGCAGAACGACCTGATCACTAACCGCTCAGTCTGAGCGCTCAGGTAGCGCTGTCATATTTTGGTAGCGTAAAAACTGTTTGCTACTTTTGATCAAATAGTGATACATTTGTTGTTGCTGATTTTAAAAATATTTTTTTTTGTAAGAATCCCAGCAAAACCTTGGTAATGGGTTGGACCTTTTTCACGCATTGCCTGGCAATGGGTACCCCTTTACCCTTGGTTTTACTAAGAAACTTAGAGTAATACGTTACTAATATTGTGATACATCAATACTTATATGGGAGGTATGAAATAATGAGTTACCGATATAGAGATATATCACTACTTACTTGGAGGCTTTAAAATAATATATTACTGATATTGTGTTATATAATAAGGGTAAAAATAATAAGTTCTTGGTATTGCATTATATAACTACTTATTATGCGAAAGCACGATTTAATAAAAATTTATAATCTAATTGCATTGCTCGGATCGGTGTACTTTTAAACAAAGTCATTACTGGTATCGCCTGATTTTATTCTCTATATGTAACCAATGAAATATGTATTAATGTGTAACGACTTATTTCACTCCATACAAGTATGTACTTATTTTAGCTAACTAGTGAATTTAATATTACAAGTAACGAATTATTTCAGTACTTCCTTCGTAATCACTTATTTTAGCCTATACCGGTACGATTTAGGCAACCATTTACCCCCAATGACACCCCCATGTTAAAATAATGTGTTATGCGACCAAAGTGTAAGTAGTTACAATTTTTGGTTTCTTATTCCATTTCCCTTTACCTGGTAATAGAAGATTTTGCTGGGATGACAAATAAAAACAAAAAAATATAATTCAAAAACAAAAACTTGAAGACACCAAAGGAAAATATATAAAAATTTTATTTAAAAACGAAACAAAAAAAACATCGTTCAGCAGAGTTACTAATCACAAAGCGCTGCAAGTCACCGGTATCAGTTTAAGGTTTCTCTGCTGAATGCTACCATTTTTGCAATTTTCTACCAATTTCGATTAATCGTACACTCAAAAAAAAAATTCAGTAAAGTCAGCAAAAAATGCTGCTGTGTCAGCAAATTTTTAGTCAGGAGCGTGCTTGCAAAAAAGTTGGTAATTTCAGCAAAAGGTTTGCTGAAAATCAGCGAGCTGATTTTTACCAAAAAAAAATAGTAATCTTCAGCAAAAGTTTTGCTAACACTTAGTCGACTGCAAATGAAAAAAAATCCTCGCTAAAATCACTAAACTTTTTGCTGAATATTAGTAGACTGAAAAAAACTCAAAAAACTTGTAGCGAAATTTTACTTTAGTTAATTTATTTGCTGAAAATTTAAATATAGAATATGTGTAGAGTTGTTTTCCTTTTTTTGTCATTTCCGTTTCCAGACAAGCTGCGACATCTATGAATGCTGTTATCAGCACAATTTTTGTAGCAAAATAAATTAATAAAACATTAGTTCAAAATTAGTTTAGTGCTAAAGAAATATAACTAAAACTTTTGCTGAAAACGGAATTTCAGCAAAAAAATTGCTGAAAACTAGTACACTTGATATACAAGACGTTTTACTAATTTTTCTACTAACTTATTTTTTTGAGTGTATGAAATTATTCGAATTATTTGTTATTCGAAATTTGGACATTTTAAATTATTCGAACAATTTTTGAGAAAAATTGTTCGATTAATCGATTGAATGCCCTAATATCTATAGTAGTTTTACTCTATGGTGAAATCCTCAATTTCCACTTCTTGTTGAGCATCTGATTGGCATCTTTAAGTTCCTCCTTTTGGAGTACAGGAATATCTGGCTCCAAAATAAATAGCTTGGAACTAATTTTGTTATTTTGAGGCTTCTCCGCACGGATAACAGTGCAGTCATCCAACCTGGGGCACCAAAAATAGTACTTCTGTAGCAAATTTGATCATCTCTGGCAAGTTTATATGTGTTAGTTAGATGAACATTAACTTTGGGGGTTTGTTTATGTTGTTGTTACAATTTGATTTTTTGTTGTAGCTAATTATTCTAGTTAATCATGAATCATTTTATATTTTATATATTGTTGTTGTCTGCCTTCTAAACAACAAAGCTTGTTAATGTTTGGTTTTTTTTGTCGCCTTAATTGCGTTCTGCTTGATTCGCTGTATAATGATAAAACTATCCGTATTATAAGCAGACAGAAAAATTACCACGCCCGCTCATTAATAATCAAGCAATTGGACTGTTTTAAGTGACCAATTTGTAAGAAAAACACAAGTAAAGGCATGTTTGTGAATTTCTATGTTTTTAGCATTTGTAATGGCTCATCATTTAAAAAAAACTGTGCATCATTAGCTGCGATGGCGAAAATGAGATTTGAATTAAGGAAAAATTACAGAGACACGTTGCCAAATTCATTTTTTGATTCGAAAACAAATTTAAAAAATTATAATTGATTTGGAAATATGTAATTATGAAATAATTTTGTTAACCACTGCTTTTGAGTGCGTGACTTATCAACTTGTTCTATTTTTGCAAGTTTTAATATTACACCCAAAAAATGTAGTAAGTAGTAGTTGTTTTTTTAACCGTAATTTCAGTTGTTTTTCTATAGAAAAATACAACAAAAACAAAACAACTATTATGACAGTTATTTAGAAAAACAACCAACGAAATGTACTGTATTTCGTAACAATTGTTAAGACCAGTTATTTTTAATTCTAAAATAAATAACCACCAAAACACTATTTTAACAGTAGAGTTTTTTTGTTAGTTATTTAAAAAATTTCGTTGAATTTTTAAAATTTCATGTTTATTTTATATTTCTTATTATTGATATATTCTCAGCTTGCAAATAAAAATCAGAAAATTGTATTATATCTCTAATGCATCAGAACGTTATAACTGCACTCATAGAAATAAATCTGTAGAAATATCAGAAAAAGTTACTAAAAATTAGTTAAAAATGATGCTGCAGAAAAATCTGCTAAAATTAGCAGATTTTTTTTACTAAATACTAGTAAAATGAGAACAGCAAAATTAAAACCGGTAAATTTACAGAATTTTAGTTATATTTAGGCTAACTTTTAGTTAATTGAAAATAGCAAATTGTACTGTAAAATCTGCAGAAAATTTTGCTAAATATTTGTAGACTAAAAATAGCAAAAATAAACTGTTATATCTACAAAATTTTTGCTATATTTAAGCTAAATTTAGTTGAATGCAAATAGCAGTCTATTCTGCTAAAATCAGCAGAAATATTTGCTAAACAATTGTAAAAAAACGTCGAAAATTTTTAATTTTTTGGTGATTTTTTAGGCTACTAATTATTTAGCAAAATGTTTTGCTGATTTTAGCAGGTTAATTTGCTATTCTCCATTTACAAAAATTTAGTTCAAATATAACTATAATTCTGTATATTTAACAGTTTGATTTTTGCTGTACCTATATTACTAATATATAGCAAAAATAATCTGCTAATTTATTTCTGCAGCATCATTTTTAACTAATTTTTAGTAGTTTTAACTACATTGTTTACAGACTTTTTTCTATTAGTGTAGTACATTCTACTGGAAAACGTTGCGGCAAATATGACAAACAAATAGCAATGGAAAAAGTTTAAATACTCGTAATTACTTGCCAAACATTTTTTTGTGTGTATTTTATTTTAGTTTTTAATAAACAATTTCAGAAGAAAAAAAATAGACGTATTTGTTTTAAACTGCCCGATCTCACTGAAATTTACGAGATTAAGAATTATTTGTACGCAGTTTCAAAGAACTCGAGAAAATAAAAATTTGATACCCATATTACCTGTGTTGTGGGTCCAGTGTTGCCACTTAGTTGAAACATTTGAAATATTGGTGAAAAAGGCGCTATGGGAGAAGTAGTCTTAAAGCTTCTTGTTTAGCTTGTACTAGAAAAAGTACAGACACTCCCTCGATTAAATTTAAAAGGCATTTTTATGTGTAAATTTGAATAAAAACGAACAACAATTTCTCATACGAATGTGCTATTCGAAAAAATTAATACTTGAATAACAAAACAAGTTGGGCATGTTTTGTATACCTTTAGCTGCGTCTTCAAAAAAGCTTTCAAAAAAACCAAAAATTGGGTAATATTTGATCCCACTTTTTAACACCTAAACATGAGATTGGGAAGCTATAAAAAATACCTATACTTTATTTTTTCTCCTCTATCACATATCCGAATCTCATTAAGATCGGAGAGAACATATTGGGATACTTTTCTTGTTAATAGACTATAAAAAAAACTCCAAGTTTAAAAAATGGTTAAAAATAGCTAGTAAGAAAAAAAATAGCTAAAAATGGCTAGAAAGAAAATTTAATGGCTAAATCTTCCGGCTAGATGCAATCTAGCGATTTTTTTTTTATAGCTAGATGAAAAAAAATCGCTAGATATAGCCGGAAAATAGCTAAAATGGCAACCTTGCTTATATCCCTAATACTAGAAAATAGTAGATATTGATACACAGGGATGGATAGCATGTGAGTCAAGCTTGAATCAATTAAATTACAATATTTTTGAAACATGAGTTTGGCCTTATGACTTTTGAAAAATTGTTTAAACTTGTAAGGTCTTACAAAATTGATTGTAGGTTGAATTTCAATTAAAGCTTAAGTAATTGTATTTACAAAAAGTTGAATTGTATAATAAACTCTTTATCTGCGTATCCCTAATACTAGAAAATAATATATATGGATACACAGGCAGTGTGTTCGTTTACTCGAAATTCTACTACTTTTACCACAATTGGAAAGTTTTGTTTACTTTTTGTATTGAATTTTTCCAGCTGTAGTAAAAGCAGTAACTTGTAGTAAGTAAACGAACACGCCTGGGGATTGATAGCATGTGAGCCAAGATTTAATCAATTAAAAAAGGGGTATGGCATCACCAAAAAAATTAGTTATAACAACATCGTTATCACTAGATTGAATTTTGTTAAAAAAATTGACAATTTTTCTTTTTTTGTTTAAATTTAAATAATAACAAAGCAAAAAAACAAACGGATATCCCAAATTTTATTATTTGAATATATTCCGCGCTTGTTTTTCCTTATTTTGCGCAATTTTCAGCAGTTTTTGAGTTTTTAAATATAGGCTCAACTGATACTAAACTAACACTAAATAGTTGCTTAGGTAATTTCAGCGCCCTCTATCGGTGAGTAGTCTAAGTTTTGATTTCCTATCTCTATAATTAATAGTCCCTGAATTAAAATATCATATATTTGAAACATGAAATAGCCCTTATGACTTTTAAAAAATTGTTTTAACTTATAAGGTCTTAAACCCTTTCTTGTTACTTCACCCAAATTTTGTATACATACAATAGGAATTATATTCTAATTATATTATGTATGTAAATTACTAAAAACTATTATTTAAAACTATGTAATATTTCCAATTATTAAAACGGAAATTCAATACACATACACTTACATATTAGTACTTCCTTATTAGAGTGTCCCGATAAATTCGTTCTTTGTGAAAAATAACCAAACTGTTTTTGTGGGAAAATGTTGTTTGAAAATTAGCTGTTCTTCTATTGAAAAACACAAAACAACTATTATGACAGTTATTTAAGAAATCAACTAACGAAAGTTATGTAACTTCGTAGCAGTTGTTTAAAGCAGTTATTTTTAATACCAAAATAAACAACTACCAAAACAGTAATTTTACAGTAAACTGTTATTTTTGCTACACACATAATAATCCATGCATAAAAATACGAAATTCATGTCAAAACAACAAAAACGTTCGTAAAATAAACCATTTTTCGTATATTTTATGAAATTTTTTGTTATTTTGACATTTTTTCGTAATTTTATGCATGGATTATTATCAGTGTAGTTATCTATAAAATACAAAAATTTCGTTGATTTTTTAAATTCTTGTTTAGTTTATATTGGTTATATTCTTAGTTTGCAAATAAAAATCACAAATTTGTATTGTATTTCCTATGTGTAAAAATTAACTGGAAAACCGTTTGGAATTTTTACTTCAAATTTCAAGTACGTGAAGTAATTAGACATTTTTTACATAATTGAAAGAAAAAATTGTTTTTTTGTTATTAAAATATACTTTTATAATATCAACTAAATTAACTGTAAAAAACAGTAGTTTTTCCGTATTTTGTCAGTTGTTGTAAAATTTTTGTAGTAAAAATTTGTCAGTTAATTTTACGACATTGTTAATAATTTTTAATGCATTTGTTAGTTATTTTTGAAAAGTTAAAAATAACAAAATTCTTAGTTGTTTGTCGCCCTTTTAACTACATTTACCTTTGTTTTACTGTCATTTTCAGTAGATTCTATCGACAAATTTTTTTGAACGCATTATTGGAGTCCTATTAGACAAAATTTTTTTATCGGGACACCGTATTCCTTATATATTCAATATTCATTGAATAATTCGTGTCATGTGAAACCAACCATATGACCTTTAGACAAAAAACAAAAGAAAAGAGTTGGGTCAAAACGCAAATTATGACGATGATAGACAATAATAATTTAAAAACAAAAAGAAACCACCTAACCACAAGTATCAATAACATGGAATTCGTGTCCAATGTTTAACCAACAAACGATACGCCTACTTTTGAATTCTGTTTTAAAAATAACTAAAAAACGTTCACCCATTATAGAATATGTGAGTAAAAGTATAGTAATTGTATCATTAAGTTGTGTTTTTCGGTTGATTGTGTTTTGTACCTGCTGTTATATGTATATCAAATGATGTATTTTCCTCGTCGCATAGTTCGTTAAAGGGTAAGCATGTTAAATTGTGCTTAATTGAATGTTGTATAATTAATGCGCTGGGAAGCCAATTGTTTACATAATTCAATTGGCAGCTAATTATAAGTTTATCAATTGTATCGAAAGTTTGTATTCATATCTGGCAAAACGACGTATTTTTATTTATATACTGTAGTGCTTATGCATAATAATTTGAAACAATTATAATACGTACATATATAAAATGAGTTTTGTATAAAAAATTGTTTATAAGTCATTCATACACTCAAAAAAAAAAAAAAAAATCCGTACAAATAGGTTTGTACGGATTTTTGTTTAGAGAAAATAACAGAGAAATTATTTCAATTTAATCAGAACGTGTTTAACAGACTTTTGTAAAAAAATCTGTCTATAATTCTTGTTCTATGATTATGTTTTTTTAAAATATCAGTTAATCCTGTGTTTTTGATTGGGGCAATGTCTTCTGGTTTTCTAGGAAGATAATTTGTTGGAATCTAAGGGTCAGTTTTACAGGCAGAACTAATATCGATTTTTGTCTTGAATATTTCTTAAATATGAAATGTTGTTTAAAAATTCTTACTTAAGAAATATTTAAGAAACAAATCGATCTTACACTCATAGAAAAAAGTTTGTAGAAAAGTTAGTAAAACTGTTTGTACTTCAACTTAACAAACTTTTAACTAATTTTTAGTTAAAATTTAATTTTTAGTTAATTTTCTTGCTACCTCCACATTACTAACTTACAAACTTTTTTGCTATTTTTTTTTGCTGAATTTAGTTACTAATTTTTAACAATAAATTTGCTAACTTTACAGTATTTTGCTGAATTTCAGTCATTAATTTTTAACAGAAGATTTGCTAATTTTACAAATTTTTTGTAAACTAAACCACCAATTTTGGAGCGCTTATAAACAGAATGTTAAATGACTCATAAAAATTACTGCATATTTTTAACTCGACAAAAATAATGCAAAAAGTTTTTAAATCAAGCTAAATTGAAATGGTTGAAAATTTGTCCTACTCATAAAATATCTAAATTATTAAAATTTATGAGAAAAGTTTCTATTTATCGCAATACATTAATTTTCAAAGATCAAGGTTTATTTTGGACGAACGATTTTAATATGAAAATTGTGATTAAAAGTATCTCTTGGGAGCAAGTGGAGTTTACGGGGATGACCCTAATTTTTTCCCCCAATATTGTACTTTTTAAGCTTATTTAAAGAATACGATATTTTTAATCGGCCACACCTTGTTTCCTGTGGGTGGAGCTTTAGAGGTGAAAATGGAAACTCAAATAAATTCGGAAGTACATATCCGATCAGCAAACAATGAAAATCAAAAGAAGGTTTTCTGAAATACATTTTGTTATGGTTAACATATTATTGTCTATAAATATTACCACTTTTACAAAAAATCATTCTTGGGAAATTTTCATTGGCATTGAAATATAATTGGCATTACTTTATCTCAATTTCAATGCCAACAAATTTCATCACCATTCAATGCCAATGAAATTTTTTTCAATTTGCATTGATGAAAACAATGGTAATGAAATGTACACATAATTGAAGAAAAAGCATTGTAATATAAAAAAAATATAAGAAATACGCAAATTTTTAATTTTTTTTCTTAATTTATTCTTTTATTAAAACATGAAAACAAATACTTCTTTCATCAATTATAAATGGGCATTTAGGCATTGAACAATGCCAATTGAAAAAATTTCAATTAATTGACACATTCAATAAACTGGTCCCAAGTATGTTTTTAAATACACATTTATTATTTCTTTATGAATTTTCATTTCATTCGCTCCTTTTTTACCTTTTCCAGTCCACTAGTAATCTGCAAAAGTTTTGTTGATTTCAGAAAATTTTAGCAAACATTTTGTAGATTTAACAGTTTTTTTTTGCTATTTTCATTCTACTATTATTTAGCAATTTTTTGCTGATTTCAGCAAGTTAAATTGTTATTTGCAATTAAAAAAAATTTAGCTCAAATATTACTAAAATTCTGTAAATTTAACAGTTTTGTTTTGCTATTTTTATTAAACTACTATTCAGCAATTTTTTTTGCTAATTTTAGCAGGTTAAATTGTTATTTTCAATTAACAACAATTTAGCTCAAATATTACTAAAATTCTGTAAATTTAACAGATTTTTTTGCTGTTTTCATTATATTAATATTTAGCAAACTGATTCTGCTAATATTAGCAGTTTTTTCTGCAGCATCATTTTTAACTAATTTTTAGTAACTTTTTCTGCTATTTTTACGGACTTATTTGTATGAGTGTAGTTCTGGCTATAAGAGAAAAATTTCTTGGATTTAATAGTTTTTTAAAGGAATAATTAGTTAGTATTACACTCATAGAAATAAATCTGTAAAAATAGAAGAAAATGCAACTAAAAATTAGTTAAAAATAATTCACCAGAAAGAATTGTTTTTTTTTGCTGAATACTAGTGAAATAAGAACAGCAAAAATAAATCTGTTAAATTTGCAGAATTTTAGTTATATTTAAGTTAACTTTTATGACAATGACAATGACTGAAAATGACAAATTGTATTGTAAAATCTACAGAAGATTTTGCTAAATATTAGTAGACTAAAAATAGCAAAAATAAACTGTTATATCTATAATTTTTGGTTATTTTTAAGCTAAATTTAGTTGAATGCAAATAGCAGTCTATAATGTTAAATTAGCAGAAATATTTACTAAAAACAAATTGTAAAACTGTAAATTTAACAGATTTAATTTTGCTGTTCTTATTTTACTTGTATTTAGCAAAAAATATCTGCTAATTTAGCAGTTTCTTCTGCAGCATTATTTTCAACTAATTTTTAGTTACTTTTTGTGCTATTTTGACAGATTTATTTCTATGAGTGTACTATTTCGTGGAAATTTCAATATGTTGTAGAAGCAAAAAAAATTCTAGGAAGTACATGTCAGTTTTTGATCACCTCGGTAATTTAAGTGGTCAAAATATGGGGTAAGAATATGTTCGTCAGAGGTGGATGAAAATACAAGACAGGTTGATCTTAGATTTCTTTTCTCCATTAAATATCAACATTTTATACTATACTAAGCATATAGCATTCCCTGCACGAGGTTTTCTTCAGAAAAAAGTATGAATTTTTCAGAGTTTTTCATAAAAAACATTTAAAAATTTTGAAAATTTTATCAAAAGGGAGGGAGATTTTTAAAAGTCATTTTTTAGATTAAGGGTCTGAGAATGGGCAAATATATAGCCAAACATAAATGGGGCCCTTGCCCACCCCAGAAAAATGGTCTAGGTACGCCTATGTTGATGACACAAATTGTTAAAACAATATCTTTTTTATTTCAATTCAACTGCTTTTTTTTAATGCACATACTTATTGTCAGCAAAAATATTCCACGAAGCAATTGTTTTGGCAAATTTTTGTTAAATAGTTAACAAAATTGTATATGTTAATTCTAAAAATTTTTTTTGAAAAGTCAGTAAAGTTAATTTGATAAAATTTTTCTTCAATTTGAAAAAACGTATTAAATCTTTAGAAAAAAATTTATTGTGGTTAGTTTTGTCGCGCCAATCCTCGTGTAAGCGTGTAAAAGTTGGAAATATTAATAAATTAACAAATTAAATTTATTGACTTGTCGTGAATTGTTCAGTGAATATGTTTTAATTTTAATTTAAATAAATTTATACAATTTTATAGTTACGAATATTATGTGGATTGTAAAATTTAAATACTGCGATTATATTTTATATTCTCTGTCTTTAAATTATTTCTTTCATTGTAAATATTAAAGAAATTTATATGTCCCAAAAATGTGCCCAAAAATGCGTTTTATAAATTGAGTTTTTAGTGTGGAGGTACATAAGTATTGTTATTTGAATTTTATATTTCGTTATTTCTATATTTTATAAAATATAATAAAAAATAAAATATAAATCTAAAAACCATTAACGAATCGATAAAATATGAATTAGTTGTTGAATTGAATAAAATGAATTGGTAAAACAACAAAATAATTATTCTATTTGAAGAAATATAACAGTTGGCGTAACTAATTTTTGTTAATACATTTGACGATAATTTGTCAAAATAACACCACATCAAACAGTCAGACGTCAAAATGTAAATTTACTTAACAATATGTTAAATTGACGGACAGGTTTTGTTAGTTGTATAGTGATCACCCATTCATCGACTCAATATGGATTTTAGTTGATTTCAACGCTATTTTTGGATCAGTGTGGAAATTTTTATTTAGATGTAAAACTACGTCCCCCAAAACATGAAGATAACGGATATAGGGAACACGTGCAGAAGTCCTAAAATTCAAATAACGGATTATAAATATGAAAATATGAAATTTTGTACATTTTCTCCAAAAACATTGACATTTTAAAACTAATTCAAATTAAAACGAGTAAAAAGGTTAAAGTCGGGCATGCCGACTATACAATACCCTACACCAGTCTGGTTAAAAGCCAACTAATGTTTGGATCCGAAATTCGAATGGGTTAAATTGGGACTTGTGTCAAAATTTTCTATAATGTGAGTCAGCCAACCAAATTTCACGACAATATCTTAATAGTTGCGACCTGCAGTTTGTAACCAAGCCAATTTTTGGGGGGACCCTTATATAAGCACTAGGTCTAAACATGGACCGGTGTTAACCAAAACCAATAGGCTTCCTCCTTGGGCTGATATAGGTCGGTGTACCAAATTTCATCAAAATATCTTAATATTTGCGACCTGCAGCGTATAAACAATATAATTTTGGGGGGACCCTTATATGGGCACTAGGTCTAAACATGGACCGGTGTTAACCAAAATCAATAGGCTTCGTCTTTGGGCCAACATAGGTCTGTGTACCAAATTTCATCAAAATATCTTAATATTTGCGACCTGCAGCATACACCCAGAAAACAGATTCGGTTCTGACAATCCCATTTGTTGCCAATCGAATGGTTCAGTTGCATCAAATGAATTTTTCGGTTGCGGCTACCGAATTATTCTTGATGCAATTGAGATTCCGTTGCCACAGTCAAATTAGTCCTGTCTCAATTGGTTTTCTTTTGACACAACCGAAAAATTCTGCTATCACAACTGAACCATGCGATTGGCTACAAATGCGGTTATCAGAACTAAATATGTTTTCTGGGTGTATAAACAATATAATTTTGGTAGGACCCTGATATGGGCACTAGGTCTAAACATGGACCGATTTTAACCAAAATCAATAATAGGCTTCGTCCTTCATCAAAATATCTTAATATATGCGACCTGTAGAGTGCGCACAAAAATGCATGGACAGACAGACAGACGGACGGACGGTCAGACGGACATCGTTAAATCGAAATAAAAAAAATTCTGAGCCGATCGGTATACTATAAGGTAGGTCTAGGACCAATATTTTTTGGTGTTACAAACATCAGCACAAACTTATAATACCCTGACCACGTAGTGGTGTAGGGTATAATATTAAAGAAACGTGATTCGGAGTGAATTGCCTTGTAATAAAGCAATAAAAACTAAAATCGGTTTAAAACAGCCGAGTTATTACTATTTTCCCCGGCAAAAGATTTGTCGCAGACCACTTAATCAAGAAATTAGGGTCCAAATTTTTATAATTTAATGAAATAATCTAATACAGAAATTTTTTTTTCCTCGAAGAAGTATTTTTTTATATTGTGTTTTGCTAACTCGTTTTAAATTAGTGCCAAAAAGGTCAGAATTTTTAAACACTGTTTTCAAATCTACAATTTAAAATTTTTTTAAAGGAATTTTAAAAAATAAATGGAGTTTAAGCTTTTATTAAGAATATATTAGAAATAAAAACTACAAAAATTGTAGAAATTCCTTTTTCCATTTGGCTAGGCCAGAGATTTTATTTCAGCGGATTTCGAGAAAACAGCGATTTTTGGCACTTATTTAGCTTTTAAACAAGTTTTCTTTTTCTTTTTTTAAATTCCATATTTTTTTGACTGGAGATCAACGTTAAAGAAATCTAGTTTTTTGTGGAAATATATATATACATGTGTTTCAGATTTTGCTTCCAGCTACAAGGTCTTTTATAGGTCTAAATTATTTAGAACCTCATATCAGCTGTTTTATAGGTGCGGCTATGGTTATGATATGTTGGTATTTATGTAAAATTGTGAACCTCCTTAACTTTTGTTTGTGCCCATAAACATTTTAATTTGTATGTAAATCTACGCCTTATTTGTTTAATTATATTACAATCATTTCACCTCATTAAAAACACAGTACATAATATATAGTTTATTGTTGATTTAACGTTTAAATGATTTTGTCTGGCAAAAGCTGAAAAAACAACAACAATTTTTTAAAGAAAATCATCCAAATCACAAATTTTTGTAATGATTTGTATTTTCTTCTTTTCTGCCAAATAAAAATTATTTCAAATATTTAAGACAATTTGTCAGTAAATAACGTGATGATTTCTTAATGCACTATGGCACAAAATATTTAACGATTTTTTTTATTTAAATACCAACAACTTTAACAAATTTGTCAATTTAATTTTCTAAATCTGCCCATAGTATTGTGTGGATACACTTGGACGAATTTTTTATGTATCAAATTGTCTGACAAGTGAAAATTTAAATGAATGCAAAGTATAACATAAGGCCTAAACACACATATTTTAATACAGTTACGGATTGCTAAAGCGAACAATTGATTAATAATTCGAATTTTTTATATTCTTTAACCTTTAAAATAAAATGTTATTTTTAGCTGTTGAAACAGTTATTTTTAGCTGTTGAAAAATAATAAATAACACTGTCATGAAATTAACTGACAAAATAGCAGAAAAAGTTACTAAAATTTAGTTAAAAATGATGCTGCAGAAAAAACTGCTAAAATAAGCAGATTTTTGTTACTAAATACTAGTAAAATGAGAACAGCAAAATTAAAACTGTTAAATTTACAGAATTTTAGTTATATTTAGGCTTAGTTAATTGAAAATAGTAAATTGTACTGTAAAATCTGCAGAAAATTTTGCTAAATATTTGTAGACTAAAAATAGCAAAAATAAACTGTTAATTCTACAAACTTTTTGCTATTTTTAAGCTAAATTTAGTTGAATGCAAATAGCAGTTTATTCTTCTAAAATCAGCAGAAATATTTGCTAAAAATTGTAAACTGCTGTTTTTAAAAAGCTCGATTTTTATTTGCATTTAGAAAAAAATCAAAAAAAAAACTTCGAAAATTTCAAATTTCTTGGTGATTTTTTATGCTACTAATTATATAGCAAAGTTTTTTGTTGATTTCAGCAGGTTAATTTGCTATTCTCCATTTTCAAAAATTTAACAGTTTTATTTTTGTTGTTCCTATATTACTAATATATAGCAAAAATAATCTGATAATTTAGCAGTTTTTTTCTGCAGCATCATTTTTAACTAATTTTTAGTAGTTTTAACTAAATTTTTTACGGAGTTTTTTCTATTAGTGTATGAGTGTATTTGATTTTTACGCAATATTTTAGAACTTGTGCAAGTCGTTTGCGCAGTGTATGCTGAAATTAGCACAGTTCAGCAGTAATTTTTTACGAGTAAACATCATAAATACATATAAAAAAAATTATAAATATGAATAAAAAATGTTAATATAAATTTGTAAATATCACCAACGAATTTCAGGTATTTTGGCCTGCGCAAAGTGTAAAATAAAGCTTTTAAAGACTAATATTGCCTCATATCAATAACAATCCGCTACATATTTCTGCTGCTACGAGTAAATTAAAATGAATATTGTACAGTTTTTTGAATGGTGTGTGGCGAGTAAGGTGGCTTGAACAAACACAATCATTACCACGGCAGCGCCTTTCATGCATTTAGAAATTTAAAATATGCGCTTAAAATATGCAGTAAAAAATGCAAAATATACACTTAAATGGAAATTTGCACTAAAACCCAAAAAATATACACTAAAGATCCAAAAATAAGTGGTTTTAAAAATCATATTATTCTCGAGAAGCGTTTGGTTAAAAATTAAATCCAATATAAATGTCTAAAGTAGATGACAACTTAATGTTTTCCTTCTAGTTAAGTACTGCGTTAAGGTTTGCAAATCTTTCTTTTTCTTTATTTTTCGTTAAGTCTTATTTTTAGTTTTTTAAAAAATATGAAAAAATATGCAATTTAATGAAAAATATGGAAAAAAATGCAATACTAATCATAAAATATGCTAGAAAATATGCACTTAAATGCAAAAATATGCATTTAAAACAAAATATGCAACAACAAATCGATGCCATTTTGTTGCAAATTCTTTGATTCGGAAAAGTATTTGGTCAAAATTAATTTCAACATTTTATTTAATTCAACATAAAAAAATCAACATTAATTTGTATCTCTTTCGTATGCATCGAATACATAAAAAATGTAAAGGTAGTGAGGAATTCTGTTGAGAATTGATTTTCCCCATACATTTCCCTTTATTTTATTTTATTTTATTAATTAAGAGTGCTCACTAAACAAGCTTTATTGCATTAATTATAATTAATAATTATAATAATCATTAATTACAATAATTATTAGTGCCTTCGATTAATATCAACGTTTAAAAAGTGGTAAAAAATAATCAAAAATTTATTATACGTAAATATGTATAATACTTTTCTAGATAAGTCACAATTACTACTCTGTTAGTAATTTGGAAGATAACAGAGCAAACTGTGATAATTTTATGTTTTTTTTTGGGATTTAAGATCTTTATTAACGCTCCTACTTAAAAACATAAAATTCTCTGAGTTGAAGCTAACAAATATTTCCAGAAAAGTTCGTCCCTTAATTATTTTCTTAGGCCAGAATGAAATCCGGATAGGTACAAGCCTACAGAAAATTATTTATCATAATTTTTTAAAAAAGTTTTGAGATTTTAGCATATTTACTTTAATAAAAAATTTATATTTTAAACATTTTTGTAATTGTCTGCCAATTTCGATTAATCGTAGGAAATTATTCGAATTATTCGTTATTCGAAATTTGGACATTTTAAATTATTCGAACAATTTTTGAGAAAAATTGTTCGATTAATCAAATGACGCCATTACTGATCATACACGGGAGTTTATTTAAGACGATCCACTTTCATAGAAAACAAAATAAAGCATATTTTTGATATTTCACTAATTGTTTAGCCAAAAAATGTGTATTTTTGATGTCTGGGTGAAGACTTTGAATAAAAAAATTTAAAGTAAAAAAAAGCATATTTAAAAAAGAATTTTAAAAATTATTTCTAGGGGGCCTACCTCCGCGTATGATTAAAGTCATTCGAGTTAGCCATACATTACTGTATTATTAATATGATTTTAGTAAGTACTAATAACAACATATTGGGCATAAATTCACAGACGAAAAAAAAAATACTGACGAGAAAATCGCTGTTTTTACTCGCGCTAGTCATTATGCCAATACTATTTTTGAAAGAAGACAAGAAAGAGATGTATGACTCGAGGGCGACACCCCGTATGTCAACAGTATTCTGATTTATATGATCATATGAAACGCTTCGTTGCAACTTGTTAATTTGTTCATCGTATAGTAAAACTAAATATTCTTTTTGGTTTCATTGGAGTATAGGATTTCCTGCGTATTACTTACGAGGAAGATGCATGTGTTGAGAAAAATATTTTGTAACAAATTGTTCTATTTGTTTAAAAATTAAAATCAGCTTTAAATATTTAACGAATACAGTGCAAGTACATACAAAAAATATTTGGAACATTATCATCTTCATCTGACTCATACTTGCCCTTACCGGTCCTCAAAATTAGTAAAAAAGTAATCTTTATTTAAGGGCCACGAAGAACTAGGCTTATCAATCGAAATTAAGGACAATTAAAGTCAACTTTTTGTGAAATAACCATGGTTGGCAAACATTAACCCTAAAATACCAATAACGTTTTAAAACCCTTTCAAATGACTACTAATATCACTCACGAAATGACTTAAAATACGGTTAACCTTAAAATACCCTAAAGAAATTGCTTAAAATACCGTTAACCCTAAAATACCCTAAAGAAATAATTTATAAATACCGTTAACCTTCAAATACCCTAACGAAGTAATTTTAAATATTTCTTTTCTTTCTCTCAAAAAATCATACCTCGAATATCGACTTTCAGCTTTTACCTAGTGTTTTCAAATGCAATAAAATTTATAAATTTATACGCTAAGCAACAACAAAATTATTTTCGTTGTTGTGTTATTTTCAAAATTCTTTGCACATTTCATTGCATTTGTAGACACTACGTTATTGAACAGCTAATGCTACTGTTTACACACACACATATAATTTAACAAAGTTACGGTAATATGTTAAAAAATTCAAAATAGGACTATCGTTAAACGTAAAATACTACTACTAACGAAATAACCGATAATATTAAAATACCCTAACGAAATACCTACTATTGAAATAACGTTCTCAAATTATCACTAACTTTATGAATCGGTTGCCAACCCTGGGAATAACTAATTAGGTTGCAGGTTACGGAAATAAAAAACACTTCGGCCAGTGTTGCCACTTTTTGAATAATTATTCAAAAACGGGACTGTTTACACATTCGTTGGATAATTTTTGAATAATGATATTTTTGTGTAGTTTTCGTGTAATTTCACTTTTTTCAAATATTTCCATAAATTCATTTCCAGAAATGAAGTTTTTTTAATAATGAAATGAAAATTATAATTTTGTGAAACATTTACCACAAATTTCTATTTTCCGACAAATTATTTTGTAAATTTGTTCAAAACTAATCCCAATGTAGAAGAAATGAAAAACATGTTTTGCCTACCTACATATTTTTCTGACTGCATGTAAAAAAAGTACTTTTCTCTTGGGTGGCAAAACCATTTGAAAACGCGGCGACAGAGTGAAATTTGGATTAATTAGTTTGTGGTTGAGTGAAGAAACTAGTAATTTTCAAAGTTTTTATAGCAGTTTTAGGGCTTTTAACCCAGCGCGAAATTTTTTTCTGTACACACAGGAAAAAAATTGCCAACCGAATTGCTAAGCCGATTTTGGTTGCTACAACCAATAAATTCGGTTGGTGTAACCATATTTTGGGTTTTGCAACTAAAATTCAGTTGTATAAACCGAATTCTGTTGTGTTAACCAATATTCAGTTCCACCATCTTATTTTAGTGGATTTAACCGAATTTTAGTTGGAAAATGGCATATTTTTTTCTCTGTGTGTAGTTTCCATGATCAGAGAAAAACGTTGTTAACTCATCACAGGGGGTCAGAATCAAAATATTTTGAAAATAATTCAGCAATTTAGAAATAGTTAACCTTGAAAGGTTTCTTTTAACTATGAACGACACTCTATAATTCACTATTTTCAGCCTGAAAAATATATTGCATTTAATTTTTATTTAGTTAATAGAATATTTTTTTTGCAAATAGAAACAACATTTTTCTTAAAATTTGGCTTTGATTTGGCTCTGCAGAAAACTGGAGCAAGTTATTGCAAAATGCAAAATTTTCAAATGCAAACAACTTTTTTACTTTGAGACAAAACCCACATTGTAAGCTCTTTATTGTAGGCATTTGCAAAAATGTTACGTTTTTAACACCGGTTCATGAATCATAAGTTGGCAGACTTTCACAATGCTCGAGGGCGTCTGGTTTGGTGTCAAGTTTCACTGTCAGCTCGGCCGGAAAAACTTAAGCTCGAAATTACTTTGACTTCGACCTTCAGAAATTTCATATAAAACAAGATTATAAACTTTTTTGTGTAATTTCATACAGTTTTAGATAATTTTTGACCTACAGCTGTGTAATTTTTTGTTTTACTGGTGGCAACACTGCTTCGGCCATATCTGTCTTGTCGTCAAAGTGTTACACTCATAAAAGTTTGACAGTTACTACATGACAGTTGTTTGTGTAATAATCAGTAATTGCAAAATTGAATTGAATAATTGAAAAATGCAAAACAACTGTTATGACGGTTATTTAAGAAAACAACTGAAGAAAGGTACCGTAATTTTATAACAGTTGTTTAAAGCAGTTATTTTTAATATCATAATAAACAAATACCAAAACAGTAATTTTACAATAAACAGTTATCTTTGTTAGTTATTTAAAAAATAAAGAATTTCGTTGTATTTCAAAAATACTTGTTTAGTTTATATTTGTTATTATCAGAGAAGAAAGCAAAATCCGATAAGTTTAAAGCAAAAAAATATTGTAAAAAAAGCAAGAAAAAAGCAAAATTAAAAAAACTTGGAAAATACCTTTGTTTTATCTGTAATTTTCAGTAGACAAACTTTTTTGAGTGCACACTGAGAGAATTATCATCACTTCAATAATGAATTTCTTCATAGTTTTAATGAAAATTGTCACTGGAACTCGTCCATTGAAACTTTTCATAGAATCTATGAAACAGGTTTCATTAAAGTCAATGTTTATGAAAAGTTCAAAAAATTAATGAAACTCTTCATAAAATTAATAGGCCACTCGTCCAATGAATAAATCATTCAGCCAATGAAGAGCTTCATAAAATCTATGAAGCAATTTCATTTACTATTATTTATTATAGTTGGTTGTTGTCGTTGCTAAGCTGGAGTGGATAAATAAAAAGTACTTAGCAAATGCAAAAGGCGTGATAAAATCGTAGCATATTTTACGGATGTACAAAATATATCTAAAGAAAGAATTCATTAAATTAAAAAGTTTCATTAAAAATAAGTTTCGAAAAAATTAATATGATTTATAAAAAAATTTCATAGTCCAAAATTAATAATAAAAATTAATTTAAAAAAAATAAAAATTATAAAAGATTATTCTCTCAGGAAATGACGATAATTTATAAAAAAAATTAAAAAAAAAGTAAAACTATTGAACAATTTCATATATATAAAGAATATATTCATTAAATTTATGTAGATCTAATTTATGAAATTCAATGAATTATGAAATTTTATGAAAGAAAAGTTATGAAAAATTTCATAATATTAATTAAATATTATATACATAATGAAATTCTTCATTGGTTCTACGATAAAAATTCTATGAAATTATATCATTAATATCATGAAGGATAATTCTCACAGTGCACTTATTAATATCATGTCAAATTTTCATTTGAAATCACCCATAACTTAAAAAAAAACTTATGTATGAAATCTTAAAAAGGCTTTAGTATTTAACTAAAGGTTTTAATCAATCAAACATTTCATTACAAAAAAATTAGATTAAAATTCATGAGAAGCATTTTTTTCTATCGCTTTTTCTCAACAAATAAAGGCAAAATTATCAAAATTCAGAATCTGTTACAATTTAAAAATAAAAATTAACTTTGTATAAAAATTAAGAAAAAAAACGGATTGAATTTAACTCATAACTTGGATATTTCCAAGGCGTCTGATCGTGTGTGGCATAAAGCACTCGTGTCAGAGCTCATTGCTTTTGGTGTCGGTGATGACTTCTCTCGATTTATATCGAGTTTTCTCAGGGATCGCACTATAAGAGTTATAGATGGGGTCTCATCTAATGAGTTTCAGTTGAATGCAGGGGAACCGCAAGGCTCTGTTCTTTCTCCTTCTCTATTTTTTATTTTTCTAAATGACTTCCTCTGTCAGACTTCCAATCCTATCTACTCTTTTGCAGATGACAGCAACATTTGCTATTCATATTCCTTCGATCATAGGCCAAGCCTAGTGGAGATTGGGGGCAGGGGGCAGATTATGAATGACACACTCACTCAGGACCTTATTACAATCTCTGAGTGGGGTCGCGTGAATAGGGTCGATTTTAATCCACGTAAAACCCAATGTTGGTTGCTGACGCATAGAAACGCGGAGCCATCATTGTCATCTGTATACATGGGTGGTATCAATATTGAGGAATCTGAAGCTCTTGATGTTCTGGGCATTAGAATCCAGTGTGATGTCCGTTGGAAGGATCACGTAATTCAAGTGTCGAAAGAGGCATTCAAGTGTCTTGGCTTTCTTAAGCGGTGTAAGAACTACTTCACTTCTTCTGATCTCCTTACTATTTATATCACCTATATCCGGCCGAAGATGGAATACAACTCCCATATATGGGCAGGGGCTTCAAAGTCTATTTTGGAGCTTTTGAACCGTTTACAAAGGAGAGCGTCGGCGCTCATTAATGACAACAGTAGGGTGTCCAGCTCTATAGACTCGTTGGAGCATCGTCGGAATGTGGGTTGTGTAACACTGTTCTATCGTTACTACCATGGGAAGTGTTCTGCTGAGATAAGTGCACTTATCCCGAGGCTACGTGTTTTTGTCCGTAACACGCGCTTTTCTATTAGATCTCATCCGTTTGTGGTCGATTGTCCAGTTAGTCGCACAACACATTATAGAGACCATTCGTTCATTCGTCGAACCGACCGTATGTGGAATAAACTGCCCGCAGATTTCTTTCCTGATACTTACAATTTAGAGAAATTCAAGTCAAATGTTCACAAACACTACTCCCTCTTTCCTCCTTCCCATACCTATTTTCCTGATATCAACACAATGCATTGCATTAGTATGGGGCATCCCCTGAGTGTTCCGTTTTTAACCCAGTACTTTTAAACGACAATACACTCAAAAAAGTTTGACAGTTACTACATGACAGTTGTTTGGGTACACTCACAAAAGTTTGTCGGTAGAATCTACTGAAAATGACAGTTAAAACAAAGGTATATGCAGTTAAAAAGGCGACAAAGGTATTTACCTTTAAAATAACTAAAACTTTTGTTGTTTTTGACTGTTGAAAAATAACTAAAAAATGCATTAAAAATAACTACCAATGTCGTAAAATTAACTGATAAATTTTTGCTACAAAAATTTCAAAATAACTGACAAAATCGGTAAAAACTACTGTTTTTATAGTCAATTTCTTTTGTTTATAAAAGTATATTTTAATAAAAAAAATAATGTTATTTCCTTTCGATTACAAAAATATTTGTTATTATTTCAGCCTATTTAAAATTCGAATTAAAAATTACAAACCGTTCTCCCGTTATTAAGCTTTTATGCATTGGAGATACAATAAAAGTTTCTGATTTTTTTTTTTCTTTATTTTTTTTGTATTTTTGGGATTCCTTCATCACCCTTCAACGTCGTCAAAGGATAGAAGAGTTACTTGGCTGGTCCAATGGAATACATCGCCATCAAAAATTTAACTGATTTAGTTCATAGATCCACTTCAATCTCCTCTACACACAAAAAAATATTAAAGGGAATATTGGCTTGGCTTGCATAGGCAGCCCAGTTTTGTTTGACATCAATGAAAATAGTTTTATTGCCTATATCAATAGGTAATACATACCTAACGATTTCACCTATCGGCATTGTAAATTCTACAATCAAGAAAAGGTGACTCTTCGAAAAATTAATTTTCTTTTGTTTGTTTATTTTGGTGTCAGTATTTTTATTTTCATATACACGTTCATACATATTTTGAAAAAAAAAACAAAATTTTTTATAATTTTAAAATTATTGTGGAACTTTATCCAATAAATTACTTGGAAGAACAAATCAGAGATGAAAAACTTCATTCCTCAATTAAATTCATGTGGATTTCATTAAAACTATTTTAATTATGGTAAATTTGATTGAAAATTATGTGTGAAGTCTGGCTAATTTTCATTTTCTTTGCAGTATTTTCGGTTTTTGTGGTATGTGGATGCTGTTATAGTGTATAGTTTGTTTAGTTTTTTACGATATATGAAGCTGAAAATGATAAGTTATGAAAATATTTTCAAAAACATCGTCACAACACACTATTGCATAAATCATGTGTTGCATAATCAAAAGTGGGATAAGTTTGGCTTTTCCAGTCGTCATCGTTTAAGACAGTTTTTACATATTACTTGGAAACTATTTGTGTATCCTTAAACAATTTTACTTATCAGTTAACCACTATTTATTTTATGCAGATTATTTTTATTTTGTATTTTGTAAAAAAATTATTATAACAATAAAAAATTTGCTTGTGTCAATTTTTGACTATTTTTAAAAAAATTTTGTAGTTATAAGTATATTTTTTGCCCAAAAATAAGTACGAATTAACAATTTTGCAATTGTTAATACAGCAACAAATTTTAGTTGTTCTACCTATTTTTTTAGGTGATTTTTCGAAAATAAAAGTCAAATATAAATAACCTATTTTAATGGTAATATTACCGTAAAACAAAGCAAACTCTATGTTGCCTTTGAAAATAGGTGATATCAGCCTATAATTTTAGGCAATATTACCTATAGTTTTTTTTGTGTGTAAGAATTCAATTATCACTCTATAACTCGTTTCCCTTTCCTTGATGAAAAATTGTGCTATTTCCTTATATTTGAGTAGTAGTTGATACTTGGCTCGTTGTTGATCATATTTCGTACATTTGAAAATAATACTTTCTGATTTTTGTTTGCAAACTAGAAATATATCAATAATAAGAAATATAAACTAAACAAGAGTTTTTAAAATTCAAAAAAATTCAATGAAAGTTTTTATTTTTTAAATAACTTCCAAAAATAACTGTTTACTCTAAAATTACTGTTTTGGTAGTTGTTTATTATGTTATTAAAAGTAAATGCTTTAAACAATTGTTACGAAATTATAGTACTTTTGTTGTTTTTAACAGTGATTTCAGTTTTTCTATAGAAAAAAGAAAAAGAACTTTTATAACGGTTATTTAAGGAAACAACTAAGGAAAAGTATTGTAATTTCGTAATAGTTGTTAAAATCAGTTATTTTTAATATCATAATAAATAACTACCAAAACAGCATTTCTACAGTAAACAGTAGTTTTTCTTAGTTATTTAGAAAATTTCGTTGAATTTTAAAAACTCTTGTTTAGTTTATATTTCTTATTATTGATATATTTCTAGTTTGCAAACAAAAGTCAGAAAGTTGTATTGTATCTCCAATGCATAAATGCATAATAACTGGAGAACGGTTTGCAATATTTACTTCAAATTTAAGATAACATTTTTTTTTAATTCAAATATTCTTTTATAAACAAAAATAATTGACTGTAAAAACAGTAGTTTTTTACCGATTTTGTCAGTTGTTTTCAAATTTTTGTATTAAAAATTGATCAGTTAATTTTAAGACATTGTAAAGCCTAAACCACATAAACCCAGTGTCGACCGCAGTGCGACGTTTTGTCGATAAAGCAGTTTTTGTATCTTCTCTATTTGTCACTGCCGAGAAATTAGAAAATTTTCTAAATAAACAAGAGCTGTTTTTAAACAAAACAAAACAATTTTAAAAATATTAAATCGTTTTCGCGAAATTCAAGAACAAAGTTTGACAGCACTGTCCATTGGCACTTTCACTATGTGGTTTGGGCTTTAGTTATTTTTAATGCATTTGTTAGTTATTATTTAACAGTTGTAAATAACAAAAGTTTTAGTTATTTTAAATACCTTTGTCGACTTTTTAACTGCATATACCTTTGTTTTAAATGTCATTTTCAGTAGATTCTACCGACAAACTTTTGTGAGTGTACTTTTTTTACTGGATAAATATAATTCAGTGATTTAAAACAAAATAGTTTGATATTTGGAATGCAATCGTCAGTAAAAAAATGGTAGAAAAATTGTATCCGCGTCCTCAGATAGTTGTGCAACATCTATCATGTCGTTTTATCAACACGACAGCCAGGTTGCCAGATTTCCGTGATGTTGTTCAACTGTCTATAAAGCTGCCTACACACTAGGGAACATGGTTGAGGGAACAAAAAATATCAAAAAATTTTGTAAACACGAAATGCACGCTCTCAACACGCACACACACACAAAAGCACTCACACATTCACAAAAAATGCTCTCTTTTTTTAAGTATGTTCCCTAGTGTGTAGGCAGCTTAAGGACCCGGTCGGCAACATGTTTGAAAACATCACGACAATCTGGAAACGGCGCTGAAATTATCGGCTAATCGGCGGCTAAAGTTCTTGCTGGTTTCATCAGTCACTCAGTCGAATTAATTGTTTGCGGTTTTCATATTTTTGGTAAAAAAATGTATAGATAATAATTTTACTTATTAAAACTACCAGCATTCAATTTATAGGTTATAGTCTGTATTTTTAAGACTTAAAATTAAGAGTATGTTATGTTTTTTCTTGTTTTTATATGTTTTTAACGTAATTTTTAATACCGGTACTTACTAGAGGCCAGTATGAATGTTTTGTAAAACATTCACAAAGCATTTTCTTATACAACACCAAAATATTTTTTTGTTTCTGTTTTATTTATTTTGTTGTAATGATCTAAATTTTAATATCTTGTAAATAACTACAAATAAGTAAAATGGTCAGTTTTTGTTATATTTAGTATTAAAAATTGTCAAAAATGCAAGAGAATGTTTTGTAAAACATTCATTCAGCCCTTTAGTACTTACCGGTATTGCTGTTTCAATAACAGTATACCACTACCGAAACAGTCTTAAATACCATCACCTTTACCCTTACCGAAGCAAACAAAATTCGATACCGTTGCCCTTACCGTTATTCGTTTCGGTAACCAACCTTGTTATTTATTGAATATAGTAATACAAAGCCATCTAGCCCAAAATACAAATATGTACTACATAGTAATAAAAAACCTTAAGCGGAGTGAGTATACACGAAGGAACATTCTTCACAAAATGTCTGTTTGATACGAATGTTCCTTTGTGTAAGACAATGTATCGTGTTGACATTCGTGTTATCAAAATTTTTTGATATTTTTTGTTTCCAAACTCAATCTTCCATCGTGTGTATCGATATTACTATTTTTGTTGTGTTAGTTGTGAGGAGCTCTTGTAATTGCGAATTATTATAATGAAAACTGAAAACAATTACAAATAATGAAAACTGGATTAATTTTATAAATGAATATAAAAATTTTCGACTATTATTGGACATAAAATGTGATAGCTAAAAAAATAAAACTAAAAAAACAGCGGCATATGAAAAATTAACAAATTAATTACCCAGCCAGCAATTTCGGAGCGCTCATAAATAAGATTTTTAAATAGCTCATAGAAATGATCGTTTTTTTTTTTTTGAAAACACTCTTTTTTTGGTAGAAAATATGAACCCTCAGAAAACAATCCAAAAAGTTGTCTCTACAATTTAAAAAGGGTTAATTTTTCGGACTCAAAGAATATTCCAAAATTATTTAAATTTCTGGATCATTTCTGAGTACACAAGGGCTCTTTTGGATGGACCACTTTCATAGGAAAAAATGGAAAAATGTTTATGTTTTTGGAGCTAATTTCTGAGTCATTAATGATCATCTTTGTTTGCTGGGTAATTTGATTTTCTTCCGCGCATGATGTTTCGTTTGATGTTTTGTTGTTGTTTGGCATCGTCTGTATAAAAAATGTAAAAGAAAATAGAAATACACGTTCTGTGACGAATGTTCCTGATGTGAAGGCAGCATTATGTATTTTGTAAACGTCAAAAGTTAAACCGTTTGCTGTACTAACCCCCAGTCTAGACTAGCAATAAATATGTTGACATATATTGCAGCAAATGTCAAAATTATATTATCTTCAGTGTAGACCCCCAAATTGCGTACATATTTATTGCTGGCAATATATGTCGCAATAGTTGTTAACGCATCTTCGTTAACAATTATTGCCGACATATTGCTGAGATAAAATGTCTAAACTCAGATGACATTTTAGTTTGACATTTATAAAAAAGGACGCCACTAATAAAATAAAAGAAAAAACAGCAAGAAAAACAAAAAAACTAATTAAATTAAGAAGAATTAAATATAATTCAACTAATTATAAATAAAAAACAAGGGTATTTACTAGTAAGTGTCGCATAACCTTCTTCGTTGAATTATTGCAAATTATTAGTTAACATATTACTTGTTCTCATACCCTTAGCATAAGCTCGGCATTAAGCAATTTTATGCCGTTATTCTGTCGACGTACTTAACTTATTGCTAAGATATTTATTGCTTGTCGGGTTAGCTTGCACGACAAGCAAACAAATAAAAGCCGAAACTAATGCGGCGCGACTCCAAAAAAATCGACGGCGGCGGCGCATAGACTGTGTTACCACTCGACTTGTATCTTTGATGCCAACTGCATATATGTATTAACTGTATTACCGACTGTTTCAACTGCAGCCAACTTCACATTGCGAATATAAATAATTGTTGCGTGAAATTAGTGTCGTGAAATTAGCGCTTTTCTAAATCTAGCGAACGCTTTCAGATTGCTCAAAAGAATCATGTACGTTGGTGCGGGGGCTCTTATGCTATTTAAACGAATTTGTAGTTCATACTAATGCATGTTTTTAAAGACACATCTACACGCAAAAAAAACTGCTAGAGATATGGCAAAATACTCTAACAAGCTCTACTGTGAATGATTTAAGCAAATTAGAGTGTTTTTTTTTTGTTCTAATAGTTTAATATTTAGCGTAAATGTGCCTTAAGGAATGTTAAAAGTTTAACTCAAATTTTAAAAGTGAGAAAGGATTATTTCTATTGGAGTTACTAACACTTCTGGGGACTTTAATTTTCAAACAAGTTTTTATAAAAACAATTCTGAGTACCGATTCTAAATGGTTTACAAAGCTGTAAAGCGGTGAAGAATATTTTTTCACTCATTTAAAACAGTTTTTATCACTTCACCACTTACAAACCATTCAGAAGTGATACTCTGGTGCCACTTTCCTAGTAAAAATCGTCCCGTTTTTGCATATTTTCAGTTTAATTAAAAAATATTGATATTATGATATAAGCGATTTCTCTACAAAATAGAATTGGCAAGACTGATTAACAGAACAGCTGCAAGCAGCAGCAACATTTTTGTTGTATTGTTCCTATTACTAAAATAAACAAAAAACTTTTATTTTCCAATTGATTAATATTACTGATTACTTAAATAAAGTTTAATCAAAGAAGTAAACTTCTAACAGAATGTATTAGTGTTGATAAAAAGAAAAAGTGTTAATTATTTAAGAAACGCAACAGCTGAAGCAACAGTTAAGAAACTGGCTGGTTCCGTTGCTGTTTAAGCCATCTAGTTTTTTAGAGCAAGTTTTAGTGAATATTAAATGACGTTTTATTATTATGATGAAGATGGCTAAAATGAAAAAGAAGTTAACAGAATCATAGCTCAGTTTAAGACGTACTATAAGCGTTGCCAGTGTAAAAAAGACACGCGGTGAAAATATATTTTTTTAATATTAAGATCAAAACTGGATTTTTAACAAAAAAAAAACTTGTACATGTCGACAGTGTTTTTCTAGATTTTTTTTTATAAAAATTGTGCCATTAATTAACAAGTTATTAACAAATTTAATAAGTAGAAAGAAACGAAAGTGGTTTTTATAACACTTAACACAAAAGGAAAACGAATAAAAACTGATTTTACAGGTCCCCACTGCCCAAAGGAGAGAATTTAAATGACTGATTAAGCAGAATTTGTTAATAGTATTTTTTATTGTTACCTCCTAAATGATTTAATTAAATATAAATAAAATTCCAAAGACACGAAAGTAAAAAGAAATCAAATTTCAAAATGTTGTTTCGTTTTCGTTCCTTTTATGGTAAAATTATTACCTTTACACTGGTGGCCTTAGTATTTATTGTTTACATCAAAGTTCTACAAATCGATGAAGATTCCAGTATCACCTCACACTTAGAAAAAGCCGCCTTGAAACAAAATCCCTTTAGCCATATTTATGATAATGAAAATAATGTAAATGAAAATGAAATACCCAGACCAGCTCATAAACCTGCATTTATTGATAGGAACTCTCCGCTGGAATTAAGTATAAAACGTGATTTGGCCAAACAAGATATTGGTTTGGGCGATATGGGTGAAGCTGCCTCTTTGGAGGGTGCCGCTAAAATTCGTGGCGAACAAATATATAAGAAAATCGCTCTTAATGAGGAGCTAAGTGAACATTTATCCTATAATCGCACTTTAGATGATTTTCGCCACCCTCTGTGTGCGAAACAACACTACGATGTTGCTACTCTGCCCACAACAAGTGTCATTGTTATATTTTTCAATGAACCTTATTCGGTGCTGTTGCGTACAGTGCACAGTACTTTAAATACATGTAGTGGCCGTTTATTGAAACAAATTATTTTGGTAGATGATGGTAGTACGAATGAGGAGTTGGGAGATAAATTAGACTATTATATACGGACACGCATACCATCGGGAAAGGTTTCTGTGGTGCGTCTAAAAAATCGGTAAGTTGTATTTATTTTTTTTTTTTTATTACTGTTATAAAATTTATAAATATAACTTGGATTGCTCAACTCGAAAATTTCATTAAAAAATATATGAATTCAGAGATGGAAATGTTTCTTTTTTGCAACAAGTTAACGTTAGGGGCACCTTTGAGATATTTCCCACCATACAGTACTTTTTTCTCTGATTTGGAAAAAAGTTATTTTGGTGCAAAATTTGAAAATGGACTTGACTATATTTTTGTAATTTATAATCGGAAAGGAAGAATATGAACACCATTGAAAAGGTAATTAAAATATCTTCAATGAAATTTTTTCGTTAAGGAATTACAGCCTGGCAAAGGAATTTTAGGTTTAAAAAAAATCGTTTTTATTTTTAAACGTATGTATATAACAGGTATGGGCACGTAAATGGCTTGAAGGGCAAAATTTGGAATTTCACAATCTTACTGAGGGCCGCACTAATTAATACATTACTCGAGAAAAATGAATTTTTTGTACAGCCTTCTGCTAAAACCTTTTTTTTAGTATTTTGGTTTCCTAAGCCCGGATCTAAAGCCATTAAATAGCCTTCGAGTTGTGGGTCTTTCTTTTTTTATCCCCTTACCCAGGGAAATACTTTATGAGTCCAAATTGCGGAGAAGTACATCAAAATCTTTTATATTTTTATGACTTTTTAAATTTTTGATTAAAATATATTTAAAAATATATGTACAGACTCAATAAATGTTTTTAAAATATTTTTCCCTCCTTAATACGAATCTGAAGTCAAAAAACTTTGCCGAATTAAACTTCAAAAATATAGTTTTCGTTATTTTAAAAAATTTAGTTTAAGGTTTTCGCCAATTTTTCAAATATTTTTAAATTTACTTTATGGATTTTGATCAACTGTTTTATTTATTGAAATGTGTAACATGAATTACATGACAAACGGAATTTTGATACAAAATGTGGAAAAATATAATTTGAAATGAAATTTAAAACTCAGATCTACTACATTTTCGTATCGGAAATTTATAACAAATATTAACCTCTCTGATTGCATTAAATTAATTCTTAAATTTTAAAAATTCAATCACAAGACTGATAACCCAGCCAGAAAATTTGCATACCTTCATGAGAGTTCTTATTCAGTAAGTCAAAAATTATTCAAACAAAAGACGTACTGTTTTGGATGCACCACTTTCATACAAGTGAAAGTTTAATAATATGTATGTATATTTTGAGCACTTTTCGGATTCATTTTTGGTCTCGTTTGCTGTCTGGGAACTCTAGAAAAAATAAATTATGAAAACTTTATTCAAAAATTTAATATCATCAGGGCAAGTTTAAAATGGCACAAAAAAAGTTGAAATGGGCAGGCAAAATGGCACGAAAAAGTGGTAAAATTGGCACAAAAAACACAAAAATGGCACCCTTATTCCAAAAATTTTAAAGTATAATAGTTGATTTAAGTGTTTTTCTGAATGTTTTTAATAAAAATACAATAATGAAGGAATTTACCGTTGAACTACTAAAGTGCATTCGCCGCATATAAGTATGAGTTTAAAAAAAATCTGAAATTTTATTAAGGCCCGATTACTGAATGTTCAGTAAGCTACTAACTGGGACTTTAACTGACACATTTGTTGTTGTTTCTCATATAAAATTTGAATTTAACTGTTGGCTAAATTTTAGTTGGATATTAAGTAATCGGGCCTAAATATTAATAAAATATCGCTTTTTTTTAAATTTGTTCCAAAAAATTATTTACAAGGATTGAGTTTTTACTGAATTTTATAGCATTTTTTTTTAATGAAAAGTCTAAAAAAATAGACAAAATGGAAAAATGGAATTTAATGGCAAATGCCAAAAAAACTTGCCCTGAATATCATATTAAAAAAATGGGATAAGGCGGAATTATTTGCTGTAAAAGCAGGATAAAAATTCAAAGCGGCACAAGCCTTTAAAAAGCGGTATAATACTATCAAAAGTGGGATGGTTGGTCAGATTAAGTACTCTAATAGAAAACAGCCTGTAAAAGGGTTTGCTAAAGCTGCTAAAAATTAGTTAAAAATTGCCTTGCTTAAAAAAGTGCTGAAATAAACAGATTTTCTTTGCTAAATATTAGTCAGATAATAATAGCAAAAATAAAGCTGTTAAATATACAGAATTTTAGTGGTATTTGAGCAAAATTTTAGTTAATTGAAATAAAAATTTTCTCTGCTAAAATCAGTTGTTGTTGTAGCCACTTGTAGCTAAAATCAGTAACAAATTTTGCTGAATACACTATGGAACATTTTTGGGATTATTGTCTGGGGGGTGAGAAATTCCAAGTCAGGGTGATGGTACTAGGTCAGTATAGTAAAACCCTCAAAGGGTTTGGCGTTCGTATGTGTCATTTTTTTTTATGACCTTTTAAATTTTTTCCTTATCTTGATGTTTTTTCGCTTAGTTGTAACTCGAGAACCACTTGTCCGAATTTGATGAAACAAATTTAGAAAAATTTAGAATTACAATTTCTTTAATCCGTTCATATAACATTTTTCTTTATAATCAATAGTTTTGCCGGTAAAAATAAATTTGTGGAGAAAAAAAAATATTTTTTTGCCTAAAAATTAAAAATTTTTTTTTTTAAATTCATAAAAAATGAATTCATAAGTTGTACTGTGATATTAGTAGCATAAAAAACACAGAAAAATTTTAAATTGCTTTAAGTGGATAAAAATCTATTTTTGTGAAATCAGTAGTCTACTATTTTTTATCATATATTTCTGTTGATTTTAGCAGGATGACTATTTTTATTATTAGGGCAGCGACTTTCTTGCACTTAAAAATCGAAAATATGAGCTTAAAATATGCAGTAAAAATACTAAATAAGCACCTAAATATGCACTTAAATGGAAATATGCACTAAAACCAAAACATATGCATTAAATATGCAAAAATAAACTCTTAAAACCAAAAAATTCATCGATTTTCAAAATTCATATTTATTACTCGAGAGCGTTTGGCTAAAAATTAAATCCAATATAAATGTCTAAGTAGATGACAACTTGATGTTTTCCTTCTAGTTAAGTACCTACTGCGTTAAGGTTTGCAAATTCTTCCTTTTCTTTATTTTTCATTAAATCTTGTTTATTTTTAGTTTTTAAAAATATATGCAAAAATATTCAACTTATTGAAAAATATGCAATAAAAATCATAAAATATGTAAAAATATGCAACAACAAATCGATGCCATTTTGTTGCAAGTTCTTTGATTCGGAAAATTGTTTGGTCAATTTTTGGATTAATGACTACAAATATGCATTTGCATGAAAGTCGGTGCCCTGATTATTATATTTAACTGTTTATTTTTGCTCTACTAATCTTACTAATATTTAGCAAAAACCGCAAAAAATTTTCTGCAAGTCACTTTTAAATAATAAACCTGTAAAAATGAATAAAATTTTATTGTGTCTAACTGCTTTACCAAACTTAAGTGCTTCAAGGACAATTCTGAAAAGTAGATTTTGGAGATCCTTACGAGGTCCGTAGTACAGCCTTGAACATTTCCTAAAATGAAAGGTTTTTTTTAACTCAAAATTATAAAAAATAAATACTTCTACGTCATATTAAGCCATAAAGTATTAAGCCATGCTTAAGGTTTAAATAAAGAAGAAGAAATTTTTCACTTAATATTTGTATGTAGGAGGCGAAAAAACAACCAAAAGTTTTAGAGGAAGTCTGTGCAAAAAAAATCGATATTTTTGATCGGTGTAATGTTTTTGCGGCCCCATTGAATGTTTATTTTGTTATTGCTGTTTTCTGTATTATCTATATTTTTAAATTCTGACTTAAATTTTTTTAATTTTGTTTAAAATTTAAATTTAATTTTTTTTATTGTTTTAAAATAATAATAATAAATTGGTTGAGGGGCCGCATTTGCCCATGGGGTCGCATTTGCCACACTATATAAGTTCTAAAAAATATGTGGTCATTTGAAAAATAAGTCAAGTTTTCATTATTTCAAACACAGAAGATATTTGAGGTTTTCCCATTGAGAATCGTTTTAAACTTTTGTTTGAAAAACAAATTAAACCTTTTACACAGTACAACAAAATAAGAAAAATTTGACGCATCGGGATTGCGACATATCATTTCTAATATACTTTGGGACGCAGATCACGAATATGGCCCTAGAATTTTAAAGTTAGCTATAGTTTAAGAAATATTTGCAAAACGATTTTGTAGGAAAATTAAATTTTTTAATAAACTTTTTGCAAAAAAATATAAAATTGAAAGTAATAACGCAATTTTTTGAAACATTTTTAAATGATGAAATATGCCCTTCAATTTGATATATTGCACGTTTTGACAGCTGCGATAATATTTCCTAAATATGCATTTAAAATTAAAATTTTTTTTCTCGATTTCGTTAATAAATAATCTGCGATTAAAGGAATACCTAATATTTGATTTTGTACTTTTATTAAACATCTCATGTTACTTAATTTATTAAAATAAATTCACATTTTCTGTTTTAATTTTAAATTAGTATTGACTAAACCTGAAAAATACTGACTTTTGTAATACCTAAAAATTAAGGACTGTGACAAACCCAGATAAAACCATTCAGAAATATAAAACATATACTTTCTAATCAATTTCAACACAGTTTTAGATAATTGAAGTGCAAGTTTCTAAAAAATAACGATTTTAAAAGACATATCTTCAAAAATCTACTTTTTTCCTTTTGCCATAGTAATTACATATAAAACGAGTAAAAAGGTTAAAGTCGGGCATGCCGACTATACAATACCCTACACCAGTCTGGTGTATTGTTTGGATCCGAAATTCGTCAAAATTTTCTACAATGTGAGTCAGCGCACCAAATTTCATTAAAATATCTTAATATCTGCGACCTGCAGTTTGTAACCAAGCCAATTTTGGGGGGACCTTATATGGGCACTAGTTCTAAACATGGACCGATGTTCACCAAAATCAATAGGCTTCGTCCTTGGGCCAACATAGGTCTATGTACCAAATTTCATGAAAATATCTTAATATTTGCGACCTGCAGCGTATAAACAATATAATTTTGGTGGGACCCTTATATGGGCACTAGGTCTAAACATGGACCGATGTTCACCAAAATTAATAGGCTGCGTTATTGGGCCAATATAGGTCTGTGTACCAAATTTCATCAAAATATCTTAATATTTACGACCTGCAGCGTATAAACAGTATAATTTTGGTAGGACCCTTATATGGGCACTAGGTCTAAACATGGACCGATGTTCACCAAAATCAATAGGCTTCGTCCTCGGGCCAACATAGGTCTATGTACCAAATTTCATCAAAATATCTTAATATTTGCGACCTGCAGCGTATAAACAGTATAATTTTGGTAGGACCCTTATATGGGCACTAGGTCTAAACATGGAACGATGTGCACCAAAATCAATAGGCTGCGTTATTGGGCCAATATAGGTCTGTGTACCAAATTTCATTAAAATATCTTAATATTTGCGACCTGCAGCGTATAAACAGTAAAATTTTGGTAGGACCCTTATATGGGCACTAGGTCTAAACATGGACCGATGTTCACCAAAATCAATAGGCTGCGTTATTGGGCCAATGTAGGTCTGTGTACCAAATTTCATCAAAATATCTTAATATTTACGACCTGCAGCGTATAAACAGTATAATTTTGGTAGGACCCTTTTATGGGCACTAGGTCTAAACATGGACCGATGTTCACCAAAATCAATAGGATGCGTTATTGGGCCAATATAGGTCTGTGTACCAAATTCCATCAAAATATCTTAATATTTACGACCTGCAGCGTGTAAACAGTATAATTTTGGTAGGACCCTTATATGGGCACTAGGTCTAAACATGGACCGATGTTCACCAAAATCAATGGGCTGCGTTATTGGGCCAATGTAGGTCTGCGTACCAAATTTCAGCAAAATACCCTAATATTTACGACCTGCAGCGTATAAACAGTATAATTTTGGTAGGACCCTTTTATGGGCACTAGGTCTAAACATGGACCGATGTTCACCAAAATCAAACTTGTTCGTCCTTGGCCCAACATAGGTCTGCGTACCAAATTTCATCAAAATATCTTAATAGTTGCGACCTGTAGAGTTCGCACAAGATTGCATGGACAGACAGACAGACGGACGGAAGGACGGACAGACGGACATCGTTAAATCGAAATAAAAAAAAATTATGAACCGATCGGTATAATATAAGGTGGGTCTACGACCAATATTTTTTGGTGTTACAAACTTCAGCACAAAGTTATAATACCCTGACCACATAGTGGTGTAGGGTATAATTATTTTGAAATAAAAAAGACATAAAATTTGTATTTCAGATTGAATTTTCTGCAAATGTTGATGCCAAAGTTGTGATTCTTTTGATAAAATGAATTTAGTGGAATATGAATTTATGTCATGTGTTAAGATTTTGCAAATCCGATTAAGGGATTTTAATAAATTTGCAAAAAATTAATTGCAATTATATCCTAGGTCCTTTACCTAATCAAAATAAGTTTATATGGTTCTAAAAGCACAAAGTCTATAATTTTAAATCATATTAAAAATTATCCGTGATTTAGTAAGGTATATGAATAAATAAGAAATTTTAAAGAAAAAATTGTCTTTTCTAAAAACTAAATTTGCGAATATTTCAAAAATTAGAGCTAATATTAAAATTTGGTGTTCACATTCGTGATATTCATCCTAAAATCTATCAGAATTGATATGTCTCATGGCCGATGCATTTTTAGTATTTTACAGTGTTGGAATTTTTTCATGTGTGAAAAACTTCGCAATATTTGAAAAAAAAAAATCACACGAAAAAATATCATCTAAAATAAATTTTCATTAGGTTTCTAATGGTGTACATCAGAGAAACAAGCCGACCAAAATAATCGGCGGCGGCGGCGCAAGCCAAAATCGGCGGCGGCGGCGGTGATTGATGTTGAGCCGGATAAAAATCGGCGGCGGCGGCGCAACCAAATAATCGGCGGCGGCGGCGGCTTGATCGGCTGAAAACAACATTTTGTAATGTGATTTGAAAACGTTTAAGTTTTTTTTACTAAAGATGGATATTTTACTATCACTCTATATGCCTTTTCGTTTTTGCCATTACTCTTACCTGACCATCTCTCAAGGATTTGTACGAATAATCTTCAAAGTTTACTATTTTTGAAAAGTTATTCATCATCGCTCTTATATCTGAAACATTTGGAATAATTATTGCAGGCGGTTTTTCTTCAGACAGCTCTCTGTTAGCATTATCGTTAATATAATTATCATAATCATTATTGTCTACATCAAGTGCAGCAAACATGTTGTTGCTAGTAGGTACTTGGTATATCATCATTAGGGCAAGGAATTTCATGCACTTAAAAATGAAAAATATGCGCCTAAAATATGCGGTTAAAAAAGAAAAATATGCACTAAAAACTATAATTTATGCAAAAATAATGCACTTTAAAACTTAAAAATATATTTAAGTTAGTTATTTTGCAAACAGACACAGAACTCGAAGATTTCCCATAGGTCAATAGAGTTTTAAAAATGTTTATTTTGATTGAATCAAAATATGAAAACGTATAAATTTTTTATATTTTTTTACAAAATAAAAAATGCTATTAAAAATGAAAAATATGAACAAATATGCATTAAAAAGCACAAAATATGCATTAAAAAGCCACCAAATATGCATTTAAAGTCGAAATATGCAACTACAAATCGATGCAAGTTTGTTCTAAATTTGATGATTCGGATAAATGTTTAGTCCATATTAGTTTTGGACTATCGAGAAATAACATGCATTTCCATGGAATTCCTTGCCCTAATCATCATTGTTGGTAGTTTTTTTATTTTGATTGCATGCTTAATCCTGGTGATCGATTTTGTCGTTGTTTTGTTTTCAGAGACTGTCTACCAGACAATAAGTGTGTTTGGGTACCCAAAATTTTGTACAAATTTGTACAAGTTTTTACTGGAAGGTGTTTGTTTACACAATTACTCAGTAAGGAGAGAGGAAAAATAGAGAGTAAAGTGACAGTTCAATACCAGAGAACTTACAAGTTTTTACTGGATGAATTTTTGCTAGTAAGAATTTGTAAGAAAAAAAACATATGATTGAAAACATATGATTGAAGAAACAAAACATTTGTCCAAATAATTTTGAAATAATTTTTTGTAAAAATAAAAAATATTTAAATTTAAGCTTATTTACGATGGAAGGAGTAAGTAAGTGATCATTTTATTAGGTTTTATTTATTAATCCAATAATTTGAATAGGTTTATTTCGCAATCAGCTATATTAATAACTGTTGCCAATTTAGCTATTTTCTCGACAAATCTAGCGATATTTCAACTCGTTTAGCGGGATAAAATATAATTTAGCTATTAGCGGGAAAACTAGCGATATTTCTTTTTAAGACAGTCTAGACATTTTCTAAGCATTTTTTTACATTTATTTTCTTGACAAAAGTTTTGAATCATTATTATTCAGCGATTTATCGTTAAATTTTTATGGAAAACAAAAAAGTTCGAAAAGTTGGGCGATGTATCAATAATTTTTAAAGAAAGTTTTAAGAAGTTTGAAAAATATAGCTATTTTTGTGAAATTTTTCAACAGGACCTAAAAATTTCGTGAAATTTAGGAATTTATCGCTTTTTATTTTTTTTTATAATTTAGATATTTTCTAGTGATTTTTTAGTTTGATTTAGCGATATTTTTAGGAAAGAAGTTGGCAGCAGTATTTTACTAATTCTTACAATTTTTCTGTTTGCGTACATTTTTAGATATTTTTCTTTTTGAGAGTAAATTTTGCCTTACTCTCTGTAAATTTGTTACTGAGTAATTTTTACTGGACTTTACTGGAAAAGTACCCAAACACACCTAATATCGCTTGCTTCAGTAGACTCGCTGCTACTATCCATTTTGCTGTAACAGCAGAGGATTAGTATAGCAGAATATTAATCCCTTTGTTTACTACTGAATAATAAGTAATAATTTGTTGTTGATTTCAATATACAATGCAGTGTTGCCAACAAATTTTCAAAATAAATGGCTAGATCAGACCCAAAAATCGCTAGAAAATCTCTAGATTATAAACAGTGTAAATATTTAGCGATTTTATCGCTAGATTGTTGAAAAATGGTACTTAAAGCAGTTTTTACTCAAAAATTTCTTTAATATGTTAATAAGAAGTGTTATAAACTTTTAAATAATGAAACATTTTACGATTAAGCTTAAAATAATGAGTCCTGATTTTCATTGAATTAATCTTAGTATTGCGAATACACAATAGAGGGCGTTGTACGATGAAAAAGTGCATACCCATATTTTATCGAAATGTGTATTTTTAGAGTTTTTTTTACTAAAATCGTTTAAGATGTTGTGTTTTATAATAAAGGAATATCAAAGTGCGAGTTTTATAATATTTTTCAACATAAAACCGAGTTTTAAAAATTATATTACGGCTGATAAAAAAATCGCTAGATTTTTGGCTAATAGCTACAGGACAATTTTTCGCGCTAGGGGCGAAATAAAATCGCTAGATCTGACGAGAAAATCGCCGTTATGGCAACACTGATACAATGTATTAAAAAAAAGTTTTTTCTTAAAACAATAACAAATGTTATTGCTTTTAATTTTAAATAGAATTATAGAAAAGAGATCACAATTAACGTCTGCACTTTATCACGGTCAGAAAATCACTCGCAAAAAATATATATAAAATCAATTTATATAAGATTTGTTGTTGGTTCACGTGTGATTTGTTTCATGTTCGTACAGATCCATGGCTAGTCAAGACTATATCTAACAAATGGACCTAAATATTTAATATAACATACAAGTTTTATTTAATAAATTATAAACATACCCTTTTAGTACCAAGTCCTTTTCGTTGAAACATAACTTGCAAAATATTAATTTTGCCAGCACATTTTTTTGCCAATGTAAAGGGCTCCAAAGTAATCCCAACATTGGGAAAATATAACCCCCTTGGAACTCAAAACAATTTTTGCCTCTTATAGAATTTTCAGACAATTAAAGCATACTGGGAATCAATTTTTTTTATTTATTCTTTTTAATTTTAACAAATTAAGGAATAAATAAAGACCATAGAAAAAATACATATCGATTGATTTAAGAAATTAAACTTGTTTGAAGGCTTTTGAATGGAGGATTTGTTAGAAAGTTTGGGCAGGATGCACATATCTTGTAGGGACCCATTTGAATTAGATGCCCAATCAATAATGTCCTTAAATGATGAAATTATGTGATCAATTCGAACATTGGTTTGAGCATTTTATCCGTAAAAGTGTCCTTTTCTAAATATTATAGAATTTTACAATATCTCTTATCTTTACTTTTTCATTTATTTGTTACAAAATGTTTAATTTATCCAAAACATTCAACTGGACCATTTTTAAAAATGTATTTTAGAATTGAAAAAATATATATGGGTGATATCAAAAAATGTGATAAAAACCATGTTACCAGCTAATTTCAAATGCATGGATTATATTTGAGTTATATATTTCGATATATGTATATCAGCGCATTGTCACCTGTTTTACAAAATTTATAACAATCTGACCAATTTTTGGTTAATACATAAAATTTGTAACCAATTTTATAGGCCAAATGTAAACTCCGTAACCAGAAACTCGTAAGGTTTTTTAATTTTAATAGCTTATATTTTAATAACCAATGAAGCTAAACACTAACTGTAAGAATTTATATGAAGAGGAGAAGTAACGCTTTTAACAAAAATTAATACATTTTACAAACTTTTTCGTATATCTATGCTAACACGACTTCAACTCTGTAACGATTTTTCGTCATAATTTTTGATAAAAATGCGTACACCAAATACATATATTGAGTTTTAAATGCAAAGTTAAGCAGCTATGTTTTTTATTAATTGATTTTTTACACATCTGCAAAGAGTTGCATTCTGAAGTATTATATTAACCCATTAAGACCTTTTTTTTTAATTTTTTTCACAGTACATATAAATTTATATAAGCTTTTATAGCTTAAAAAAATTATATTTATAAAAATTTAATATTTAGAAGATTTTAACTTTTTTCTTTTCATATAAAAAAATTGTTTTTAGCTCTGGTTGTTCAAGTTTAATGAATTAGTAAATTCTTTTTAAAAAATATATTTTTAAATTTTTTATATTTGAAAATTGATACTTCCAGCCGAAATGAGCCGAAAAAAATCGGCGGCGGCGGCTGAAGCAAAAATGACCGGCGGCGGCGGCTTAAACGGCTCACGGCGGCTGGCTTGTTTCTCTGGTGTACATATTGTTTTAATCCGACTATAAATTACTAAGATACAGCTAAGACTATTTCTGAACTTTAAACGCAAATTACTCCCGACATTGACTTTTGCGCGAAAAAACCATTTCTTCAGATACCCAAAAAGAAGTTCTATGTAAAAATTTGGGATTTATTCGCCATAATTTTCAGTTAAATTTCAGAATTATCTATAGATCTTAGGATTTTCCATTTGTAGTTTATTCTAAAGTGTGTTTTTTTAATAGGTGTAGAACTTTACATTGAAATAAAATAATGAGATTAGATAATTTGAAACTTAAAATTTACTTTATTAGAAAGACATTTCTAATTCAGTTCCAATTCTCGACCACTTTCTTTCATAATAAATACATAACTTCTTCTCTTCAAATTACATAACCATAGCCCATAGGGTCACATATTGGGTGTATAACTTAAAAATGCGGGATTCAGAACAGATGGCGTATCTTTTATACATGGTTTGTGTCTTTAATAACTTATATGACATTTTGGAGGGTAAACATTTGTCATTTATTCTCACTTACAAGGAAAGGCTCCCAACGCGGACCGGCAGATTTTAATAAGCTTCGAATATATGAAAGAGGAGAAAAATTTAAAGGGCACGTTTTTTTTTCACTGCCCAATCTCATATTTAAGGGTTAAAAAATGTGGTAAAAAATTCTTTAAAAATATAAACCTTCGAGAAAATTCGTCTCAAACCCGAAGTAGACCGACTATCGAAAAAAGCCGAAACACCCCCTCAATTAAATATTATAAGGATTGATATACATATGTTGGGCAAAATATGACATATATTTATATTCATGATGCATGTATGAGTTCTTGATTTTAATATATGCATACATGTTTGATTTCATATATGTTAATGTATGACCATATAACATTCATATAGGATTACATGTCAAACCATACATGTCCATATGTTAACATATATTTTTATTTTTAACTGGGAAGTTAAAAATATAAAAAATTAATACGGCAAAACTATCGTATAAAGAATAATGAAAACATTATCTTAAATAATAAAAACAGATATTTAAAATAAAAACAGTACAATCATCAGATAACAAAAAAAAAATATAAAAAATTAAAAGTTAAGAGAGATAAAAAAGCTTTAAATCATGAAAAAATTGAACATTCCATTGAAATATTATGGTAAAGCGTTTTTTAGTATATTTGTTTGAAAATCTATCAACACTTATACTTCCCTTTATACTCAACACTAATAACACTGTGAGACAAATGGCAGGGGTCAGTGATCGGGAAGGGTTAAAACTACCGGGGAAAGTTGTATCGGTAAAAAAGAAGTTATACGTGTCCCGGCGTTTCGCTGGGTCACCCCTAGGAATCGAGATATATCGATTTGACCTTTGGTGGTCTTTTTTTGACATAACTCGAGAACCACTAGTCCGATTTTGCTCAAACAATTTTTAAAAAATTAAAAATTACAATTCCTTTAATCTGTTCATATAACGTTTTTCTATATACTCAACAGTTTTACCGGTAAAAATAAATGTATGAAGAAAAAAATATTTTTTGCCTAAAATATTAAAAAAAAGTAATAAACAAAAGGTTATTGATTTTTATGGTAGCGGTAACAAACATTTATTTTTACCGGCAAAACTGTTGAGTATATAGAAAAACGTTATATTAACAGATTAAAGGAATTGTAATTTTTAATTTTCTTAAAATTGTTTGAGCAAAATCGGACTAGTGGTTCTCGAGTTATGTCAAAAAAAAGATATATCTCGATTCCTAGGGGTGAAACGCCGGGACACGTATAACTTGTTTTTGACCGATATAACATTTCCCGTTGGTTTCATCCCATCCCGATTTTGACTGTCGCATAGTGTAATTTGACAACATTGAACAGCTGGTTTGAAAGAGAAACCCTCATGAACACATATTTCCCTCCTACACTCAACACTAATAACTGTACTGTATTGAAAAATGTACAGAAAGCAACCTACAAAGTTTAAAAGACTTATCCCAATAGCTAATGCTTTTTGTTAAAAAGACTTCAGAATTTTAAATAATTGTATTCCAACGATAAGAATAGAATGTCATTCGATCTAATAAAAGCCAAGCTATTAATAAGAATAAATTTTGATGAAGATAGCAAAAGTTTTCAAAACTTTCCTGTTTCCTGACGGTACATAAAGAGTTAATTCTGTATTTTAAAACAATAAATATATGTGGCAAAACACGTAATTTAGTAACTATATAAAAAGACTGAAACCACTGAATTTTAAGTGTTACTTTTTGTTTGTTATGTTTTTTTTAAATTTATTTTTACTGAATTGTTTTTGTCTCCATTAACGGACCCACACCAGAATTTAAAAAAAAAAACTGGCTATAATTCTTGTTCTGTGATTACTTTTTTTTTAATATCAGTTAATCCTGTGTTTTTTATTGGGAAAATGTCTTCTAGTTTCCTAGGAAGATAATTTGTTGGAATCTAAGAGTCAGTTTTACAGTCAGAACTAATATCGTTTTTGTCTGAATATTTCTTAAATAATAGTCGTTTATTTAACCTTCTTTTTCAATTTTTAATTTTACAATTCTTTATTGGGAAAATGTCTTCTAGTTTCCTAGGAAGATAATTTGTTGGAATCTAAGAGTCAGTTTTACAGTCAGAACTAATATCGTTTTTGTCTTGAATATTTCTTAAATAATTGTCGTTTATTTAACCTTCTTTTTCAATTTTTAATTTCACAATTTTCTTGAGCGTAAGGTTTGTTTTTTATATATAAAAAATTTTTTATTTTCGATATTTCGCTACTCTATTGTGTAGCATCTTCAGGAAATAACAATTAAATTAATAAATAAACAAATTATAAACAATTTCAAATTAACAAATTATAAACAAGTTCAAATTGTTTATAATTTGTTAATTTATTAATTTAATTGTTATTTCCTGAAGATGTTACACAATGGAGTAGCGAAATATCGAAAATAAAAATTTTTTTATATATAAAAAACAAACCTTACGCTCAAGAAAATTGTGAAATTAAAAATTTCTTAAATAAAAAATGTTGTTTCAAAATTCTTACTTAAGAAATATTTCAAAAACAAATCAATCTTAGTTCTGGCTATAAGAGAAAAATTTCTTGGATTTAATAGTTTTTAAAGGAATAATTAGCGTATTATTACGCTCATAGAAATAAATCTGTAAAAATAGCAAAAAAGCAACTAAAAATTTGTTAAAAATGATGCTCCAGAAAGAACTGTTTTTTTTTTTGCTAAATACTAATAAAATAAGAACAGCAAAAATAAGGCTGTTGAATTTGCAGAATTTTAGTTACATTTAAGTTAAAATTTAGTTACAAACTGTTATATCTATAATTTTTTGTTATTTTTAAGCCAAATTTAGTTGAATGCAAATAGTAGTCTATAATGTTAAATTAACAGAAATATTTACTAAAAAAAATTGTAAAACTGTAAATTTAACAGGTTTATTTTTGTTCTTCTTATTTTATTTGTATTTAGCAAAAAAAAACTCCTAATTTAACAGTTTCTTCTGCAGCATCATTTTTAACAAATTTTTAGTTACTTTTTTTTTGCTGTTTTTACAGATTTGTTTCTACGAGTGTGCTATTTTGAAGAAATTTCAATATGTTGTAGAAGCAAAAATTCTACGATTAAAATGTAAGTTTTTCATCACCTCGGTAATTTAAGTGGTCAAAATATGGGGTAAGAATGGGTTCGTCAGAAGTGGAAGAAAATATGAGACAAGGTCATCTTAGATTTCTTTTGTCCATCAAATATCAAAATTTTATACTATTCTGAGCGTATATCGTTCCCTGCACGAGGTTTTCTTCAGAGAAAATGATGCATTTTTCAGAGTCTTCTATGAATAACAATTGAGTTATTTTTAAGTCTTTTTTTGTATGAAAAAATCGCAAGCATAAGTTCGAAAGTTTTTTTTTAAGGTTAAGGGTCTGAGAATGGGTAAATAAACAGCTAAACATAAATGGGACCATTGCCCACCCCAGAAAAATGGTCTAGGTACGCCTATGTTTGTTTAATTTTTTTATGAGGTTTTTTTAATACTTTTTAGGAAAATGAATTAATATATTTTTATAAAAAAATAAAACTGAAATACAACTACTAAATTAAAAAATTGTCAAGATTTTTTTTCAAAATCAAGATTTTTTTTGGTGAATGTCAAGCATTTTGCAACTCTGAATCTACTATCTATCAACCCCAATTATATGTCTCAGCCGGAAAATACCTCGATACAATACAATATATGAGGTATCAACAAGCATTAGCAACACGCATCCCAATCAAGAGAGGCATATACAAGTCAAGAAAGTAAAGGGTGGTTAAATTTTAAGGGCCGATGTTGATTTTGAATAAAACACAAATTATTTAGGAAATTATTATCATTTCTTTTTATATGATAGTGGTATGGTTCAATTATGTATGGAACAAAATATCGGCCAAATGGCCGCCACGACCTCGGCGGCACACCTCCATCCGATGGTCCAAATTTTCGATGACGCTAAGGCATAATTGAGGTTCTATGCCTTTAATGTGCCGAATTATCTCATCTTTTAGCTCTTGAATTGTTGCTGGCTTATCGACGTACACCTTTTCCTTCAAATAACCCCAAAGAAAGAAGTCCAACGGTGTCAAATTACATGATCTTGCCGGCCAATTGACATCGCCACCACGTGAGATAACACGGCCATTGAATTTCTCGCGCAAAAGAGCCATTGTTTCGTTGGCTGTGTGGCAAGTGGCACCATCCTGTTGAAACCACATATCGTCCAGGTCGACATTCTCAATTTCTGGCCACAAGAAGTCCGTTATAGCGACCACCATTCACGGTAACTGCTTGGCCAACTTCATTTTGGAAGAAGTACGGCCCGATGACGCCGCCAGCCCATAAACCGCACCAAACACAAAAAACAGGTGTTTTCACATTTCCTACAGACCCGATTTGCTGAAATTTGTGCACAATTCTCCCGATTGTGGATTATGCTGACCAAAGAAATCACGAAGTGCACGAAATGCATTTTGATTTGAACGCCCATTTTCGTAATAAGCCTGAATAACTTTAACGCGTTGCTCGATTGTGTATCTTTCCATGGTTCAAATTGAGTTAGTCTGACATTGAAAAATGTCAAATGAAATGCAGAAAAAAACTTGACGTTTAGGTGCCGTTCACATCCAACATCGGCCCTTAAAATTTAACCACCCTTTACAAGCTTCTCTTGTAGTTTAACAATATTCTTATAAGAATTGTTGTCTTGTTCTACAGAACATCAAATAAATTCAAATTCTCAACGGGATTGTATATTCGAAGAAACGTTATTAATAGGGCAAGAACATTTCATGCAAATGCATGTTTTTTCTCGATAGTCCAAAACTAATATGGACTAATGTGCTAATTCATAAATAAAATTTATTTGTTATTTGAAGCTTGCTATAAAGTGTGTTTGCGTACCCGAAAATTTGTACAAATTCGTACAAATTTGTACAAGTTTTTACTGGAAGGTGTTTGTTTACACAATTACTCAGTAAGGAGAGAGGAAAAATAGAGGGTAAAATGACAGTTCAATACCAGAGAACTTACAAGTTTTTACTGGATGAATTTTTGCTAGTAAGAATTTGTAAGAAAAAAAACATGATTTAAAACATATGATTGAAGAAACAAAACATTTGTCTATATAATTTTGAAATATTTTTTTGTAAAAATAAAAAATATTTAAGTATAATCTTATTTACGATGGAAGGAGTAAGTAAGTGATCATTTTATTAGGTTTTATTTATTAATCCAATAATTTGAATAGGTTTATTTCGCAATCAGCTATTTTAATAACTGTTGCCAATTTAGCTATTTTCTCGGCAAATCTAGCGATACTTCAACTCGTTTAGCGGGATAAAATATAACTTAGCTATTAGCGGGAAAACTAGCGATTTTTCTTTTCAAGACAGTCTTCACATTTTCTTAGCATTTTTTTACATTTATTTCCTTGACAGAATTTTGGAATCATTATTATTCAGCGATTTATCGGTAAATTTTTATGGAAAACAAAAAAATTCGAAAAATTTGGCGATGTATCAATAATTTTTTAAGAAAGCTTTAAGAAGTTTGAAAAATATAGCTATTTTTGTGAACCTAAAAAGTTCGTGCAATTTAAGGATTAATCGCTATTTAATTTTTTTATAATTTAGATATTTTCTAGTGATTTTTTAGTTTGAATTAGCGATATTTTTAGGGAAGAAGTTGGCAGCAGTATTTTACTAATTCTTACAATTTTTCTGTTTGCGTACATTTTTAGATATTTTTCTTTTTGAGAGTAAATTTTGCCTTACTCTCTGTAAATTTGTTACTGAGTAATTTTTACTGGACTTTACTGGAAAAGTACCCAAACACACCTATAGTTAAAGTACATATTTCGCTTAATAAAGAGTTATTGGAAATCTTTATTCACAATCGTATTTTAACTATAAATTAATTTTTCAATTTGATACTGGCAACACTACTGTTTATTTTCTCTCTTCTCCCAAATAAGTCGTAAATGATGTACAAATTTAGTAAACGATTGACTCGGTAATCGGAAGTGAAAATGTATTTTCTTAAATTAGAGAACTAATGATGTGCTAAGATAAATTTAAAATGCATGAAAAATATTTTTTTTTTTTATTTATAAAGCAAATCAATGGAAATGTGTGTAAAAAAGTAATTTTTTAGAACATATTATTCGAAGCATACAAAATTAATCGAATTTCGAATAATGTTTTGACAGTCTGTACATCACTATTGTTTTGTTTTTCTTTTTAATTTTATTTTTACATTTTTTTGGAAATTTTTCGAAAAAGGTGATTGGCTACGCAATTGTTGTAGCTTTTTTCAGTTTGATGGATGCAAGTTGTTGGAAGCCGCACATTCTAGGGATGGGATGGCTTTAATTAATCATTTCATGCCTGAAAATTAAATAATTAACAATTAAATGGTGGCTTCCTCACTCCAAACTTTATAAAAGGTTTAAAGTAAATGAGTATCGACTTTAAACCTATGTATATTATTTTTTTCGTTATTAAGCAAATATGAATACTGTTTTTCACAAATTAGCTTAAAATCCTGCAATAAGACTATTGTAAAAGTTTATGAATTAGACCATAAGTATTTATCCGAATCATCAAATTTAGAACAAAATGGCATCGATTTGTAGTCGCATATTTTTGCATATTTTGTCATAAATGCATGTTTTTGCATATTTTGACTTTAAATGCATATTTGGTGCCTTTTAATTCATATTTTGTGCTTTCTAATGCATATTTTTCATTTTTAGGAGCATTTTTTATTTTGTAAAAAAAATATAAAAAATTTATACGTTTTCATATTTTGGTTCAATCAAAATAAACATTCTTAAAACCTTATTGTTTGCAAAATAACTAACTTAAATACATTTTTAAGTATTGCATTATTTTTGCAAAAATAATAGTTTTAGTGCATATTTCTTATATTTTTAATGCATATTTTTCTTTTTTAACCGCATATTTAAGGCGCATAATTACCATTTTTAAGTGCATGAAATTCCTTGCCCTAGTTATTAATATGCGATGAGAAATTTAAATGATCGTCAATTAAAACGCTAAGACAATTTTATAAAAAATTCAACTTTCATACCCCAGAGAAAATAATCTACAGGCGTTACATCGCACGTCCTCGGTGGCGAATCGACTGTCCCATTTCGAGAAATAACGCGTTTATAAAATGTTTCCTTCAATAAGTCGATTGTTAGACGTCAGCATTCCATTCAATTGGGGCACGAAATAATCGTCAACCATGGCTCTATAGCCCTCGCCGTTGACTGTAGCGGCAATTCTGCTTATTGACATGCCCTTTGAGCCAAAAATTAACGTCATTACTGAACAGAATATTGCGATAAAACAGCGGATTGACTTCCAGGTAATTTTGTGTGTATACGTGTTTCGAAATCGATCCGTGGCTAGTCGAATTAGTCGCTTGGGTGGACGATTGTGTCAACCGTGCAATGGACGTAGCTGAGTACCGATTGTGAATAGTTTGCAAGCGGTTAAATGATTTATAGTAACGTTGCCAGATCTGATCAATTTGTGACCGTTTAATCAATATCGGAAAATGTAATCTATAAAAAACACCCTTTATTATATGAGGCCGATTACTGAATGTTCAGTTTTATTTGTTTATTGTTTCCCATATAAAATTTATATTAAACTGTCGGCTAAATTTTAACTTTTCAGTAATCAGGGCTAAATATGAAAGCTATTTTCTTTTGCTGATTTTGCCAATAAACGTTTTTATTTTCCATATTTTTGGCAATTGTGTTTAGACTATTGAGGTAATTGAAGAACAATGTCGCCAATATTTTTGTAGTTGTTCAATCTTTATATTGATACTTAAATTTTTATTTTTAATTTTTAACCTAATGTTTTTTTATGTGCTCCAAACCAATTTTTAGAGCATATTTTTGGTTTACCTGTTATTCAAAATTTCATTCAAAAGTTTCTAATGCCCAATAGGCATTAATTACAATAACACATCTTGTTTTTTATTAATACATGAACAACAACAAAAATAAAACTTGAAATCTAACTTGTGACCTTGTCATATATTTTACACTTTATGCAAAATAGAAGAATTGTAGCAGCAGCCTATACACCACATTTAAGTTTTAAATATATATGTATTTCAAAATGTTTCTTACAGTGGGTCTCATACTCTAGGATTAACTTTAACTTAACTATTAAACAAAATAAAATGTAAAAAAATTGTATACAGAAGAACAACAAATTTTTGAGTTAACTATTAGTTAACTCTTAAACCTTCAGTATGAGACCCGCCGTTAATGTTTTAGGTGTGTCTAAAACTGTGAAGTTTTCATAGACAAGTTTTTTACTACGAGTATTTGTCTTGATTTAGTTAATGTATGCGTTTTGAAATCAAACATATTTTTCTATATATATTTTGTTTAATTATAATATCAAAGTTCATACTTAAAATCAAGGATGGTAACCAAAACGAATATCGGTTACGGTTTTCGATTTGCATCAGTATTTTAGCGGTTACGGTACGACATCGGTGTGTGAATGATTTTTGACCCGCATTCATAGAAATAAATATCTAAAAATAGCAAGAAAAGTTACTAAAAATTGGTTAGAAATGATGATGCAGAAAAAACTGCTAAAATTGGCAGATTATTTTTGCTATATATTAGTAATACAGGAACAGCAAAAACAAAACTGTTAAATATATAGAATTTTAGTTATATTTGAGTTAAATTTTTGTTAATGGAAAATAGTAAATTAACCTGCTAAAATCAGCAAAAAAATTTTATAAGTAGTTTGTAGCTTAAAAAATCACAGTTTACAATTTTTTAGCAAATATTTCTGCTGATTTTACTTTCAACTAAATTTTTCTTAAAAATAGCAAAAATTTTGTAGATATAACAGTTTGTTTTTGCTAATTTTAGTCTACTAATATTTAGCAAAATTTTCTACAGATTTTACAGTAAATTTTTCATTTTCAGTTAACTAAAAGTTAAATATAACTAAAATTCTGTAAATTTAACAGTTTTATTTTTGCTGTTTACTTATTTTTTAGTATTTAGCAAAAAAATCTGCTAATTTCAGCAGTTTTTTCTGCAGCATTATTTTTAACTAATTTTTAGTAACTTTTTACAGATTTATTTCTATGAGTGTATATTAAATTTTCGATAAAAAAAATTCTACACAATTTTTGTCATTTGTCATCATTATCGTCAGAAATCTTTTTTTTCCAAAATTTGTATAATGTACACTCATAGAAATAATTCTGTAAAAAAAGCAGAAAAAGTTACTAACTAAATAAAAATTAGTTAAAACTGATGCTGAAGAAAAAACTTCTGAAATTAGCAGATTTTTTTGCTAAATACTAGTGCAATAAGAACAGCAAAAATAAAACTGTTAAATTTATAGAATTTTAATTATATTTGAGTTAACTTTTAGTTTACTTAAAAATGACAAATAATGCTTTAAAATCTGCAGAAAATTTTGCTAAATATTAGTATACTAAAAATAGCAAACACCAATTGTTATATCTACAAATTTTTTGTTATTTTTAAGCCAAATTTAGTTGAATGCAAATTGTAGTCTACCCTGCTATAATCAACAGAAATATTTGCTAAACAAAATAGAAAACTGCTGATTTCAGAAGACTAGATTTTCATTTGCATTAAAAAATCGAAAAAACTGAAAATTTTGAATTTTTTTGTGAATTTTTATTCTACTAATTAATTAGCAAAATTTTAAGTGGTTATTTTCTGTTAACTAAAATTTAACTCAAATGTAACTTAAATTCTGTGTATTTAACAGTATTATTTTTGCTATTCCCATCTTACAAATATTTAGCAAAAATAATCTGCTAAAGTTTTTTCTGTAAGCTCGTGTATAACTAATTTTTAATAGTTTTTACTAAAATTTTTAGTCTTTTTTCCATTAGTGTAGATTTTAAATTAATTTGATAGTATTCTAGAATGTTTTTTCTAACCTTTTCTTAACATTTTTTTTGCCACATCTAAGAAAATTAGAAACTTTTGGGGAAAAATAATGGAAAAAATACATTATAAAAATTTAACCGATTAATTATTTGCGTTTTAAATTATTTATTTCGACATTAACCTAAATGAAGGTGATCAATCGACCAATAGGTTAATCGACTAACGAAATTGGAAACACTACGAAATTCTGACGAAAAACATTAAAAATTACTAAAAATCGGGGGATTTTTTCTAAAAAGATATTTTGCATGCGGCGCTTATTCCCCAAAACTACTCCAAAAAACAAAAAATGTTCCGTATTAGTGTAGGCAATAAAACTTTTTGCTGAATATTAAAAATTTGTAGAGAAATTATACTTTAGTTAATTTATTTGCTAAAAATTTAAATCTAAAAATTGCATTTTTTATGTTTTTTTGAAAATATTTAGAAAACTTTGAAAAATTTAACAATGTATAGACTTGCACATTGTCGATATAATTTAATTAAAAACCTAAAAATACATAAAAAATAATTATAAATAAAATATAAACCAAATTGTATCTCAATTATTTATTTATATGCTTATTGTTGGCGTTGATTACACTATGGAACATTTTTGGGATTATTGTCTGGGGGGTGAGAAATTCCAAGTCAGGGTGATGGTACTAGGTCAGTATAGTAAAACCCTTAAAGGGTTTGGCGTTCGTATGTGTCATTTTTTTAAATTCATAAAAAATTTTAATTTTTAGGCAAAAAAATATTTTTTTTTCTCCACAAATTTATTTTTACCGGCAAAACTGTTGATTATAAAGAAAAATGTTATATGAACGGATTAAAGAAATTGTAATTCTAAATTTTTCTAAATTTGTTTCATCAAAATCGGACAAGTGGTTCTCGAGTTACAACTAAGCGAAAAAACATCAAGATAAGGAAAAAATTTAAAAGGTCATAAAAAAAATGACACATACGAACGCCAAACCCTTTGAGGGTTTTACTATACTGACCTAGTACCATCACCCTGACTTGGAATTTCTCACCCCCCAGATTGGCTGTTGTACTGTGTTATAAATGCTGTAGATAATTCTAAAACAAAACAAAAAAAAAATATCGCTTTATATCACTAAAACGAAAAGAAACATAAAAAATATTCCCAATGAATTAGTAAAACATAAGTTTAAAATTAGTTTAGTGATGAAAAAATATTACTAAAACTTTTTTTTTTGCAATTTCAGCAAAAAAAATTCTGAAAGCTAGTACACTTCATATACGAGACGTTTACTAATTTTTCTACTATTTTTTTGAGTGTACTCACTTACGAATCATTTGACATTAGTAATTAGTACTCACGATCAAGTGTGATTCATGTGACCCACGAACACTTCGTGTCAGGCGCCCTTCTCTAGTTACGGCATCTATCCAAGAATAGCAACAGAAACATATCGGTTACGGTTTTCGTTCCGGGATAATATAACGGGTACGCATTTCAATCTGTTACGTCTTTAAATTCTAATTGTTATTTTAGCGATTACGGTTTTAAGTGATTACAGTATCATTCTTGCTTAAAATTCTTTTAAAACTTTAAGATAGTGTTTTCTTTATTAAAAGTTTTAAGCAGCAAATCAGAAAAAATAAAAATTAACTCTTATTAGCACAATGTCCTGTTAGCTCCTAACTGGAACTTTGACTAACGCATTTGTTTTTGTTTGCCATATAAATTTTAAATTTAACTTTTGGTTAAATTTTAACGGGACATTGTGTTATCCGGCCTAAATCCGATTTGCATATTTGTTACGCTTAATTGAATTATATATTTAGAAGGCTACTAACTGTATTTTTTTATGCCATACTATCGTATCGTATAATTACATGTACTAAATTTTGTTACGATATTTGCAATGTTTTATAAATGTTTACATAACAATTCACGTGTGTGTGTGACCGAATAATGATTTATTTTCTTTTACCAATTGTTGCATTTCGCTTGAGTTCATCAAAAAGGAAATGTTAATTTTAAATATTGTATATTTAATTAATTAGAAATTTAATTATATTTTATATAAAACAGCGAAAAATTTCATTGCAATATTTAATATTCACTAATTGGATTTAATTAAATTACTTACAGTAGAGTGAAAAATTGCCATTTCTATTTGAGCTATTTCTCCATGTCCAAGATGAAAAATATGTATTTGGAGAGGTGTAGTATTTTTTTCTAAACAAATTTCATAAAAAAATTTAATAAAAACCTTTTATTTGTTAGTTTTTAAATTTTTTTGTTCCTCTTTTAATTTTCATTCGATTTTTTTCTAACATTAAATTAGAGTTTGCATTTAACCGCAGTTTTGCTTAACCGCGGTTACGGTCAAAATTGGTGCGGTTAATCGCGGTTAACGGTTAATAATAAAACATTTTTTAACATACTTGATTAACACAAAATTAATTAATTGCTAAAATTACCAACTGCAATATTATTAAAATTCAAAGCAAACACACAAAAAATTAAAAACGAGTAAAAAAATTTGAAGCATGGCAACTATATGAGTTGAGGCATGGCAACTATATGATACCCTGATCTGATTGAAAGCAAACTAATTTTTTGATCTGAAATTCTAAGTTGTTGAAATGGACTTCAAAATTTGTCTATAAAATGACAGAAAATTAGCAAAATCCTAAGAAAATTTGATTTAACCTAATGTTAGGTGTATGTTCAAGAAAATAGGAAATATCAATCCTATCTAGAATCAATTGGGCCCAGGTGAGTTAGCGTACTAAAATTTATTAAAATATCTTCGTATTTGCGAGTTGCAGCGTGCGAACAAGTCAATTTTGGAGGGACCTTTATATGGGTACTATATCTAACTATGGACCGATTTTAACCGTAATCAATGGACTTGATCCTTGGGCCGATATAATGTGGTGTACCAAATTTCATCACAGAATCTTGATATTTCCGACATGCGAACATACTCATTTTTAGGGGACCATTATACGGACACTAAGTTTAAACATGGACCGATTCTAAACAAAATCAATAGGCTGTGTCCGCAGTGTACCGCATTCAATTAAAAAATCTTTGTATTTGCGAGCTGTAGCGTGCGAATAAGTCAGTTTTGGGGAGACTTTTATATGGGCACTAGGTCTAAACGTAGACCGATACAAGCCGGTGTACCTAATTTCATCAAAATATTTGCAACCTGACAGACGGCTATCGTTACATCGAACCAAAAAGTGATTCTAAGTCGAAGGTACACTAAAAAGTGCGCCTTCGTCCAATATTATATTGTTTGACAAACATCAGCGTAGTGGCGTAGTGTATAAATAGAAGAAATTTTTAACAAAAACCAATTGAATATGTGACGCGCAAAATAGAAAGGGACCTAAGGGTAAAAAAGGGTTTTGTTCAGGAGAGCCATTTTAAAGATTTAAAAACGTGTATCTTTGGTGTACCAAAAAAAAAATTGATTTTCTTACCCTTAGGTCCCTTTCTCTATGTGCTGTCACATATAAAGAAACTTTTGCAGATCCCTTTTCTAAAATAATATTAAATAAATAATGACGAATGAATAAGAAGATTGTTTCTAATACTAAAATTCATACACTCAAAAAAATAAGTTAGTAGAAAAATTAGTAAAACGTCTTGTATATCAAGTTAACTTGTTTTCAGCAATTTTTTTTTTGCTTAAATTCCGTTTTCAGCTAAAGTCTTAGCTATACTTTTTTAGCACTAAACTAATTTTGAACTAATGTTTTACTAATTTATTTTGCTACAAAAATTGTGCTGATAACCGCAATTATAGCGTGGACGACAACCGGATAGACAAGATGTAGATATCGCAGCTTGTAGTATAACGGAAATGGTAATTAAAAAACCAACTCTACACAATTTATATATTTAAAGTTTCAGCAAATAAATTAACTAAAGTAAAAAGTTTAGTGATTTTAGCAAGGATTTTTTCATTTGCAATCGACTAAGTGTTAGCAAAACTTTTGCTGAGATTACTATTTTTTGTGATAAAAATCAGCTCGCTGATTTTCAGCAAACACTTTTGCTGAAATTACCAACTTTTTTGCAAGCACGCTGCTGACTAAAAATTTGCTGACACAGCAACATTTTTTGCTGACTTTACTGACTATTTTTTGAGTGTATTTTTTCAACAATACAAATTAAAAAATTAAGTTTTATTTTTGAAATCAGTAGCAATTTTTTAAGTTTTATTTCTGAAATCAGTAGCAATTTCAAAACTATTTTAATATTGCACGACAATTTATTAAAGTTTTTATCATCGCTTGAAAAAAATAACATTACCGTTCCAGATTAAACACAAAAACTAAAAAAAATTGTATTATTTTTTAAAATTTTTAGAAAAGTTTTATTAAACTGCGTGAATTGTAAAATTTTTTATTTTTTTTTGCAAAAATTTAAAAATTTTGTTACTAAAGTATTTACAAAAATGTGATTTTAAATGTATAATAATTTAACCGTAACCGCACGGTTTTTACATGCGGTTATGATTAATTAGTGCGGTTAACCGCGGTTTCGGTTACGGTTAAAACCGAATTGCAAACTCTACATTAAATTAATAGGCTGTTTCATATATTTATGCTTTTATTGTGGATTTATTAAATCCAGCTTTTTTTTTATTTAATAAATCCCCTTTTTGTATGAAAAATTCTAAATCCAGGTGATTAAAAAATACGCTAATTATTAATTCTAGTTTGAGGACAATTCACTTATTATGAATAACATAGTAAGTACTTTTTTACCAAAAACCAACATTTTTAAGAACCAACATTGTATATTTAAAATTAACACTTACTTTTTATCTTAATTTGATATTATTGGATATTATTGTATCCTCCAATTTTGAGACCTATTTTTTGATCTAATTTAATCCTGTAATATATTTGAGGGATCTAATTGGATATTACTGGATACCACAATTTTGAGATGAACTTGGATAAGATTAAATGTCGATCTCTATCAAATGAGATATGACTACAAATGCTAAATCAGGCTGAATTTGAGCGATGATTCTACACTAATAGAAAAAATTCTGTAAAAAATTTATTTAAAACTACTAAAAATTTGTTAAAAGTTATGCTGCAGAAAAAACTGCTGGAATTAGTAGATTATTTTTGCTATATATTAGTAATATAAGAACAGCAAAAATAAAACTGTTGAATGTAGAGAATTTTAGTTATATTTGAGTTAAATTTTTGTTAATGAAAAATAGCAAATTAACCTGCTAAAATCAGCAAAAAATTTTGCTGAAAAAAAAAGATTACAATTTTCGTAGTTTTTTTAAATGCAAATAATAATCGAGCCTTTTTTAGCTAATATTTCTGCTGATTTTAGCAGGAAGAATGCAATTTGTATTCAACTAAATTTAGCTTAAAAATAGCAAAAATTTTATAGATATAACAGTTAATTTTTGCTATTATTAATCTACTAATATTTAGCAAAATTTTCTGCAGATTTCACAGTTTAATTTGTTATTTTCAATTAACTAAAAGTTAACTTAAATGTAACTAAAATTCTGTAAATTTAACAGTTTTAATTTCGCTGTTCTTATGTTACTAGTATTTAGCAAAAAAATGTGCTAATTTTACCAGTTATTTCTATGAGTGTGCGGGTTATATTGACTTTGGCAGTATCGGTTGTTTGTGGTTTATTGGCATAGGCCTTCCACTTAAATAAACTCCACAAGAAAAAGTCTAATGGGGCCAAATCGCACGATCTCGGTGGCCAATTCATGTCGTCGCTACATGAGATAACCATGCCCTCGAATTGCTCGTAAAGCATCAGCTGTGTGTCACGTAGGCCCCTGCTGTGGGAACTACATGTCGCTCGTCCAATTTTGGCCAAAATAAATTGGTTACAATCGATCGGTAGCGCTCTCCGATATGGCCCACAATCCACACCAAACAGTGACTTTCTGTGTATGCATTGCCACTTGGTGGGCCTTATTTGGATTTTTACCGTCCGTTCAAAAAACAAAAAAACACACATTTTGATAATTAAGTTTTATCATTTGCACGTGTTGCTCGACGCTGTAAGTTGCCATAATGATTTATCTTTGTTGTCTGAAAAAAAATAACAGGATAATCAACAAAAGATAAAACAAAAGAGTTTAGAAAATAAAGATAATGCAATCCTCTCAGTTAGTGAGAAAAAATTATAAAATGTGACTGCAAATAGTAAATTGAAATTTTTTTTCGCGCCTTTTAATGATAAAAAGATATTTTGTCTTCGGGCTGCTGATAGATTTAGTCATAATTATTATAATTTAAGCATAAAATTTGGCGATTCATCTTTGGTTTCTTTAAACTAGCCCGTTTCCTGCTTGCAGGCGCTAGCTGTTAACATACAGAGAGCGAATTTTGCTGGACGAGTTTTGATGAAAATTTTCAGTAAACTAATGAAGTTTTCTTCACAATGTAAATGAAAAAATTCTTAAGAATCTAGTTTTAATAAAACTTTTTCATTAAGTGTATGTAAATAAAATGAAATTCTTCGCATCATTTTATGCAAAATTTCATTAAATCAATAAAAAGTTTCAATGGACGTGTTCCAGTGAATCTTTATTGGTTTTACACTCGCAAAACAATTCCGTTGTGACAACCGAATTTTTTCCAACCGAATTCGTTCGGTTGCTGCAACCTCGTAATTCGGTTGCCTCAACCGAATTCAGTTGTTACAGCCGATAATTCGGATGCCGCAACCGAACTGAAATCGAATTCGGTTGCCACAAATGAATTCGGTTGGGGCAACCGAATTACGAGGTTGCAGCAACCGAATCAATTCGGTTGGCAAAAAATTCGGTTTCCACAACGGAATTGTTCTGAGAGTGTATATGTAAAATCTACCCGTATCTATTAGAAATCCCTTAGGTATATATTATCTACACTGTTATCCAGAACAACAAACTGTTGGAAGTATACCACAGAGATTTTCTAGTTTTGAGATATTAAGGGTCATATGCATAATCACTTTTACTATTTATAAGTGACTTATAAAACAAATTTTTCATACAAAATTCATTTTATAAACGTGTTATAAGGTTTTCAAATTATTATGCATAGGCACTTAAGGTTTTTATCTAAATTTTTTTCTTTTGAATTTTGGAGAAATCAAATTGTTGAACGTATTAACATATAATGAGTGTAAATAAATATATGAAGCCCATGTGACAAATCAAAACCAAAGCTAAATTAGGAAATTGTGATATTTTTCACTTAGGCCTAGTTTTTTTGATGCAAATTAAACTTAGTTTAATGGACTGTTTAGTTAATCTCAAAACAAAATTAAACGAAGTTTAACTGAGCGTGATGTTGTTCAGTTCTAGTTTAAGAAATGTCAAATTGATGTAGCCACATTGATTGTGTCAAAATAATTTATATCCCGTTAGAATTGTCATAAAATGGTGGTAGCATTCAGTAATTTATCTGTAATTTATAATACCTTGCAATGTGGCAGCTCTTAAACAAATTATTGTCCAACAGCTGTTTTGTATTGAATATTTTTACTTTAGTTTAACTGGCCAATGTTGTTGGGTTAAGCCTCAATTAAAAGTTAATTATACGACATCTGAAAAACAACATATTAAGTTTAGACAATGTTTAACTACCCGAGTAAAAAAAATTGATCTCCCGGAATATCTAATCATATCCAATTTGATATTGTTTAAGATCTGCTGTAATATCTAGCTGATCCAATTAGATCTCAAAATTGGGTGTATCCAATGATATCGTATTAGATCCCATTGTATATATGGGGATAAACTAAGATCAAGTTATATCTCAAAATTGGGAGGTCCAATGATATCTTTGGGGATAAACCTAGATATAATTTGATCCGAAAAATGGCGGATCGAATTAGATAGAGCTATATATTTGTGGATAAACTTAGATCTAATTTGATATCAACTTTGGCAGATCGAATTAGATCTAGCAATATATTTGTGGATAAACTTAGATCTAATTTGATCCGAAAAAGTGGCAGATCGAATTAGATCCAGCAATATATTTGGGGATAAACTTAGATCTAAATTTATCTAAAAACTGACAGACCAAATTAGATCCAGTAATATATTTCGGGATTGCGTAAGATCTTAACTTTTCCGATAAATTGCAGATCGAATTAAATCCAGTGATATATTTGGGGATTAGGTAAGATCTTAATTTATCCCATAAATTGCAGATCGAATTAGATCCAGTAATTCATTTCGGTATTAAAATGGCAGATCGAATTAGAAAGAGCAATATATTTGGGGATTCACATCTAAAACTATCCAGAAAAATGAGAGATAAAATTGGATCCCGCATTATATTTGGGTAATACGTAAGATCTCCATTTATTTGGAATTAAATAAAATCCCAGACAGATATTGACAACAGTTCAAAAAATAATACACTGGCAGAGCACTGATTTTATAAAAATTACAATATTTTGTTAAAATAAGGTTTAAACTCAGAAGGTCTCGAGTTCGATACCGTTCACGGCTATGCATTTTTTTTTATAAAACGATTTTCTTTTTATAAAATTATAATTTTATTTTCTATAAATGTTTTTATAAAATTATATTTTTTTTATTAAATTGAATTAAAAAAAAAAAATTATTTTATTTGCATCTTTTTAACGCTCTACACCATTTCCAATTGTATCAATTGTTTTTAAGATTTATCAATTGTATTTCAGAAATAATCAATTGAATTTCAGTTTTATCAATTGTATTTCAGAACTTATCAATTATTTTTCAGCTTTATGAATTGTATTTCAGAACTAGTCAATTGAATTTCAGTTTTATCAATTGTATTTCAGAAATTATTAATTGTATTCCCGAAATTCACAACTGTATTTCATAAATTATCAAACTGTATTCCAGAAACTATCAATTGTATTTCAGAAATTATGAAATGTAATTTAGAAATTTTTCTCTATTAACTATGATAAACAATCAACAAGTTCTGAAATAGATTTGATTATTTCTGAAATACAATTAATAAATTTCTGAAATAAATTCCATAATTTCTGAAATACATTTAAAATTTCTGAAATACAATTAATAGCTTCTGAAATACAGTTAATATTGTAGTTGCTGATGAGTTACCATATATGACCATATATTGTTTAAATGGCACCATATATGGTATGTTCCCTATTAAAAAAAACAATATGGAGCTTTATATGGTAATATATAACTTAGAGTCATCCATGTACCATTTCCCACAAATTTCTTCGGCTAACATATTTAGGTTCACAACTCTAGAAGTTACCTGAAATATATCTTGAACTACTATAAAATACCTAGAAATTCCAATAAACGTTTAAACGATTTATGACAGAATATTTGTCTTCTATTCCCAGATTGCTTCCTAAAGGCGTCACGAGGATACCCTGTTACAACTACAGTGGTGGCCAATAATATAGAAACGATTCAAGTTTTTTCTAATTTTATTCTCGTTGCCTTTATTTTTAAAGATCAAAATATTGGCTGAATTCGCCCCTAAAGGCAAGGAGATTGTTCGGAAAATTGTACAGAATTTTAACGTAATGTTTGGTTTTTCATTTTGTCACTTGTTTTAAGTGGGCGTGGCGTTTAACGAAAAATTAGCGATATCGACCTTTTATCAAATTACATAGTAAAATTTAGGCAGTACTGATCGGTTCTGTACAAACTGTATATTTTTTGAAATCCTATAAAATTTCCTTAAGTCTTGCATTATTTTTATCTACAAATAGTCGCCAGACTTAAAAGTGAAGCACCTTCAACATGACCAATTTATCTTTGTTTTTAGCTATTTTAAAATAAAGTTAACACTTAACAACACCTCTAATGCTCTTTCTTCTGATTACAATAATATTTAAACATATATTTGGCGTTGAAAATCTACTATGGAACAAATATTAAAATTTTAATTTATCGCTTTATTTAGGCAATATAGCACAACAAAGGTTGAAGATGTATCTTGAAACCCAGTTGTAAAATAATTTCGGTTTTTGCTGTAAATAACACTATCAATAAAATAAAATTACGTACCGAAAATTGTTGATCAATTGTCGTTATTTTAAAAGTTAAACATCAATAAATTTTGACGAAATTAGTTCCGATTACTACTACCTCTGAGTATATAATCTGTGTCTAATTTCAAGAAAATATGTTGGCTAGTTTTTGAGTTAGAGATGTATTTGTAAAACGTATCCTGGCGTTATCCTGTGAGTACTGGAGAACATTTTTTTAACTGATTTTACAATTAGAGACTCTAAACTCTATTTGTTATTGTCGGTAATGTACGCCAGATCGTAAATGTATTTTTGGTAATTTTTCAAATATTTTTTTCTGTTTTAAAAACTTAATTTTTTTTTTTTTTCAAATTTTCTAAATTTTCACTTCACATGCTTCTCGCTTGAAAACCATTCCTTATACAAAAAAGTTTGAAGGCAAAAAAGTAGATAGTTATGTTTTCTATGGATATAATACAACTTGTTTAATAAAATATTGTTATTTAGCCAAAAACTCTTTAAAATCTGAAGACCGCCTTTTGGCGGCCTTGGGCATTAGATGGTTAAAGGAAAAGGTTTTGGAATATCGGTATTTTTTTAAATTAAGACTTTCGGTTTTGGTATTGGTTTCGGTTATCAATTTGAAAGGGATTTGAAACGGATAACGGTATTATAAAGGTATCGGTTGCCAACCTTGGTGTTAAGACTTTAAAGGTGCTCACCAGGGTGGTTTTATCTCATAGGGTAAAAAAAATGTCAGAATTTTCAGTTCATGGCGGGACCAATAATATTTTTATTTTTTTAATATTTGTAATTAATTCGTTTCAATTAAATATGTTTTAATTTTTAAAAATATATATACACAGGGTAAAAAAAATGTCAGAATTTTTTTGGGGGCACCCCCCTAAAATGTTTCATTTTGTTAGATTTTAAGATTGCCAAAGTTTGAGCACAATTGGAAGATGTTAACCCGTGCCACTGAGGCCTCAAAGAAAATCACGATTTTTTGGCAGTTTGGCGACTTTGCCGACCCATATCTGCACCCATATGGCACGTGTTAACATCTTCCAATTGTGCTCAAAATTTGGCAATCTTAAAATCTAACAAAATGAAACATTTTAGGGAAGTGCCCCCCAAAAAAATCCGACATCGATTTTTTAAAACCACCCTAGTGCTCACTAACAAAATTTTTTTGAAGTGAAATTACTAAAAACAGCATTCTTAACTTATAATTAAATAAGTGCTTTTGTCAAAAGGCAACAGATTTTATTTTCCAAAAATCAGACGAAAACAAAATTTTGTTAAAAAAGCGTAATATCCAAAAGTACACATTTCGACTTAAGCGATTATGCGAAAATGATACGGATATAAAACAAAAATCTTGTTAGATTCATATATTTAGTTAGAATATTCTTCTTATATAGAAAGTCCGAAAAACAATTTTTGTATTTTTTAATGCAAAAATTAAAATAATCTTGTTAGATTTTTTATATTTCGATTAAAATTTAAAGATAACTGAAGTGGATGAAATTGAATTTCGCTGTTTCGAATATAAATAATAGCAAAAACAGAAGTGCTTATCTTGGAATTTATTTAGATGAGTTATAGCGGAATTTATATAGCAATTTTGTTTTTTTTTTACAAAAACCATGTTAATATTTTTTTTTATCCTAAAGTTAATTCTTCGGCAATAACTTCGGCCTGACACTACTAATTAAATTAGTTCTGTCCATATAGAATTTCAACATTTGAAAAGCAAATATATGCATTTATTTGAAAATCTATTGTATTTCAACAAATATCGATTACAAACTAATTTATTAAACAGGTTTTTGTTTTTTAGATTTTGTTTAACTTTAAAAGTTTATTTTAGTGATCAGTCGTCAAAAATAAAAGCCGTTAGTGCGTGGTTAAAGTGTGCACAGCTGTAAGAGAAAATAACTAAAGTTAAGAATTTTTATCTACAATAATACATGTGTAGATAAACAACAAAGACAAACAATACCCTACATCGACTTTGAATTGTTTTTATGAGTTTTTTAACCTTATAATTTTAAGAAAACTTTTTTTGTTGTAATTTTATTGCCTTTTCTTTTATTTGTTCTAAATACAATTTTAATTTTTTCATCTTCTTTTACACATTTACAGCTTAGGTTTGATAAGAGCTCGATTAGCAGGTGCACGTGTAGCCACTGGTGATGTCTTAATATTTTTAGATGCCCATTGTGAGGCGAATATTGGCTGGTGTGAACCTTTGCTGCAACGCATTAAAGAATCACGTTCAAGTGTTTTAGTTCCCATTATTGATGTAATCGATGCCCAAGATTTTAAATACAATACAAATGGTTATAAATCATTCCAAGTGGGTGGATTTCAATGGTCTGGACATTTTGATTGGATTACCGTCTCCGATAGGGAGAGAAAGAGACAGGAACGTGAATGTAAAGATGATGATTTAGACGTATGTCCCACTTGGAGTCCTACCATGGCTGGCGGACTATTTGCCATAGATCGTAGTTATTTCTGGGAAGTTGGTAGTTACGATGAACAGGTGGGTAACATTAAAAGTGAATTGTTAATACTAAAAATGTCTTAAATTCCGCTATGTTTTAGATGGATGGCTGGGGTGGTGAAAATTTAGAAATGTCTTTTAGAATTTGGCAATGTGGTGGTACAATTGAAACTATACCTTGTTCCCGTGTAGGCCATATATTCCGTGATTTTCATCCTTATAAGTAAGTGTACTAAATTTAAACTTTATCATATATCGATTTGTTATTTTTACTTTTTCAGATTTCCCAACAATCGTGATACTCATGGAATTAATACTGCTCGCATGGCCTTAGTTTGGATGGATGATTATATTAATATTTTCTTCTTAAATCGTCCTGATTTGAAATTTCATCCCGATATTGGTGATGTTACCCATAGAGTAATGTTGCGCAAAAAGTTACGCTGCAAAAGTTTCGATTGGTATTTAGAAAATATCTATCCTGATAAATTCGTACCCACCAAAAATGTTAAAGCTTATGGAAGGTGAGGATAATTTAAAAAATTTAATATAAAATTTGGTCTGTAGCGGGACCCGAAAATACGTATTCTATCCTGCTGGTCTTATCGAAATTTTTTAAATTTTTATTCTCTGTAATAATACTTGTATGAACTCAAATCTAACAAAGAACATTCATTTATAAAATTGAATTTTTAAATTTTGAAAATTTTTCCTTAAAATCCATTGAATAATTCACAGATCAGAAAAGAATAATTTATTTAATTCAATTTATTTATATTCCATACAGAGTTCGTTCTCTACACTCAAATTTATGTCTAGATGATCTGCAACAAAACAATGAAAAACCCTATTCTTTAGGTATATATTCCTGCAGCAAAGAAATTGCCAAAACACAATTCTTTTCCTTTACAAATTCGAATGTTCTTCGCAATGAACTAAGTTGTGCCACTGTACAAAATAGTGATTCACCGCCATATCTTATTGTAATGACAAGTTGTTTTGAAAATGATGATCTTAATGATAAATGGCAATATTCAAATAATCGTTTAAGACATATACCCACCGGCATGTGCCTGGATCATCGGGGACTACATCAAGGTGATTATATACAAGTAGCAACCTGTGATCCTTATAGTAAAACACAAAGTTGGGCAATTGATCATCGAGAAGATCCAGTAGTTTTGCCGCAATTAGACGACTTAAGATTATAAGAATAATCCGTTAACAGAAATTGGGAAGGAATGAATGAAGTTTGTCAATTTTGAAACAAAAGAAGAATATTGTAAATATTTTATTTTTATCCTACATAGTATATTTAAATTTTACATTCTCCTTTCCTTTATATGGAAAAAAAACTGAATTTAGTCATATATATTTTTATTATTAAATGAAAACATCACTAAAATAATTGTCCTTAATCAACAAAAAAAAAATTAATTAAAAACTTACTCTGAAATGGAGTATAGAATAATTTAAATTGGTACTTCCTTTTTATAAAATAAATTGCATTTAATTCCGTTTATTTTATGTTGCATAAACATTCATTTCGTAACTCCGTGCGAAAAGGACCTCAAAAAATAGATATAACGAACTGCGCATTTTTGGCATTTCGCCCCGTTTTTTTATAATTTTATTTTTACTATTGTAGAATTTTCAAGGTTGGTTACCGTTATCGTTAAAATACCGTTATCGCTAAAATACCGTTTCAAATTGAATACCGTTACCGATACCTCTAAAAAAATTTTTCAATACCGTTATCGTTACCGATAACGTTATTTTTATGGGCAGTTACCGGTATTTTACCGGTATTTATTAATTTATATAAAAAATGACAATTTTTTAATTTTTTTATTTTGTAATCTTGAGTTATTTTTGCAACAAAATTTATAGAAAATAATTTTAATTACTAAAACTACCAGCATTGAATTTATAGGTTAAAATCTGTATTTTTAAGACTTAAAAGCATGAATATGCTATGTTTTTACTTGTTTTTATATGTTTTTAACGTCATTTTTAATACCGGTACGTACCGGTATTGCTGTTTCGATAACGGTATACCGTTACCGAATCAATCTTAAATACCGTTACCTTTACCGTTACCGAAACAAACGAATTTCGATACCGTTACCGTTATCCTTACCGTTATTCGTTTCGGTAACCAACCTTGAGAATTTTCAATTTTGTTAAAATATTATAATTCGGCGTCAGTACTAGTTATTTTTGTTAGACGAAGTCGTTTTTATAAGCAGACTACTTATTTAATTACAAAAATAATGTGATATTGGTAACTACTTATTTTTTAACCACTAATAATTATATGAGTAAACATTATTTAACAGCTTGTTACCACTTATTTTTTAAATGCTTATCAAATAAATAACTACTTATTTTGCATATTTTTGTAATGCAGTGGGTAAGCGCGTGCACAAATTTTGTGCGTTTTTTCATGCAGCGAATATAGACAACTACTTACAAAAACGACTTTGTCGAATAAAAATAATGAGTTTTGACACCGAATTATATGCAGTAGACCCTAATTATACTACTTATCATTTAGATATTAGTAATGACTACCCATTACCGATATTTTGCTGGATATATAAGCCCAGAATAAGAGCGGCGAGTTTTTTTTTCATACAATTTAGCATTTAAAAGCCGCAGAGCAGTGCTGTCGTGAGATATACTTTATACCCAATTCACAACAGAAAAGTTAATTTAGTAGTAAAATCAAATATGGGCCAAAATTACAATTAATGAAACGATTTTATACCAACGTTGAAAGTTTTGTTTCCTTTTATCCAATATTGTTATTATTTTGGGATTGGGAAAACGATTTTCGAATTTTCAGACTGTTTTTGTAACAGTGTTGGCAATAAAAAAAATTAAATCTTTAAAGGGCCATATAAATTGGCTGTATCGACACAGCCTCAAACCCTGTGGGTGTTTTACTAGTATACTAACCTAATATAGTTAATATAGTCATTCATCTGTTATAAAAATGACCGACTTCCAAGAACATGCCCTCATTTTGTTGCATAGCATAATCTTTAATACAAACCAACCAATATTCCTTATTCAATTCAAAACGCATTTTTTTGGATTACAAAAATACTCTTAAAAATGTTTTATATACACGTGAAAAAACAAATAGCTTTTACATTGTCTATTGTTTATTTGAAATAGAACGAAATAAACAAAAAAAAAAACAAAAATGGGACCATTTTTAACCCATTTATTAACCCTTTACTATGAGATGGGGCAGCTAAAAAAGCACGTGATATTCAAAGCTTTTATAAAAATTAATGAATTCCCAACTTGAATCCTTCAAATCGCATGTTCATTCAAGATTTTACTAATTAAATGAATAAATTTTAGTATCAATTATTTAGTGCAGTATAGTTTTAAACTAATAACTAGGGCAAGGAATTTCATGCAAATGCATGTTTTTTGTCGATAGTCCAAAACTAATATGGACTAAATATTTATCCGAATCATCAAATTTAGAACAAAATGGCATCGATTTGTAGTTGCATATTTTTGCATATTTTGTCATAAATGCATGTTTTTGCATATTTTGACTTTAAATGCATATTTGTTGCCTTTTTAATGCATATTTTGTGCTTTTTAATGCATATTTGTGGATATTTTTAATTTTTAGGAGCATTTTTTATTTTGTAAAAAAATATAAAAATTCAAATTTTTGTATTTTGATTCAATCAAAATAAACATTCTTAAAAACCTTATTGACCTATGGAAAATTTTCGAGTTATGTGTCTGTTTGCAAAATAACTAACTTAATTATATTTTTAAGTTTTAAATTACATTATTTTTGCAAAAATAATAGTTTTTAGTGCATATTTCTTATATTTTTAATGCATATTTTTCTTTTTTTAGCCGCATATTTTAGGGTCATATTTTCCATTTTTAAGTGCATGAAATTCCTTGCCCTACTAATAACATAATCAAAAATAAAACACTCAAGCTATAACAAAGCACACAATACTACTTATTTATTTTAGACGATTTTTAAACGTTCTCTTTTTGATGATGTTATTCCTTCAGCATCTAATGGCAAATTTCAGTTTTTCATTTGACTAAGGTCGGCTAACTTATTTAAAAGTAAGCTCAATTTAACACTGTTCGGAGTTATTTTAATATAAATTTTACTGCTGGTTAAGGTAGTGAAGTTGGTCTTTAACCTTAACCATGAGTTAAATTTCCATGGAAATAACTCTACACAGAGAGAAGTTTCTTATCTTAGACCAGTTTGAATTAAATTTTTCATCAAATCGATGAAGTGTTCTTCACAAAGTGAATGAAAATTTTCTTAAATTTTATAAAAAGTTTCATTATTTTTATGAAATTATTTTAATGAAACTATTTCATTGGGTGTATGAAATTTTTAATAAATAATATGAAATTTGTCATAAACTTTTATGAAAAACCATTAATTTAATGAATAGTTTCAATGGACGAATTACGGAAAAACTTCAGCGAATTAATTTAAAAATTAATTATTAGCATGCAGACAACTCTCTCAGTGTAGATAGTATTAAATTGCGCGTACTTTTAGATAGTTAGGCGTCCTAAATGTATAAAAAAAAATAATCATTATGGAAAAAATTGAATTCATTCAAAAAAGATTTAATTCTTATAATATCAAGCCTTTGGGAATTAAGCTTTCGAATTAATTTTATAAGAATACCATTATGGAATGGGTTGCGTTAATATGCTAGCCGTTACATCTAAAGAAATTGTTTTAGTTACAAAAACAATTTTCATAGAAAGTTCACTTAAATGATTTAAGAAATAGTGTGGTTAGCATATTTTATATATCTGTGTTCTTTGAACAAAAGAAATTACTGTAAAATTACTTTTCTCGACAAAACAAATTTAGGACTTATTTCAAGAGAGTGTGTTTTTTTTTTTTGTTAGAGTTCTAAACTTTTGTATGTAAACAAAAAAATCTCTAAACATTTTTTTTTACAAAACAACTTGAGCCGATTCAGAGGTATGTCATCACCAAAAACAAAAGTTATAACGACATCGTTATCACTAGATGGCACTTTGTTCAAAAAAATTACAATTTTCTTTTTTTATTTAAATTGAAATAATAACAAACAAAAAAGCAAAACAAAAAAAGGAATTCTCAAATTTAATTATTTGAACATATTTTGCGCAGTTTTCAGCAATTTTGAGTTTTTAAATATAGGTTCAGCTGATACTAAAGTGATACTAAATAGTTGCTCAGGTGATAATAAATTTCAGCGCCCCCTACCGGTGAGTAGTGTAAGTTTTGATTTCCTATCTCTATAATTAATAGTCTCTGAGCCGATTTAAGTTGTTTTGTCATATCTGTATGTACACTAGGGATGCCAATCGGGATTGATATTTGAAAATCCCGGGATTCGAGATTTTGTATGAAATCCCGATCTCGGGATTCCGGGATTTTCGGGACTACGGGATTTTTCGGGATCCCGGGATTTAAATTTTCCTTTATTTGTAAAAATTTTTATGTTATGGAACTAATTTTTTTTATAGAATAAAGCGTTTTATAATTATTTAATAGTTTTTAATTAATAATGTGGTCCATTTTATGAATATTGAAACATCTCAGTCAGAAATTGACAGTGGTACAAAAAATCAAGTACTTGCATACCACTGAGTAACCGCCATGTTAAAAATAAATGACTGGCAGAAGACTCATTTGGGACGCTTTGCCAGCGTTTGCAAAATCCGCTTTGCCAGTATTTGTTTTACAAAACATCACGGCAGGGCAAAAAAAAGATACATATGAACTTTTTTTAAATTTTATTTTGGAAAATATAATTTGGCAGCGTTTTGCAAAAGTTAAAAATTTTGTTTCTCCAGTACTTTTCCGGCGGTTTTTGAACTGCCGGTCCTTTTGTCTATTGACGTTATCATATTGGAAATGAGAAAGCAATTTTTGTCAGTACTTGTACCACCTGTTAAAATACCTTGCCATCGCTTTCCCGTTTGTAATTTTCTGGCTGCGATAACATATGAAGGCCTGTCATTAAGTACACTTGCGCCCCTTATTTTGTAAGCAGATTTTAAAGCAGATTCGTTGCGATAACCTTGCCCACTAAATCGTGTAATTACAGCAACAAAGTTATTTGGTTATCGTTATCAAATGTTTTCATGGAAGAATTCAAACTTAAAGTCCCAACCAAAACTTACAGCCTCTGTTTCAGAAATCCAATTTAGCTTGGAAGAATAAATCGGTAAAATAACAAACAAACTTGATTTTTCGCATGTTTTACACAAAAACTTAATATTGTTTACCAAAATTTCAAATTTTTCTGCAAAGTCTTTGCATAGTTTACTCGAATAATCTACTTCATTTATAATTTTACCAATATCTTGGCATCAATTTCTTGTCAATATGAGAAAATTCAAGAAAAAACGTAGGTAATCTAAAATTGCTCACTTTGTTTATTTGTGTTTATATTAATATTAAAAAATAAGAAAATCCCGGGATTTTTGAGAAATAATCCCGGGATTCGGGATTTTGCCAATCCCGAAAATCCCGGGATTTCGGGATTCGGGATTTCCCGTTTGGCATCCCTAATGTACACTAATAGAAAATCTGTATAAAATTTAGTTAAAACTACTAAAAATTAGTTAAAAATGATACTGCAGGAAAAACTGCTAAATTAGCAGATTATTTTTGCTATATATTAGTAAGATAGGAACAGTAAAAATAAAACTGTTAGATATAAAGAATTTAAGTTATATTTGAGTTAAATTTTTGTTAATAGAAAATAACAAATTAACCTGTTAAAATCAGCAAAAAATTTTGCTAAATAATTTGTGCCTAAAAAATCACAAAAAAATTTAAAATTTTCGAAGATTTTTTCGATTTTTTTTAAATGCAATTAAAAATTGAGCCTTTCGAAAAGAGCAGTTTACAATTTTTTTTGCAAATATTTCTGCTGATTTTAGCAAGATAGACTGCTATTTGAATATAACTAAAGTTAGCTTAAAAATAGCAAGAAATTTTGTAGATATAACAGTTTTTTTAGTCTACTAATATTTAGCAAAATTTTCTGCAGATTCTACAGTACAATTTTTTATTTTCAATTTACTAAAAGTTAACTTAAATATAACTAAAATTCTGTAAATTTAACAGTTTTAATTTTGCTGTTTTTATTTAATAGTATTTAGCAAAAAAATCTGCTAATATCAGCAGTTTTTCTGCAGCATCATTTTTAACTAATTTTTAGTTGCTTTTTCTGCTATTTTTACAGATTTATTTCTGTGATGAAAATTGTTTTAAATTACAGAAATGAAAAGAAGTTTTGAAAAAATGTATTTATATAGGACTATTTCATATAAAAACAACTACATATTACAATACTTACTTTTTTATATCAGAAAAAGCTTAAAAAGCATTCTACACTCTGCAACATCCATATAAACAATTAAAAATTATACATTAAAATCAAAATTCTAATAAAAAAATAATTAAATCATGTAAAATTAATTTAAAAAAAAAACTCAACACATTAAAGCTTCCTATAGTAATGTATGCATTGTATTGAATTATATAAAATAAGGTAATCACAAAATCACAAAAATATAAATATTTTTTATATAAATGGTTGTACACACACAAAATTAATTTAAAAAAATATATCAAATAATAAAAATATATTTTATTATGCTTTAAACTAAGTGTATACAGTAATAAAAAATGCACCAATATTAAATAAAATATATATTCACACACTTACTCGTTATATTTGGTTGTACACTAGGCTGAACTTGTTAAAGTAAAAGATACAAAATTAATTTTTACACTCAGAAAAAAAGTTAGTAAAGAAAAATTTGTAAACGGGTTTCAATCTCACTTTTTTGTACTAATTTGTAGTGAAAATTTTTCTTTTGTAAAATTTTTTACTATTTGAATTTTACTAATTACTGAATTTTTAAAGAATATCTACAAATTTTCGTTGCTGATTTCAGAAAACATTTTACAAATTTTTGAAAAAGGAATTAGTAAACTTATCAAAAAATTTTAATAATTAAAAAATATCATGTTACAGGAAATATTTCACTAATAATAATTAATTGGCCACGCAATTTAAATTACAGAAATGTTAATTTATGACGAAAATACGAGTTTTTTAATTGGATTTTAAATCTTCATAGGCATCATATTTTAGTCATTTAAGAGCCATAAATGTTATATTTATAAATATGTTAATGAAATGAATTTCTAATTGAAATTTTTAGCCTTTTCAAAGAAATTCCGATTTTTTATTTGAAATTTGGCAAGATTTAGTTGATATTAAAATATTCCTTTAAAAATAAATATTTCATTGTAAATTTCATAAAAATTTCTAATGTAATTGTTCATTTGCATTCTTTTTTTTTTTAATTTCAATAAAAACTTTTAAAAAAAGTTAAAACTTTTTTTTAACAATTTAAAAAAATGCAAAATTTGAAATCATAAATCTTAACTTCATTCTAAATTTTCCAAATTTTAAATGAAAAGTGTGCACTTTTAACTTTTTAGCGGATTGAGATAAATAAAAAATTCCTTGTACCATTTTACTGCGCTGAGAATACTTTCATTTTGTGTATTAAAAAATTACTTTTATATTTTTTTTTTGAAAAAAATCAGCTTTTAGCCACTCTAAAACCTAGTTGGTTTATTTTTAAAGAGTTGGAAAATAATTTTTTTTTTTGTAGAATCGAATGTCAATACAGATTCCGTGTAAATTCAACTCTTTTTGTTCTCTAGGAAAATGGACTAAAAATCTGCGTTTTTAGCAGACAAAAGGCATCCAAAAACATTTTGCAAAGTGATGATAAATATTCCAAAAAAAAATTTCCTTTTCGTTTACTCTAAAGTTACAATTTTTGATATTGTGCAAGAAATTGTTAGTATTCCAAAATTCCAATTTTAAAATTTTCGCATATTTTTCTATGGGTGCGCGCTTTGTTTAATAAAATTTAATTCTTAGAACAGAATTTAAGAAAAGTTGTAATTTGCTCCAATTTGAGCTGTAACAAATTAAAACACACCAGAGGGGCAATTGTGTAACTTTTTAACGACGAAATTCGGTAGTTAAATTGACAAGTTTTCAGAGTAAACTGACAACTTAACTACCGCATTTTGTCGTTAAAAACTTAGATAATCCCACTACAGAAAAGGATACGACCATCACAAACTTTAAAAGAATTATCGTAATTTTTTTGAAAATGTGTGTTTTTTTTCCTTTGACATTCACAATTATTTTTAAAATTCGCATTTATTTTATAGAAAAAAATGACGAGAGTGCACTAATAGAAAAAAGTCTGTAAAAATTTTAGCTAAAACTACTAAAAATTAGTTTAAATAACCTGCAGAAAAAACTGCTGAAATTAGCATATGATTTTTGCTAAATATTAATAATATAAGAACAGCAAAAATAAAACTGTTAAATATACAGAATTTTAGTTATATTTGATTTAATTAATAGAAAATAACAATTTAGTTAATAGAAAATAACAACTTTACCTGCTAAAATCAACAAAGAATTTTGCTAATTAGTAAAATGGGGTTATTACACGTTAAATTTTTGCCTTTCAAGTTTAATTTTTTACTAACACACTCACACTTTTCCAAATACAAATTTGGAAAAGTGTGAGCCTGTTATTAAAAAAGTGTGAGTGTATTGAAACTTGAAAGGCAAAACCTAACCTAAAACATAAATTTTTTTTTTAATTCTCAGTTTTTTCCGATTTTTTTATGAAAACAAAAATCTAGCTTTCTGAAATCATCAGTTTACTATTTTTTTTGGCAAACAATTTTGTTTTCTTTTAGCAGGCTGCTATTTGCAGTCAAATAAATTTAACTTAAACATAAAATTTTGCAGATAAAACATTTTGTTTTTGCTGTTAACTAAAAGTTAACTGAAATATAACAAAAAATCTGTAAATTTAACAGTTTTATTTTTGCTGTTCTTATTTTACTAGTATTTAGTAAAAAAAAATCTGATAATTTCAGAAGTTTTTTCTGCAATTCAGCAAAATTTTCTGCAGATTTTACAGTTAACTGAAATATAACGAAAAATTTATAAATTTAACATTTTTATTTTTGCCGTTTTTATTTTACTAGTATTAGTTGTTTTTTCGGCAAGGTAATTTTTAACAAATTTTTAGTAGCTTTTTCTGCTATTTTTACAGCTTTTTTCTATGAGTGTGTGAAATAATGAGTTAATCGTCACATTGAAGTATAAATTAATATGCAAAAAGTTTATTTTTTTCATTTCATTACCATAGCGGCACGATTTGTTAAACACATTTCGCTTTGAGAAATTACATCGTTGTAAAAATTGCGTCGAAATATTCATCACATCAAAGCTTTTAAATTGCCTGCTACTAAAATCGAGGCAATTTAAAAGCTTTGATTTGAAACAAAATGTATATTTGGAATCGTGAGAAAATTTTCTTTAATTTGAGTCGTCACACGTGCCATTTTGGGCGTGTTTCGGTTTTTCGGACCTAGCGGGTCCTGGGGGCCCCGGCCCCCTTAACACCATATACAAAAAAAATTTTCTTTTTTAATTCCTTGAGGGGATCATATTTTTTGTTTTTTTTTAGGGGTGCCCCATAAATTAAAGTTTTGCCCAAATATGTACTAATCAATGCATTTAATTTAGAAAAATTTAGATGAAATGAAATTAAAATTAGTGAAAACACTATGCAATCAATTATTTCAATGTTCTTAAATTCTTCTCAATTCAAGTATTTCATAGTGTACAATTTATTACATTAAATCCCAGTATTTTGTTCGTACTTTTGCGAAAAAAAGTTGTCAAACTCCATAAAAAAGAGATTTTTCATTTTCGTGGAATTGTTTCGACATTGCGGTGGACTTTTTTTTTTGCAATAATTAAATAGATAGGATCATTTAAAAATGTTGCAAAAAACTAACATTTTGCTTTGTTATGAACTGTAGATTTCTAAAGCCTGTAAAAATATTGTGAATTTTAAAGTTTGTTACTCTCGTTTTTTCGCTCCTGTGAATAAAATACTGGGTTTAAAGAGATGTGTGTTAACAATAAAATACGAAACTTTCATGGTCAATTTTTAAGAGCACCCTATATTTGTCTATGTGGTATATTTAAGAGAAAAAAATGTATGAAAATTATAAAAATATAATAAATTATATAAAAACGTACAATAAACTAAAATTTATTTGGCAATAAATACAAAAGGCTTGTTTATTTGTATAATTAATATTCCTTTATTTTTATAAGATTTATTACATAATAATCTTTACTTTTCTTTTTGTTTTATTTATCATTTTTCTTATTTTTTATCTTCACTTTTTGTATTATTTTCTTGTTAAATATATTAATGACAATGAAATGAAGAGTTTTTGTATTTTTTTTTTTTTACAATAATCTTCTTTTAATGAAAATCTTAAAGTTGCTTTAAATTTTCAGTGTATTTTATTTGTATTGTAATTGTTTTTATTTTTAATTAAATATAAATTTTAGTTTATTAGAATATTTTATTTCCGTTAATACTTTTATAATTTTGGGGGATTTTTAAGTTTATTTTAATTTTTAGTTTAGATTAAATTGAATTTATTATAAAAAAATATGAATTTACTCATAAATAGAAAAAAGGAAAATCGGAAAATATATTTTGATAATAATTCGTACAAATGTTAATAAAATTTCCATATAAACTGCTGCTGGAGGATCCCAAAGATTCAAAAGAATTTAAATAAATGAGCTTGTGTCGAAGAATAAACGTTGTTAACATTTTAAATACTGGCAAAAATGCTGGTCAAAATATTAAATGTCCTGAAATTGTATTTGTCAACATTTTTTTTTTTTTTTTTATTGAATGAATTTTTTTTACAAATTGTTTACCAGACCTCACAATTTCCGAATTTTTGTACTTGGTAAAATTAATTTGTTTTAGAACAGGTCAATTGTAAACATAAATTTATGGTGTTTTTAATCTTCAATTTAAATAATAAAATAATTTTTGTAAATTTTAATTAGAGTATAGAAGGAAATTACTGAATATTAAAAACAAATTTTTTGAATAGAGTAAGGTATTTCTTGTGTTATTTTTTATATTCTTTTTTAGATATCTAAGTAACATTAAATGCTTAAATTTCAGATTGATAACAATTTACTCTGATGATGACGATTAATAAGTATGTATGTATTATTTTAACTAGATAAGTTAATAGTGTTCATTAATAGCAGCACAGTGGGCAGAGTTAGTTAAACTTTTAAAAAGTTTTTGGTCGTAGCTGTAAAAAGTTATAAGTTCAGCATAAGGAACACCCAAATGACGATTCTAAAGTAAAATTATTTTTAATAAAAATAAAATATCAGTTGTTAATCAATTCACATTGTTTTTAATAGTGCTTGGCCTTCGATTTCTGCCAAAAATTTATTTTTGACCAAGTTCGGTGTTCGGCGATATTTTAGCCGAACATGGTTCGGCTTTAAAAAAGTGAGTTAGTCTTAACAGATCCAATCGAAGTGATGTTCAGGCAATGATGGCAATATAAATGGCTAGAGAGACTCGAAAATCGCTGCACTCATAGAAATAAATCTGAAAAAATAGCAGAAAAAGCCACTAAAAATTAGCTAAAAATCATGTTGCAGAAAAAACTGCTGAAATTAACAAATTTTTTTTGCTAAATACTAGTAAAATAAGAACAGAAATTATACTGTAAAATCAGCAGAAAATGTTGCTAAATATTAGTAGACTAAAAATAGCAAAAACAAACCGTTATATCTACAAAATTTTTGTTATTTTTATGCTGAATTTAGTTGAAATCAAATAGCAGTCTATCCTGCTAAAATCAGCAGTAATATTTTCTAAAAAAAATTGTAAACTGCTGTTTTCAAAAGGCTCGATTTTTATTTGCATTAAAAAAAAAAATCTAAAAAAAACCTTGAAACTTAAATTTTTTGTGATTTTTTAGGCTGCTAATTATTTAGAAAAATTGTTTGTTGATTTTAGCAGGTTAATTTGTTATTTTCTATTAACAAAAACTTACTCAAATATAACTAAAATTCTGTATATTTAACAGTTTTATTTTTGCTGTTCCTCCTATCTTACTAGCATATAGCAATAATAATATTTTTTACAGACTTTTTTCTATTAGTGTAGGAAATCACTAGATTAATTAAAAGTGACTTTATCACTAGATTATCGAAAAATTATACTAAGTACTTTTTTCCAAAAATATCTTAAATATATAAGTAATAAATAAGAAGAGATAATACCCCTGATTATGTAAAGGTGTAGGCGTAGAACCAACATTTCAACAATATTTTAATAGACGAGTAAGACTTACATTTTATCAAAATTGTATTAGATTCGCTAGGAAAATTTCACTTTTTGTTAATTTCGATTTTAAAAAATTCGATTTGTATGAAGGAGTTTTTACCAAATACGCCAACGTCTTACATAATCAGAGGGAATGGCAAGTTTTACGATTGACCTTTAAATTATGAATCGCGATTTTCATTTAATTATTATTATTTAAAATACTCAATAGAAGACATTGCACGGTGTAAAACTGCATTCCGATATTTCATCCAAATTTAATTGTTTTCGATTGTTTTTATAAAAACATCGTTTTATATAAACATCGTTTTATAAAATCATCGTTTTTTATAGTAAAAGAAATAGCAATTTCTTAATTTTATGATATTTTTCAACATAAAACTAAAAATTAAAAAATGTTCCCGGTTGGGGACAAATTAAAATAGCTATAACTGACAAGAAAATCGTCGGTTTGTCAACAGTGTGTTAACGCCTTAGGCTGCGTTTACATTTGTATCGAAATGCAGAGGTTTCGGTATTCACCAATGCGAAAAACAGTGCGGAAAAGCTTATGGATTCTCAATTTTGAATAAAATAAATTTTTTAAATATATTATCTTAAAATTTAACATCTTTACGCTTTTCTTTATTGTTTTGTTATACTGGTGAATATCAAGATTTCGGTGAAGATGTAAACGTACCCTAAATAAATCAAGATTTCGGTGATGATGTTAACGTACCCTAAACTAATGTCGGTAAAAAAATCTGCCAAACGGGTTTCAAATCTATTTGACGAGTTGAAATACTGATTTAAGCGAAGATTTTAGTTACCCTCATTTAATACAGTATTAAAAATCCTCAGTACTTTAACTAATTTTAAGTGTTAATTTTCAAAATTATTTAGAACTAATTTTTAAGAACACATTTTTTAAATTTGTACACAATTTATTATTAAAATATAATATTTTAATGTTTCTGCTATTGCACAGTAGATGGCAGCACCAGTGTATCTGAAGATTTAAAGACGGCGCTATTTCTTTCCCTCCCGATTTTTTTTAAATGGCTCATATCTCGAAAACTAAGAGCGATCAAAATTTACGAATATTTTGACCACCTTTAGCTACTTAACACCTCCGTGAAAAGGTTATCAGTATCAAAAAATGGACCTTGGTGGGGCCTTGGTTCCCCGGAAATTTTGAATAAAAATTTTCCATTAGGGTCCCGACCGCTTAGGGTCCCGAGACTATAATTTGACCAAATTTAACCACTCAGTACACAGAAAGAATTTACAAAATTCCAATGAAATTTTTAAATACCTTTCTCGTACCAACAATTAAATAACAATTTTTATAATAATATTTCAAACAAAAAAATTGTTGGGAATAAAATTTCAATTACAAACAGTGTTGCCAAAACTTATTTAGGAAAAAATGCTAGATTTTTTGCATAAAAATGCTAAAAAATGCTAAAAACTAAAAAAAAATGCTAGAAAAAATATGCTAAAAAAATTTTAGAAAAAAATGTTTCAATTTGTTTAAAAAAATACTATTTTAGTGACTTTTTACAATTAGACTGAAAATAAGTCATCTCTAATTATGAATTCAGTTCATTTTATTAACTAAAATTATATAAAAGAAAAATTAAAAACAACTCAAAAGTTAATTCTTGTAAAAAAGTTCAAAAATCCTTTAACCCTTAAATGCATGATCTCTTCGATTTTAATCATTTTTTCATATATGATTTCTAAAGGCGTGTACATTTCAAGAAAAATACCAAAAAAAAATTATTTTTAAAAAAAAGGTGATTTTTATTGAGAAATATGGTTTTTTGCCAAATTTCTAAATTGTGATTATTTCAACGTGTATGAAAAAAAAACCAAAAAAAAATTCTATAAACTATAATTTATACATTTATTGTCGCCAAACTGAATTTTATTGCGAGAATACCTCTTTGAATATTTAAACAAATATTTTTGAATATTACACATTTTGTAAAAAAAAACGCGTGTTTTAGATTTTTCACAAATATACAGAGCAAAACCAAGATTTTTACTCTAACTGTTTAAAAATTCTGCGCTAAAATATAGAAACGCTATGTACAGAAGGAGCCTCTAATGCCCAAAAATGCAGTTTTGTGCATCAAGTGGGTTTTTTAATCAAAAACCGGTATGTTGCCAAATGGCTACACCATGCATTTAAGGGTTAAAATAAATTTATTATTATTTGATTTCCCAACTGTGTCACTGGAAATATGTTATATCAAAAAGTTAAAGTACCTCAAAATGTTTTATTTCTAAAATAAGTGGTAATGTGGAATACTTTGGCGAGTAATATGAATTTCCCATTCAGCCTTAATTTATCTACTCCAAATTAATTTAATGGTTTTTATTGCACGCTATGTTTACCGTTTTCAAATTTCTGAATCTTTGGGCTTACCTGCATGAAATTCTTTAAAAAAATTATTTTCGCGATCAGGGTTAATACTTTTTGTGGTGTTGGTTGACGTTGTAAGATTTTTGGTATGATTAAATGAAAAGTGTACAGGTGTTACAGTAAAAAAAATCAAAATTCACTGAAATTCTTAAAAGATAGGAATTTATCACAAACGCTATCCACATTAACCTCCCTCTATGATCCAAACCTAAAAAAAAATCAATAAAAATTGCAAAGATTAAAAACGAACCTTATCAACATTTTGCAATTCTATTAATTCTATTTTAAACTCTATTCTTTAAATTATTATTATTATTATTTTTTTTTTACCAAAAATTGGAGTATTTTTGTGCAAAATCACTCCTTCGCCATAACAACAAAAAAAGTAAAACGAGTAAAAAAGTTAAAGCCGGGCATGCCGATTTAAAATTTTAATATTAAAGTACCATAAAGCAATATTTTTTTACTTTTGGGATCGTTTTTGAATTTTAATCAATCAAACCCTGTTAAATACAATTTTTCGCTATTTTTTCCCCAAAAACATTTTTTTTCGCGATTTTTGTTTTTTTTTCGAAAGAAATTTTTTTTCTTAACTCTATTAAATATTTTTCTAAACCATATTGAATATACACAAAATAACATAACACATACTTTTTATTTGCATAAAAAAATGTTTTTGCGAAATTTTTGCGAAAAAAAATCTATAAAAAAAATTTCGCGAAAAAAAATGACAGCTTCCTTAATGTTTTACATATTTAATCAAATTTGATAAATTTATAATTAAAAATGATCCCACAAATATAAAAATAAAATTTTTTTAGTACCCGTCAAAATTTTTAATTACGAATATCGCGAATACGAGAGCTAACTTTGAAAAACTGCTATCACCATTGAATTCAGCGTACTCGAATTAGCTTTACCAGTACGGTTCCCAGCTTGTTAAAATTTGCGACTGCACAGTGTAATTAACGTGTACGTATAAAAATAGTTCCTAGTACTTACTCTAAAAGTAAAAAAATATTTCTTTTTCATATTACATTTAAATTCAAATTAATGTAGAATATTCTAAAAAAAACCAGAAAATAGACCTGTAAAAAATGCTAAAAATATGCTAAATTTTGTTGGAAAAATGCTGAAAAAAATGCCATATGCTAGATACATTTTTTTCATGCTAAATGAATTAAAAAAATGCTAAATCTAGCATTAAATATGCTAAATTGGCAACACTGATTACAAATTTGTTTTCTGTGTATAATTACAAATAAAACTAATTTTACTAATTTTTTACTTAAATTTAGATTTGTTAAATTTAACAAAAAAATGTGTTGAAATCAACTAATTTTATTTTAAGCCACAAAACATTTTGTTAAAGTAACAAATTTTTCTGTTGAGCCAACAGACATATTATTTTGAGTGTAGTTAAGTTAAAAGTTAACCCTACAGTATGAGACCTACCGATAAAGTTCAGCAATTTTTTAACCTTAATTTAGCCATTTTTCACTAGTTTAGCTATTTTTGATAACGAAGTTTTGACAACACTGGTGCTGTGGAAACTGTTAACAGAATTTTGATTAAGAACGCCAAAATTTTTAAGTGTCTGACATTATTTTTTACGGGAAGTGTTACGATGTGGACTAGTGGCTTTTAAAAAATATAAATGAAATTATTCATAAAATCATCATACCAATGTTATTTTTATTTTGCAATAGAGTTAAACCAGAGAACTTATATTCTTAGAGAAGGGCAAAAATTGAATTTTAGCAAATGTTGCTTAATCACTAGATGGCGTTAGTGTTCCCATGAGCTAAAGGCCAAAATTATTTTTGTTTACGAAATGTGCTACAGAAAATGTAACAGGCGACCAGCAGAATTAGGATAGGGAAAAAACAAAAATCAAAAAATGTTTTTTAGGCGTGTGGGAAGCTGCATGTTATTGTTTATGATATTTAGGCGTGCGGGGGTGTAGAAGTGTTTTCTTTATTGGTGGAAAGTTTTCTTGACGAGGGGGTATAGAAACATGTTTGTAACTTATGGTGCAAGCAGGGAAGGGTAAATTTTTAATATTCTTATTTTCTTTTAGGATTGAGGGGTGAAATGGAGAGTAGAAAAATAATGAAATATTTTTTTTTTACTTTACGTTTTAGGCCTGGAAACGGTTTAAAATTACCAGGCGACCATAAAAATCAGCAAGCTTATTTTTAAATAAAACAATTTTGTTTTTAAAACAACAACTTTCGTTGTACATTACTGTTTCAAATACGCAAACCAAACAAACAACAAGTCTCATTTACAAGAACAAAATGCACGCATTAGATGCGCGTGTACGTGCATTTTCGTTTGGATTTGTAACAATAATAAGCTTTACACGTAGAAGCAACAACAAAGTTTACAGTGGAATTTTTTTGTTCGTTGTAATAAAACAGCAAACTTATACAGGACCAACAAAAACGATCTATGCACGCCCACAGCACAATTATTTTTTTCCAAATATTTGTTATTGTTGCGAATAGTTTTGTTGCTAAAAATATTTTCTATTTTGGTGCTTTAATGCTATTATTGAATATGTTCGCCTGGTATTTTAAAATTATTCACAACACAAAAAAATTTTATTTTCCATTTAAATTTTGTTTACAATTGTGCTACAGAAGGAGATGAAAAAATGTAACAGGCGAGCAGCAGAATTAGGATAGGGAAAAAACAAAAATCAAAAAAGTTTTTTTATGGCGCGGGGGGCGCATATTACAGCATGATATTGTTTATGATATTTAGGTGTGCGGGGGTGTAGAAAAGGGTTTTTTTATTGGCGGGTATATAACCATGTTTGAAACTTAAGGGGCAAGGAGGGATGGGTAAATTTTTGTTTTAATATTATGATTGTTTTGCGATTAAGCGGTAAAATGGAGGCAAGGAAAACAAATACACAATACTATACACTCATAAAAAACGTCAGTAAAGTCAGCAAAATTTTAGTCAAGAGGGTGATCGCAGAAAAATTTCTAATTTTTACAATAAGTTTTAAAACAATACTAATAAAATCTAAAAAAAAAAAATTTTATGTAAATGGAAAATATTATTTTAGTATTGTAAATAATTGTAAATACCAGGCGAACATATTGAATAATAGCATGAAAGCACCAAAATATAAAATATTTTTGTCAACAGAACTATTCGTGTAAATTTTGCCAACAATAACGAATAGTCGAAAAAACTAATTGTGCTGTGGGCGTGCATAGATCGTTGTTGGTCCTGTATAAGTTTGCTGTTTTTTTTTTTGCAACGAACAAAAAAATTCCATTGTAAACTTTGTTGTTGCTTCTGCGTGTAAAGCTGCCTACACACTAGGGAACATACTTAAAAAAAGAGAGCATTTTTTGTGAATGTGTAAGTTTGTGTGTGTGTAAGTGTTGAGAGCGTGCATTTCGTGTTTACAAAATTTTTTGATATTTTTTGTTCCCTCAACCATGTTCCCTAGTGTGTAGGCAGCTTAAAGCTTATTTTTGTTACAAATACAAGCGAAAATGCACGTACACGCGCATCTAATGCGTGTATTTTGTTCTTGTAAATCGGACTTGGTTTTGTTTGGCTTGCATATTTGAAACAATAATGTACAACGAAAGTTGTTCTTTTAAAAACAAAAATATTTTATTTAAAATACGCTTGCTGATTTTTATGGTCGCCTGGTAATTTCAAACTGTTTCCTGGCCTAAAATCCTAAAAGAAAATCAGAGTATTAAAAATTTACCCTTCCCTGCTTGCACCTTAAGTTACAAACATGTTTCTATACCCCCTCGTCAAGAAAACTTTTCGCCAATTAAAAAAAAAACCCCTTTTCTACACCCCCGCACACCTTAATATTATAAACAATAACATGCTGTAATATGCGCCCCCTCGCCATAAATAAAAACTTTTTTGATTTTTGTTTTTTCCCTATACTAATTCTGCTGGTCGCCTGTTACATTTTTTTTAATTCCTTCTGTGGCACATTTCGTAAACAAAAATAATTTTTCCCTTTAGTTCACGGGAACACTAACGCCATCTAGTGATTAAGCAACATTTGCTAAAATTCAATTTTTGCCCTCATCGTTCACGCCAAATAAAGCTCGAAGAAAAGTGAGATTTGTTAATGCACCTTCTCTAAGCACATAAGTTCTCTGGTTAAACTGTAGCCTTCACTGAATGAAATATTATCCAATCCAACCCACTGCGTGCCAAACGTAAGTAAAGTTATTGATATTAAAAAATATGCAAATTAATTTTGTAATTGTTACTTGTTTAAAAAGTTTAGTTTTACTATTAATAAAAGCCCATATTTTATATGTAAATCGAATTAATTTGTTTGGGTTCGTTATAAATTTGTCTTTTATGCATTCTTTGTTTTTATTATTTAGGTACGCCAGGTGTTGCAATTTTAAGTGTTTATTTCTGTACTAAAAAGCTTTAGAAATAGAAGCTTTAATATCAATTTTAATTTAAACCACTAAATTGTTGTATGACAGAGTTTGGTTTTTGATTTTTTCTTATTTTGGAATGGGATTGTGGATAAATTTTTTACTGGGATTTTTTTCTTTAGTAATGTAAGCTCTAAAATTTAGAAACAATTCTTTGTTTAATAAGTATTAATTTTTTAAAAATTTCATTCATTTTTAGATAAAAATTTGTGCATATTTTTTATTGTGTATCGAGAGAATGTGGTGTTGTTGTATTAATAACTTTGATATTTTATATTTATTTATATTGTTGTAGTAGTATTATTTTTTACAAGAAGAATAAAATTTTTTGAATGGACATTTTTTTTGTTTGAAATTATATTTTTGTGTATATAAAACAAAACAAAAAATATACATACTATAAATATACGATTAATTTGTTGATTTTTTTAATTGTTATTTTTTTAGCACAACTTTTATTTAATTTTTTGGTTGTTTTTAAGACTTTTTGTTGTTGTTTAGTATTTTTTTTTTGTATTTATCTTTTAAAGAATATGTAATATGTATACTATATAAAAATATCAAGAATTGTTTATAACGTTGTTGTTTTTATGTTTCAAAAAAATTGTTTTTGGACGTTTTGCAAGTTAAAGATTTTCTTTTTTTGTATTGTTTAAACAATAGGTAAATGGATTTTTTTTTTGTTTTGTTTTCAAAAATAGTTTTTAATAAGATTTTTTAAACGTTAAAAAATTTTAAACATGTTTTTTAGATTTTGATTTGAATAATAAATTCATTAACATATTTTATGTTTTTAAAGTTATAAAAACGGAGTTTTTCAAAAGAGATGTATTGTAGATATTAGATTTTGTTCAGTTTTTTATTATAATTTTTAATATTGGTAAAATGTAAGTTCAAATAATCGAAAAATGTCCGTTTGTTGCATTTACATTTAATTTAAAGTCCCGCTATTGAAATCTTGTCCGAAATCTTTACCGGGACTTGTAAACTTTTTGGCAGTAGCAAGATTTCGATTTGTCAACCAGATTTTTTTGTGAACAAATTAACATTTAAAAAAAAAACTAAAACAAAAAATATTTTGCAAAAGCATCTTTTTCTGCGGCGGAGTAAATATTTTATTAAATTATGTAAACTGCTAATAATGTTAAAAAAAATCTTTATTGCACAAATGACGAGCTAGAAGCACGAGCTTTTGATATTTTTGATAGAGATTCTTTGTCAGAGGTTCACACCGCTAAGTTTAGTATAGATTTTCTTAGCTATCGTAGAAGCAAAAATTTAACACTTCTTTTAACCAAAGACATATTTTTATTGGCTTAAAACTAATGTAAGTAATTTTTGTTAGTTAATTTGACTTACCTGTGGTTCATTTTTATTAACAATCAACAAGAAAAGCAAATGTATATTGAATTTAATGGAATGTTAGTGGTCCTGTTTTCAAGTGAAATTTCAGTTATTTTTAAACACATTTGCAGCGGTCTTAACATATAAAATATTTTAAGTGCACTTTATTATAAGTTTCTTTAATTGTAAACTTTTCTATGTAAAATAAATTTCAGATTTTGAGAACTTTGCTTTGTTGTTTATTAATATATGTGCAAAACAAAGGCGTTTTTAACACTGTGTTTCATCGCTTAATTTTTCTAAATTTAATTTCAAAGATATTGAAAATAAATGTAGAAAATTATCTAGAAGCTGAAAGAAAATAAATTTGTGCTGAAATTATATATGTATTTTACCCAGTTACAATTATAGGATTATTTTCGCATATTTGTAAATGGCAAAATTTTACGAAAACATGCTTTAATTTCAAAAGATTTTGTTGAAACTTAACATTTTGCTACATATATAACGTATATTCATTCCACCAAGCCGTTTTCGAGTTACGAGGGCAGAACAATAAGTTCGTGACTTTTCGAACTTCCATTGTAGTTACATGAAATGCAACACTGCCCGGTCAAGTACCATCTGTTAATAGACAGACTACTGTCAAATTTTGACAAGTTACGTCATTAACTTTATGATCAAAGTATACAACCTCGTGGATTTTTGTAAAAATGGAAAAAGTGAATTTCGAATGTTCATCAAACATTATTTTTTGCGAAAAAAAAATCGTCACTCAAATTAAGAAAAGCATGATAAGTACTATGGGGACTCTGCACCATCAACTTCAATGGTAAAAAAGTGGTTTACTGAGTTTCGTTGTGATTGCACAATCACTAGTTACGCTGAGCGTTCTGGAAGGCCAATTGAGGTCAATACACCCGAAAATGTCAAAAAAAATTTACGATATCGTGTTGGTCGATCGGAGAGTAAAAGTACCCAAGATTGTTGATCCCATAGGCTCTGTGATTTCGATCTTAAATGATCAATTGGGTTTTAGAAACCAGTCTGCAGGTTGGATGAGTTCTTCATCTACAATACGGTTAAGCGATTCACTATTTTCTACTTCCACACCTAAAGAAATGGCTCAGCGGAAGGAGATTTAGCTCCAACGATTAAATTATTGCTAAAACAAATGAATATTTTGAGAACCTCGTGAAATCCTATTTTTTGGAAGGAATAAAATAATTAGAAAAACGTTGGACTAAATAAAAACTTTTGTTGTTAAAAAAACTGTGTTTCAAGATGAATAAGGGGTATTCATTAAAAAAGTCACTGACTTATTGAGCCGCCCTCGTATGACCATGTTTTTTAAACATTTCCTGACAGTTTGTGTGCGTCCATGAAACAAAATTATAATTTAAGAATAGACTTTAAAGCCTCATTCATACTGAACCCAAAACTAGAAGTGTTCGTTTTTTTTTAAGTTTTCGATTTGAAATTTGTATGGGATTTGACAATTGAAAACAAAATAAATTTAAAAACTACTAGTTTTGGGTTCAGTATGAATGAGGTATATCCTTAGGCTTTCACCAAGATTTTAATATTTTTGCAAACTTTTTAAAACTTTTTATTTCGTTTAGCACCATAAGTTGTTTTTGTGGAAAAATTTCATTCGAACTTAAAAGGTTTCAAAAGCTAATTTAAATTTAAAAACTTAATTATTTTTTATTAGACACAATCACAATAAACAAAAAATGACACTCTGTCACAAGAAAAATATAGTCTTTTATATTAAATTTGCGTGAAAACAAAGTCTACACAATTTTCACGTGAAACCTCATTATCGTGAAAAAATTGTTCTTTTATATGGAGTATAGTATTCACGTGAAATTGAAATTGTTTTTGAAGTTATTTTACGAAAATGTTACGAAGTTTCGACTTCAGTTTCGTCAAAAATCCTTTTCGATCAAAAATATAAAAAAAAAAATCGTCAGCAATTTTATAAAAAATCGTCAAGAAATCGTCATCATTTCTTATTCGAAATCCAAATCATTTTAACTGGGGGGTTATTATGTAATTCACTAAGAAATCGCTTTCGAACAGAATTTTCACATTACAAATTCAGTAACAGAAAATTGTTTTTAGTGAAGGAAAATGTTGAAAACGTGTGGGCAATGTCTAGTAAAAGTGAAAAGTAAAAAAAGGTTGGACTTTCAGAACGGATATCTTTTTACAAGAGTTCCGAACAATATTTTTCGAATCCGCTTACGTAATGACCCCCCTGATTGCCTATATTACCGCTCTTAGGATAATTCACAGCTTTTATAAATTCAAATTATATATAACTGGACGTTATTTTCTACTTCATCTGTAAAAAGTTGGTATTTTTTTATTTTACGATTAGTTACAGATAAAACACATCATGCGTTATGCGTTTTAAATTCTCATAAATAATTTTCTAAAAAATGTGAGGTGATTAAGACAAGATTTAGAATCCGCATCAGCTTATCTAAATATATAAAAATGTTGTACCAAAGTTTAAATCCCTGTAAAAAATGCATTTTGTAAAGTTATGTAAAGTCCTAGTTCCTACTTTTGTTTTTTGTCTCCAACGCGAACATATTTTTCCAAAAACACGATTCGAAAAGAACAATTTGCGGTTTTAAAAATTTTTTTTTGTTAAGTTTTGCTTAAAATTCGTTTAAAAGTCAGTAGTTTTCCTAAATCGTCAAAACATACATATGTAGAAGATTTTATTCAAAAATCGTCATTTCATAAATTTTGACTAAAACAATCATCAAAATGACGTGAAATCGTCATATCTGGCACCACTGTTGGACTTCTATCGAAATAATTAAACTCCGTTAAGCCGGAATTGTAAATTTTAGAAATAAAAATAACAAATATTTCTAGAAGTTCTAAAAACGTCTTCCCCTGACGATTTCCTTAGACATTAATAGGGACATGCCTTCAACAGGTTATTTTTCACAATTTGTTAAATACGTTTAATTCCTTTAATGCAAGTAATGTATATCCCGATAAAAATAAATTTAAAAAAAATAATAATTTTATTTGAAAGGCCTATCGCTTGGTGTCGCGCATCCGGGAGGTGCAATTTTCGATGACTGGTGCATAGATCAGGCTGAATTTGAGCGACGGTACATATTATGTTGACTTTGTGGCTTAAGAAAATCCAACAAGAAGTCATTTTTATTGAAAATTTTCTGAATCTAATACCACGTTCTTTTCTGAAAAAAAATGTTGCCTTTTTTCTGGGAAAATTTTTTTTCACAAAAGAAAACGGTTCAAAGTGTCTATTTTCTAAAAAAATCTTAAGTTTCCAAAATATTTGATATGAATAACAAATGGCTCTAGATTTCATTAAAGAGCTTATAAAGTAAAGAGAATACAATCCTCTTAGTTACTCAGAGAAACTATATAAAATGTGACTGTAAAAGGGAAATATAATTTTTCTTCGCGCGTTTTAATTTATAAATTGATTTCTTTCAATGTCACTACTGCTAGTTTTCGTCATTTTATAACAATTTTATATACTTGGCTTTTCCTTAAAATAGCCCGTTTCTTGTTTCCAAGCACAAGTTACCATAAGGCGAAAGAACTACATATCCTAACCACTGATTTCATCTGTTAAAAAAATATTGAACAAAATCTAAAACCAATAAATTCTTTTTAAAATTTAACCGACCACATGTTATTGTTTAATAATTTTAAATAAATTTAAAAATTTTATAAATTTTTTTAAGTAGATTTTGTTTTTTTTTTGTTAGTTATTGTTTTAATATTGTAGTTGTTTATTTTTATGTGTTATTTTTCAAAATTATCGTAATTCATCAACTCTGTTTTGGATGGATACTTATGTACGTAGAACAGTTAATATTTATTTTGTATATTTTTAATAATAGTTTGTTTTTGTTTTGTTTATTATTATTTTGTTTTATTAATAAATTGTGTGTTTTTATTAATTTTGTGTATATCTTAATGTTTATAATGTGTATACATACGTTTTTATTTGTTTCTTCTGGAGTTGAATTTTTGTTTCAGGGTCGGAATATTTATTTCTTTTTGAATTTATTTATATTTATTATTGTAGTATTGTATGTTATTCATAATTTTGTATTTTATACTAACATAATCCTGATGAATTTCAGATTATTATTCATTAAGCTGTTCTAAATCAATTTCACTCTTTATATATTTTTATGAGTCTTTACTAATGCATATGTTAATTACGAAAAAGGGATTTTTCGTTCTTTTTTTGGAAAAATTATTTTGTAACTTTTGAATTGTAGATGGACTGGAAAAATATGTATATACGCAAATAAAGTAATGGACAATACAATAGATTCAATTAAGGTTTTTTCTAATTTGGTGCTTTAATTTTTAAAGATCTAAATAATTGTTAAGTTGTCCCGGAAAAACTGGAAGATAATCCAGAAAATTGTAGAAATGTTTAGTGTAGCGATTGTTTTTTAGCTTTGCTACCCTTTCTAAGTAGGCTTGACTTTGAATGAATAATCATCGATATCGATCTTTCATCAAATTATACAGTAAAATTTAGCGGGTACTGAACGGATCTGCCCAAACTGAATATTGTTGAAAATTCTATAAAATTTCCTTAAATCTTGCATTATTTTTATTCACAAATGGTGGCCAGATTTAAAATGACAGCGATTTAAATAAATTTTTCTTTGTTTTTAGCGATTTTAAAATAAAATTAACAACACTGAAATTTTAAAGCGAACGGTATTATGATATATGTACTTACCACGATATAACAGACCAGTCAGGCTATTTTTTACATTATAGTATAAAGCATTTCCTATTAAAATTTCAGTGTTGTTAACTTTATTTTAAAATCGCTAGAAACAAATAAAAATTTACTCATATTTAAACCGCTGTCATTTTAAATCTGGCCACCATTTGTGAATAAAAATAATGCAAGGAATTGCAAACGGTACAAAATTAATGCACAGGTAGAACATTGATTTTATAAAAATGTTGACGCTTTGTTAAAAAACAGTTTGCAGTCAGAAGATTTTTTTTTTGTTTGTTGAAAGCTTTTTTAAACCAACTTTTTTTGAAAAAACACGGGTAAAGCACATATTTTCCACGCTTTACCAACGCTTGAAAAAACGGTGACTTCCCAGTGCTTGTTTTACTTAACATTATTTTGTTTTTGAAACACACCCAGTCAGAAAAATACAATCGGGAAAGCGGTGGCAAGCACTTTAACAGGTGGTACAAGTACTGGCAAAAAGTGCTTTCCCAAAACCAATAAATAGGTGGTCTGGAAATATATTTTCCAAAATAAAATTTAAAAAAGTTCATATGTATTTTTTTGGTACTGCCGTGATTTGAACCCAGGCCGTCAGATTGGCAGACGATTGCTCTACCCACTGAGCTAACGAGACATATAATATTTGATGGCTAAACACATAAATGAGTGATAATAGCTGGACAACTACTGGCTGTGGCAAAATGCTAGTACTGGCAAACAATTTTTTGTAACTAGTATGCCAGTGTTGGGAGGGCAAAAAAAGTTGGTCTTGAAAGAGCTTTCCCACAAACAAAAAAAAAATGATTTTATAAAACAACATTGCTAGATCTGTCAAAACAACAGAGTAGTACATTGGAAGATGACAAAGCAAATTGTGGAAAATTTTCTGTTGTTGTTTTTGTTTTTTCTTTGACATTTTAAATGTTTAATAACGCTCCTAGACGAGAACAAGAAATTCTTATTGAGTTTGTAATTTAACTTAACAAATATTTCCAGAAATGAATGAAATCCGGATAGGGACATGCCTACAACGGATTATTTTTCCCAATTTGTTAAATACGTTTGGGATTTTAGCATATTTAATTCCTTTAATGCAATTAATGTATATCCCGTTAAAATAAAATTAAAAAAAAAATTTTTTTAATTTAAAAAAATAAAAAAAAAAATTTTTTTCCTTGCAACCGGATTTGAACTCTGAACCTTCTGACTACAAACATTTTTTAACGTAGCGTCAGCATTTTTATAAAATCATTGGTTTACCAGTGGATTTTTTTATAAACCACCGAAATTTTTGTAAAACAAATACTGGTAAAACTCTTTTTGCAAACGCTGGCAAAGCGTCCCAAATGAGTGTTCTGCCAGTCATTTATTTTTAACACCGTGGTTACCCAGTGGTATACCAGTGCTTGATTTTTTGTACCACTGGCGATTTCTGACTGGGCAGCTTCAGTTTTCCGACAAAATTTTTTTTATTATAAAAAAAGTTTTATAATTAAATAATTTTTGACTCAAAAATACGATGGCTTCAAAGATCATCTATTTGCATTACGAGTGGTCATAATTTTGTGTCTGGGATAATATACTTGGAAAGCAATTTAATTTTTTATTTGGACGTTGGAAAAACACTTGATTTTTATGTTTCTGGGAGCTTCTAAAGCATTGCCACCACCGTAGAAATGTGCCATTTTGGAGTTGGGAAAGCACACTCCAAAAAGTTTGATAGCTACGACATGACAGTTGTTTGTGTAGTAATCAGTAGTTGTTGTTTTTAACAATAAATACAGTTAATTTCCTACAGAAAAATGCAAAACAACTGTTAGGACGGTTATTTAAGGAAACAACTAACGAAAAGTACCGTAATTTCGTAACAGTTGTTTAAAACAGTTATTTTTAATATAACAAACAACTACCAAAACAGTAATTATACAGTAAACAATCATTTTTGTTAGTTATTAAAAAAATAAAAATTTCGTTGAATTTTAAAAATTCTTGTTTAGTTTATACTTGTTATTATATTCCTATAGTTTATTAAAAAAAAATCAGAAACTTGTATTGTGTCTCCAATGCATAAAAGCCTAATAACTGGAGAAGCGTTTCGTCATGTGAAATCAAAAAAGCCGTAAGTTACACTTAAACAATTTTACAGGAGAAGCAAAAAACTTATTAAAATGAAAAATAAACCAAATTTTTTTCAGGTTAAGCTTATTTTTGGTTATCGAATTAGTATTTGAAGATCCTTTCTAATTTTTGCATTATTTATAGAGCTACGAAACTTACGCCTTCGAGGATTGATTTTTTCTGAAACCAAAAGGCCGTAGTCAAATCAACAAAATTGTTTTGGTAATTTTTAGGAAATATTTTCATATTTTCTTCATTAATAGGTTAAATAAAAATTAGTTTCACTATCCATCAAAATAAAAACCAGACCTGGGGGATTTCAATTACATTTCAATTACAATTACTTGAAAATATTCAGTTACAATTACTTGCAAATTTTCAGTTACAATTACAAGCCAATGTAGTTGAAATTAGAAAAACGCAATTACATTTGCGTGTAATTGTAGTTGAAAATCTTCAGTTACAAATTACATGTAATTCAAAGTGATCTCAATTACAAATTTTAATTACATTTTCAATTACATTTAGAATTAGAAAATATTTGTTGTTAAAATTTTGCAAAAAGAAATTGGCTGGGATAGGCGTGGTCACGCAAAAAAAGAATAAGTTATGTTGGGCTGATCTTTAACTCGAGCTTTTTGTCATTATTTATTTTTCCAATAAAATGCAATTGTAATTGACATTTTTTTATTACATTTACCTGTAACTGTTTATAAAAAAACAGTTTTTTTTTTTCCGAAAGGCTTAAATAAACTTTTTGCGCTTGCACTTAGGGCTTTTAGAATTTTGTTAATAAAATCGTCGTTTTTAGCCGAAGGAGTGTAAAATTTTGCAAAAATGTCTATTTTGATACGGTGCATCATAATCAATCAAAAAGTCGATTTTGAATTTTTTGTAACTTACGGCTTTTTCGATTTCATATGACGGTTTGGAATTTTTACTTCAAATTTTAAATTACACATATTTTTGTAATCGAAAGAAAAAACTTGTTTTAAAATATACTTTAAAAATACTAAAAGAAATGACTAAAAAACAGTAGACCTTACCCGTTTTGTTAGTTGTTTTGTAATTTTTGTAGTAAAAATTTATCTGTTAATTTTACGATATTGTTAGATATTTTTAATGCATTTGTTAGTTATTTTTCAACAGCTAAAAATAACAACATTTTTAATTATTTTAAAGGTAAATACCTTTGTCGCCTTTTTAACTCCATATACCTCCGAGATTTCAACTCCGAATAGAAAAGTCAGCTGCCCAGTTCTCAATAGTCGGTAAAATTACCTCAAAAGTTCTCCGTAAAATGTAGCCCGCGTCACGATTAACAATATCCTTTAAACGAAGGCTCTTCAACCGGTAGTACGAGAAAGACTCTTTTTCCTATGGAACGAAAAAAAAATGTAAACTGACGAAAAATCAATTATGATACAAATTTTGAACATATGATTATAATCATATGTTCAAAATTAGTATCATAATTGAAATAATTATTTGTTTCCAATAAACCTTTTCTTTAAACTACAGAATTTAAAGCTGGATTCACAATGACGGAGTACTCCACTCTGCAGAATGAATTTTGTTCCTTTCTTTTTGCACTCACATATTTTTTGTCATCTCTGTACCCTACTCTGCAGAGTGGAGTACTCCAACATTGTGAATTCGGCTTAAGTTACAAAATTATTTTCCTTAAAAAAGTAAAAATTTTGTTTTCGTAAAACTTGTGTTTTTTCACTTATTAACCAGTATTCATGCTGTCTACTAAAACTATTCATACGAGTGCTATTATTGCTTATCTATATACTATAATTTTATATTATAATAATTACTTAATTTTGTTTTTTATTTTCGTTACTGGGGAACATTTTTTTTTTGTTCTTTATGAGCTGATACTGAATCTTAAAATTATTTTTGTTTTTTTAATATTAATAATACATAGTAAAAAGTATTGCACAAAGACTTAAGCATTAAGAAAGATAAAGAGTTAAAAAAAACACAGCTAAAATTATAAAACAAATAAAAAATTAATTAAAAAAAGCTTACCATGAAACAAATATTTAAAGAAAATTCAAAATATTTTGTCTATAATAAAATAAGAAAAAACAAGAAATCAAATCAATATTGCACTTTAAAAAAGTAAAATTTTCGTTTTTTATTATTATAATTATTGCATGACGATATATTAAAATTATTTTTTTATGTTTTTTTATAAATACATCACATAAAAAGTACATAATTAAAATAATAATTAATTATTATAATAAAAAAATATAATATAAAATATAGGATTTATAAACATTCGGTATGTAAAAATAATACGCTTAAGAAAAGAAAACAAAATTACACATGTTTTACAAATTTATATCTTGCTTGCTTTGTTTTTTTTTAAAGAAAATATATTTAGGTTTAACTTTATATGTTTAATTCTATACGTATGTATATATTAATATAAACTTACAAGTTTTTAAATACTTGCTTGGCTATTCGTTGCTTAAATAAAATAATTTTTAAATACAAAATGGAATTAGATTTTAACACAAATAAAAAAAAGCATCACATGAATGGTATGTAAACATAAAATTGTATACATATTTAAAAAAGAAAAAAAATTGTTCGGAAATTATAAAATAGCTTTCTAAATAATGTTAATGCACAATTTATATAAAACATGATAAATAATTTTTTTTTAATGTAAAAACTAAAAATAAGAAAATTTACAAATTTAGCTAAAAAATATTTAAAATTTAAAAGAAAATGCACTTAATACCTACAAATTGGCTACCAAATAATGAAAAAAGCTGTATTATTTTCTCACTTTTTTTCTAGATGTTAATCACTACACCTTAGGGACGATCGATCACCTTTGATCATTTTGAAAATTATGATTAAAACTTTTGAACCCATACACCGATAAAGACACATATAATTTCTAGGCATATTGAAGTAGTGTAAAATTAAGTTTTAAACTTTCAAAAATATCAAATTTATTTTGTTTATCTAGCATTTGCAAAATAGAACAAGATTTAATGAAAATCATTTAAATTAGATTTACAGCAGTCTAAACTATACAAGAATACATTCAGATCTTATATATCGGTCTAAAATATTTTACCACATTGTTTTTTTTAATATTGCGAAACATTTGCCCAATATTTTTCAAGTTTAATATCAAGTTTAACTCATTTACCAAATAAAAGATCAACTATACATACCCCTCATTCAGTTTAATATTTTTTTCAAAATATAGTTGAATATAATCAAAATATTAGGAATTGGATTTATCATTTTGGCGTTTGAATATCTACATTTTTAGAATTATAATATCGTATTTGCTAGTTTGTAAACAATGTTTCAAATTCCATTAAAATTTCAAAAATACAAATTTTCATAAATATTTTAATTTGTTGCCCACTCTCCAGTTAAAACACAAAATGGTGATAAAAACTATGTGAATGCAATGTAGATAATATTAGTCTTTGTATCTACAAGTTAGTGCAAAAGTTGTCACCCGAAGTTCTTTGACTGTAGTTTTTTTAATAAATGAAAAACTTTAGTTTTGCTTTTAGATTGTGTTTTTTGATGCCTAAAAATTTTTTTTCATTAAGTAGGAAAAATGATATCGGCCAAGTGGCCGCCGCCAGCATTGATGACCATACGGGCCCCATTTATGAAATTTTCCATCACTCTTGCCAGAACTTCCGCCGATAGGTTCCCTCATTCCTGACGGATATTCTCTTTGAGGACTTCAAGAGTCTGATTTGTTTCGATCTATACAGAACGCTCTCACTGGAATACGTTTCAACTCAGAACAGGGCATACGAAATTGGCTGGATTAGTTTTTGGCCTAAAAAAATTATCAGTTCCTTTGACGCGGAATCCATATGTTGCCAGAAGGATGGGAAAAGGTCATAACTAGGGTTTGGGGTTCGGGAAATCCCGGGCGGGAATTCCCGGGAAATCCCGGGAAAAGTTTGCCGGGAATTCCCGGGAAAATAATATATTTTTCCCGGGAAAACGGGAAATTTTAAAAATATTAAATTTTTTAAATTGTTTTTGTTTCGAATAGGATTTTTTAATTTTAGTCATAAAAAACATTTTAAATACCAAAACAAAAATGTCATTGTTAAAATCTTTTAAAAGGGAATACATTTATTTGACACACAAATAAAATCTTTGCCAAGTAATAAGAGCATTTCAACTAATAAAGATTTTTCGCATAACTTATTCAAAATTTAAGTAGTAAAATCTAAAAACTTGGTAAAATGTTTAAAAGAAATATGAACAAAAAGTCTTGTTTCTTACAAATAATCGGCCTTACTATCTAAATTTTAATAATAAATGTATATTTTAGTTAAATTCGACTTTGTTAAAATATTGGGTGGCTTGGTTTATTTTTGGAGCATTCGGATTGGTTAATTTATTTTCAACCAATCAAAATTCTTGAAAATATAAATATTTTTGTAAGGTTTTCATACACAAAATGAACAAAACCGTTTGATTAAAAATAAAGTCGACTTTAAATTTAAAATACGCCTTTATATTAAGGGTCAATAATTTTATAAGTAATGTTTTCATTAATAAATGTGAAAAGAAAATACTAATGGTTAACGGTGGTATCTAAATTTGGTTATCCGACATCTAAATTTGGTTCACAAAAAAAAAAATTGATGGTCATGCAACTTCTCTTGAAGAAAACAACAAGAATAACGTTTCAGCTAAAATTAGCAAAGTACCTGAAGAAAAAAGTGTGAGCTGAATAGGCATTAAAGGTTTTATGGTAGGGCAAACATTTCCTGAAATGGTATCCAAATTAGCTGCAGGCAATCCGCACCATAACTAGATCTTCGTTTATTCGAGAAAGTTTTTATAATAAAAACCTGGCATTGCAAAAAATGAAACCGATGTAAAGAACATTATATTAAATTACTACAATTATGTAAAAGATATCATGATAAAAGAAATATCGAGCAATATTTCTAACAATAGGAGATTTACTATAATCTTAGATGAATGGACAAGAATATCACAAAAGAGATATTTGAACATATGTACAAACGGATATAATTCATTCTATAACCTGGGGTTGGTTTATATATCAGGAAGATGCATTTGTATTGAAATAGTGTTTTTTTTTAAACAAAAATTACTTATATAGGTGGTTTTCATTACCAATTTTGTTAAAAAATATTTCCCGGGATACCCGGTATTCCCGGGAATCAAATTTTTTTATTCCCGTTTCCCGGGAAATAAAAAAGTCCGGGAAATCCCAAACCCTAGTCACGACGTGTGATGAAACGGTTTGTTTCCGACAGCCCAGTAGTAGGTGCCTACTGGAATAATGCAATTCATTTGTCAGTGCTGCGAGTAATTTATGTGAAATCAAATGTTCAACATTCTGATATTTTTTACTTTGAATTCTCACTACACAGACTGCATTTGCACTGAAATAGTGTTTTTTTTAACAAAAATAACTTATATAGGTGGTTTTCATTAACAATTTTGTTCAAAAGTATTTCCCGGGATTCCCGGGAATCCCGGGAATAAAATTTTTTTATTCCCGTTTCCCGGGAAATAAAAAAGTCCGGGAAATCCCAAACCCTAGTCATAACTAACGATGGCCAATATCTTCAATTAATTTATATTGTACCAATGTTTCACAATAAACGCCCAAAATTTTCAAAAAAAATTTCGCATTTTTAAGTCATACACCCAATACATGCGATAGATTTCAAATATTTTAGACTATATATCTGCGTTTCTAAAATTTAAATATCGGATTTGTATATTTTTTAACATTATAAAACTTCTTTATGGTGGTTATTTACTTTACTTTTGTGTTCCTACTTCTGTAAAAAAAATAAGTGAAAGAATGTGGTAAAAATACGCGATTAAATTTTTACAGTTTTATGTATAAAATATCTGCTTTGTGTAATTTCGTTTAAAGTTTTTAAATTTAATTTCAACACTTCATTGAAAATTTTTTTTATGAAATTGGTTTTTTTTTTCAAATATTGATTCAAAAGTTTTATAGATATTTTCAAAACAACATTAGCATGAAATCTCTATTCAATTACTTAATACCACTGCATATTTAACACAAGCTTAACTAAAGAAAAGTACAAGTTAGAGTAGGGGAATGATATTCTAAGCTATTAGTAAAATTTCATAAAGAATCTAATAATAAATGCCTAAAATACACACACATATATAAATATTACACTGATATAAACAATAATTTAAGGAAAGGAAGTATTTGTTAGTTTGTCTTAAAAGGAAAAATCTTTAAAAAATTAAAAAAAAATTCTGTGTTTTAAACATTTAAAAAAGTTTCGTGTTCGTTATTTTGTTTTGTTGGTTTTGTGGTTATAAATGTAAAAGCTGCAAACGACATTTTCTTTACATAAAACAAAAAAAAAATATATTTAAAATGCCGTTGAGCGTCTATTATATTTTTTCGTATTAATATTCGCATCTGTGTTTAAATTATTACAATGATTGCGTCCGGGTGTTATGCGCATTATAGAACATGTGCGTTTTGTAAAAACATTGTTATCCATTGTGTGTGTTATTGATGTTGTTGCAGTTTTTGGGTAAATCTTATGATTTGGCACTAGTATTCCATTTGTAGTGTTATTGATGGTGGTGGTAGTAGTTGGTGTCGTGGTGAGACTGTGACTTGATTTGTTGTTATGGGTAGCCGTTACTAATGTGGATTGCCTACAATTATCCCAACGTTGCATTTGATGCGAACATTTCGGAAATAATCATTTACGCCCACCAGAACCACTTAGAGAGCTCAAAGATTCACCACGACTTTTTGAACGTGGTATAGACGCTTCTATGAGAATATAAAAAATATTATTTTATACCAGCAACAATTATATAACATTTCTTTTTTATTACCTTTACTTGATTTTTCCGCTTTATAAGCTCTCATAGCTTTGCCACGTTTATCTAATATTAATTTATCAAATCTTACAAACATGCCATGTTTGGGCTTACATTGGAAATATTGTATACCCTGGACTGTGCCATCATTTTTACCTGTTGGCGTATCTAGCTCAACACCAATCCATGTACCCTTTTGGAAGTGTGTAGTACCCACATAACTAATAACACCACTTGTATTGTAAGGTCTTATTAAAACTGATTCACCAACAATAACCCATTCAGGTAATGTAACATCAATATGTTTATCATCTGTTGAAAAAAAGGAAGAAAAATAATAAAACTTTTTTTGAAGAACATAAATTTTCAAGTTGGAAGAACATAAATCTAAAACTGTTCAGAGTGTGTAAATTTTGAAATTTTACCACCGCACTAGATTTGTGGAAAAAACTCATATTTTAAAAAATGGTTTTTTGTTTCCGCTTTGCAATCACAATTTCCGAGTTCCGCAAAGTCATATGATAGTTAACACGCCAAAATTGTTTACATAAAATGATTTCGGAAGTCGCGGGTTTTCGTCATCTTTGCTTAACTCTTTGACGACCAATGGTTGATATATGTCCCATTTTTACTTTTTGCTATTTTAGGAAATCTTGTAGTAAGACGATTTTAACCAAAGGCCTGCATTTAAAACATTCTGTGAAACATTCACTACACTATTTGCAATTCAGAAATCATCAATTGAAATTCAGAAAATATCAATTGAAATTCAGAAAACATAATATCTATCTTAATTCATGATTACTGAAAAAATTCGTTAAAACTCGTCCAAGAAAATTTCCTCTATGCAGAGTACACCAGTTTATTGTCGATTCTATATTGGACCGCACAACTCATTAGAATGAAAATTCCTTCATCGTACAAGCTGAAAGTGGAATAAACTTCCCTCACTGAGAGAATTATATGAATGATATAAATGAATTTTTGCATAAAACCAATGAAGTTTCAATGGAACTCGTGTAACGTTTCATATTAATTACCAATATTGCAACATACATAGTTTATAATAAGCGCCTAACGTTGCTAATAATAACGACCCTTCACAACGATCCCCCCTGTTTTTAATAATGCACCTTCACGGTGGATCACCCTGTTTTTTTTTACAAACACTCTGCCTAGACACAAACAAACACATACACAGTCATACAAGTTATGCATGCTTAGCAACTTGTAAAAGAATTACTATCACAGTTGATTGTTCTGCAGCGGCTTCGGCTGATTGCTCCTTTTTGCACAGCGATTGTGTTTGCCCACCCACGACAATCACAGTTGATTGTTCCGCAGCGGCTTCAGCTGATTGCTCATTATTGCACAGCGATTGTGTTTACCCCTGAGGTTTTCACAGTTGCTTGTTCCGCAGCGGCTTCGGCTGATTGCTCATTATTGCACAGCGATTGTGTTTACCCCTGAGGTTCTCACAGTTGATTGTTCCGTAGCGGCTTCGGCTGATTGCTCTTGTAGGCGATTTATCGCTGAGGTAACTTTCATGACATATCAAGTGCAACCATGGTTGCCAACACTTGAACTGAAAAAATGGCTAGATTACGGAGGAAAAATGGCTAAAGTTGGAAAATAATGCTAAAACCCAATAATTGTAACATAAATCAGTGATAATGAAGAGTTCTAACACGAATTTCATGAAAGTAGCCTTTAAATTTTAATGTTTTCCGAATTTCTAAAATATTTTCATTCAAATTTTACAAAAAGCATGATTTTAAATCGAATGTAAAAATTACGCGCGTCTGTGAACCCAAATAAAAGTTTCAAAAATTGAAAATTTTGTACTAAAATTACGAAAATCATAAGAATTCAAGCACTTTTATATGAAATCAACTGTAAAACATTAAGACAAAATGGCTAGGGCAAAATAAAATGGCTAAATCTTCCGGCTAGATCCAATCTAGCCATTTTTTTTATGGCTAGATGAAATTAAAATGGCTAGATCTAGCCGGAAAATGGCTAAATTGGCAACCTTGAGTGCAACTGGTGTGTCAGTCGGCGTGTGATCAAAGGAACAGTTCGTTTGCCAGCCCAGCCGGTGCATTACTAAAAGTACCGCCCGTTTACCATCACATCAAGTGCATCAGCCAGTACGTTACTAAAAGCACCGCCCGTTTACTATCACATCAAGTGCATCATTACCATCGCATCCAGAACAACTCGCTTGCCAGCACAGCCAGTACATCACTAAAAGTACCGTCCGTTTACCATTACATCCAGAAAAACTCGTTTGCCAGCACAGCCAGTACGTCACTAAAAGTACCGCCCGTTTATTGTCACATCAAGTGCATTATTACCATCGCATCCAGAACAACTCGTTTGCCAGCCCAGCCAGTGCGTCACTAAAAGATTCGCCCGTTCAAGTGTGTCATCACTAACATAACCCGAGTGTCAGTACTTACACAAACCGTGTGTCATCAAGAACACAACCAGTGTGTCGTTTTGTACACAACCCGAGTGTCAGTACTTACACAAACCGTGTCATCAAGGACACAACCAGTGAAGAAAAGGACTGCTGTTCAACATGTGTTATACAAATTAACTGTCTTTATTTTTATTTAAGGTTTTAAGGGTCCTCAAGTAGACTCTGGGCACGACTAGCTACCCCAGCATATGAAGAAAACCCCGTTACACTCGTTCATTGAAAATGTTCATTGAATTAATAGAATTTTTTCATAAAATGTTGTGAAAAATATTATATAAGCATTGTAAATACTCGCTATTTTATCAAGTTATATCAAATATACTAGATCACTCTTCTTTGGACACTTGACGAAATAGCGATAATTTAAATTTATTGAATTTTATTTAATTGTTTCTTTTATCAAAACAAAATATTTTTGAAAACAAATGCTTTTTCAAATACTAATTGAAAAAAGCAAAAAAAAAAAAAAATATATGCATAAACTGTTGATCGAGGGCAGATTACCGCAGTCGTGTTCGAGTTATTCTCGATAGCAATTATTATTTCTTTAAATTTATAATAATTTTTTCTTGGTCTTTAATTTGAACTTTAAAAACATGAATTTTTAACAATTTACAACGCTTGCGAATGCAGAAAAAAAGAACTTACCCTCAATTTCCATACTGGCAGACATCGAAGAAACATTCAGATAATCATTGGAGTTGGTCAATATGCCTTCCATTTTGGCCAACGAAGCACGATGCATTGTATTTGAACGATTATTATTGTTATTCATGGTCGTTGTTGTTGTATTTGTAACACTAGACGTCATTAAATCATTACCGTTATTGCTACCAACCTGGGGAGGAGTCTTTTTTCTTCTCACTACTTTACCAGCTGGCAGAGTGGTTTTAACAATACCAGTACCTTCTTCTTCAATAATTTCGTTGCCATTTTGATTGTCGGTATTTGAGCTGGTAATATCATTATTGTTGGAATTTTGTTGGTTTTTATTTAAAATTTTTATTAATTCCTCTTGCTCATGCTGTTGTAGTTGAGAAGTTTGACTTTTATTATTGAGATCTTCATCAATTTGTTGTTGTTGTTGTGGTTCATCATTAATGATATTTTCACGATGTGTTTCTTCTTCTTCCTGTTGTTCTTGTTCAGTTTGAGGTTGAGGATTGATAATTTCTTTTGGCAGCTGTGTTGTTGTTGTAAAAATATTTTGATTTTGTGACTTTGGTTGTTGTGAGGGTATTGTAGAAATTGACTCAATTTGTTGCTTGTTGTTTGTTAGAGACTTTGGCATATCTTTAAGAAATGGATTAACTCGATGTGTTGTACGATTTGGTGGTGAATTTGAATTAATACGATCAAAATCTATAATATATAAAAATATAAATTTCAGAATTCCGAAATAGTATAAAATAAACATTTTTTTACCAGGAGTTTCATCAATGCTCATAGAACGCATTGAGGTAATATCATCATTAGTTAAATTGGTACAGGATACAGCCTATTAAGAATATATGTCTTATTAGAAACATGTTTTCATTTTCAAATTTTTCCTAAACTCACCTGGGATCCATAACCTGATGAAGTTGACGAACTCATGCTGGGTGTTGCCAAGCCAGTTAAATGTTTCAAATTAGCATTAACATTGGATGTGTAACTCAAATAGCTCTGATTTGAATGTGTGCTAACATCCATAAATGAATCCATAGTTTTAGATGAGGTAAGACGTGATCTTGATGTTTGATAATTGCTACGTTGATTCTTTTCCAGTTCATAATCATTATTATACTCAGAATCACTGTAACTATCCTCAGCCTCTTCGGCCAAAGAACGATGACCTCCCAAGGGTTCTTCATGTAATGTAGTCATACGCATACCCATTAATTTGCTAGTAGCTGGTGATGCTGCAGATTAAATTACAAGTAAATATTAGTATATAAAAACTTTACATTTAACAATTAAAGTTGAATGATTGTGAATTAGTACATGTTAACATTTTTTTACACCTACGTTTTGTTGGTTGTGGTCTAAAATTTGAATTTAAATTCAAATTTAAAAATGTTGGGCGAGCTGCATTCCAATCAGAAGGACAATATTATTAAAATTACATATATTTCTATTAGCGACTATTTAGCTTAATAAATAACATAAAAATCTCAACTAAAACTAAACAAAACTAAATTTCTGGGTGTATTTTCATTGTCATTACGCATCAACTAAGGGCAAAGCAAAGGTGCTGATTTTTTTTTTTGTGTTTTAATTTTCTAAACAATATTTAAATTGTATGTAAATCTATGATATGATGATTTAATTCTGTAATTGGATTGAGGCTTGACTCCAGAAAAAACATAAGCAAGTTTTTATTACAGAATCAGGAAAGAAGCTTTAATTTTGTTTTATTATAGAAAAATGTTTGGGTGCTTGAAAACTTTAATGACAATTCTCATCCACTCTTTTTTTTTTTCTGATGAGTTGAACTTTAAAGTTCTTAAAATTTAATTGAAATCTGAAAAAAAATTTTAAAAATACAAAAACGATCAGCTCTAGAAAAATAATTATATTATAGATTGAAAAATATCAGAAAAGCCAATTTGTGGGTTCCATACTTGCAAGTTATTTTATTTTTATATATTTTGTTTTTTTTTATATATATTTCTAGATCTACTAAACCTTTTAAAGACATTCTCCGCCGAATCAATCTAGATTTTTGATCAGCTACCTAATAATAGTTATGCGAAATAAGCTTGGTAAAAACGAGTTGCAGTTGCGGCCGAAACTATTTGTTTTTTTCTGATCTGCGACTTAACAAAAGTTGGCACCACAGTACCCCATTTTGCCTTTACTTTCGCTTATAAAGTATAGTAACTACTATAGTTCTGTGTGTCCCTTGAATATAGTTCGAGCGTCAAAAGAAACTGTACATGTTAGAATTTGATGTATTCAAATTTATTTTACTAACTGTTTTTTGAAAATTATATAGTCTATATATATATAAAAAACCACTTTTTGGGAAAAGTTAGGTAAAATGAGAGTTAACAAAAACTACTCTCACGAAGCGACAGCAATGTACAAAAGTACGCGACCGCGAAAAACCATATTTCAAGCCCAGAAAACAAACGTCAATAGACTTGTGCATAGTAGTTCGTTTTGGTGAGTGCTCTTTCTAGTCCTAGTAGTTGTAAAGATCTAGTTAGCTCTTCTAGTTCAACCTCTCTTTAAAGTAAAAATTTTAATAAAAATATCCTTCTCAAGCATTTTTATTTCCAAAAAGGAATACAAAGTTTATTAAACTTGGATTTCGATGTATTTACATATTTATCTCTTTAAACATTTAAATAAGCGTCTTCAAATATTTGTCGGTAATTTTTTGTAGTTGCAATTTTACCGAGAAACTTTGGCAAATTTTACACAAATTTTTGTAAATAATACACATATTTTTCTGAAATAAGCGATTTAACTTAAAGAGCTATTAGTTGTAAACTAGGTCTTTGATTCAAATTAGTGAATAGTTCCATTGAACTAGTTGATCCCAGCTGATGATATAACATCTGATAAAAATAATAACATCTTATAAAAACAATTAACCCAAATTTACACGAAGTCTGGGCTTCTTCATGCAAGAAGAAGAAGAATATTACTCTATCATGACAGCTCTCATTTACCCATATGTGGAGTACGAGGACGCTTTTCGGTAAAATTTTTGGTAAATGTTGACTACACGAACACAGCTAATAACAAAAAATATGCAACAAAAACAAAAATAATAAAAATATTTACTGCGTCAAAAGAAATTGCACAGTGAGAGTAACAAAATAATTTAATATTTTTATTGATTTGATTAAAGCTTGAAATCATCTAGGCATCGATTCCACTAGGTTTCTGGTTATTTCGGAAGATATTTTTTGCCATTCATCCATTATCACTGATTTGAGAGAGTCCTTGCTGCATTAATAGAAAATAGTCTGTAAAAATTTTAGTTAAAACTACTAAAAATTAGTTAAAAATCATCTTGCAGAAAAAGATGATTTTTAACTTCCTTCAGGAATGGAAAGGAATAGTAAAAATAAAACTGTTATATATTGACATATATATATATATGTTCCCTCGGTTCCTATAAGGAGCATAGGGCCTTAAAAAAATTGACATGGGTATTCACAAAATACTTTTTGTCTTATTAGAGGCTAATTGAAAGATTTTTGTTGTTGTTTTCATGTTAATTTGTTTTAATAAACTGTAATAAAATTCAAAACATTTTTTTGAATACAAGCCTGAGAATTTAAGTTATATTTGAATTAAATTTTAGTTACAGGAAATTAACCTATTAAAATCTGCAAAAAAAAAATTCCTAAATAATCCAGCAAATTCTTTCATTACCAAATAAGTGGTTATATAATGAAACTAAAATTTTTTACTGCTTATAAAATAATTTGATATTGGTAACTACTTATTTTTTAACCACTAATAAGTATATGAGTAGGCCTTATTTTTAACAACTTGTAAGCACTTATTTTTTAACTGCTAATTAGCACCCGAATAAATACTTATTTTGGTAACTACTTATTTTATATATATTTTTATAATGCAGCGGGTAAGCGGGTGCACAAATTTTGTATGTTTTTTCCTGCAGCGAATATGGACTACTTACAAAAACGACCTTGTCGAACAAAACTAATGAGTTTTGACACCGAATTATATGTAGTAGATCCTAATTCGGATGCTTATTATTTGGATATTAGTAATGAGCTTTTCTTTTGTACTGAGATTTTGCTGCGAATTAGTAGACTATAGAAATCATAAAAAAATAAAAATTTCGAAGTTTGTATTTAGATTTTTTTTAATGCAAATATAAATCTAGCCTTCTGACATCAGCAGTTTACTATATTTTTAGCAAATATTTCTGTTGATTTTAGTAGGAAAGACTGCTATTTGCATTCGATTAAATTTAACTTAAAAATAACAAAAATTTTGTAGATAGGTATAACTGTTTTTGCTATTTTTAGTCTACTAATATTTTATAGTATACTTAGTCGTTTTCAATTAACTAAAAGTTAACTCAAATATAGCCAAAATTCCGTAAATTTAACAGTATTATTTCTGCTGTTCTTATTTTACTATTTAGGAAAAAAATGCTATTTACAGAAATATTTTCTGCAAGGTAATTTTTAACAAATATTTATCAACTTTTTCTTTTATATTTACATAATTGTTTCTACGAGTTTAATAACTGAAAGAAAACCTGGAATGGGTATAACAAAACGAACAAGGAACGAAACCATAGGCACAAACGTAGAGAAATTATTGAGGGCGATTCCAAACATTTCTGGCCGCGAATGTTCGGAAACTTTTGTGCGCAGAGTTAATGCTAATGTTGAGCTTAAAACATTTTGTGGGTTAATTTGTAAAACACAACGCCTTGCGTTGCGTTGATTTGTGTGTAAATTGTTATTGTTACAAAATATCCCCCTTTAAGTTCAGAAAGTTCCGGACAGAAATGCTAAGAAGATTGTTGAAGCCAAAAAACAAGCAAAACTTCACTGTGTTACATTTCTTAATGTCGCACTTTTCAGACGTTCAATTTTAAATACAAAACATGTAGTTAGTTCTAATAAATATGTATATTCTCTTAAAAGTTAATATCTATACGCTTTCCTTCATTGTTTTTCACAGTGGTTAATATAGAAATCTCGGTATTTCGCTGCAGTTGTAAATGTAGCGTCATTGGTTTTTAAATATTTTATAGATTTTTTTAAGTTTGAAGGAAGAACATTTTTTTGAAAACATTTTTTCTGGAGTAAGCCATCATATTAATTAAATATTAAACTGAAGGATAAATTAGATTTGTAAATGAGTACTGATGTTGATGAATGAATTAATGAATTTACTAAAACATTAATTTAACAACATCTAAATCTACAACTAGTTTTTAAAAGTAAACAACATTATCCAAATAACATGTACATTTTTTAAAAAGTTCATTCAAATTCAGATAATTATTTAGGATAATCTTGTCATACTAATTTTATATACACTTTCAACGAAAATATTTTACATTACAGCAATGGAAATATATAATAATTTCTTTTTTCAATTCTATATGAAAAATGTTTGCGAAATGAATATTTTATATTTCAATGATGAATTTGACGATAGAGAATACTGCCAATGGTTTATGATGATTATTTATATGAATATATTTTTCATTTGATAAAACACAATACAACACAATACAAACATTTGGAACTAAAAAATCAAACTAAAAATATAAATAAAAAGACAATAGACAGAGTTCAGTGTGTTCTTAGACAGAATACAAGAAATACAAAAAAAAAAAAAAATAGTAGAATTTAACATTAACGTTTGATAAGAGTAAATGTCATGTTTTTTTATTATTAATATAAAACTACTGCTAGTGTTTTAAAATGCTCTGGTATTTTAATTAGAAATTATTGTTTAACGTTTGTAATAGTATTGAGTGGTAGGTAAATTGTATCGTTTGTCCTGATATTCATAAGACTGTTTTAAAAATAAGTTTAACTATCAAAATAGTGTAAAAATTCAACAAGTGTAAAAGTAATAATCAAATATAATAAACGTACGAGAACGAGCGAGCGAGCTTTAAGGAACGTAGAAATGAACGAAAAAAATGTTGGCGATAATAATTTACATTCAAGTGTCAATATAAACTAATCATTGTTTTATATTATTTTAGAGAGTTGCTTTTCTAACAAATTACAGTCTTATAAAATTTAATTGTAATTCAAGGCAAAGATCATCGTTACTATTATTACCTGACAAATAGGAGCCTGTTGTGGCGCATATATAAGATTAGTTAAGAATACACAACATAGTTACAAATATTATTCAACAAAATGTTTTTTTTTTTGTTTTTAAAGAAAATTTGTTATCATCATTTTGTTGGTTTTTGAAATATGTTTGATATATAAAGAGAAAAACAGATAATACATAAAAGCGAAAAAAACTCGTTTTATAAAATCAAAATATAATAAAAACTTAAATTAAGAAGAGGCAGAAATTAAGATAATTGAAAAATGTTTGTAAGTATTTTACAATAATCTGAAATAATAAAATAATTATAATGAAATAATGCCGAAAATTTATTATTATGATTATAGTTTTATGTAAAAAAATACAATAAAAACTCAAGGAAAATAATATTTTTGCATTACATTTAAATTTTTTTATTAAAAATTCGCGGCTCACAAATCCGGGTTTTATTTGGTTTTAATAATTTTATATAGAAAATACTGGGGGGTGATCGAAAATAAAAAATTCAATAATATTAAGCCTTCTCATATAAACTCGTATTCTACCCGCAAACTGCGTAAACCTGGTAGGTTTTTTAAATTTCAATGTAGTATAAATGTTTTAAGGTTTGAACATGTGGGGGAACGATATACATTCGTATTCAAATTTTGCATATCGGCTCTGAATTCTATTATATGTATATGGCATAATCACTTTTAAAATTTATAAATAGTTTATAAAACAAAATTTTCATACGAAATTAATATTATAAGTGTTTTATAAGGTTTTCAAATTATTATGCATAAGCGCTTTAACGTTTAAAGAATAACGATGAATACCGTATTGGGAATTTTCCCTTGGTACTTTTATTTTCAAACAAAAAAAAAAATACTGGAAAGTGATTGGAATTATGAGAATTTGATTGAAAAGAAATCAAAGTTTATATTTTGGCATTCAGATTTCTAATATTGTCTTTGAATATGATTGTATAACGTTTTAAAACAACCCAGATAGAAAAATACGAACGGGACAGTGCTGACTCGGTGCTGGAGACGATAGTTCACGTACTGGCGATGTGTCGGATTTTTTACATTTACAGTACTGGTACGGTGTCAAAATGATAACACCGATATACCCTTGTCCGTACCCAGGTAGAAAAATACAAACGACGCAATGTCGGCCCGCTATTGGAGACGGTAGTACATGTACTGCCAATGCGTGATTTTCAACTTTCACTATACTGACATGTTGTGGAAATGATAACACCAAAAAACGCTTGGCCATAGTTATTTCCCAACGTTGGCGCAGGCTTGGGATTTTATTTTTTTTTTGGTTTTATCCCAATACATTTAATAGCAAATTTAGTATTTTGCTAGTACTTTACTGTCCTTTTAGTGTATATCACAGATATTGAATGTATTCTTTGGAAACTTCACAAGGAAAGAATGGCTATGTCTCTCTTACATAAATAATTGTGTAATATTATGTAAAAATACGTAAAATTTATAAAATTGGTAATTTTACAGTGTGTTCGTTTACTCGAATTTCTTACTACTTTTACTACAATTGGAAAGTTTTGTTTACATTTTGTATTGAATTTTTCCAGCTGTAGTAAATGCAGTAACTTGTAGTAAGTAAATGAACATGCTTTTAATAAATTAAAATAGGACTGGGAAAGCTCGTTTTAAGTAGTACCAGCATTTCGTAAAAAACAGTGCTCTCCTAGTACAATTTGTATTGTAACGTCGGCAATTTCTACCTGGGTAGGTATTTGCCCACGTTGGCATAGTGTTGGATTTTGTTATTTCCTAGTGTTTCCCCAGAACTGTAAATTAAAAATATTCAGTAGCTTGCCAGTACTTTAAATACAAAAAATCAGTGTATGGTGAATCACCGTAAATTTTAATAAAAAAATTATATTTTTTCTTTAAAATAAATTAATTTTTTTATTGAGTAATAAAATATTACTTAATTTCAAAAATAGAAAATTAAAGGTTTTTCTTAAATTTTTTCTCACTGTTTTATATAAAATATAATGATAATTTTAAAGTTATATTAGAATTCATCGATTGGATTCGGTATTAAAAAATAAGGCGAAAGAAATGTCGTATAGAAAAATCTCCCCATCCCATCGGCTATAATTTGGCCGATTACCGATTATTCCCCCAAAACAATCCGAAACAGCCCAAACAACAACAATTTTCAAACAATTATCAGTAAGGAAACGCTTTTTGAGTTACCAGGATAAATTATTGCTTAAAATATGTCTTTTTTCCGTACTTTATCGCGGTAACCTAAAAGCGTTCCCGTACTCAAGTGTGAATACTGCTGTTTGGACATAATAAAAATAATTGGCTCAGTGTAAATTTGGCCGATGTTCGGCATCTGCCCAAAAAAGTGCCTTCGGTCGCACACTAACAAGGTACTTTTACTTTGTTTTTAGTATGCATATACGCTTTCAATTAACGACGGATCAGATTTAAAATATCGTTCCTTGAAAATTTCGTTTATTATCCGAAGAAAAACATCATAATAATAAATTTTCAGATTTAATAAAAGGAGTAAAAATTAAATGGACTTTTTTTTTTAATTATGAATGACTTTTTTTAAACGATTGTGTGAATGTTGGTTGGAGAGACGATTGATTATCTGTGATAATGTGTTGTGAAAATTTTTTGAAATGATTCTTCTTTCCACAGCTTTAGTAGTAAAAAAAACAAATGAAAGACATTCATACAAAAATTTAAGCTAAAATTGCAAGTAAGCTGCACTTTTTTGTATTTTTGTATCGGAGCTCTAGCTGTGTTCTAAAAGAGTTGCAAAAATATTAATTGTTTTTCAATTATCAAAAAGATGCTTGGATTATATTTAAAGATAAAAAATAAGCTTAAGCATTTTTTAAACGAAACCAGAGTCATGTGTTGTGGTGGTGGTATAATGATAATGTGGAGAGAAAAAAAAAATTCGAAAAAAGTTGTTTAATGTGCTTCAAAATAAATTTATATTATAAAATTTTTAAATTTAATTTTTTTAAGGGGGTATAAAGGAATCTAATAGTTTCAAAATTATTTGTTAGAAGTAAGAATACTACATCTAATTAAGATGTTTTAATCGATTACTACTAAACGTTTGTACTCGTAAAATTCAACAATTTCAAAAAATTCTTAAATACTTTTTAATAATTTATTACTTTAATTTATGTTTTTTTCTACAAGAATTTTTTCTTTTTTAATTAAAAAAAATTGTAATCTATATAAATAAATTTCCAAACAAGTTTATTGTAATTTTTTGTTAAACTAAAGTTGTGTTAAAAATTTAATGAGCGTTTACATAATTTACTGTCTATTTATAATTATTGTTAAAAAAAAAAATTGTTAAAAATGATTAAAAAAAATAAAATAATGTTCGGTGAAATTGATTTGAATATTTGATTATTGGTTATCGAAAAATAAACCAAAAAATCAAATATAATAAAAGTGATAGTTATTGCTAGTACTTACCAATGCCAAATGGTTTACCAGGAGGATCATCATTACTACCTTTACCGCCAAAGCTATGGCGAGAACGTGTACCAAAATCTCTCATACCAACTGGTGTAGTTTGTGCTAAAAAAAAATATTTTATATTTCAACTATTTTATATGCATTTAATTAACATACCTGCTTGTGGCAGGAATTTCGATGCTAACGATTGATTTAAGTCCACAAATGATTCTGAACGTCCCACATTTAACAAAGATTCCATAGAAGCATCAAAGCGCATAATCTATTTAGATAATAAAAATTCAATTTAGTAGAATTTCATTAAATTATAGATGAATAAAACAAATTTAAGAAAATAAACCGAAATTATAAGTTCATAAAAACAACGCACACATACACACATATAAAAATGGTATAGATAAATTATTTAGAGAAAATAAAGAAAAAAATTCCAAATTGCTATCGGTTCGGCAACAAAAATATTGGGCGTATTATTTAATTTTTTAGGTGTATAACTTTGGTATTCCTACTTTTGCATATAAAGATTTATAATATCGGCATGGACTATTTGTATTTAATCATCTAAAGTATAAACTAACAGCGGTACACTCAAAAAAATAAGTTAGTAGAAAAATTAGTAAAACGTCTTGTATATCAAGTGTACTAGTTTTCAGCAATTTTTTTTCCTGAAATTCCGTTTTCAGAAAAAAGTTTTAGTTATATTTTTTTAGCACTAAACCAGGGTTGGTAGGCAATACCGTTAAAATACCGTTATCGATTCAAAACCCTTTCAACTGACTACCGTTACCCCTAAAATACCGTTACCGAAATACCCGGAATACCGTTATCCTTAAAATACCGTTACCGAAATAACTGAAATACCGCTATCCTTAAAATACCGATACTGAAATAAAATAAATATCGATAACCTTAAAATACCGTTATTTTTAATTCTCTACTCTTGGTCATTGCACGTGGTTATTAAGTATTTCAAATAAATTAAGTCAATTAATTCGTTGTTTTTACTTTAGTGTGGTTTTTTCAAAAAAAAAAAAAATGCGGTATGTTCCGAAATAACTGACTACCGTTATCCTTAAAATAGCGTTACCGATATAACTTAAACACCGTTAACCCTAAAATACCGTTACCAAAATAACCCAAATATCGTTATCCTTAAAATACCGTTACCGAAATAACTCAAATACCATTATCCTTAAAATACCGATACCGAAATAAATAAATTAGCGTTACCCTTAAAATACCGTTACCGAAATAACCTAAAATATCGTTACCCTAACGATAACCGAATTCGTTTCGGTTACCATCCATGCACTAAACTAATTTTGAGCTAATGTTTTACTAATTTATATTGCTACAGAAATTGTGCTGATAACCGCATTTATAGCGTGTACGACAACCAGATAGACAAGATGTAGATGTCGCAGCTTGTCTGGGTTTAGTGCTGGTAAATTCGGTTACTTTTCAATACTCGATATATTTAATTTAGATACTCTATTCTCCTCTAGATTTTAACGGGTTTTTAAATTAGAAATTGTTTAATAAAATTCTTTGAAAATGTTTACGTTGATTTCATATTTAAATTTGTAATTATATTTTTAAATTTGTTAACGAATTATTCAATTTGTTTTTATAGCTTTTTAATATCTGCCTTTAAATATTTCACTTTTGATTTTTTCTTTTAGCTGTGTTGTATTTTTGTGATTAATATTATACCAGAGCCGCATATTTGTATCTTTTTTCTATCTAAAATGCAACTCTGAAAATATCGCGCAGTAATTTTAAGCAGGCTGGCCAGACTTGGGGTTTTGTCCCCATTTGGGGATATTTTGTTGGTCTTGGGGACAAAAATTTTCATTTGGCGACTGGGCGTTTTTTTTTTTTGGGGATTTAAAAAAAATTTTTGGGGATTTTTTGGGAATACTTAAAATCCTTCATACATTTTGAAGATTATATTAACTTTGTATAGTTTTCAGAAAACATCAGTTAAGTTTGTTCGCATAATTTCAAAAAAAGTATGAAATTCACCCTTTTATTAATTTTCTACATTAATTTAAAGCTTTTTAACACAAATAAATCCTTTTTGCCTGAGAGTTTTATAGGATTAATACGAGGGGTATTATTTATATTTCGGGAATAGGAAATAGTAACAAACATTTTCAAATAAAAATGGCTTTATTGTTTTTCAAAATATTCCCTCAAACCATTTGTCATAGCAGTTTTTCCATGCCTCTTGAGACGCCTCCAAAACATGGTTTTTGAACGCTTCAACTGCTTCTTCAGCGCTCGTAAATCGTTGACCCCGCAGTTTACCTTTGATATTCGGGAACAAGTTATTGGGTGCCAAGTCCGGATTGTACGGAGGATGAGTCATCAATTCGATGTTTTGACTGCTCAAAAATTCACCTGCTTGACGAGATGTGTGAAAGCACGCATTGTCATGATGGAGAATCATTCGTCTTTGGGGGTTAGTTTTACGAATTTCTCCGAAGACTTCCGGCAAACAAATGATCGTGTACCACTCAGAATTGGCCGTCCGACGTTGCTCAAGCGGAACAGTGGCCACATAACCAATTCGGTCGAAGAAATAGGCGACCATTTGCTTCGCTGTGCTTCTTCCACGAACAACTTTTGTTAGATTCCGCTCGTCTTGGAATACCCCCACGGTCGATTGTTGTTTTGTTTCCGGCTCATACGCATATATCCATGATTCGTCTCCTGTCACGATTTTATACACGTCTTTTGAAGCCCCACAGTCGAACTTTTTAATCATTCCCTTACACAAATCGGCGCGAGCCTTTTTTTGAGCGATTGATAAATTATGGGGTATCCAACGAGAGCAAAGTGTCCATGCAAAATCCAATGTATTGAAGTGGAACTAATGTGCAAGGATGCCTCTATCTCACGATATGTCACATGACGTTCTTGCATTATCAGTTTACGCGCTGCATCGATGTTTTGTGGCACAACAACCGATTTTGGACGACCTTCACGGAACTCGTCGGCGTCTGAACTACGACCACGATTGAATTGACTATACCAGCGATATACTGTCGTTTTTGATGCTGCTTTATCGCATTTTTGTTGAGATAATCCACGTTGAAAGTTGTGAAAAATAATCCAACTTAAACCTTTACTTGAAATTTCCATGTTTTGGCCAAATTGAATTTCTTAACTCACTGTAAACAAAACAAATAGCACTTGTACATCAAAACATTGTGAGTACGTTTATGCTAAAAAATGTAAAATTTTATTATGATGTTGCCAGATTTTAGCTATTGACATTAGTGGTGCCAGTTCCCGAAATATAAATAGTACCCCTCGTATCACGGAATCTAAAAAACAACATATCGATTATGGATAAAATTGTATTGTATTAAACAGACAAACTTGAAAAATTCAAATCCAAAAGTTCTTTAAAAAATGCCTTAAATTCTTGAAAAGTTCAAAATAAAAAATATTTAGGGTTAGATTGGTTTGTTTGAATTATTTAATAAAAATTTAACGTTTTCTTCGTAAGAGTCCCTAAATTCTGAAAATTTTTCTAGACATTTATACAAAAGCAATCCAAGAACTTTTATAAACAGTTATTGTTAGTGCTATTTTTTATATTTAATTGTAGTTTTTATGCGGATAAAAAAATTTTTCAAAATTTTTTCTATTTGGGGATTTTTTGGGGATATTTCTAGATTTGTTTGGGGACAACGAAAAAAAGTTTCTGGCAAGCCTGATTTTAAGTATCGAGTACCCAAAAATAGAAGCCAAATACTCTCTATCCAACTCATATTTTTACCAGAACTACACTCATAGAAATAAATCTGTAAAAATAGCAGAAAAAGTTACTAAAAATTAGTTAAAAATGATGCTGCAGAAAATACTGCTAAAAATAGCAGATTCTTTTACTAAATACTAGTAAAATGAGAACAGCAAAATTAAAACTGTTAAATTTACAGAATTTTAGTTATATTTAGGCTAACTATTAGTTAATTGAAAATAGCAAATTGTACTGTAAAATCTGCAGAAAATTCTGCTGAATATTTGTAGACTAGAAATAGCAAAAATAAACTGTTACATCTACAAAAAATTTTTTTTTTTTGTTTTTCTATTCTGCTAAAATCAGTAGAAATATTTGCTAAAAAATTCTAAACTGTTGTTTTCAAAAGGATCGATTTTTATTTGCATTTAAAAAAAAAATCGAAAAAAAACTTTGAAAATTTGAATTTTTTGGCTACTAATTATTTAGCAAAATTTTTTGCTGATTTTAGCAGGTTTATTTTCTATTCTCCATTAACAAAAATTTAGCTCAAATATAACTAAAATTCTGTATATTTAGCAGTTCTATTTTTGCTGTTCTTATTTTACTAATATATAGCAAAAATATTCTGCTAATTTAGCAGTTTATTTCTGCAGTATCATTTTTAACTAATTTTTAGTAGTTTTAACTAAATTTTTTACGGACTTTTTTCTATTAGTGTAGTAAAGGTGGTGAAAGATAGAAAGGACGCTTCAAATATGGTAACAAAGTAATTCGCGAGATGCTAAATTTTAGAACAGTTGTTGCTCGCCATCTGATGGAGAGTTGGTGAACTTGTTGAATCTTTTTAGTTCATAGAGCTGTTCACACCGAAGGAGGGTGTTGCAATATGTATAAGGAATGGAAAGCCCATACATACATTTTTTTAAATTGATGTTGTCGTCGCTGGGGAACAAACCCGCAACGTTCTGTGTAATAGTTCAACGCGCTACCATTATACCACAACAACACTAACTTTTTTGAAATTAGCAATTGTTTTCTATTCCAACTATTTTTTGATATTTGTTTAAAACTTGGCAATTTTTGTTTTTATTTAGCGGCGTTATTTCTCATTATCTTTCCGCTTTTTGCCAACTTGGCAAATGTTTTTTGATTCAGCGAATTTTTAATTATTTTTTTATAATAAGTTTTTGTTAATTTTAAGTGATTTTTCCAAAAGTTATTGCTTTTTACTGATTTTGTTGATTTTTTATTTCAGCGAAGTATTTTTGTAAAATAACAAATTTTCGATTTTAGATAAAAGTTTTCTTTATTTCCAATGTAATGAATTTTATTTTTATTAAAATTTGAATCAAAAATCTATCTAAAACAAAATTAAATAATACGCCCTTGCAAATGAACACATTAAATATTGTTAATGTGGTTAGTTATTGTTCGTTTTTTTTTCTATTATTTGGTTAATTTATGTGTACTTACTGTTCCAGGATTTGGTGTTTCTTTAACCGCCTTTAATATCATTTATAATAAAATGTTTTAGTGCGATTATTTTTTGGATTTTTTGTTAACAATATTAATGTGTATTGAAAGTTAATAATTGTTAGATTGTTTAATTGGTGATTTAGTGATTTTTTTTTTTTGCAAAAATTATTAGATAGTATTATTAACAGCGTTTGTTTTTGGTTAGGTGGTGAATATAAAAATTTTGTTTTTAAACCAATTTTCAAAGTGAGCACAAAATACACATTTAATATATATAAATTGTTTTTTAATTATTTTCGTTTTGAGGTGAAAGCACAAAAGAAGTGAAAGAAAGAATAATTTTTAGATAAAAAACAAATTTAAAATTTTAGTTCAAAGAAATTTTACAAAATTTTGAAATTATGTTGTTATCAATTACAAAAAGATTAAAGAAGATATTTTTTTGCAGTTTAGAAAACAAACAAAAAAAAGTTGTGTTAATTGATTTGATTAAATTTCTTGTGTTAAAGCATAGACAGCAGAAATTGGACTATTCTGCGGCTACATTTAAATATAATAAAAATAAAAGTTAACTTATGCTTAATACGTACCTGTGAAAAGTTTGGTACACTGCAAGTTTTACGCATTGTTAATGGTTGGCCATGTGCAGTTTCTAATTCTTTTACTGCAACATTTTGTCTTAAACGATCCAAAGTTAAGATACTTTCAACAGCCGATACGCCACGTGTATATTTTTCTATAAATTTAAATACAATATAAACAATATGTAAATTTAATAGTGGAATAAAATTAAAATTATATAGTTTTATTTCAAGATAAATTTTAAAAAATTTGTAATTTTTGAGTGAAATAAAATTTTGTAAAAATTGTAAGTGTGTAATTTTTTTACTAGCTTTACCATTTTTACTACTTTTACTCAAAAATCCATTCGAGTACAAAAAAAATTTGTAAAAACTAGTAAAAAATTTAAAGGAAATTTTACTAGTTTTTACTTGGAAAATTTCTTCCAGAAAAAACTAGTAATATGTGTTTTGTTTAACAAATGATAAAATCGAACAAGTTTGCACTCCGCGGACGTTTTTTTGCGATTTTCGTAAGATTTTTTTGTTTGTTTACTATTTTTAAAATTTTTTGTTGATTGCTTTTGAATATTTTGACAACTTTTTCAATATTTTTTCTCTTCTACTAGTTAAACTAGAAATGTAATCGTACAAACCTTATATTGAGCTAAAAAAGATTTGTGAGAAATTAAGTAAAAAAACATTTAACTTAAAAGACAAATTTTGGAATTTAAAATTGTTATTGAGTTAAAAAATATAAAATTAACAAAAAATATTCTGAGTTAAAAAACTTCCTGGGTTAACAAATTACACAATTGTTATAAAATTATTGAGATATGGAAACTTATAAGGAAATCATTAGAAAAATTCTCATTCATTTAAAATTGAAAAAAAAAAAAATACTTTAATATTGTGAATGGACTTTTTTGTTTTTTGGCGTTTGATAACAGATACTTAGAAGGAATTTAGTATGGAATTTAGCAACAATACTAGAATGAGTTTAACAACAGTATTATGAATAAAACTCATGTTAACTTTATGCTAAATTTTCATTTTGAATACCGCTGTAAGAATCTTTCTAAAAAATAAAAACAGATATTTGAATTTTAAATTATAATTTAGCAACATTTTAAAAGATATCATAATTAGTTTTTATATTTCTTATACTCTAGATAACATAGTTATTTTTGTACAACAACAATACATAATTTTATGTGGATTCGTTTTCCGGAAAATTTTTTTTGAAAACGCATAAATTTATGTGGATTCGTTTTTTGGAACACCTCCGATTGTAAAACACACTTTTTTAAGTTTTTTCCCCTAAACCACCTTTTTGAAATTTATTATTTTATACTTTTTTCAGTGTGAAATTGTGACGTTGTCAAACTCTAAAGCTCCTTAAATGTAATATACTCCAATAATCTGTACATTTCCGAGATGCTCAAACTCGCAGCTTCCAAACACAACAAACTTTATAAAAATATCTGAAGTTTTGATTTTTATCTCTAAAGAATTCACTGTGTGCCTTTCAGGAGTTCATATTCTTCAAATTAGTATGAAAAACCTTACGCTTATTACATTAAAATAATACTTCCTTACCTATATATGTTTCACCATCACTAGCTGAACAATCATCACCACTTGCTGCCAACTGTGCCAAAGATTCACGATCTTCTAATTCTTCTGATGCCTTGGGTATATTTGACACAACCTCGTAGGTAACACCAGTACTAGCAATAGTATTTTCAATTCTAACCAAACGGAATTTTTTCAAACGATCCGTTATACTTGGACCCTTTTTAATGTTTATGCAAAGACGTTTACGTAATACCAAATCCATGGGTGCAGGATGTGATAAACGTACTGTGGTACGTAAAATTAAATACACCCTTTCGTTGGCTTCTGTAACACGATTCAAAGCGGGACTATCATGCATTGATGAGTCCCAACTAGAAATGCAACATACATCTTTATCCAAATGTTGTAAAATTTGTAATGTGTAAAATTTGTGGCCATGTTCTTTGGATAGTATAGAATTAATACCAGCTATAGAAAATTCGTCATTAGTATTTTGAGCTGAGAGATCATCGGCATTTAGATTTAGAAACAAGACGGGAACATGAGGTTCCATGCCAGAGGGAGGATCCCATGAGGCGGGTGCACCAGGTATACCTGAACCAGGGGCGGGTACTAAAACAGCATTTCGTTCTTCTGTTAACGATACCCATTGATGTACCAAACTCAATTCACGTTCACGTTCTTCTTCGGTTTTTTCTTCTTTTTTAATGAGTTTTTGTATTTGCTGATCTAAATATTGACGTCTTCTTCCTAAAGCCTCACTCCATCTTTCTCTAAGTATGGTTAAATCTTCCTCTTGATAAGAATCAAGAGCTCTTTGCAAACGTGAACGTACCGTAACACTACCAATAGCTATATTAACTATTGACTGGCAAATAATAGGCAAGGTACCCGAATTCTGAACAGGTTTTACACGTACATGCACGCGACGTTGTTGTCCTTGACGCAATTGATAGATGCCACCAGTTAATACTTCGGTACGATTTGTAACTTCTACTGGAGCATATTCGCCATTGTCATTGAGTTCATGAATTTCAACCCACAGCTCAATTTTGCGTGATAACTCTGCCCAGCGATCTACTAAAGATCTCGCTTTAGCTTGCTGTTGTTCAACTTCCCAACCCTTTGACCGCGAAAACCCAGCACTACGATGACCCCATACTTCTATGGAAAGCGCACCTTCTATGCAATGTTCTAGAAATTCTTCATTTATAGTTACAGTAAAATCTTTTGTGTGTTCAAATTTAAAGATCATATTCTGATCTCTTGGCGTAGTTTCGGCATTAATAACGGGTACCACAGTTTCTTGATGACCCCAAAAAGTGTATTGACAAAATACAAAATTTGATAGGGATAGAGGCAAGCCTGAGGCACATTTAATGGTAACACGACATGTCACCTGATTAGCCATTGGATCGGGAGCATCATCATAATCATCTCGTGAATCTGACGATGATTCTGATACTGATTCACACATACGATCTTGTGGCATTTGACCAGCAATGCGTTGAATTTCGACTTGAAGTCGTCCAGCAACTTCACCTTGTTGTGATATAATCGGAGTATGATAATCTAGTTTAACATCATGAAATAATACTTCCAAGAAAATATTGGCTACACCAATTAAATTATGATTCTCTTGGGATTCATAAAATGGATCGAGCGTTTTAGGGTTGTCATTTTCCTAATAAAGTAATAAAAGAACAAAAATTTGGTAAATTTATTTATTAGAAGATTTTTCTCCTGAGTAGTTAATTTATTGTTTTATAATGATTGATTTTATAATGTTTGATATTTTGTACATTTACCTCATCGGAATCTTCTTCATCTGAGAAGGTCTCAATAAGAGGCTTTTGTGTTGCATGTTAATGATTATAAGAAAATGAAATAGAAGGAAGGGTTAGTTTATTACATGCTCTACAGTTATATTATAATTACAGAGGAATAATTGTGTTGGTGGAAAAAATTTTACTCTAAATTATATAAAATTAAAAGATTTTATTTTTACAAAGTGGTTTACAAAATTTTTTACTAAAAACAATCTTTTTCGATATTTTACTTTGGTTTCATCACTGTTATAACAAAAACTAAATTAACGAATTTCAATAAAATGCTATCGATTCACTAGCATATCACACCCTAAATACAAAAGTGACACAACTCAAAATTTTCGAAAATTGACTTTTTTGCATAAATTAATTCACAGTACACGTCTCTAACTACATACTTCAAAAAATTATTTTTCATCACCATCTTTTTTAACTGGAAAAATTCCGTTGTCTGTTTTTATGTTAATTGCGTTGCTTTTGTTACATATAAAGTGTATTATTTTGAGTTTTGTCGCTTTTACTGTAAAAAGTGATAAACTTTGTTACGTATTATTATGCATTGTGACTGTATTATTTTGTTATGTGCCTTTTAAGTTTTCAGTTAAAAGGTCATAACTCGAAATTTTAATTTATTTCAACAAACATAATAAAAAAAAAAAAAAAATTATAGCAAAACCTTCTTCAAAATGGATTTTTTCATAATGGAACTAAACTTTTCCATCCATTTATATAAACATTTCCAATCATTTTTATATAAACATTTTTCTGTTTCTCCTAAAAATTAAAGAATTTTGAGTTGTGTCACTTTTGTATTTAGGGTGCGATATATTTGCTGAAAAAAATATATATTTTACAAATTTTGCTAAAAATAATTTTTTTAATATTAGTTTGTAATATTTTATAAAATCGTGCTTTTCGCACAATTTTTTTTATAAATACAATGTAAATTTTTTCTAATGTTTAAAAAATTTTCGTTAAAGAAAATCAGAATATACAATAATCAAAATAAAATGCATTTGATGGAGAACATATACATATTTATCAAAATATTTAAATTTATAATATCGGGTTCAAATTGGTTACTCCAACGTATTCAATTTTGAGAACAATATTTTTAATTATATCTGTATTTTCGACTTAACTCAGAAAAAAACTCAAAGTGCATAATAACGCGTTTAAGACGAAAACTAACAGATTTCTTTTCGTATGCACGTGAACTTTCAACACGGATAATTATCAACGTTGAAAACTCATCGTTTATACATTTTCACATCTAATGTAACTTATTCGCATTACTTCCTAAAAACTTTTGCTGACGCACGTTCGATTATAAAGGAATAATTATAAACATAACCTGTTTAAAATTTTTTTGTATTACAATCGGTTTAACGTATATTTGCTTTAAATACTAAACGTTGATAGACATGAGACAAAATACAGCTTATATAAATATTTTTTGTTTACTACTGTAAAGTTTATAAAATACTTTCGTAAATTTATAAATAATATTGAGAACATATCAGATTTAAAATATCGAGCATTAATTATAATAAGCGCATGTTTATAAACATAAAAATACAAATTTCAATTAAATTTATTTTTGTGGTGATTTTTCGCTTTGATAAATTTTTAATACATTTTTATTTTTTAAGAGTGGTCGTTTTGACAATTTGTCAAATGCAACCCTGATATTATACCCCCGTATTCAAAATGAAAAGTTTGTAGCTTCTTATATGTACATCGCACACAACGACCTGTTAACTAGAATGATTTTAGGCCTAGCAGCTTGTTAGAGTAGAGTTTCTTCAAAATGATTTCTTAGCACATCGATTAAGAACAACCCTGTGTTTTAAAATACAAGCCTTTTTTATTATTGTGAATGGAATTTTTTGTTTTTTTTGGCGTTTGATAACAGAACATTAAAAGGAATTTAGCAACAATACTAGAATGAGTTTAACAACAGTATTATGAATAAAACTCATGTTAACTCTATGCTAAATTTTCATTTTGAATACCGCTGACAATTTATAATATAATTTTTAAAAGAATTAAAACGGAAATTAAAAATTGTCTATCGTATTTCCTAAAGCCTACGGTATATCACTTGCTTTAAGTTGGTTAGAAAAAGTTATTCAAATTATCTCTTTCACTCGATTTTAAAATAATTTGACATTATTCTAGCTAGCTTGTATTTTTCTAAGTTTTTCTTGACATTATTTTTGGCCAAAGTTCAAAAAAATTTGAAGTTTTCGAAAAAAAATAGTGGAAAATATACATAACAAAAACTTAACCGGTTAATCCACCTATATTAGTGCAATAATTATTTGCGTTTTAAATTATTTGTTTCGACATTAACCGAAATAGAGGCGATTAGTCTAGGAATCGGTTAATCGATTAACCGAATTGGAAATATAACTAAAATTTGATTAGTAGCACATGATTCTATTTAAAAAATAATTAATTTGTCTTGATAATCTTGATAAATCAGTAATTTGTCCCATCACTATGATATGATCCAACGTCTACTTACCAAACCATTTAAAATACGTTCCTTATGTTCCTGATACATTTCACGCATATCGATTAGTTTATTTTCTAACTTTTCCATACTCCAAATTTGGCTACCCGAATTGACGCGTTTAACCAAGATAGCAGGTTCACTAACAAAAGCACCACGCTATAAATAAAAATTAACAACTTTTAGATATCAAATTTACAAAAATTCTCCCAAAAAAGTCATACCCTTCTATTGGGGCTCAAATTAGCAGGTGGTATTTGTAGAGTGACAGAAAATTTAGTTTTCTTTTCCATTTCCTCGGCAAGAAAATTGGCTTCTTGTACCAAAGCATTAGCTCGCATAATATCATTTTTCAATTGACCCAAGGAACGCTTAAACATTTCATCACGTTCTTGAGCCCATTTTTCTACACGCATTTGTGAAGTGGGTGTATTGGGTGTAATTTTACCCAAACGCAATGGATCATAGGGTGTATAGGGAGCATAAGGTGTGCTAGGCGATAGTATATTGCGTAATTGCTGAAACTGGCGTTCGTATTCCTAAGAAAAAAAATTTTAAATTATTGTTAGCAAATTAAATTTTTGCCAAAGTTTTCTTATTACTTGTCTTTGTTTTTCCAAAGCTACTTGTTTATCTTCTTCATGTTGTCTTTCTAAACGAGCTATTGCTGTTTGTATGGGATCATTGCTTAATTCATTTTGCATTATCTCATCACGTGCAAAATTATAATCAATAAATTGAGCCGGTGTCTGAGGCTCTGAGTTCATGGTGGCTGATTTGGGACAATTAACACGGAAAAAATGATGATTACCCCATAAAATACGATCACCATTGGATAGGGGTGTCTTTTCAACAGCAGCATAACCATTAACAAAACACCGAGCTCCAGGAAAAGCTTCCAAAAAGAGACCACCATCTTCTATGGTAATAACACAATGTTCTGGCTGTATACCCAATCCAGAAAGTTGTATATCCGGCTGTGTTCCACCACTTATAGTGTGACCACCAATTAATGTACGTTCTTTAAGATAGTAAACTAACAACTCGTTAAGGGACGGATCTGCATTTAAATTGACTAAATAATATTTGTTCTTTTCCACCATAATACCACTGGCTTGCACACTGATGCCCATCTTTTCCAAAGCCTGTTGACGTTCATTTTGTATGCGTTCAGTTTTAACCAATTTCTCTTCCCATGTCTGAGAGATTTGTTTCATTAGATTTTCACTTTCAGCCAATTTATCATTGATATCGCCCACTGGGGAACCAGTAGCATGTTTAAGCATATTACGTAAAGTTTCCACCTCATGACGGAGTTCTCGTATAATACGCGCATTGGGATCTTCATTGACAACAGCATGATTAACAATACGTTTAGCACGATCGGCATAACGTAAGGTAGACAAAGTTTCTTCATAATTATCAGCTGACGGTGATATAGTAGCCACCATAACAGTACGGGAATTACCACCCAGGTTATCTTTTAACAGCCAGGTTAATACCGAATCACGATAAGGAACAAATTTATCATTGCCGCTCCTTTTGCCATTTGACTGATCGGCCAGTTTAGAAATAACTAAACCCAATGTGGTAAGAGATTTATTGATGTTAGAACCCTCCTTTAAACGATCACCTACAGCACCAGTTTTAACAGCTCTCTCGGAGCCAGCTAAATCCACCAAAGACATACGAGATACTTTTTCTCCGGTCACCCCGGAAGCCTGATCAGTTAAAATTTGTGTTAATACTACTGAGAATACAGCATGAGATCTTGATGATTCAGCATTCATGTTGGTAGCCGCCACTGTACGTGATTTGTTGCCTTCAGTCATTAGATTATCAATATCAAGATACGAGGCCACTGCCAATTGGGATAAACCATCGACATAGGGTCCCAATACATTATGTTCGCGTACCTTTAGAGATTGTTTATTTGGCTTAGGATCTAAGAGATCATGGACTTTTTCATTGTATATTTCCATATAGGATACCTCCACTTTGTACATTAGTTCTTGAGTGGATTTATTTGAAATGGCCGAAAATAAATTATCACACAAACGTGGTATGATGCCTTTATATTCTTGTGAACCCATCATGGTATAAGATTTACCGGAACCTAACAGACAAAAAGGAAAGAACAAAGAAAATATTTAATTAAACATCTTTATTTTTAATGCAGTTTTTGTTTTGTTTGCATACCTGTTTGCCCATAGGCAAATATACACGCATTATAACCTTGGAATGCATTATCCAATATATCACGTCCCACACAATCGAACACTGTCTCTTGCGATGCGAAATTCTCATCATTAGGATTTAATGAAAAGAAACAATGATCAAATGCGAATGTCTTTGGGGGTTTCCGGCTGCAACAGAAAAGAAAACAGTAAACATTATATAAAATGATGAACACGGTTATTTTTTTTTAGGAAAAAAACAGAGTTTTCTGTTTTATATACCTTTCTATTTTGTCTATTGGCGGTGGATTGTGCAGTATCGTCTGCTGTTTTTCCATTTCCACAATACATTTTGTGCCTAATTCGATTTCTATAAGAATAAAGAAAATATATATATGCAATAAATAGTTATAAAAATAAATAACAGAATGTAATTTATGAAAATAAATAAATTATTTAATTTAAAATATTGGGAAAATAATAATAAATTACACAGCCTTAAAAACCTCCTGTTGCAATGAATATGTTTTATAAACAAATTTTTTCAATGGATCGTTTTCGATATTTATAAATTTTTAATTAGAAATTTATTAATTCAGTTCGAGGCCAATTTCCTTATTATGAGTAAACATAATAGGTAAGTACTTTTTTTTCTAAAACTGCTATTTTTCTTCATCAGGATACTCTTCTGACAAATACTTCACAGAGTTTTTGTTTCATTTTTTTAACGCTTAAATGCACGATCTCTTCGATTTTAACCATTTTTTCATATATGATTTAAAAAGGCGTGTACATTTCAAGAAAAATACCAAAACAATTTATTTTTTAAAAAAAGGCCATTTTTATTGAAAATATGATTTTTTGCCAAATAGCTAAATTGTGATAATTTTAACGTGTATAAAAAAAAATTCTACAAACTATAATTTACACATTTATTGTCGCCAAAATGAATTTTATTGCGAGAATACAACTTTAAATATTTAAACAAATATTTTTGAATATTACACTTTTTGTAAAAAAAACGCGTGTTTTAGATTTTTCATAAATATACCGAGCAAAACCAAGATTTTTACTCTAACTGTTAAAAAATTCTGCGCTAAACTATAGGAACACTATGTCCAAAAGGGGCCCCTAATGCCCAAAAATGCAGTTTTGTGCATCAAGTGGGTTTTTTTTTATTAAAAAACCGGTATGTTACCAAATGGCTACACCATGCATTTAAGGGTTAATATACATGAATAATAATAGGTATGGAATAATAAATAAATAAATAACCCAGATAAAAATCGAGATATATGTATGGATACTAGAATGTCCTTTAAAATCCAATTTATCGTTTTGGATTTATTACACACCACAGTTTTGTTCCAGTTGGTTGAAAATGGAAGAATTAATTGTTTTAGAAAACGTTAACCCGTGCCCGTTTTTGGAAAAACAAAATTTTTTTTAAAAATTACGTTTTTTTAATTATTTCATTTATTTATTGAATATACTTAAAAAGTTCCCTTTTATTTCGGCTGAGTGAACAACAACTGGCGAACCTCGCCCGAAAAAACCAAAGATGCAACAGTCAGCTGTTAAAGTTATGGCATCTGTATTTTGAGATGCGGCTGGAAATTGTCCATTGATTTCCTTGAAAAAGGCCAGACAATTAATAGCGATCGCTATATGGCCCAACTGGTGCTTTTGAAGGATGAAATCGCAAAAAAACTGTCCCATATTTAGAAGAAAAAGTGCTCTTTCACCCAGACAATACGCCGTGTCACAAGTAATTGGCCAAACTGCACGATTTATACACTCATAAAAAAAGTCAGTGCAAATAGGTCAAAATTGTGCTGGCGCAAATACATGTACTATTTCCTGTTATTTTAGCAGAATTTTGACCTATTTGTACGGAGTTTTTTAGAGAAAATAACAGAAAAATTAGTTCAATTTAATCAGAACGTGTTTAACAGACTTTTGTACTAACTTTTTTTTATAAGTGTACTTTTAATTGCTTCCGCACCCAGATTTGGCTCCCAACGAGTTTTACCAGTTTTCGGACTTCAAAAAAATGCTCGCTGGAAAAAGATTTGGTTCGAATGAAGAGGTGATAGACGAAACAGAGGCATATTTTCTATAAAAAAAAGGTAGCGAAATTTATAAAGGCGTTGTATCGCTCTTGAAGGAGACTATGTTAATGAATAAAGTTGAATTTTGCAAAAAAAAATTTTGTTTTATTACTTATCCTACGGAATTTTCAGCCGATGTGTTATGTAAAATAATATACAATTCTTTTTTGTATTTCGAATAACGAATAATTCAAATAATAAAAAAATATATTTTTTAAACAATTTTTTTTAATTTTTTACAAATTTCGATTAATCGTATTGAATTATTTTTTATTCGAAATTTAGACATTGCAAATTATTCTAACAATTTTTGAGCAAAACTGTTCGATTAATAAAACAACGATTAATCGATAGTAGCTACCCAGGCAGAAAAAAACTATCGACACAATTTTGGAAAACAGTTAACGACGGTCGGTTATGCGTTGCCAGAACATGGGATTAACAATATTGACAGTTTTGTTCTGGTACCCGATTATAACATACAACAGCGAATGCCGCTAACTCTGCCAGTGTATTATTTTTGGTATCGTTGGCAATTTATATCTGGGTACTAGGAAATACTTAAGTATAACGAATGAGTGTAACAATATATTATTCGTTATATTGAACTTTGACTGTATTTTGAGTCTTCTATTTAATACACCACACAACTACAGGTTTTTCTTGTTAAACGCTTTTATTACCATATTATACAATAGACAATACTGCAGAGAAACAAGCCGACCAAAATAATCGGCGGCGGCGGCGCAAGCAAATAATCGGCGGCGGCGGCGGCTTGATCGGCTGGATAGAACGTTATACTTGTAATTTAAAGATGTTTAAGGTTTTTTTCCAAAACGTAGCAGTAGAAAATTTTACAAAAAGTTAGAATTACACTGTGGAACAAATTCAGATTAGCAAAAGTTAGGTCGATTCTGATAGTGAGGGTGAAAATAGAGGCTAAATTAGAAGACCCGTATCACGGCGTTTGCTTATGTTAGTTCCAATTTTTTCATGTTGTTTATATGGTTTTTTGGCTATAACTCGTCGACTAATTGATATTTTTTAAATCTGTAAAAGCCAAATTATTGCTAGAGACCTGTGCAACAATTAAAATTTTTAAAAAATTGATTTGATTGATTTTTTTTTGTTTTTTTTTTTTATTGTTGCACAGGTCTCTAGCTATAATTTGGCTTTTACAGATTTAAAAAATATCAATTAGTGGACGAGTTATAGCCAAAAAACCATATAAACAATATGAAAAAATTCGAACTAACATAAGCAAACGCCGCGATACGGGTCTTCTAATTTAGCCTCTATTTTCACCCCTCACTCTCAGAATCGACCCAACTTTTGCTAACCTGAATTTGTTCCACAGTGTTATCAGATAAAAAAGAATTTAAAGTTAAATTCATCGATAAAATTTACAATTTTTAGTTTTTGAGCAGACCTAGAAGGAGTGATAGTTAGGATTTCCAAATATATACACCTACAAAAAAATTTGTAGTCCCAACCGAATTGTTCAGTTGTTTTAACCCTATTTCGGTTATCACAACACTATTTGGGTTGCAACGACCCTATTTCAGTTGGAACAACAGAAATAGGGCTGTGATAACCGGTTTATCGGTTGCAGCAACCGAACGATTCGGTTGGAAACAAATTCGATTGGGACAATAAAAATTTTTTGTAGGTGTACATATGTTTATATGTTCAACAAAATTGTGTGAAAATATTTTCAAATAAAACTGATTTTCCTAATTTTTCCTAATTTTTTTATTTGACGGCTTTTAATTGCAACATTTTGTATAAAAAAATTAATTTTTATCTAGTTCATTCTTAAACTGGGTTTAATTCAGAGTAAAATGAAGTTTTTTTATTTTAATGGCTTTAAAATTGCTAAAGTTATAAATTCTTTATAAACATGGAATCTCTGCATTTATAAGAAAATTGATGTTAACCTTAATGAGTGTGGAAAAAAGAACATCGAGTTGTCTTATAACAGCTGAAATTAATTGTATAGAAAAAGCCGTTAAAGTATACAAATTAAAAAAAAAATGTTTTTCAATTTCAATATTTTTTTATTTTGGAAAATTGATACTCCCAGCCGAAATGAGCCGAAAAAAAACGGCGGCGGCGGCTGAGTCAAAACTGACCGGCGGCGGCGGCTTAAACGGCTCACGGCGGCTGGCTTGTTTCTCTGCAATACTGTTAGTAACAATGTTTATAGTCAAGTATGATGTTATTTTCTATTTTCATCAAAATATTATTACAAAAAGAAAGAAACTTTGAGAAAAATATAACCCCTACTTAAATACAGAATACAAAGAAATCAAAGAGTATAAATAGAAAATGGCCAGGCCAAATTAATGGACAATTTTGTCGACGAACTAAATAATGAAAAGGTAGAAAATTAAATTGATTGTTGTATGTAACAAATACACTTTCTAATTCTTGTTATTAAGATTCGTTATGTTTGTAGTTGAGTTACATATTTGTTTAAGATTATAAGTTAGTTTCAGTGGTTTCATTTTTTTATTTTAATTTGACCTATTGTCACACTCAAAGTTAATTATATTTGTGCTAGTCAAACAGTCAGCCAGCCATCCATCTAGTTAGTTAATTGTATTATGCCGTCGTAGATGTCGTGTTTTGGAGCCATTTGCACATTATTATGAAGAATTTTACGTAGGTTATAAATACGTTACACCCAACTTGTAAAAAAATACTACGTACTAACTTTTCTTTTTATAGTTTATGCCATAATTTGGCCCTAGGATATTATAACTTTATTGTGACGTATTATATAGTTCAAAGGATTTTTTTATAAACCAACAGGCTTATTTTTAGTATATTTGGGTAATTGATAAAAAATTACCAAGATGATTAAAAAACTTGTTAAAGAATTAAATCAAAGGCACTAAAGTACCTCTTTTAAAATTTTTCCAAAAATTTACCTGATTCTTTTTAAGAAAAATAGGTTAAAATAATTAAAAAATAATTTTATATTTCCGAAAAAGATTGGTTGTTATGTTTTAAATAGAATAATAATAAAACAAACCTTTTAAAAAAGCCGGGTTTCGAATTATCCGAAAAATCGTTTAAAAAAAAAAACTGTTTCGGGTAATACAAGGTGCCCCAAAATGCATCACCCTATTGGAAGATGCTAAAACTTTTGCAAATGACGGTCAGTTGTTATAATATTTGTGAAGTAAATAGATACAGAATACACGTCTACAAGTCATGGAACGCTTTACTCCTCAAGAGCGCGGAATGCTCGTGACTATTTTTTGACGGAATAATTCGTCAGTAATTTTGGCGCACCGTGATTGTCGGTGCGCCGAAATTTCGTCCGCACACTAAGGCGTTTTGGCACTCGCATCGAAGAGACTGGAACAACACGTAACAGAAGAGGAGCCGAGAGCCGCTGTGGCTGAAGATGTCTTAGATGAGCAGTAAACGTAAAATAAATGAAGATTTTCCCATACAAAGTGCATTCTTCTTATCGACACAACCCTAGTAAAAATGATTTTTATATAATCATTTATGATATATATTTATATTTTATATTTATATATATTTATATTATATTTTTATATATTTATATCAAAAGACATTTAATTATATAAAATTATATTATCCAGATTCACCATTTTCCGGATCAAATCATATATGGGTTAATATAATTATACACCCTGAAAAAAAACGGCCTGTCCCAAACATATTATTTTTTTTTTTTTTTTTTTTTTTTTTTTTTTTTTTAAGAGAAGCAACACTTAGGAAATTCTTCCTACTAATTAACGTGTTGCTTCCTTTGGAAATGGGATAGAGAAGAAGTGAAAGGTGATGAAAGATGAAGGGCTTCAAATATGGCAACACTGTAATTGCGCGAGATGTTGAATTTTTTTTTTTAGAACAGTTGTTGCGCGCCATCTGATGGTAAGTTGGCGAACTTTGTTGAAGCTTTTAGTTCATAGCCCTGTTATATTATTTTACTTCGGTGGGGTTAAGTGCTATGGGAACACCGAAGGAGGACGCTGCGATATGTATGAGGGATAGAAAAAACTCATACATATTACTATTTTTTCATAAATTGATGTTGCCTTGGTTGGGGCTCGAACCCGCAACCTCACGTGTAACAGTCCAACGCGCTAACCATTACACCACAGCGCCCACAAAGCACAAAGAGAGAAAAAATCAAAAAAAAAAAAAAAAAACAAATTTTTGCTGGTAATATATATATATTTGGAGAAATTGTTAAACATATTCGCCGTGTTTTTACTAGAAACAATATATATTTGCATGCAAATATATTATATTTGTAAGCAAATATATTATGTTAATATATAATGTTTGGATGAAATGAAATGACGCTATCGACAAATATTATATGTTTGGCAGCAAACATATAATATGTGTGTTATAGACAAATTATGTTTCCATGCAAATACTATATATAAATAATATATTTAGTTATAAAGCAATTATTAATATATGCCAAACAATAGGCGTATTTATTCTACTCTCCAAATTTCTATATATTTCAATGGAAAAACATAAAAAGTTAAATTAATACATCTACTGTTGGCGATTATTTAATAACTAAATATATTATAAATCACATTGAATTTTACATCTAATACATTCATTGAAAAACAATAACTACAATCTCTTCATTTATTTTTTATTTATTTTTATTAACAAATATTAATTAAAAACTCTTATAATAAGTTAATACTTTAATATACACAATTAAATATTTTTTCTTTTTAACACAATTTTATGTTTTATTTATACTAATTTATTTTATTTTTTCACATCTTTCACAATAAAATTAATAAATAAAGGAAAAATATCACTAAATTTTCTGACTAGATGCAGTCTAGCTAAACCAAACGATTATTACCAACTACAAAAGTTATAATGGCTACACACAACTTTATATGTATCAAGAATGGAAATTCGCCGTTTTTCCAAATATATGTTAATTGTATCCACAAATATAATTATTACCGGGAATATATATATAGTAACTATAAAAACAATATAATTGGAAGCACACTGCAAATACATATATGGTAGTTTGTAAACATACATTGATTACCTCCAAACATATACAAAAACGTCTTTTTCCTCCGTGTATATAAAAATATATTATTACATCCGAAAAATGGTGGATCTGGTTAATATAATTTTATATAAATAAATATATTTTGATATAATCATATAAATGTATACACTAAAAGTTCTATAAGTGTCAACTACCCTGATTCAATTTTTTTAAAAAACATGACCTTTATAGAATTTTCAGGCAATTAAAGCATACTAGGAATCAATTTTTTTATATTTTTTTTAACAAATTAAGGAATAAATATCAGAAAGCAACGTCTTTCAAAGCATGCAATTCATAAATTTAAGCATATAACATTGTAAATAAAGGCCATAGAAAAAAATACATATCGATTGATTTAAGAAATTAAACCTGTTATAGGTTTGAAGGCTTTTGAGTGGTGGTAGGGACCCATTTGAATTAGATGCTCAATCAATAATGTCGTTAAATGATGAAATTATGTGATCAATTCGAATATTGGCGGATAAAATATATCCGTAAAAGTGTGCTTTGCTATACATTATAGGATTTAGCAACATCTTTTATCTTTACTTTTTCATTTATTTGTCACAAAATGTTTAATTTATCAAAAATTCTCAACTGGACCATTTCTAAAAATGTATTTTACAGTTGAAAAAAATATATTTCTTAAAAAGACAATTATAGAATCATTTTATATATTTTTTTACGACTTTAAAAGCATAGTGACAATTAAAGTACTACATGAATCAAATTTTCCGACCTTTAAAGGGGGGTGACAATTAAAGCACACCGACATTTAAAGTAGGTGACAATTATAGAACTTTTAGTGTACTTGATGCTAGATATGACAATACTCAACGATATATAATTCTATAAAATCATAAATGGTTATATACAAAATATTTTTAATCGAGAATGGACGATTTTTTGTCCAAATTTATCATGACAGTCGAGGCCCATTTCCATCTGAATGGATACGCAAACAATTTTACAGGTTTATTTCTATGAGTGTACGAGGAACTCATTTAGATTTTGCAACTAACTGCCAAAAAAAAACAAACCTAGCTTTATTTCAAACCTGTTTCTGTTTAATTTAATGTTGTTTCTGCTTGATTTAAGAAATTTTTTTCTGTGTGTAGATTTTTAATGAAACTTCTTCATTGAGTGTATGAAACTTTTAATAATTAAAATGATATTTTTCATAAAATTTTATGGCAACTTGCATTATTTTAATGAAAAGTTTCAATGGACGAGTTTCCAGTGCAATTTCATTAATATCGAGAAGATATTTCTCTCAGTGCAACTGTGTATGGTGGTTTATTATTATCTATTTTGTATATTTGTTTGTATTTTTCGTTTTTAATTATTAATGAATTAAATTATCATTTTGACACCAGTAATAATCCATCATGCTTTTGGTATGCATATTGTTTATCGTCGTCCCTTTTTATACCCTACACTACTACATGGGACAGGGTATAATAAGTTTGTGCTGATGTTTGTAACACCAAAAAATATTGAACCAAGACCAGCCTTTCAATTACCTTTCGAATGGTGCTCATATTGTCCAATTCTGATAATAAATAGTGGGGATACGGACAAGTCCGTGTTTCAATTTTGACCCGCAATATCTCCCGAAATAGGGGTCTCCGACAAAAACAAAACTTTTTTCCTATTCAGCCCAAAAAGTACTATCGTTAATTATAATTTTACTGTAACAAAATAAAATAATTGTTAATTTTACAAATTTTTTAAAGCGAATGAAGAAAATCGAATATTATTCCAAAATTGCTCAATCAAATGATAAAAAATCGAATGATTAATATGACATAAAGTTTCTATATCTATTAACCCATTACGAGCCGGTTCCGTTTTTTTAAATTTTTAGAGCAAGCTTTTCGGGACAACTTATGAGTAGGCCAACCAAAATGAAGCCAGATCATGTTTTTTATTTGAAAAGATAGAACAATTTAGATTAAATACAAGTTCTGATCTTAAAAATATAAGAATTTTATATACATATATTTGTTAGAGCTTTTTTGCATATTTTATATAAATTTGCTTGTTTTTGCTTATTTTGTAAATATTGGCTTATTTTTGCTATTTGCCTTAAAAATTAAGCTTCCCAGCAAAACCTTGGTAATATGTTGGTATTACAGAATACATTACCTGGTAATACCATACCCCTTACCATTGCATTATTTCATAACTAAAATGTAATGTCTTACGTATAATGTGCTGCATAACTACTGGGTAGTAATAGCAACTTATTACCAATGATATATTTAAACACCTGAAAGAAAAGAGTTACTTGTAATACACAACACGAGTTCTAAATAATAGCAGCGACTTATTACAGATGAGATATTTTAAAATCGTAAAATAAGGAGTTACTTTTAATGTGATACGTGATCACTTATTAGAAATAGCCACTTATTACCGATGGTGTATTCAAATACCTCAAAATAAGGAGTTATTTGTAATGCGATACATGAGTGTTATTTTCTATTTAAAATATTCGATACAAATAATTTATATGTTTAATACATATTGACTGAAATATCTTTTATGTTTTTTGTTAACTTTATATTAATCTGAGTAAATATTAATTAAATATGAATATGCTTCGTTTTAGCATTTATAAAAAACCAATACGATAACATCTTATTTTAATTTTTTTTGTAAGAAGTATATATTTTTATACAGTAAGTGAGCGCATAATTTTAATGTGTTATTTCAGACCTGTTTTTGTAACACATTTTTTGGCCTTACTTTAAGCTGTTATGTAAGTAGTATTGTGCTCAGTATCAGTTATGTAAGTGGTTACGTAACTCCTAACATGTAACATTAAAGTAACATGTGCTTATGTTGTTACCTAGCCCTCTTTTGGAAAGTACATACCTCCAATGACATGCCCGTGTTAAAATAATAGCTGTTGGAATAGCAAAGTAAGAGGTTACATACCTTAATTTCTTCTTACAAACCTTATTACCAGGTAATAGAAAGTTTTGCTGGGTTATTTTAGGTTTTTATGCGAAAATAGACCATATTTTTCCTTTTTTTTCATAAAATCAGTAATTTCAAACATTATTTTAAGTCGACATAAATTTTTTTATTTAAAATTTATTTTAAATTAAAAAATCTCTTTTGTTAAAATAAAATTTCTATTTTTTAACCTGAATTCTAATAGTACAAATGTGCTGATTTTCTTAAAAATATGACGGATTTCCTTAGGCAAGAATGAAATCCGGATAGGGCTATGTCTTCAACATATTATTTTTCACAATTTGTTAAATAAGTTTTGGGAATTTAGCACATTTAATTACTTTAATGCAATTAATGTATTTCCCGATGAAAATAAATTTAAGGATGTCACAACTTTGTCTGATTGCTGAAGTTCCAAGGAATGTAGCATTGTTTAAAATAAAAAAATTTTAATTTTATGAGGATTTTAATGAAGAAATAATGAAGTTTAAGGGCTTATTTTTGCAATTTATCTGCTTATTTTACTGTTTTTCCGAGCTTTTTTAAGATCTTAAAACATTGCTTTTACAGCTTTTTTTGGTTTCCCTACTTTTTAGAATAAAAAAGTGCTTATATAATGGTACGATTTGTGTACACATAATTGTAGCTTAGATTACAAACTTTAATTTGAAGTGCAATTTTTTGCTTTAAACCCTTATATGGGCAAAGTTGTAAGGGGTTACAGTTATTTTTTTGATAACCCTTTCGGTACAGATTTTGTTTTTAAAATTTTTATATGGCAACCCTGGTATAAATATTTTTAGAAAATTCAATCATTTTTAAGAGCAAAAATGTAAAATTTCGTACCAAAATTAAAAAACAGACACATATCTATCTGTAAATTTGTCATTTTATATAGACGCAATCTTCATGTAACGATCGGTAAAATTTTGAAAATATATTGTTGGCAAAAATTTTTGAATATTCCCATAAACCCTGAAGCTCTTCTCATAAAACCAGACTAAGAAATTGAGAAAGCGGGCATTTCATTTAGTTAATAAAAAACAAAAATTGACAACAAAAAAACGTAAAAAGTGTTTTTTTTTCAGAAGGAAATATGGCAACCATGTGCTAATATTTATTTGGAAGTTTTTATTGCAAATGATCTGCAAGACATTAAAAAACGATTATCAATTAAAATCCAAATCGTTTCTCTAATATGGAGATTGCCAGATCCATCCAAAGTTAATGATTCCATATGGCTTCAATATAGCGAAAGGGTTAAGTAAAAATTTAAAGAAAAATAAGGACTTAGTTAAAAAGCGCGATTTTTTTTCTTTCCTATTTTTGCGAAAGTCTCTTGACGTTTCTTGTTTCTCAATGGGTTAAATAATCGGTCTTATTTTTAGTAATAGTGAAAGACAATTCTATAACCTTATAACAGACAGAGTTAATGAATAAAAAAAGAAACAAATAAAAGTTTTACCCCTAATCTTTGTTGTTTGATGGGTTAAAATGTCAACCGATATCTTGAATGAAAGGTGAAATTATCGACAAAGAATTAATTACAAATTATATTATTATATACGCAATCTTCTGAAATAAAACCATTTTTTAAAAAAGAGCAAGTCCGAGATATGACCGACTGGCAAAAAAAATTGTTTTTGAATTCAAATAAAAAATTTTACATGTGATAAAAATTTGGACCTGATCGGAGCTGTGCACTTAAATTCAACTTTAACCTTATATTTAGTGTATTCCAGTATTATTTTTTTTTATTTGTTGAAAAATATTAAATTCCTTTAATAAAAACCAAGGTTGGCGACCGAAACGAATAACGGTATTGGTATCGATTTTTTGTTTGTTTCGGTATTGGTATCAGTAACGGTATTGGTATTACCGATATCGGAACTTCAATACTGATACGTACCGGTATTATTAAAGAATTGTGTTTTCAAAATAAATTATGTGTTCTTGTAAAAAACACAATGTTGCTAAACCAAATCAAAAAAATAATAGCAAAATGCCTGCTAGCAATACGATTTTTTATTAAAAACACAGATAGTTCGATTAATTTTTGTATGAAAAATTTATATTTTTTGTGAAAAACGAAAAAAAAATTATTTTATTAGAAACCGATTCAATACCGGTATGAAGAGAAAAGGTTTTTGAATACCGGTATTATTTTAAATTAAGAGTTTTGGTATTGGTATCGGTATCGGTTATCAATTTGAAAGGGTTTTGAAAAGGATAACGGTATTATAAAGGTAACCTTGATAAAAACTAATAACATATTTGTCTTTACAATTTTTAAATGGAATGAAGAAAATTGAATGTCATTCCCAAATTATTCAATCGAATGCACTAGAAATCGATTGAATTCTCAACGATTGAATTCCTAATGATTGAATTCCCAATGATTGAATTCATTTATTGAACAAATCGAATGATGAAAACATTGAAGTATTTCAAATTAAATCGAATGAGACCAATTAGGACTTCATTCGATGTGTAATATTGCTGCTTAAGAATTCAATCAGAATTAAAAATAGAATGAGGGATTGCAGTCTTTAGAAGCTCTGCTCTCCCCCCCCCCCCCATGAGGACTCAATGTTAAAATAATTAGTGTTTCTACACACAGAAAACAGATTCGTAGTTCCAACCGAATTTTTCGCCAACCGAATTTTTGTAGTTCCAGGTACAATCACTTTTATTTATTTTTAATACCATTTATTTACAATTTTTGAATTTTTGTTGTATTAATAGATTACTTTAATGTTTGTGGATTATAAATTCTATAAATAGAAAAACACGTTCCACAAAATTTATTTAAAAATTAAATTTTTTTTTTGTCGCTAACTGGGATCGAACCCCCGACCCTCCGCTTGTCAGCCCATTGCTTTCCCTCTAAGCTAAGCTCTATTTAAATTTTTTTAGTCAAGTTTCAAATTTGAATTTCTTCAGGTTTGAATATTTTGTCTACAAATAAAATTATATCAACAACAGAAAATCAGTTGTGTCTTTTAATTTGAATAAAAAAAAAATTTAAAAAAAATTTATATCGCGAACTGGGATTGAACCGGTGACCTTCCGTTTGTCAGCCCATTGCTTTTCCTCTAGGCTAAACTCGACATAAATTTTTTTTGTCAAATTTCAAATTTGAATTTCTTCAGGTTGAAAATTTGAATATTTTGTTTTTGAATAAAATTATATTCACAACAGAAAACCAATTGTGTCATTTAATTTGAATCAATAAAAAAATTATTTAAAAAAAAAAGTAATGCCTTGGTTGAGGTTTGAACTCAAATCTCTAAGGCTATAAGGTTGTGTCTCTACGTCCTGCGCCACAGATACTTACGTTTAGTTGTTGTCTAACTTAGAATTTAAACACGCATATGTATGAAACGAAAAAATATGATAGATTCCAAAATTTTATTATGATAAATAAAATTTCTGTTCCTTGTCTCAATATATTATTACAATTACCAAAATAATGGAAGTTAATGGTTAAAGCTACTAAAGTTAAAAAAAAAATTTAAATTGATTGGAAAAACTAATACTTTGGATAGAGCGATCGATTTTATTAAAACACAACTGAAACTAAATTGTTGCTGCCGATATTTTATTCAAATGACTAAATCTTCGATAAATAGGTGGTTGTTGGTATTGAAGGTAATGTGGAAGTTAGTAATTTTTCAATATTGGTTAGAAAAGCTAATATTTTGGATAATGTGACAGTGTTTTGGTTCATCATATATATTTTTTGTTCACAAATAAATATAACTTTCCTGATGATGAATTTTAAATAACTGCAATTAAAATTATTGAATGATGCATATATTTCGTTGGTTCCGATAGAATTCCAACCAATTTATTTTCTGTAAGTATTAAAAAAGAAGTACATCTTTGTAGATCATTAATTTTAGTGCTTTTTATACTAATTGTGCATCTCTATTTTTGCTGAGTTACGGCAACACTATTAAAAGTTACACTTTTGCAAGACCAAATTTTTTCACTTGATTGCGGGCAGTGAGAAATTGTAAGATTTGTGAGAAATTATACTCATATGTTTGCAGTTATGTTCTTCAAAAATTTTACCATTTCACAATTTAACAAGACGTAAATAGCTGACATGAATACCCTTATTATATTGGCTTTTTGAGGCTTATAAACTTGCTTGATTTTAGAAAATTCAAGGTTTACAATAGTTTTTAATGATAATAAATGTTTGTTGTTATCATAAATCAGTTGGTAACTCATTACAAAATAATTTATATTGTGTATCAGTTGATCAAAAAATAAATGTTAGAATATGTAATATTTTTTTTTGTCTATTTTGTTGTTCCCATTCGTTTTCGCTTAAACCCAATTTGAAAATTCCTCATATTTCCAAAGAGTTCCTCTCGCTTTTATTGAAAATAGTTTGTATGTTATGTTAATTATAAACAAATGTTATAAATTTTGCGTAGTTAGTAAGGCTTCGGTCAAAAGTTTCAATTTCATCGAGTAATCAAAGTTTTATATTAATTTACGTTTTGTTAATACAGCATTTTTCTACACATACATACATGGAAATTATTATTAAAATAATATGGCGTATAAAAAAACATGATAAAAGAAACAATTTGTTAAATAAATTGCAAAACTGAAAATTAAGATAAAAATTTAATTTTCTGGGTACGATTTCAAATTTATAGAAAAATTTAGCCAGTTTACCCTTAAACATTTTACCAAAAGAACATATTTTTAAAAATAAAGAACCTTTGAACAAATCTTTTAATATTCAGACGACACTTTGTCGTGTAATAACGTTTTTTTTTTACTTATGATAATAATATTTTTATATTTCTAACATACATATGCGCAATTATAACAGTAGATACCTGGTGTAATCATACTATATTTTTTTATTTTCATCTTTTTTGCTTTACTCCTAACTCATGGTAAGATCTTAAGTTCAATTATACATTATACTCGTGAGTATATAACGTACATATGAGGCATTTCACACCAACTGCCGCTTTGTCAAATTAATGTCAAACATTGGGATTAACCCTTTAATAAGATATAACATAAGATCTTCAAATATAGACCCCGGGATATTTTGTAATCCAAGGCTTTATCGGAATTCGGAGATTTTTTGGTTTTTGTTTAAAAACTTACACTTAAAAAATAAGTTAAAAGAAAAATTAGTAAAATGTGTTGTATATCAAGTATACTTGTTTTCAGCAACTTTTAGTTATATTTTTTTTAGCACTAAACTAATTTTCACCTAATGTTTTACTAATGTATTTTGCTACCAAAATTGTGCTGATAAACACATTTATAGTCCCGATAACAACCAGACAGACAAGATGTAGATGTCGCAGATTAGACATCAAATGTAGTGCGGACAAAGAAAGTGATACTTAAACACAGAAAAAACGTGGGGAATATTACCTAAGAGCTATGTAATTATCAACTACATATTTCCCAAGTTAGTTTTAAAATTTTTCAGTAAAATTTGTAAATTTTCTTGTAAAATATATACTTGTCTACCAAGATATATCTAAAACACTAACTTGGAACTTATGTAGTTGTATAATAACACAGCACTTAGGTAATGTTCCCCCTTCTTTTTTCTGCGTGTACTTAATCAATTTATTAAAAAATTGAAAATGTTTTTTAATTTCTTTACATTGACTTTATAATCTACCTACCAGATTATCAGTATGGAATGTCTCATGTGTAGGTTTTAGAGTTGTCCTTATTTTGCGAACTTGAAAATTTTAACCGTAAGAGATTAATCAGAACTGGGTCGACAACGCCAACGACATGTGCTTTTTCATATATTTTGTATGGGAAGCAAAATGTCGCCATGTCGTCCGGCGATTTGTCGTCGTAATAGAATCTATTCTATTTTCGTGACGACACACTAATACGCACTCAAAATATTTGTCAAATAGTTGCCATATTTTTAACTAATTAAGGGAACAGAGTTGCAGAGATTCGTATTAGAGTTGCAAAAATTCGTACCTTGTTTACAAAAAAAATATTTTTTTGACAGAAGAAATATAATTGAAAATAAAAATGCATAATTTACCATAAAAAAACAAAATTAAATACAAAAAAATGTAAAACAACAGGAATTAATGGAAAACTAATTGAATTGGTGAAGAATTGTGGCGAAAAAAATACAAACATATTCCTGTTTTGCTTTAATTTTTTTCTAAATGTCAAAAATGTCGACAATCGATTGTAGCTGAATTTAAATTATTCGCGACGACTTTTGCTGTCGTCGGTCGACAATCGACACAGTTGTGATTAGCTCTTGTGATTATTACCCCCTAGAAATATATTCTCATGCCTATCAACGTTAAGTATTTAAAGAAAATCTGCGTTAAACCGATTGTAGTATGAAAAAATTTTAAACAGGTTATGTTTATAATTTTTCCGTTATAATCGAACGTACGTTACCAAAAGTTTTTAGGAAGTAACTCTATAAACGTTGAGTTTTCAACGTTGATAATTATCCGTGTTGAAAGTTAACGTGCATACGAAAAGTCATGCGTTAGTTTTCCTCTTGAACGCATTTTTATGCACTTTGAGTTTTTTATGAGTTAACGGATATAGTTAAGTCGAAAACACAGCTTTTATTTCGTGTATACATGTATACAAAAAATTAAAAATTACTAAAAATTGTGTACAAAAAATTTAAACAATTAAAATATTTAAAATATTTTTTTTATTTATTTGCGTTTATGGCCAAACTTTTATACAATCTTATGCTTTTTACTGTGCTGTTATATCGAATAACCGTTTTGCAAATATCTGTTCTTGAAGTTGTGTCGTCATATAACGACGCTAGTATAATAAGGGTTAAGTACACCTTATTAATTAATAATAACAAAAATTTCAGATATCCTCCATTACATTTCGCGGGCCAGCGGATTGAGTTCAGCTGTTTTCGAGGAAAATCATATTTTTGTCAAAAATTTTGTTTTAATGGTAACATTTTTTACTTTTAGGCAATATCAAAAATCTGTGACTGAATTATTTTACAATAACAAAAGATGTGTATTACTTTTTTTCTAAAAGTTTGGGCAAAATCGGATTATGCCAATTCGAATTTCTTTCAGGTCAAAAGACAAAATTTTGGGTAATTTCACATTTTGTTAAAAAAAAAGGTATCGAAAGAACTCGTATTTAGAAAGCGGATTAAAACAGAATTTGATATTATTTCTTAGGGTTAATTTTAAAATAGCCCTTAAGAAAACTTGTGGTTAAAATTAACCCATAATCCTCATGTGGCTCAAAATATATAAAATCAACCATTCGATTTCTTCGACCCCTCTCAATTTGAACACCCAGAAAACAGATTCGTGCTTACAACCGAGTTTATTGCCAATCGAATGTTTCGGTTGTGGCAACAGAATTTTTTAAGCACGAATCTGTTTCTCTGTGTACAAAATTTGTCATAGTAGTTGTATGTTCCAAGTTTAAGAAAGCTAGCTTCTGCAGCTTTTAAAATATCGCGTTTTATAATATGAAAAAAAAACTCAAAAATCAAATCAAAAACAAAAAATCAAAGAAGTTTAAAATTTTTGATTTTTTTGATATTTTTCGTAAATTAAAATTAACAAAGTTTAAAAAATTGTGCTTAAGGCTAATTTTCGAAAAATAACCCCTAAGAAGTCTTGTGGTCAAAATAACTCCATAAGAAAAATATTAAAATATATTCTTCCTGAATTTAAATTAATATTTTGCAAAGTTTATTCTTCCTAATTTTTTCCACCCTACACAGAGAGAATTTCTTGGACGAGTTAATAATTTTTTTTTTCAGTACTCTAATGAAGTTTTCTTCACAACGTGAATGAAAAATTTCTTAATTTTAACGAAAAAGCTTCACAGTTTTAATGAAACTAGCGTTTAATGAAACCTTTTCATTGAATGCATGAAATTTTTAATAAATAAAATGAAATTTTCCATATAATTTTATGAAAAACTTCATTAGTTTAAAGAAAAGTTTCAATGGACGAGTTCCAGTGAAACTTCATTGATTTAATGCAGAAATTCGTTAGTATTATGCAGATAATTCGCTCAGTGTATGTTTTTATACACAAAGCTAAATTTCTATTTTGAGTTACGGTCAAAATTTTCAAGTTGATAAAATAAGGACCACTCTAATGTGTGGTAAAAGAATACTTTATGTTATTAGTATATAAATATTTACATATTTATTATGAAATCCCAAGTGATAGTAATACAGTATTCCCCCGTAAAAAAATAGTAAAAGTTTCCATAATAATATGTGTGTACATTGTACAATATGTAGTTTGGTAAAAATCTTTTTATTATCCCCTCAGTGTATGATTAGCGAATATTTTTTTAAATTTCTTTTGTATTTTATAAAAAAAAAAAAGTTTCTTTTCGTTTGTTCTCCATATTAAAATATAATTACCACAAAAACAAAGAAAAGAAGAAAATTTCTCCAATTAAATGAGAATTATTGTTTTAACCCTATTGTTTGTTATTTGTTTACAGTTTAAAACAAGATTTCTTAACTTATTTAATCCACTAATAGAAAAAGATAAGAATATAGATTTGATATTCTCTTTACACATTTTTTCAGTGTTGCTTACAAAATTTAAACTCACAAGGAATGAATGCGAAGTGGTTCACTACGATTTTGATGATATTAAGATATGTTGTAAATGATACGAGGGCGGTTCAATAAGTCCGAGACTTTTCGAACTTCCCTTGTAGTTGCATGTAATTCAACACTGCACTGTGGAAAATATTGATAATTTTTTGATTAATAAATTTTTGAGTTTTGCAGATAGAACGCCCAAATTTTGCACACATTTTTGATATATTTTCCGTTATTACCTCCAAAGAGTGTTTTAAAATTTGAAGTCTTGTAAATTTGTTGTCCATTTTCATATTGAAAACCAATATTATTTTGTTTCATATAAACGTCCAAAATTTTTGGACGTGTTGTTTTAAACTTATTTCCTGACAAATAACACTATGCGACAATCAAAATCGGGATGGATGAAACCAACGGTAAATGTTATATCGGTCAAAAACAAGTTATACGTGTCCCGGCGTTTCGCTGGGTCACCCCTAGGAATCGAGATATATCTTTTTTTTGACATAACTCGAGAACCACTAGTCCGATTTTGCTCAAACAATTTTAAAAAGCAAAATGAAAAAAAATTCGTTAAACTATACTTATTAACCCTTATCAGCCACCACCTGTCTCGGGACAGATCCGGATAGTTCAGAAACACAGATTGTAAGTGACATTTTAGCAGAACTTTCAGTTAAATCAGGTAAAGTTGCTGTTGAATTTAGCTCAAATTTCTTAACTAAGTTAACTAAAATTGTCTGTGTATTTAGCAGTGTGTAAAACAACTTCAACTTCATTGAAAATTCTGCTGGCGCAAATACAGGTACCGTAAAAACAGCTCAAAATTCTGCTAAAATAAGAAGCATAATTTTGAGCTGTTTTTACAGTCTTTTTTTATGAGTATAGATTTAAGAAAAAAACTTTTTTTCCACATAATATTTTGCATTTTTAAAATTTTCACAGGAGTAAAATATATTTGCAGTAAGTGAATTTTAGTTTTTACCTTAATATTACACTCAAAAAAAATTTAGTAAAGTCAGCAAAAAATGTTGCTGTGTCAGCAAATTTTTAGTCAGGAGCGTGCTTGCAAAAAGTTGGTAATTTCAGCAAAAGGTTTGCTGAAAATCAGCGAGCTGATTTTCACCAAAAAAATAATAATCTTCAGCAAAAGTTTTGCTAACACTTAGTCGACTGCAAATGAAAAAAATTATTGCTAAAATCACTAAACTTTTGCTGAATATTAGTAGACTGAAAAAAACTCAAAAAACTTGTAGCGAAATTTTACTTTAGTTAATTTCTTTGCTGAAAATTTAAATATAGAATATGTGTAGAGTTGTTTTTCTTTTTTTGTCATTTCCGTTTCCAGACAAGTTGCGACATCTACATCTTGTCTATCTGGTTGTCGTCCACGCTATGAATGCGGTTATCAGCACAATTTTTGTAGCAAAATAAATTAGTAAAACATTAGTTCAAAATTAGTTTAATGCTAAAAAAAATATAACTAAAATTTTTGCTGAAAACGGAATTTCAGCAAAAAAATTGCTGAAAACTAGTACACTTGATATACAAGACGTTTTACTAATTTTTCTACTAACTTATTTTTTTGAGTGTACACTCGTAAAAAAAGCCCGTACAAATAGTTGAAAACTCTGCTGAAAAACTGAAAATGCCAGCAGAATTTTCAATAAAGTTGAAAATCATGGTCTGCTAACTTATACAGACAATTTTTGTTAAATTAAATAGGAAATTTGAGCTGAATTCAGCAGAAATTTTACCTGATTTAACCACAAAATTTCTGTTAAAATGTCGCTAAAAATTTCGACTCCCCGGATCGGATCCTGTACAGGGCCATAATTAGGTGGTTTAAAAGAATTAAGGAACAGAGTAACAAATTTTTGTCCATTTTGCTCTATCTCGCGTAGTTTCCAAGATACAGAGCTATTTTACGATTATATAATAAAACAAAAAATTAAAATATAGGGCCATCGCCATGTGACATTGGTTGCAGAGACACAAAAATAAAATAATTAGGAAATAATTAGTCGACACAAATCGACGTCGTATTTTGTCGTCTTTTTAGAATTGGTATTCCACTTGTCGTTATCGATATGTATCGATGACTGTTGGCTAATATTTGGTATTCTCTAAGAAAATTTAACAACGATATTGTATTGAGACGACTCTGATTTTGTCGTCGCCATTTTTGGTAACGACATTTTAAAGTAAAGTGATAGTTTTTTTCTAATTATCGATAAACAGTCGTCGTCGTTACAAAATGGTTACAGAATACCACATTGGTGTCGATGTCGAAAGAAAGTGATATTGACTTAAAAACGACAACGACATCGACAACTAGAATAAGGGTGATTATTGTCGTTCAATCAATAAATTTTAAGACAAAATAACAGAAAAACTAGTAAAAAGGTTAAAGTCGGACACGCCGACTATATAATACCCTACACCAGTCTGACTTAAAGCCAACTAATGTTTGGATCCGAAATTTGAATGGGTTAAAACGGACTTGTGTCAAAATTTTCTATAAAATCATAAAAGAGAAAATCGAAAATATAGCCCATATGGGCGATAGGTCCAAATATGGACCGATCCGTCTGTGTACCAAATTTCATTGAATTATCTTCGTATTTGCGACCTGCAGCGTGTAAAAAAGCAAATTTGGGGGGTACCCTTATATGGGCACTAGGTCTAAACATGGACCGATTTCAACCAAAATCAATAGGCGTCTGTGATTGGTATACTATAAGGTGGGTCTAGGACCAATATTTTTTGGTGTTACAAACATCAGCACAAACTTACAATACCCTCTCCACGTAATGGTGTAGGGTATAATTAGTTCAATTGAATCAGAACGCCATTCACAGTCTTTTTTACTATTTTATTTTTATGAGTTTAGTTTAAGATTACAGAATACTGACGCAAAACAAATTGTATCTCATAAATTTTTGTAAAATTTTGCACCACAACGATTGATTTTTCCTTCATTAAAATATACAATTTTCGCACAATAAGCTCTAACAGCCACTAACTGGGTGTTTTTGTAAAAAGAATCAGACGAATTGTTAAAAATTTTTATGAAAAACTCTAATTTGAAAACGTTTTTATTTCAAAATTTTTTAGTTGTACATCAACTTTCATAAAATCTTAATTTAAGAGTCATTCAGAAATACATCGTGAGATAAAAAAAATTAAAAAAATTTACTTTGTAGACAGAATGACAACATCATTTGTACACTCAAAAAAATAAGTTAGTAGAAAAATTAGTAAAACGTCTTGTATATCAAGTGTACTAGTTTTCAGCAATTTTTTTGTTGAAATTCCGTTTTCAGCAAAAATTTTAGTTATATTTTTTTAGCACTAAACTAATTTTGAACTAATGTTTTACTAATTTAATTTGCTACAAAAATTGTGCTGATAACCGCATTCATAGCGTGGACGACAACCAGATAGACAAGATGTATTTGTCGCAGCTTGTCTGGAAACGGAAATGACAAAAAAAGAAAAAAAAACTCTACACATATTCTATATTTAAATTTTCAACAAATGAATTAACTAAAATAAAATTTCGCTACAAGTTTTTTGAGTTTTTTTCAGTCTACTAATATTCAGCAAAAAGTTTAGTGATTTTAGCAAGGATTTTTTTCATTTGCAGTCTACTAAGTGTTAGCAAAACTTTTGCTGAAGATTACTATTTTTTTGGTAAAAATCAGCTCGCTGATTTTCAGCAAACCTTTTGCTGAAATTACCAACTTTTTTGCAAGCACGCTCCTGACTAAAAAGTTGCTGACACAGCAACATTTTTTGCTGACTTTACTGACTTTTTTTTTGAGTGTAAAAGTTTTGCAAAAATTAGGCTAAATAAAAAATCGGATATAAAATATGATAATTTTTGTGAGACAACTTTCAAGTTGAAAACAAATAATGGTTTAACAAAAAAATTTAATTTCCCAGCAAAATATTTCATTACCAAATCAGTTATAATATCCCTGCAAAAACAGAGGCTTAACTACTTAACAGCCTATTTACTCGCTTAATTATTCTTGTTCCCGACGTTCAAAAGTAACGGGTAGTCATTACTTTACCTCAATTCGCTTTCGCGCGACTACTTATTTAATTACAAAAATGGTATGATATTGGTAGCTACTTATTTTTTAACTACCAATAAGTACTCTTAACAACTTGTAAATACTTATTTTTTTAACTACTTATAACCATAAAAATAACTAATTATTTGGTAACTACTTATTTTTTTTATTTTTGTAATGCAGCGGGTAAGCAGGTGAACAAATTTTCTGCTTATTTTCATGCGGTGAATATGGACGACTACTTACAAAAAAAACCTTGCCGTATAAAAATAATGATACTGAATTATATTCAGTAGACCCTAATTCTACTGCTTATTATCTAGATATTAGTAATGATCACGCATTACTGAGGTTTTGCTGGGTTTGTTTTAAAAGGTTTTAACAAACCTCTCTCCGTTTTAATGTGGTGATCTCTTTCTTAATTTGTTTTTTTTTGTTTGTTTGGTTGGTTTGTTTTTCGTACATTAGTTAAAATTTATTATTGTAACTTATAACAGTACGACTAGAAGAGTCATCAAAGTGTGTTGAGTGAGTCTTAAAAAGCTCAACTAAAATTCATAATTTAGCTGCTTATCACTATGACTCATATAATTTTTATTTATTTTTTTCTTTTTAAGCTCTTCACTACTAAAATTGACTCTCTGCACTTAACCCTAAAAGAACAAATATATTTTTGTGGTAAAATGTTTAAGTTCACCCAAAGAAAAAATATGGTTGTGATGACCATATTCGAGAAGAATATCATATATTTTTGGGTTTATGATTGCGACAATAATGTTATAACATATACTCTTACCTAATTTTTACTATAATGTGATCAATAAATTATCACACAATGATTGCAAAATGTTGCCAATATTATCATATTATAGGCTTAAATATTATCATATACATATTATTGTCTATTATCCCTATAGCATTCTCACAGCACTCTGCTGAAGCTGGATTAAAAATGTATGCATGTTTTTATTGACAATAGGACATCTATTTACTCAATGACTAATTCACACATTTAAGTAAAGTCATAATTAAATTAGTTTTAGTAATCACTTATATATAAATAAAAATAAATTATGGTAGCTATCAAGCGTAGAAAAATATTGCTAAGAATACAATTTCACAACACATCCAAAAATCATCATAGTATATTCCTTATGATCATAATATTTTCTTGATGATCATAATATAATTGTCAATGATCCTACTATTGTCATGTCTAACATAAACCTAGACATTACATAAGGTATACAAATTCAACGGGACGAGAATTTTGTACTTTTATATATATTCATATAAAATCAAAACCGCCGTAAGTTACAAAAAATTCAAAATCGGCTTTTTACAACGATAGCAAATTATTTTTGCTAAATTTCGGAAAGATGGAAACAGCAAAAATAAAAATAATAGTTAATAGAAAATAACAAATTGACCTCCTAAAACCAGCAACAATTTTTGCAAAATTAATTAGTAGACCAAAATATAAAAAAAAATTAAAAACATTACAGGTTTTCTTGTTCTTTTGAAATCAGTTAATAGAAAATCTTTCTGTTGATTTTAGCAAGACAGACTGCTATTTGCATTCAACTAAATTTACCTTAAAAATAACAAAAATCTTGTAGATTTAACAGTTTTTGTTTGCTATTCAATATACTAATATTTAACAACATTTTCAGCAGATTTTACAGTAAAATTTTCAATTAGCTAAAATTTAACTCAAATATAACTAAAATTCTGTAAATTTAACAGAATTGTAATTCAGAAAATATCAATTGAAATTAAGAAAATATCAACTGAAATTCAGAAAACATCTATTGAAATTTATAAATTATCAATTAATATTTTCTAAACAACAACTGATTTTTTCTGAATATAAATTTATATTTTCTGAATTACAATTGATGTTTTTCTAAATTTTAAATATTTTATAAATTTTAAATTTAAAATTTCAATTGATGTTTTCTGAATTTCAAATGGAAATTATAAATTGCAATTTATATTTTCTGAATTTCAAATGGAATTAATGCATTTTAATTGATATTTTCTGAATTACAGTTGCAAAAGGTGCAGAATCATATTTACTTTATTTGCTTATTTATTTACTTTACATAATTAATTTATATGTTTTTTTTCTGTGTATTTTCATAGAAGAATTTTAACTTTTGGTGATATTTTTTAACCAATTTTGAATTAATTTGAAAGCTTGTGCAAAAAAATGACATAAAAGACATTAATATTTTTACGAAAAATTATATTCATGAAAAAACCGAATTACCTATTTCAAAATATACGTTTTGCAAGATCGTCAAGAAGCAAAAAGATCATATTTCCCAAATTTCGATGTCTCGTTTCTGAATGGCAGTTCTTTATAAATGCTACACGTCTTTGGAATGCTCTTCCGCATAACCAACAAATAAATAGCAACGCAATAAATTTAAAAAATTTTCTTTTTGATCATTTTAATTAGTTATGATTTTTTTTTCTCTTTTTATTAAAAATTACTGTTCTTACTTATTTTTTATACTCCAGGTAATTTTTTATAATTTTATGTTAAAACATTTCTATTAATTTAATATTTATTTGTAATATTTTTATATTTATATTAGTCAATATTTTATTAAATCTGGCAAAGTATATTTGTACACTTTTAAAATCCTGTACTATAATTATAAGACTTAGGCTTGTTGTGCAGGAAATCAATAAATAAAAATAAAATAAAAAATAAATAAGAAATATTTAAAAAAAAAATTAAGCAAAAGAAATAAAGAAAATTTTTTGATAATTTTGGACGTTAGAGGGTTAAAAGAATACCACTTATTTTGTTTTACTTTACTTTGGTGTTTTTATATTTATTTATTCTGCTATTATTTATTTTTATTATTTTTTTTTTTTATTTTAATGGCGTTATATGGTAATGAAATTTTGTGTTATGTAGTTATTGTACAATTGTTGAGTAAAAACAATTTTTTTGTTTAAGTTTTGTTTTTTATTCTGTAATTGTTCATTTTAAATAACTGTTTGTGCAAAACAAAAAATTATGATTTAATTTTATTTTAACTTGAAGTTGCTCATATAATAAGCGTAGACAAATGTATTTTTCATTTTTATATATACTAAATCTATGACGAGTTAGTTTATTTCCTTAAATGAAATTGTTATTGTTATTTTTTTTTACTACAAAATGACGTTATGAAATATTATGGTTAAAAATAGTTATGAGTACTATGTTTGGAAATACTATTGTAAGCATTTTTGATACCACTTTATTTTAATAGACTTTTTTCAGTTAAATTGTTTTGGGAGAAAACTGTTTTAAAAGTAAATACGTTTTAAAACTTTTCTCAAGTATAAAGGGAATTTCATTGTTGATTACTATTTGGGGTATTATATAATACCTTTTTGTGGTTTAGAAACCATAAGAAAGTTTTTAATTTATTAAGGTATTTTTTGGTTAAAGAATATTTTTAAGCAAGATCTTTTTGAAACCTGTTTGATAGTTATTGATTAATATTGCTTCTTTTTTTTAAATAGGATCACTAAAGTTGGCAAATTAATTTCTTTTGCTAAATATATATTCCTTTTATAACCCAGAGGCTTGAAATGATAATACATCAATAATAATTAAATCACAAATATTCTGATATGGCGCCCAACATAGATGTAGACTAGATGTGGTGAAGACAGAAACTATATCAAATGAATACACTAGTTTTTTCGGATTTACCATATTCGATTGCAATGAAGTTCAGCAGAAATGTACACCCTAAGAGTTAAAAAAACGTTAAGTTTCGAACTACAAATCCCTTCGATTTCCGCAAGAAGGCGTTAAAAAAAATTTAAAGAAAGATGCACCATACATAGGGTTTGAGGTTTCAGAATTCCCAATAAAAGTGTGACGCGAATTCCCGGGTAAACTTTATACAGTGTTTCTGGCCATTTTTCTGGGTTAGATCTGAAAAAAAATACTTCAATTCAAAAATTATGGTTCCCACCCTCCCAAAATAATTTGACAAATTGAAAAATTTGTTTAAACTGTTTACTGCACGCAAAAGATATGATTGCAATAATATCAAGGCTACACAATTATATTATTAAAGTATTAATCATACTTTACAAATGATATGGTTGTCTATAATCAATTTATATTTAAAATCTCTCTTTTTTCGGTTATCATATTTTTCTCTCGTCTACAATCATATATTATCTGGACAACCATATTTCTCTCTTTGAATTACAATCATATTATTATTTGTATTGAGAGATATCATGTTCACAATCATTGGTATGGTTTCGACAACTATAAGATGGTCAGTATATTTTTTTATGAGCGTCATCGACAGGGATGGAAAATGAGTTTTTCGACTTTGTACCAACCAGAAAATTGTACTTTTTCGAACCTCATGGTACCAAAGTGTCAAACCTGCAGAAGGTTATTGCTTTGTACAATATAAGGACCTTCTAACTTATATCAAAATAATCAAAATGTGCGGTATATATTTAACTGTGGTTATTTTTTGATAAGTTACGCGCCCTAAGAAAACAATGTAACATTTTATTCATTTAAAAAAAAGATGCTAAAGAAGTGGGCCCAAACACGACGTTTTTAAATATCTGGAGCCTTACCGCGTATCTCGATTCAAAAAAATTTCGAATTCGTAAATTTTGTACCTTTTGTAAAAAGAAAAGCTTTAGCATAAATCTTACTTTCTTAATTTTTGGGATATTTATTCGAAATATGTTACGCTGTTATCCCCCCTATATTAATAGCAGAGCTTAAAAATATAATTCTTTTTTGAATAAACTCGCATTAAAATTGATTAATTTTATGAATCTGTGAATAATTCATTACCACTTTAAATCAATGATTTGGTATTGAATAAAGCGAGGATGTGATTTATTCAATTTTCAATTGAAACAGTTTTGGTTCGATTGAATTATATGTTTAATGATTTGATTCGCGAACTATAAATCAATGGAACCATTTTTTGTTAAATTGATTTATTAAAATTTAACTTATTCGCTTGGTTCTAGGAAAACAATCAACGAAAATTAAATTGATTCTTTGATATTGATCGAATAAAGTAGAAAATAATTCAATAAATTGAGTTTTTCGAATCGTTTCGTTCAAAATTAAATCAGATTTATAAATTGAATTAAGAAATTATGTTTTTAAAGGACTGATTAATATATATATATTATGTCCTGTGGTTCCTATAAGAAGCTCATTATGAGAAAATAATAATACATTTTTGGAGTGTATGAACCGCTACAAGCGCTTAAAGTTTGGAATTGGTGGAATGATTTTCGTGGGCTTCTGCAATAGGAATATTTGCAGAAATATTTAAAGTACAGCAAGTTTATATCAATAAAAAAATGTTAATTTGGAAAATTTTGAAATTGTACCAAATGAAGAGCGGTATTACCACGGTACCAACAACTAGCGTAATTTTTGTTAGCGTCATTGTTGTTTGAGATTTTGTGAAAAGAAGATGTATGTACATACTTTGAAAATCAGCCATCAATTCGCGCAACTTATAGACGACTTCGTGATTTTTATGGCGCACATAATCGTCCATCTGAGCAAGCCATCCGTCGACCTGTGGATAGATTTCATACCATATACTCTAAAATGATGCAATAACACTAACACGTCGAAGGAATGTGCGTACTGAAGAGAATATCGCCGCTGTAAACGAACGTGTGAAAGAAGATCCAAATTTATCGATTCATCGTCAGTCGTAGGAATTGGGGCTCTATCCGTCCACTACGTGGAAATTTTTGGACAAAGATCGTGGCTTACGCCCGTTTAAGATCCAACTGGTGAAGGAATTAAAGCCACGAGACCATCATATGTATCGTTCTTTCGCCGATTGGGCTCTAGAGCAGTTGGAAACTGTTCTGATGTTTTATCGCAAAATTGTGTTCACGATGAGGCTCATTTTTGGCTTAACGGGTTTGTTAATAAACAAAATTGCCGCATAAGGAGTGGAACCAATCCACAACATACCCTACAGATTCCATTACAACCAGAAAAATTCAGAGTTTGCTGCGGTGACATCATTGGATCTTTTTCCTTCAAAAATGAAGCCTGAGCTCACGTTACGGTCAATGGAGATCGTAACCACACCATGATCAATGATTTTTTGTTTGAAAATATGGATGACATTGATCCGGGCGACATGTGGTTTGAACATGATGGTGCTACGTGCCATACAGCGACCGCAAACATCGACTTATTGAAATTAAAATTTGGCGATAAGTTGATTTCGAGAAATCAACTGACCTCCAAGGTCGTGCGATTTGGCACCTCTCGATTATTTTCTGTGGAGCCACGTGAACTCATTGGCTTATGCTGATAAAACGGCAACAATTGACGCCTTGGTGGCCAACATTGTTCGTTTAAACGTGACATATTGCCAGCAATGCTTGAAAAAGTGGCCCAAAATGCCCAAAATCATTTTCAAATGTTAATGCCATGTATTGATCTTTGGAATAAAAAAATTTTTTTTAATCAAACGAAAAACATTCATATATTAAAAAAAAATCTAAAAATTTGGTTTTTTTTTAATCTTTATTTACGTAGATTTTAATTAAGACAACAAATTAAAAATATAATTTTGAAAAAATCTGCATTCATTGAAGAATGTCAGCGAGTTAAAATCTCGAATTGAGTTGTTTTTAACGAAATAATCGGCCTGATTACGAGTGTCGTATTTGTAGTCGAAATTTTCGACTCCATATAAAATGATTTTGTATATAATGGAAATTATAAAGAAATGAAACACTGATACTGGATTTTTTTAAATCTGAGTGTTATATTTGCTAAATCCAATTGAAAAATTGTTCAAAAGTTGTGTTTATAGCGAAATTTCAGCAAATTCGACTTAGTTTCGACTACGACTACGACACTCGTAATAAGGCCGAATATTGTGAGTATATTTAAGTTAAATTAAGTTGAAGAAAAATAATAATTATCCTGCTAAAATCAACAAAAAATTTTGTTGAAAAATAGCCAACTGCTGATTTGAAAACGGCAGATTTTTATTCGCACAAAAAAAGAAATCTACAAAAAAACCTTGCAAATTTAAAGAATCAATTAGAAATCAATATTAACCCGACGTCATGGGGTATGCGGTTCACGTGCCGCTCTTCTCAGTAGCTGGAGATAGTGAATGTGTTTTTGTTAATAAAGTCATGTTTTATTTCCATATTAAAGTCAGATATAATCTAATTTTTTTATTATTTTTTAAATTAAAGAAACACGATACAATTTTTACAAGTAAATTACAAAGAATAAAAATTTTTTGAAAGAATTCGATAAGGCCAGCAAGACAGAATACGTATTTTCGGCTTTCGCTACAAAACCAACATCAGTGTCGTTTGCCTTGAAGGGTTAATAATTGATAATCGTCTACTAATGTGACAGTTGAAAGCAAATCGAACAACTCAACTTAGACTAAAATCAACGAAATCTAACAATGCTCATTTTATCCTTTGTTATATTTTTGATCCGATTTTAAAGTGGCCTTCTCTTCAGCATAGCGAATATACATATAAGGAACTTTTTAGCACCAATACGACCTAAATCAGTACGTCGACGTTAGGGGTGTCAAATTAGACAAAAATAACATGCGAAACAACAAAAATTTTCTACGTTGACATACGATATTTGATTTTGGATGAGGTGTAATAAATAAAGTTTATATTTATTAGTCATCTGTGAATATACATAGGTGTAAAATTGTAATAAATAATAAATAAAGTTTGTTTAATAGACCTCATTATTAAACAAATTTCCCCTACAAAAATTGTTTAATAAACGTCCTTTATATTTATTAGTCATCTGTGTATATATGTAAGTGTAAAATTGTAACTTTATATATATGAAAAGTTCTTAAGAAATAACAAAACTATAAAATTTTCTCGAAATAAAAATTACTTTAAATCGAAATCCTTTTCATTAAAACACTTCAACTTTAACATTTGACATTTTACAGACTAAAGTAATAAAAAAAAGTAATAATAATATGTAAAGGAAAATGTACAGTATGTAAATAAAACTTACCACGACGGTTAAAGGGTCGCACCCTGACAGCAACTTTGATCTTATCCGTTGACATTCTGAGTATTTAACTAATACAGTTTGATGATGAAAACGGGCGGCAGAGTTAAAGAATGTGAAAATCACCAAATCCAAGTAGTTGTTTAAAGTAGAATTTATTTATAAATGTAGTTTAGATTTGCAGGCATATGATGACGATTAGAAAAGGAACAGGCTGCCCCAGCCTGGTGGGTGGTGGCAATAGTTAGACGCCGCAGTTAAACAAGTAAAGAAAACAAATAGACACGAACGAACGCGACAAAGACCGGAGTCTACCAAAGAATAAAAACAGGCGAAATTAAAACGCAAACTATTTAATTTTTCTATATTTCCTTTTTCTTTAGATTTTTGGTTTTTTTCTTTTATTATGACAATGACAATAAGTAGGACGTTAGATTTTGATAGGCTTTCTGTTTTGTTCAGGTTTTCTTTTGGATTGTGTGTGTAAAGAAATGAATTTAAGTATAAGTTGACTGAATGACTGACTGACTCAATAGTTTCGTTGGTTGGTTGGATGGTTGGTTACTTGGCTTTTTGCCTGATTTTGGAGTTCTTCCAACTTAAAGTGTCGTTCGTGTAATAGCTTTGTTGCTGTTTTGTTGTTGTTGCTACTGCTGCTGTTATTGTAGAAACACCCAATAGTATGTACTCCAAATGTTGTTGTTGATTTAGTTTTTGACTCAGTGTCTGTAATATATTTGTTATTGCTGTTATTTTCAAGAGGATTTGGAATCGTTCATGTTTAAAGTAGTAGTAGTTGGTTTTTTTTCTTTTTTTTGTATATTAGTTTACAGGAAGTCGTCACAGCAAAAACCAGACATTTACAGCAGTATAGCAGGTGAAGAGGGGAGGGCAGGCAGTATAATGTAGGGATTGTTTGATTTTTTTTATTTCTTTTAAATATTATTTTTGCAAGGAATATTTTTACACACGCACGCACCTGGTAAAGAGACCATAAAACGAAAATTATGAATATGCGTTTATTACAACGCTGCGGTATAAAATACAACTTTTGTTTAATAAATGAGTCAGTCAATTGTAGCCCGTATATGTATGATTGATTTTATTAAATGACTGACTTTCAAATTTTTACATGGAATGTTTTTTTAATTTTTATTTTATTTATTATATTTTTATTGTATAATCGTTTTGAGTTAATTAATATTATAGTTAAATTTATTATTAGTTTTATTATAACAGTGCCCTACAAAAGGTTGGATAGAGCAGCTACATTTTATAATAATGTTTTGTATGATTATCTGATTTGAATTAAGAATTTTATGAATATTGAATATTTTTGAAATCATAATTGGAACTTTAGAAATTTTTATAAAATTTTTGAAATTTAAGGTTGTCGTTTTTAATTTTCCACTTCTGATTTATGCATTAATAAAATAATACATTGTTTTCTGAATTACGCCAATTTGTTGAAACTACCTAGTCAGAAATTGGCGATGGCTTAAAAAGCTAAAAACTGGACCCTTGTGACTAAAAAATGTATTTGGTGAGTCCAACAATCTCCTAATGTCAACAATGATATTTTACACTATTCAACGAATTTTAAGTTTTTGAAGAAGCTCCTCCTGCAATAAATATTTGCTAACATTTTTCCAATCGGCCGCTTTTAAGAAATCAATGTTTAAAAATTTATGCTTAATACCTACCCCATTATTTGGCAGTTTTTAACAAAATTTTCAAATATGAACCATAAAATCATAGTTTCTTAAAAAATTATTAATCTACATAAATTTACCTTTCATTTGAGTATAACAATGTCAGTAGGCGTTCAGGAATATTTGACTGACACTGCAAGGATGTTGAAATTTTTATTTTCTTAAGTTTATGCTTACACTCAGTAAAAAATGGTAGTACAAAAATAGTGTAAAAGGTTTTGAATTTCGCTTTACCATTTTTATACTAATTATTAGTAAAAATATTTACAATGAGTGTTATTTTTATTCGGTTTTAAAATCAAATATGACAAATTCCAAATAGAATTAACAATTTATTTTACAACAAATAGAAAAAAAAACTAATGAAAAAACTTTCCTAGAACCAATGGTTGACAATTAATGCATTTTCATGGGCAACCAAGCACTTTTATCAGATTGTCTTTATGGGGTTCTCTCTAGGTTATAATGTAGATTTTAGTTTTTGTATATATGTTAACTTTAAAAGTGAAAAACATTTGGAAGAGTAAACTCAAAAATTTTTACTTATCAAAATCCGATGAGTACTTTTTAAGTTAATAAAAAAAAAAAACTTTTGCAAAAGACCCTCCCACTGTTAAGTAGGCGTGACCGAAAAAAATTGACTTCAGATTTCGACTCTGTAGGGTCAAGGTAATTTTTTTTTGTCCATTTTGATAAACTTTATTTGTTCCGAACTTCCGAACGGAAACACACTATTGCAATTTTTTACCACAATGGATTATTTTAAATAGTTTCAATAAATTTTAAACTAATAAACCACACGATATACTTCTAAAAAATATTTTGATAAATAAAAATCATATTAATTAAAAGTAGAAAAAATTATTACAAAAAATGTGTGTTGCATTTTTTAACGGCGCAGTTCTTATAAATCGCCAATATTTCAGTAGAAAAATAATAGTAAAACAAAGTCAACACAAAATTTTGTTGGGTTTTGTATTCACGCATATAGTATAATGTACAATACATGATTTAATTATAAAAGTTTTGCTATAAGGCCATTTTTACACTTGCCGTACAACATTTTGACAAAATTCAAAATATTTATTATTTCAATAATATTTACGAATTTTCAAAAGGTAAAAAGAAAATAAAATTTGGCATAAATGAATCATGTTTACACTAAAATATAATAGTATGAAAAATGTTTAAGAATTTTGAATATTTCGCTTCGTTATTTCGAGAAATTTAATTGTAATTCAATTCATAGGCTAACATCTACAATTATTTATGAAATGTTAAAAGAATACAATGAGCCTTAGTAAATCAAGTTGTGTACTGAACATTAAAGTCATCCATGGTCATATTTCTGGACAAGTCGAACATGATCATATTTCTGGTATGGTCCAAAATAACAATCATTGGTAATTGGTCTATGGTACAAGACTAATTCTTCTGGTGAAAATTTTACGTGTTTGTTGTTATTCTTTCATTTTTATATATAAAAAAATTGTTCATTTTCGCAAATTAAGCTATGATTTAATACCTTGAAAGCCCGAGTGAAATATTTCCACATGAAAAACAATTTACGGTGCTTGAGTCAAAGATGTGTCCCATGTACCATCTAAAAAAATTTAACTTTGACCCTTAACCTTCGTTGTTTCAATTGATAAAAAACTTGATCTGTATCTCAAATCAAAGCTTTAAATTTTAATATGTTTAACAATAAGCATAAATTTTATTATTATATAGACCTTTTTTTTATACTAGTATAAAAACCTCTCTTACACAAAAAAAATAATACAATTTCTTTGCCGGGTTGTAATGGGTTAAAATGTGTCAGCTTAACAATATTTTTAAGCGGAGAATACACGAAGGAACATTGAGTAGGGAACAAAAAATATCAAAAAATTTTGTAATCACGAATTGCACGATGTCAACACGCACACACACACAAAAAAATGGGAATTTTTCAAGAATGTTCCCTCGTATATTCTCCGCTTTATGACCTTTCCAAAGGTGTACGTATGTACATATTAAGCGTGTTCGTTTACTTACTACAAGTTACTACTTTTACTACAGCTGGAAAAAATTAAATACAAAAAGTAAACAAAACTTTCCAATTGTAGTAAATTTCGAGTAAAGGAACACACTGATTGTTCCAATTAATATTTTGAAATGTCTGCATACATACTGAAGTAAAATATTTAAAATCATTATTTAAAACTTTATAAAGTTTTTTATGAGCAACAATAGGCCTATTTTTTATTCACTGGATTTATTTTTAGATTTATTTTATTTTGTTAAAAAATCCATATTTTGTTTTTTAATTTTCAAAATTTGTAATTTTTATCAAAATCTAATACTTATACGCCAATATAATGTGCAAAAAAATCATTAAATTTTGTAAAAATGTAAACACAGGAATTGAAATAAGCTAAATCCAAAATGGATTTAAAAAATAAATCCGTTTTGGATTTTGCTTAATTTTATTCCAGAAATTGCATTTTCGCAAAATTTTAATTTTTTCTTTCACATTATATTAGGGAATAAGTATTAGATTTGGATAAAATATAAAATTTTGAAAATTAAAAAACAAAATGTGGATTTTTTAATAAAAAAAAATAAATCCAAAAATAAATCCAGTGATTAAAAAAAGGGCTAATGCTTTGTGTTAGTGGTTTTAAGTTGACGTCTTTTTTTAAAGAAGTTTAGTCAATTCGGTCAAGCGGTTCAAAAGTTGTGGGTGAAAATCTGAGGACACCTCTAAAATCTCAATAAAAAATGGTGTTTTTTAGCTAAGTTCTACAATGAACAATTTTGTATGGTAAACTTTGGGATTTCTTTATATTTTCACTTATAACTTCTGACCAATTTTGGATTGCGTTAAAACAGTCAGATATTTTTAAGAGGACATAAAGTATAAATTAGAGCCAACTTTGCAAAACCCTTTGGAAATTTTGTTCTAGCACAAAAAAAGCTTTATACATATTGAAGCAAAAGCCGATAGACAACTACAAAACATACAACTATTGTGCTGTATCTTAACTTTTGTATGTCACTTTTATGTTTAATTTGAATATGACTATTTTAATAAAAATTCTAAAAATTATTTTTTATTGTTATGTGTAATTTCCTTTTACGTTTTTATTTAATTAAAATAATGCAAATATGTATACATATTTTTTTTTTTTTTTTGTTATTTATGCTTTTTTATTACATTTACTCATATGATTTATTTGTAAATCAAATAGGTTTTTTGTGTTGCCATAGTTATTGTTGTATTAGAAATTATACGAAATAAAAACAACGGCTGTATACATATGACGGATGATGATAATGACGTTTAAAAACATACAACAAAACACGCTAAATTCCGTTATATACACACAAAAACATTCTCACTTTCATAATGTAAATTTTCTTTATATTTATTGTTCATTCATTCAATAATTTTTATTTGTTCATTGACAATAAAACACAAAAATAACAAAAAACCGAAAGAAATATATAGGGACCTTGGGGATATATAAAGGACTTTCGTTGAGAGGAAGGAGGTGAACGTTAATAAAATAAATTTGTAACTTTTTTTTTATAATTTTTATATAAATAAGAAGTATGATTACTATAAATTCCCCAGTAAATAATTTACTTTAGTCTTCTTTTATTTACGTTAACAATTAGAACATATTTTTGTTGTTATTTTCTTAATAATTAACATTTATTTTCACTTGTTTTGTTCTCCCTTTTAATTGTTGTTAATTGCTTTTACTTAGTGATTATTACTAATATATTATTTTTCACTTTTTTATATCACTTCACCCACTTCTATTTCTTCATCCACTTTCGCGCACATATAATAAACGACTGACTGGAGTGTGACTTTTTTCGTTGGTAAAGATTTGAGACGTATATAAAGACTTCTTTGGACAATCGATTTTTATCGCAAATTTTTCAGATATTTTTAAAACTTTCATTTGTGTTTTGCTTATATTTCGAACAACTTTAATTGCAGTTAACTTTAAGGACTAATAAATTTGTTAATTTACTTAGTTTGCATTTGTTTTAAATATGTTATTTAATTTTTTTTTGCATATTTTTAACAAAAATATTTTTTCCAGTCAGCAGGTAAAAAAACACTTGATACGAGTCGCCATATTTGTTAATTTGTCAAAAACAGAGATGCAAGTCGAGTGGCAGAAAGTATAGGCGGCGCCTCCGACGACTTTTTGTGGTAGCCGAGCCGCCGTTAGTTTTGGATTATATATGTTGAACGGCATACACACTTATACTACATTTATACTTAAGCAAAAACCACCTAGTTCTTGTAAAAAACTAGTTTTTGCATGTTTTTTGTGTGCGTTTTGAAAAGTTAAAAATACAAAAACCGGGTAGTTTTTACTCAGGTATAAATGCAGTATTAAACCCTAAATTTATATTTAGGCTGCGTGCGAGCTGGCTAAATTGAAGCTAAACTAATATTTTTGTCATACTTACAGCTTTCATAAATTTAGACTAAAGTGTGAGGAGTCGCAACTTGACATTAAATTTAGTTCGGCATCCAGAATTTTGAAAATGTCAGCCTTTTTTCACAAAAATTTATTTCAAACACAAATTAAAAATAATTTTAAACACAAAAAAAAAAATTGTTGATGTTCTTTTTCTTTAAATTTTTAAAAGTTTCTTTTGAGTTTTCAATAATTGACAACACATTTAGTTTAGGCTTTCAAATAATTTAGTTCAAGAAATATGTTCTCTTAATTGCGTTGCCAATCTTTATATCAAAAATATATTTGTTTAGTTTCAATGCAGCCTGTTCGCACACACCCTTAGTCAAAACGAGTGTAAACTTTAGTAATATAATAAAGAGCCTAAATACGTGTTTAAGAACAAGGAGCAAACGCAGCCTTAGCATGTAGTGCCAGCTAAACCGATACTTTTCTCCAATCTCCAACTATCACTTTGAATTTTATATTAAAGCTCCCTTTTGATTGTAAAAAAAATTTTAACTTATATCGCTTTTTTAACATGAGCGTCAGAAAATCATTTAAACTGAAAACCTTCAATTGCCGACGTTAATTTTTTTCTCAATTACCGCAGATTATTTTACGTCAACTTGTATCTCTGGTCGTTCGAAGGAAAATAAAGTATTGCCTCATTTACAAAGATCGACTCTGTTATACAACAGTATTATTGCATGCAATTACAGACTTGTGGCCTAGTGTCTACAAATGAAGTAAAATGTGCAAAGAAATTTGGAAATCACACACAAAACAACAACAATGCATTTCTATTACAGTTGAAGCCACTAGATTAGCTTTTTCTTTATTTTATCCTCGAAGCCGGGGTATTCACTTAGAGGCTTCAAATACAATAAAAAATGGCTTAAAATTTGCACATTACACACAAAGCAACAAAAATAATTTTGTTGTTGTAGCTTTGTATATAATTCCCAAATTTCTTTCCACATTTTATTTCATTTCGTCATATAAAATCAAAAAAGCCGTAAGTTACAAAAAATTCAAAATCTTTTTGATCGGTTATGGTGCACCGTATCAAAATACACATTCCTGCAAAATTTTACACTCTTTCGACTAAACACGACGATTTTATTAACAAAATTCTAAACAGCCCCAAGTGTAAGCGGAAACAATTTTAAAAAGTTTTTTGCTTCTCCTGGAAAGTTTCTTTAAATTAACTTACGGCTATTTTGATATCATATGATGATTTGTAGACACTTAGCACCGTAAGTTGTTTCGATTTCACGTAAAAAAACTGCTATACTCCATATACAAAAATAATTTCTCATGATGAATTTCAAATTTAACGTACAAGACTATTATTTTTCTTGGGAAAAAGTAAAATTTTGAGTTTATTGTAATTGTGTCTTTGTTATAAAATGAAAAAAAATTTTCATATTTATAAATTAAATTACAGTTTGAGGCCTTTAAAGTTCGAGTGAAATTTTTCCACGTGAAAAACAACTTACGGTGCTTTATCTGATAAAACAAATAAAATAATATATACCGACGATTTTTTGAAGACGCTTGTTTAAAGGCTGAGTTACACAACCGTAAACGTATCTGTAACGAATCAGCTGTTTCCATACCACAAGAAGAAATGTATACGAATGGTTACTTACTAGTAAATGTAAATGAACTTGCCGGGTCATTCTGTTGAAATCAGAATTTTCTATCCGGCATCGAAACAGCTGCATGATTTTAGTCGGAAAAAATATGAAATGAATAAAGAAAATTGATTCAAACAACAAATAAGGAATAAAAATTAACAAATAAATGGACAAATTTCGAATAAAATATAAAACCACATGAAATAGATGCTAAATAGTAATGGCGTTTACGATAATCTATAAGTGTACTTTTTAGCTACGGCACGGTACAGTTACATCACATTTACGTTTACGGTCCCATAATACGCCCTTAAATGTGTTAGCTAGTGTTTACAAATGCAATGAAATGTGCAAAGAAATTTGAAAATAACACACAAAGCAACAATTCGTAAATTTTATGGCATATTTTATTGCAATTGAAGACACTAGGTTAAGGCACATCTACACGAGAGATAAAATAGCTAGAGATAGAGCAAGAAACACCTCTAAATAGCTTAAATCATTCACAATAGAGCTAATTAGAGGTGTTTTTTTGCTCTATCTCTAGAAATTATATCTCGCGTGTAGATGTGCCTTTAAAGAGATAAATATGTAAATAAATTCAACCTTTTGTTTAATATTAAAATCTTTTCTAAATTAATAAACTATGTATTCCTTTTTGTAAATAGAAATGCCTAAAAAGGAAATTTTTATTAAATTTTTGATTTAAAAAGGGGTTTAACTAGAAAAGATACCTAGATTTTTATAACAAATTGAACAAGAACTAGAAAGAGCGCTCACCAAAACGAACTATAATGCACAAATCTATTGACGTTTGTTTTTCGGGCTTCAAATATGGTTTTTCGCGTTCGTTTACTTTTGTGCATTTTTGTAATTTCGTGAGAGTATTTCTTGTTAACTCTCATTTTACCGAATTTTACCCAAAAATTAAAGAAACACACCTATTGTTACCCTCAAATGCAATAAACTATAAGCGTGTTCGTTTACCTACTACAAGTTACTACTTTTACTACAGCTGGAAAATTCAATACAACTTTCCAATTGTAGTAAAAGTAGTAAGAATTTCGAGTAAACGAACACATTGTATATGATATGAAATGTCAAAACCATTGCAGACAAACGTCAAAATGAAATCAATTGCACAGTAGTGGAGAACACTTGGCTAAGAAGTATCGTAAATTTTTTCCAAAAAACACAAAAATTTATGAAATTTTATCTTTCTTACCAAATTTTCTGTTATTTTTTATTACAAAATTAAAACGAAAAGTGACATTTGATGGCAGGCATCATTGCAAGAGCCGCTTGCAATGATGCATGCCATATTACAATATATCAATATTACGATATCATATTACAATAAAATTGAAGTTGAGTGTCTTCACTTGAGATGCAATCATTTTGACAATTGCTTGCTATCATTTTATTGCATGTCAAGACACTAGGTTATGGTTAATAATCAGCAATTCACAATAAATGTCGATAAAAAATAAACTGTCACATCTTTTTTGACGTTTCCATTTTTTTTCGAGGTACTTTTTATAAACGGTACTTTCAAATAAATTTACCTTTTTTTTTTGCTTGATTTGCATGATCGCGTGCTTGAACGTTAGCGGAGCTGGATTCATGCAATTCTGCAAGCAATTCATGAAAAATAATAAGGTTGGTTACCGAAAGGAATAACGGTTAAGGTAACAGTATCGAATTTCGTTTGTTTCGGTAACGGTAAAGGTAACGGTATTTAAGACTGTTTCGGTAACGGTTTACCGTTATCGAAACAGCAATACCGGCACGTACCAGTATTATAAATTGTGTTAAAAACAATTAAAAACATAACATATATTTCATTTTACGTAATTCTGTAGTTTTTAATTATGAAACAAATATCTTTATAAGTTAAAAGACTTGTGTTCTACATATAAAGTAATACCCCATTCACACGAATGAAGTTCAAAAGCTGCAGTCTTTATTCAATTTACCAAAAAATTAAGAATTGCATCTTTATAATAATAATAATACCGTTATATCTTACCCCCCGTTTCCATATGCAAGTAAATGGTTGCAAGTTGAGAATACGTATTATCAGCGAAAATTTCGAAAATTACCGAAAAAACATGAAAATTTTACATGTGTCCACACTACTTGCTGCAAGTTCATTTTTAAAATGTCGTCGAAGGCATAGGTTGTCACTAAATATCACCCCAGTATTGCCAAGTATTCAATATTCAAACAAAGCTGGGAAAAAATTTGTTCTTAACAATTTTTTTTTCAAAAATTTTTAAAATTGATATTTTAAATTACCATTAAGATATGCCGTTGTGTTCTTTTTTACTTTTTTTCTACAAATAAATACAAAATCAGTTGCATTACAACTTACTTCTAAATTAATAGAAAAAATTACTAGGCAACACTGTTTTCTTTATTCTGTCATTTCACTTGCCGCAAGTATCAAAAATCCACTGTCTTCAAAATTTACTTGCAAGTTGAGCCGCAAGTCATATAAGTGTGATAGTATTAGTGAAAAAGTGTGAGTGTATTGAGTTTTTCGAACTTGCACTTGCATGTGGAAACGGGGGTCAGCAAAAGTTAACAATTATTGTGGTCCGGCCATAAAGAATGCACTCATTACAGTTCTGCAGTTACTAAATTACAGTTATTTGTGTGGTAATGCGGTCGTAGTTATTTTAACTACAATTGCAATTATTTTACTCAGAGCAAACATTTTCAATGCTTTTGATAGTTATTTTTTAAACAAACAATAAAAACTACTACATTGTAGTAACATTTATTTTATGCAGTTGTTTTGAAATTTAATACAAATACTAAAATTTTCAAGTGCGTGTGTACTAGAGGGCTGAATGAATGTTTTACAAAACATTCTCTTGCATGGGCTGATGAGAGATTTGACGATTTTTAATACTAAATATAACAAAAATTTACCATTTTACTTATTTGTAGTTATTTACAAGATATTAAAATTTATATCATTACAAAAAAAAAATAAATAAATAAAACAGAAAAAAAAATATTTTGGTGTTGTATAAGAAAATGTTTTGTGAATGTTTTGCAAAACATTCATATAGGCCTCTAGTGTGTACGAAGCAGACAGAAATAATATGGCGCTTATTTAGAAATTTCAATTGAAAGAATATTAGAACATGTTTTCTCTTGTGTCTTTTTTAGTCATAAAACAACGCTAAAGAATTAAGACGCACTCACAAAAGTTTGTCGGTAGAATCTACTGAAAATTACATTTAAAACAAAGGTATATGCAGTTAAAAAGGCGACAAAGGTATTTACCTTTAAAATAACTAAAACTTTTCTTATTTTTAACTGTTGAAAAAAATTTCAAAACAATTGACAAAATGGGTAAAAACTATTGTTTTTACTACTTATTCTTTTCGTATTATAAAAGAATATTTTAATAAAAAAACATTTTTTTCTGCTTCGATTAGAAAAATATGAGTAATTATTTCAGCCTTTTTTAAATTTTAAGTAAAAATTCCAAACGGTTATCCAGTTATTATGCTTTTATGCTTTGGAGATGCAATACAAATTTCTGATTATTATTTGCAAACTAGAAATATATCAATAATAAATATAAACTAAACAAGAGTTTTTAAAATTCAAAGAAATTCAACGAAATTTTTTAAATAACTAACAAAAACTGTAAAATTACGGTTTTGGTAGTTGTTTATTGTGATATATAAAATAATTGGTTTAAACAACTGTTATGAAATTACGGTACTTTTCGTTAGTTGTTTTCTTACAATAAATGACCGTCATATCAGTTGTTTTGCATTTTTCTATAGAAAATCAACTGTAATTACTGTTAAACACAACAACCAACTGTCAACTGTCATGTAGTAACTGTCAAACTTTTTTGAGTGTAGTTTTTAATTATGAAACAAATATCTTTTTAAAAGATATAAAATATATATTTATTTACGGAAATATTAAAAAATGTTGTAGTTAACTTCTTTCAGCTCCTTAATATTTTTATCCGTTTCTACCTGCAGAAAAAAGAAAACCAAACAAACAATATTTCCTCTAGAGTTTGCTGTTAGGTTTTATTCGAAACCGAAACCGCGGTTTTTTAAGCCTTAAAACCGAAAACCGACAAAAATAAGTCGGTTTTCAATAAATACTTTAACCACTTAAAATAATTAATTGAATTGCAGTGTATAATTAGAATCCGAAAAGACTCATAAAAGCCCTAAGACCTTATGAAATAATAGCTACATGACGGTGTATTTCTTCACCGATGAAGCCTCTTTCCTAGCGCACTTTTATGATTAAAAAAAAAAATGACATTATGTGTCATTTATGATTTATTTTTGAGGCATTTTTGAGCAATGAAAACATTTTTCAAAAATTTTTAATACACCCAAGGTTTGAGCACCCTCAAATTGATCATATTTTAGAGTCCTTTACGGGTCATAATTTCTGAGCTCTCAAGGCACATCTACACGGGATAGAAATCTCGTAGAGTTTAAAATATATTTGTCATCTCTAATACAGTTGGCACTAATTTTGATCGTAAAAGTATCATCTCTAGTTGTCAAGTATTTGTTTTTATTAAAATTGTAGTATTTTAAAGAATAATTTTTTCTCCAAATACCGAAAGGTGCATTTAATAAACTGAAATGTTCAATAATGTTACAAGACATCTTAAAAATTGTTACTAATTAAATAAATTATGTGTGACAGAAATTGTCAATGGCTTATAGATTAGAGTTGTGAAATTTCGATACTTTTTGAGTACTCAATACTACTCAATACTTTTCAATTGAGTACTCGATACTACTCAATACTTTTAACGGTTTTTTTGAATTTAAAAATAAAAATGTTATGAGTTCGTATTTATAAGGAAAAATAATAACAATTCACATACACGTGTTAAATAACTATTGTTACTTACATTTTAATAAATTTCAAACATTGTAAATATATTAATTAAATAATTTTTCCCAAAAATTCACTACAAATTTCCAAGGTTGGCAACCGATACCGTTATAATACCGTTATCCGTTTCAAAACCTTTTCAAATTGACAACCGATACCGATACCAATACCGAAATTCTTGATTTCAAAATAAATATTCAAAAACCTTTTCCCTTAATACCGGTATCGTACCGGTATGGAATCGGTTTTAAAAAAAATTGTTTTTTTTTCACGTTTGTACCAAAAATACTATTTTTTTTAATATAAAATTTCCAAAATTGTTAAACAATTAAACTTTTTTATTTATTGTTAATAGAAAATCGTGTTACAAATTCAAAGTGCAGTTATCAGCCTTTAATTTGCATTGGCAACATTGTTTTTAATTTATTTAACTTCATAAATATTCTCTAACTTGTGACAAATTTATATATATATGTATATATATATAATATTATGCACTATGGTTCCATTAGGAACAAAGGGCCACAAATTTACAAATTTGTAAATAAAATTTAATAACTGGTTTCTTAAACCTTTAATTGAATTTACAGTTTCTTTTAGAGAATCCTTTTATTAATTTTATAAACTTATTTTTTTTATTTTATTATATGATCGCAATACAAATATAAAATATTTGTAGTGAATCAACTTGTGTTCCTAATAGATTTAAAAAAATGTTTGTGTTTAAAAAATAAAACACTTAGAAATTTTTAATAACTAAGGGCCTGTTTATCTATTACGAAAACAGTCTAAACGAAAGAAATTGACAATCACTTTCGTCAAAAATACATGGGAAACAAGAACAAATTTTCGTTACTTTGCTTTCGTTTAGAATATTTTCGTAATACATAAACCAGGGCTTATTGTTTTTTGCTCATATTATAAAAACATTTCCATAAACTATAGTTATCCTTTATAAAAATTTAATAAAATTGAGTTTTTTATAATTAAGAACGTTTTTTTTATATTTTTGTAAATTAATACCGGTATATACCGGTAAATTTTTTTTTATTACGGATAACATAAACTGAGTCTTATAATTTTAGAAAAAAAATACACCAAAGAGTAAAGTGGTTTAAGAGATGTTGAGTTTTATATATTCAGTTCAGATTTCCACCGCGTATTTTGCAAAAAGTCATATATCATAGTCCGCGAAATTTTTTTAAAATTTACCTTTATATTGTTTCAACCAAATTGCAAAAATTTAAATTTAAACTCTTGAAAATACAGCTTTAGATGCATATGAAAAAATAAAAAATTTAATTTATAACGAGCTTCCGCACCTTTTTTTCTTCTCCCACAAAGGTTTCGAAACGGCGTTATTGCCTTTATTCGAGTGAGAAATTTAATCGAATTTTAATAAATATTTTGAAGGAGTTAAAATGCGTATTTAATTTTTATACATATTTAATTAACAACAATTATTTTAATTTTTGCATTAAAAAATACAAAAGAATATTCTAACTAAACATATTTAATTATTTTAAAACAATTTTGTTAATGTCACATGAAAACCGAAAAATAACCGAAACCGCGGTTTTCACAATTTTTAAAAACCGAAACCGCGGTTTTCAAATTTTTCGGTTTTTAGCAAACTCTAATTTCTTCACTCGCAGGCAGACATCTAGAACAATGGGTCATATGACTAAAACTTAGCAAATACTTCGATGTAATTACTTTGGGGGTAGGAATGGCTTTTAACACCAAATTTATCCATAGACTTGTAAAATAGCATGAAATTTAAACGAAAATAAAAAATTGAATTTTTAGTCTGCTTGCGATTAGACTAAGGCTTGTATTCACAAAAATGTTTTAAATTTTATTAGAACAACAACAAAAATCGTTCAATTAGCCTCTAATAAGACAAAAAGTTTTTTTGTGAATAAACATGTAAAAATTTAATTTTTTGAATTTCGTTTATAACCTATAAACAATTTCACTGGAATTCAAGTTGAAAACAAGTTCAATTCCAGCCCTGTTTTCCAGTTTCAAGGCTTGAATACAACTTTAATTACATTTTATTTCAATTGCATACTCCAGCAAAAGGGAAATAAAAATTCAAGTTTGAAATATTTTTGTTAAATATACAAATGCTAGAATTTGAAATCTACTTTACTTCAAGCAAAATTTAAAGCACTTGCATTTTTAAAACCTATGTGCTTATTGGGTATTTATATAACAAAACTTTTTTGGTGATTTTTTTTTATCAGACCACATTTTTTTCAAAGTGGCATATTTTTAGGGTTGTGGAGCAGAGATACAAGCCGGTCCATTTTGTCGGCTGGCGGCGGCTGATGGCTAAAATGGTCGGCACGATTGATTTTTAGAGTTGAGCCGCAAACGCATCGACGGCGGCTGGCTTAAAAAAATAGTGTAGACTGGCGGCGGCTAACCGGCTAACGTCGGCTAATAGGTACATTTTCCAAGAATTTCAACAGATACATACACGCAAAAAAAGCAACTGCAAAAATATCGAAGTCAACTTTGTATTTTTTTTTATAGGTACACTTAAAATAATACGTCAGTAGAAAAATCTGTTAAACCGGTTTTAAATCGATTTGACTAATTTTTAACAAATTTTTTGTTGAAACACTGATTCAAGCAAATATTTTAGTTATCTTCATTTAACGCTATACTAAAAATCCTTAGTACTTTAACTAATTTCGAGTGTTAATTTTCAAAATTATTTAAAACTACACTCAGGGAATTATGTAGGTAAAATCAACTGCAAATGACAGTTAAAATAACTGCATTTGCACTTAAAAAGGTGTAGACTACATTTGCAGTTAAATTAACTGCAATATGAAGTAATTTTTAACTGTTAAAAATCAACTGACAAATGTAGTAAAAACAACTACAAATGCAATTGAAACAACATACATGCAAATTATTGTAAAACTGTACAAACAACTTGCAAATGTAGTTAAAAAAACATAAATAAAAAAATTTTTTTTAATTATTAATTTAATAAAAAAAACAAATTTATGTAAACACTATTAACTTAATTTTATTCTATAAAAAATTTAAAATTGAGAAATCAAAATTTACACTAAATGTCACTTTTTTTTCACTATTAAGATATTGTTGTACATGTCCGTCTGTGAGGGATGAAATATGCTGTTGTTTGGCTTCCTTTTTTTTCTCCAGGTAGAAAGGGATGAGAATATAAAAGAACTGAAAGAAAATAAATACAGTATTTTTTTAACATTCCCCGTAAATAAATTTATATTATAAAACTTAGCTTATTATTTTAGTAATTTAATAAAAAATATATAAGCTTTTCCGTATTACGCGTGCTCACTCTTTGGCGTTTTTTTATGACTAAGACAAGAGAAAACATGTTATACTCATATTCTTTCACTAGAAATTTCTAAACAAGTGATTCATACACATACTTCTGTTTGCTTCGTGTGTGTGCATACACACTTGAAAATTTAAGTATTTGTAAATAAAATTCAAAATAACTGCATAAAATAAATGTTACTACAATGTAGTAATTTTTGTAGTTTGTTTAAAAAAATAACTGTCAAAAACATTGAAAAATTTTGTTCTAAGTAAATTAACTACAATTGTGGTTAAAATAACTACAACCGCATTACTACATAAATAACTGTCATGTAGTAACTGCAGAACTTTTCTGAGTGTAACTAATTCGGTAAATTTTACAAAATTTATTGTTAAAATATAATATTTGGCGCCATTTATTCCCTCCCGATTTATTAAAAAGGCCCATATCGAAAACTAAGAGAGAGAGCAAAATTGATGAAAATTTCGAGGAGGATCGCGAGACCCTAAATTTGAATAAATTCTACGATTCAGTATAATTACAGATAAAATTGAAGTTTTACAAAATTTTAACTTAAATTGATTTGTTAAATTTAACAAGAAAAGTGTTAAAATCAACAAATTTTATTGTAAGCCAAAAACATGGATAAATTTTGTTAAAGTAACAAATTTTTCTGTTCAGCCAACAGACTTTGAGTGTAGTTTTCCGAATTCGATAAAATTATACATATATTTGTTAAATTTTACACAAAATATAAGATTTTCATTTCTCTGCCATCACCTATTAGATGGCCCCACCAGTATATCCGATGTATTAAAGATAGCCCTATTTCTGTCAAAGATTTCCGCGGAAAGTGGTATTTAGCAGCTCGAAAGGTATTTAATAATACCATAAAAACTTTGATGGAAAGGCATCAGAAAACTTAAAAAATTTTGTAAAATAAATATAATAAAAATTTGTATAGAGTTTTATAATAATCTTAATCTTAAAAAATACGGTTATAAATAGTTTTTATTTTTAAAATTGAATTACTGTTTCATCAGTTTTTTTTTGGATTTAGTGATGGACATTTTTTTCAAACGCAGTCCTAATAATGCGGAAACCTGTAGAATTGTAGTATCAACAAAACCGCCTGGTTGTGCTACCGCCAGTTTTAAAAATCAACGATATCTCAAGACAAAAAAAATTTTACTTTTCAAATAATTATTTATATTTAAACAAGTTTTATAAATCTTTTAAAAAAATTAATATTTTTACATTTTTCTATCGGCTTTAGCCGAAAATTGGCTTAGCCGATTATTGTCGGCGGCTGAATCGGCTTGGCAAAGGTGTCGGTTGGCGGCGGCTGACCGGCTAAAGTCGGCTGGCTTGTATCTCTGTTGTGGAGCGTGAAAACTCGAACCTTTTTTTTTTGGACAAGTCTACTGTCCACACAAAAAGGCAGAAACTAGATCTAGTCTGATTTAAAAATTAATGTGTTTATAATTTTTAAAGAAAAATTTATTTCTCTGCTTAACCTCAAACCTACTTATTTAAAAAAGAATATTTTCGTTTGGCTTGGTGCTACTTTTTTGACCGCAGCTGTGTATTTGACAATTTTCTAATTTAATTATTTGTATATACACACTAATAGAAAAAAGTCCGTAAAACATTTAGTAAAAACTACTAAAAATTAGTTAAAAATGATGCTGCAGAAAAAAACTGCTAAATTAGCAGATTATTTTTGCTATATATTAGTAATATAGGAACAGCAAAACTAAAACTGTTAAATATACAGAATTTTAGTTATATATGAGCTAAATTTTTGTAAATGGAGATTAGCAAATTAACCTGCTAAAATCAGCAAAAAATTTTGCTAAATAATTAGTAGCCTAAAAAATCACCAAAAAATTTAAAATTTTCGAAGTTTTTTTTTCGATTTTTTTTTTAAATGCAAATAAAAATCGAGCCTTTTGAAAACAGCAGTTTACAATTTTTTAGCAAATATTTCTGCTGATTTTAGCAGATTAGACTGCTATTTGCATTCAACTAAATTTAGCTTAAAAATAGCAAAAATTTTGTAGATTTAACAGTTTATTTTTGCTATTTTTAGTCTACAAATATTTAGCAAATTTTCTGCAGATTTTACAGTACAATTTGCTATTTTCAATTAACTAAAAGTTAGCCTAAATATAACTAAAATTCTGCAAATTTAGCAGTTTTAATTTTGCTGTTCTCATTTTACTAGTATTTAATAAAAAAATCTGCTAATTTTAGCAGTTTTTTCTGCAGCATCATTTTTAACTAATTTTTAGTAACTTTTTCTGCTATTTTTACGGATTTATTTCTATGAGTGCAGGGTAACAGAAAATAATTTAACTAATTAATTTAAATTAATTTAACTAATTTCAGTTAATATATTTTTTTCGGTTTTAACTAGTGTTTCCAATTCGGTTAATCGATTAACCGATTCCTCGATTAATCGCCTCTATTTCGGTTAATGTCGAAACAAATAATTTAAAACTCAAATAATTATTCGACCCGAATAATCGGTTAAAATTGGTAGATTAACCGTTTACATTTTTAATATGGAATTTTTCCTTAATTTTTTCCCAAAACATTAATCTGGGCTACAAAATTACCAGAAAAGCTTAGAAAAAACAAATACTAACTAAAATAGCATCAAAATCTTTAAAAATCGTGTGAAATAGGTTCTTAACATTTAAATACCTTTTTCGAGCAACCGCAAACAAGTCGACATTGTACCATCAGACTCCCAATTTTTAATAAAATTTTGCGCAAATGTTTTTAAAAAAATATGTATCAAAGTTTCTATTTGTAAAAAAGCCTTAAGAACATAAGGTGTTTTTTAAAACTTCACAAAACACACGAAATACACGACTGGCTGGAGGATGCTTTATGAAATAAAATAGACAATTTTGCATTACTTTTTCAATTCTTTTAAAAATTTAAACTAATATAAATTATATCTACATGTCCTTTAATACAAGTCTGCATTTGTTTTAAAACTGTTATACAATTAACATGTTAATTCTGTAAGAACTTTAACTTTTCTTATTTTTCCTAAGAAAGTGTACATACACATCGGTTCAAAACCACATGAATTCTAAAACATGTTCCACTAGAGCAACATTGAACCCGAACCCGTTTCAATGAATTTAAATTCGAATTAAAACAAATAACCTAAAGTTAAAAAAGTGTAACGGCACACTCAGTGAATTGTCTATATGCTATTGATGAATTTATACACTGATTCAATTAAGTTTCTGATTCGTTACAGATACGTTTACGGTTGGGTAACTCAGCCTTGAGTCGGAAAAAATATGAAATGAATAAAGAAAATTGATTCAAACAACAAATAAGGAATAAAATATAACAAATAAATGGAAAAATTTAGAATAAAATATAAAACCACATGAAAAAGATGCTAAATAGTAATGTCGTATACTGTAATCTATAAGTGTACTTTTTAGCTACGGCACGGTACAGTTACATCACATTTACGTTTACGGTCCCATAATCCACCCTTAAAGGCTGAGTTACCCAACCGTAAACGTATCTGTAACGAATCAGCTGTTCCGATACCACAAGAAGAAATGTGTACGAATGGTTACTAACACGTAAATGTAAACGAACTTGCCGGATCATTCTGTTAAAATCAGAATTTTCTATCCGGCATCGAAACAGCTGAATGATTTTAGTCGGAAAAAATATGAAATGAATAAAGAAAATTGCTTCAAACAACAAATAAGGAATAAAAATTAACAAATAAATGGAAAAATTTAGAATAAAATATAAAACCACATGAAATAGATGCTAAATAGTAACGTCGTTTACGATAATCTATAAGTGTACTTTTTACGGTGTACATAAGTGTACTGTACGGCACGGTACAGGTACATCACATTTACGGTCCCATAATCCGCCCTTAAGTACGCTCAAACTTTAGGTTATTTTTTTTACTGTTAATGGCCTTTAGTAACGAAAAAGATAATGAGAAACAAAGTAAATTGGTATTCTCAATTAACTGAAATTAATCTCAAAGAGAACTCAAACTTTTTTATCGATGCCTTTAATGAAAATTTTGTAGCTGCCCAGGAGGAAATTGAAGACGGTACAAAAAACAAAGCGCTGTGAAAGCGTTTGTTGTCAATGGTACAAAAAAAAAACTTTTTCACAGCGTTGAAAAACATTATTTTGGATTGTTTTTCGAACGTTCACAAACAGTATTTTAGGAGCGCTTTTCATACAAAATTTACAACCGTTTGTGAAATAAAACACTGTTAAAACATTGCTTTAAAGCGTTTTTCTAACGTTTGCAAAAAGTACTTTAGCAGTACTTTTAAAGAATATATAACCGATTACACTATGGAACATTTTTGGGATTATTGTCTGGGGGGTGAGAAATTCCAAGTCAGGGTGATGGTACTAGGTCAGTATAGTAAAACCCTCAAAGGGTTTGGCGTTCGTATGTTTTTTTTTTATGACCTTTTAAATTTTTTCCTTATCTTGATGTTTTTTCGCTTACTTGTAACATTTTGGCAAAAACGTAGTTTAACATAACTCGAGAACCACTTGTCCGATTTTGATGAAACAAATTAGAAAAATTTAGAATTACAATTTCTCTAATCTGTTTCTATACCGTTTTCCTATATGTGCAACACTTTCGAAGTTAAAAATGAATGTATGAAGGGAAAAAAGTATTTTTTGCCTAAAAATTTAAATATTTTTTTTTTAAAAATTCATAAAAAATCCAAAATGGAAAAAAGTGCCAAAACTAATTACTTTCGCGTAAAATCACATAACTCATGAGCAAAAAAAGGCATAGATCATGAAAATCGATGCACGCGTTTCTTATTTATTCACAATTAGGTAAATGTATGAATTTCAAAAATTTGCTCCAGATATGCACAACATTATTTGGAGAAAACATTGACACTCACAAGCCGAACTCTCTCATATTTTTCTACTGTACTAAAAGAGAAATATTGATGTGGCAACACTGGTTCTGTAATGTTCACATAAAACATGCATTGTCATTATACTTCTTCTCTTTCTCACACTGGTTCTGTGATTTTTGTCATTCAACAAGTGCCGACGAACGCGAACAGTAAAAGTGATTTTTCTCCAGTTTTTTAAAAGTGAACAAAAGAGAACAGAATATGGAACTGTGCAAGCCAGATATAAATAGCTTTTGCTACTGCTGTGGTCAATATGTCTCAACACATAAAAAAAGGGGAAATTTCAGTACTGATTTTGTGCAAACATACAAGATGTACTTCAACCAAAATGTTATAGTGAACGAAAATTGGGTACCAAATATAGTGTGTAAAAGCTGCTACAACCGTCTAATGGATTGGAAAAATAGAAGACGTGAAAGTATGCCATTCGGTATCCCAATGACTTGGACTAATCCTGGCGAAGGTCACAATCCATTGAATTGCTATGCATGTGCGAATAAAGGAGCCGCAAAAAGGATAAGAAAATCGTATAATTACGTTGGTGTTGCAAGTGCCGCAACACCATTGCCTCATTCGGACCACATTCCTGTGCCAAAAGCTTCTAGCCCAGATATTTTCTCTTCTACGACTGCTCCGACATATCATGCACGTGATGATTCCCCATATAAAAAATTATAAAAATGTTTACTTAATTTTTTTAGTAGTTTATGGCCAGAAGTCTGGAGTTATTGGGGAAAATTTATGAAAAAGGCGATAAATGACACTTTTTTGAATAAAAACAAATATCAATATTCTTGTCAAAATGGGATACCTTCACTTAATTGTAAATAAAAGCAGAACGCGTTAAATTTTGTTTATAGGATATGTGACTTTACATGAAATTAATAACACTTGATCCTTTTTTCCGTTTTGGATTTTTTATGAATTTAAAAAAAAAAATTTTAATTTTTAGGCAAAAAAATATTTTTTTTTCTCCACAAATTTATTTTTACCGGCAAAACTGTTGATTATAAAGAAAAACGTTATATGAACGGATTAAAGAAATTGTAATTCTAAATTTTTCTAAATTTGTTTCATCAAAATCGGACAAGTGGTTCTCGAGTTATGTTAAACTACGTTTTTGCCAAAATGTTACAACTAAGCGAAAAAACATCAAGATAAGGAAAAAATTTAAAAGGTCATAAAAAAAAATGACACATACGAACGCCAAACCCTTTGAGGGTTTTACTATACTGACCTAGTACCATCACCCTGACTTGGAATTTCTCACCCCCCAGATTGGCTGTTGTACTGTGTTATTTAAAAAACACTGTCAAAACATTGATTTGCGCCTTCAAAATGTTCGAAAAAGTGCATTCCAATGTCAGAGTCCCCTTTTAAAGTGTTTGATCAAAATGATAAAGTTTTTTTATATATACATACACTCATACAAATAAGTCCGTAAAAATAGCAGAAAAAGTTACTAAAAATTAGTTAAAAATGATGCTGCAGAAAAAACTGCTAATATTAGCAGAATCAGTTTGCTAAATATTAATAAAATGAAAACAGCAAAAAAACTGTTAAATTTACAGAATTTTAGTAATATTTGAGCTAAATTGTTGTTAATTGCAAATAACAATTTAACCTGCTAAAATTAGCAAAAAAAATTGCTGAATAATAGTATAATAAAAATAGCAAAAAAAAACTGTTAAATTTACAGAATTTTAGTAATATTTGAGCTAAATTTTTGTTAATTGCAAATAATAATTTAACTTGCTGAAATCAGCAAAAAAAATTGTTAAATAATAGTAAAATGAAAATAGCAAAAAAAAACTGTTAAATCTACAAAATTTTTGCTAAAATTTTCTGAAATCACCAAAACTTTTTCAGATTACTAGAGGACTGAAAAAGGTAAAAAAGGAGCAAATGAAATGAAAATTAATAAATAAAAAATAAATGCCCAAGTAAAAAAAATGATATGGAGACATATGAAATTATATTTAATTATGTATAATCTTTTATGTAATTAGATATAATTATATCCGAAAAATGAGAACATCTTATTGTATCGAATTGTATACAATTGTATACAATTTGGTACAATTTGATACAATTTTATGCAATTCGATACAATTGTATCCGAATTTTGTCCTCATCCAATTACATCAAATTATATCTTTTTGTATAAAATTATATAAAATGTTATAAAAGTGCACATAGTTTGATACAATTATATCTAAAAATTGAGCTTATACTTTAGATCATATTATATATGAACACATCTAACAATATACAAAAATTATTTTTTTAAATAAAAAAGATATGCAATATCTGGAGATCAGACCTGGGGGATTTCAATTACAATTGCAAATAAATGTAATTGAAATTAAAAAAACTCAATTACATTTCATGTAACTGTAATTGAAAATTTTCAATTACAATTGTAATTGAAAGTGATTTCAATTACATTTAGAATTAAAGTGTTTTTTGTTAAAATTTTGTAGAAAAAACTGACTGGGATAGGTTGGATAGGCGTGGATAAGTATACAAAGAATACGTCATGTTGGGCTGACCTCTCACTTGTTCTTTTTGTCATTATTTATTTTCCGAAAAAATGTAATTGTAATTGACATTTTTTCAATTACAATTATATGTTATGTATAATTGAAAATTTTCAATTACAAATTACTTGTAATTGTTTTTTTTTTTAATTACAATTACAAATAATATGTAATTGTAATTGAATTTTTTTCAATTACAATTACATATAATTATAGATGATTTTAGAAAGAACGTTATATTGTTATTTATTAAAGAAATCATGAAATATTGTAGATATGGAACCATATTAAGTTATATGTGGGTTCTTATTCGTCAATATATAATCATATCTAACACAAATTATGAAATATTTCTTATATGGCTCCACATATAGTTTTATATTATTATGTATAGTGTCATACCAAATTATATATAAACGTATATGTAATTATATCTGTAATATGTTACTTTATGTACTTATAAAGGGTGTTTTTTTAAGCTAGATAGAACTTTAAATTGTAAAAAGTAACACAAAAAATTAAATTTTGATGAAACATTTTTTTTTATTTGTTTCAGTATACTCTGACAAATCATCATGAATAGACTCACGCTTGAACAACGCTACGAAATTATCCAAATTTACTTTGAAAATCAGTCGTCGATTCGCGCAACTTATAGACGCAAAATTGTGTTCAGCGATGAGGCGCATTTTTGGCTTAACGGGTTTGTTAATAAGCAAAATTGCCGCATATGGAGTGAGACCAATCCACAAGAGACCCTACAGACTCCATTACATCCAGAAAAATGCACCGTTTGGTGCGGTTTTCACGCTGGTGGCATCATCGGACCTTATTTCTTCAAAAATGAGGCCGGAGCTCGCGTTACGGTCAATGGAGATCGTTACCGCACCATGATCAATGATTTTTTGTTTGAAAATATGGATGAAATTGATCCGGAGGAGATGTGGTTTTAACAGGATGGCGCTACGTGCCATACGGCGAACGCAACCATCGACTTATTGAAATCAAAATTTGGCGATAAGTTGATTTCGAGAAATGGACCTGTCAATTGGCCTCCAAGGTCGTGCGATTTGACACCTCTCGATTATTTCCTGTGGGGCTACGTGAAGTCGCTGGTTTATGCTGATAAACCAGCAACAATTGATGCCTTGGAGGACAGCATTGTTCGTGTTATTCGTGACATACGGCCAGCAGTGCTCGAAAAAGTGGCCCAAAATTGGACGTCCAGAATGCGCTTCGTCAAGAACAGCCGCGGTGCCCATATGCCCGAAATCATTTTCAAATGTTAATGTCACGTATTGATCTTTCCAATAAAAAAAAAAATTTTGATTACAATTTAATTCTTTGTGTTATTTTTTACAATTTCAAGTTCTATCGGGCTTAAAAAAACACCCTATATATAGCACATGCAATTATATGTAGGCCAGTATGTAAAAATATAAAATCACATATGTCTCCATATTAAAACCTTTGAGGAAAAAATATATAACATATGACTATATAAAAGTATATCTGCTTGAATTTAAAAGCATATGTGGCCATATGGAACTATAAGTTACTATATGCAATTACATAAAATAATATATGGTTATATCAAAACTTTTTTACTCGGGTGTGTATTTAAAAACATACTTGGGACCAGTTTATTGAATGTGTCAATTAATTGAAATTTTTTCAATTGGCATTGTTCAATGCCTAAATCCCCATTTATAATTGCCCGAGTAAAAAAGAGTATATATAACATATTTTTTTTAATATTAAAATATATGATAATATAAAATATTGTATGTATTGTATATGATGATATATTAGAAATTTTTTTTAAAAATTTTCTCATATGTAATCATATGAAATCATATATCAGTATTTGCTTTATTGCAAATTGTATATATAGGAATATATTATTGATAAAACCGTTCAAAATTTTATATATAAATAGATACGAAAAATATTTTTAATTTTATTTTTTATATAAAAATATCGTCGACTTGCCTACAAGTAGTGTTATGTGTTCTTTAGCAGGTTTTCAGGAGGGCGAAAAAACTGGTTTATATTATCCTTTTAATATATTTCATTGACATCATATGCCTTAATAATGATTGTAATAAATAAGGTCGTGAATCATTAGGGCATATGTCAATAAAATATCTTCAAAGGATAATATAAATCAGTTTTTTCGCTCTCCTGAAAACCTGTTAAAACCAACATAGCACTTCTTGCAGTCAAGCCAACGATATTAGTTAATATCAGACCCAAGTTCGAGATTAACTAATATATTCGATATTAATATAGTATTTGAACAAAAACAATTTTTTATATGTTTTACTCAATTTTTTCATTAAATTAATATTTTCTGAGCTTTTTTACTTCTAAAAGTTTTTTTTTAATTAAAAAATCCAATTTAAAAAAATTAACATTTAAAATCATGGCCCGGCTCGTAATGGGTTATAAAGTCTAGACATGTTGCATATCATTGGAAAGGTATTTCAAGTACCTTTCCAGTAGCCCTCGGCTGACAGTCAGGCATGTGATGCATATCGAAAACGAAAACGATCTGGATTTCAATGGTAAATAGTTTACGATCTGTACAATACCAATTATTTTTTATTTCCTAATTTAGATGTCCGGCGTCAAATAAAACGATGAATAATAATTTGAAGCCAATTTGATTTTCGCGAAACTAATTATTCTAGATTGAAAAACTGTTCGTATTCGATTTTCATCACACCCCTGAATGTGTAGGACCCGAAATCCTGCTGCCCTCCAATTCAAAGTTTTTTTTATCATTTAAATTTAATCATATCGTATATCCAATTTGATCGGGACAAATTTCGGATATAAGTTTATCATTTGATATAACTTTGTATCCTTGTAAATACAATTGAATCCGATATGATACATGGATGGTAATCGAAACGAATGCGGTTATCGTTAGGGTAACGATATTTTATGTTATTTCGGTAGCGATATTTTAAGGGTAACGCTATTTCATTTATTTCGGTATCGGTATTTTAAGGATAACGGTATTCGAGTCATTTCGGTAACGGTATTTTAAAGATAACGATATTTGGGTCATTTCGGTAACGGTATTTTAAGGTTAACGGTATTTCAGTTATACCGGTAACGGTATTTTAAGGGTAACGGTAGTCAGTTATTTCGATGCATCCCGCAATTTTTTTTTTACAAACAACAAACGAGATTAAAAACAGAACCAATTTATCAATTTAATGTACAAAAAATACTCAATAACCACGTGAAATTAGCAAAAGCAGAAAATTAAAAATAACGGTAACGCTATTTTAGGGATAACAATATTTCATTTGTTTCGGTAACGGTATTTTAAGGGTATTGATATTCCATTTATTTTGGTATCGGTATTTTAAGGATAACGGTATTTCAGTTATTTCGGTAACGGTATTTTATGGATAACGGTATTCCGGGTATTTCGGTAACGGTATTTTAGGGGTAACAGTAGTCAGTTGAAAGGGTTTTGAATCGATAACGGTATTTTAGCGGTATTGCCTACCAACCCTGATATGATACAATTTAATATAAACATTTTTCGGATGAAATTATATCCAGTTACATATTGCAAATATGTATATCCATTCACATATAATTTTATATACACTTTTTTACTCGGGTGATGAAAGAAGTATTTGTTTTCATGTTTTAATAAAAGAATAAATTAAGAAAAAAATTAAAAATTCGCATATTTCTTATATTTTTTTTATATTACAATGCTCAATCTTCAATTATGTGTACATTTTTTACCATTGATTTCATCAATGCAAATTGAAAAAAATTTCATTGGCATTGAATGGTGATGAAATTTTTTGGCATTGACATTGAGATAAAGTAATGCCAATTATATTTCAATGCCAATGAAAATTTCCCAAGAATGATTTTTTGTAAAAGTGGTAATATTTATACCCGACTAAAAAAGATGTTATATAATCATATATCACTATATATGTATATGTTCATATCTAATTTGATCCAAATATTGTAATATATAATTATATCAAACGAGATAAGCATGTCATCTAACCTGATACAATTTGATGCGAAAAATGGGTCTATCTAATTGCATTAAATTATATATAAATACATATAATTTTATAAAAATTTTCAAATAAAATTTTAGTAAATATTGTTGAGATCACTTATTTTCATTCATATTAAATACTAATGGCCGACAGAACAGTTTGGCTAACAATACCGATCTTTGGTTTTGATGGAAATGAGGATTGAATGCAATTTAGGACGTTTTTAGGACGTTTTTAGGACGCAAATTGTCCTTAAACTTAGTGTAACGCAGTTTGCAACTGAATTTCAATAAAAAGCAAAATTCAAAACGAGAAAAAGTTGTTTAGAAGAATTTATGCTAATAAACTTGGAAATAGCTGACAAAGTAAATTTTCAGTTTAACTCAACTTTACAAAAATTTGTCGGAACAACTTTTTCTAGTTTAGAGTTTTGGTCTTTCTTATAAAATGTGTCTTTCTTATAAAATAAAAAAAACTCTAAGTTTGTTTTCTTCATTGTTATAGTGCAATTAAACTTTATAAAATTTTGTATAATAAGATATCATGTCATGTTACATATTTCGATATAAGATTGTTTATAGAAGCTTATACGCCATTATATATAAACTATATCGCAGATTTCTTAATATATGACTGGAGACCAAACCGCATATGATTATATATAACGTCATATCAAACATATTTATAAAACCAAAGTGTTAATATAAATGTATATGGTTATATAAAGCCACGCATATAAACATTTATAATAATATCAAATCATATAAGATTATATGAAAACTTTTTTAGTCGGGTAGACAATAATATGTTAACCCATGATACAACCAAACTAGGTAGATGCATTAGAACAACAAACACTACAAACAACAATAAAAAATGTAATCGGCTACTTTTGATACATAGCGAAAGCATACGAAAAAATCCCTGAACTGTCATAATAAAACCCTGAACTGTCAAACTCTCCCTAATGCATCTACCCTAGGGATGGAAAACATGGTACAATTGTACTTTTTTTTTGGTACATTTTGACCTCCGTTGGTACCGTGGTACTACCGCGATCCATTTGGTACAATTTCAATAATTTACAAATTTAAAATTTTTGTATTAAATGAACTTGTAATACTTTAAAGCTGTCAACAAATATTCGTAATGAAGACGTGGACTGAAAGCATTCTAACAAAAACTTGTAACTGACAACTTTTGGGCCCAATGTTGCAAAAAAATTTATTATACTACATTTATACCTGAGCAAAAACTACTTAGTTTTTGTCTCATTTAGTTTTTAACTTGTCAAAACGCATACAAAAAAAACAAGTAATAACTAGTTTTGTACAAAAACTAGGCTCAAGTATAAATGTAGTATTATTATTTTCCCGTAATCAGCTCATCAATATGCGTCGATTGAGTGCTGCTACTACACAAAATTCGAGAATTTAACCCGCCTCTTTCTTATATTTTTTAAAAAGTAAAAAAAAAAAATATTACATTGTTTCCTTAGGACGGGTAACTTATCCTAAAAATAACCAGAACAAAACGTTAACATATATTTTCATATAAATTTGATATTCACAACTATTGGTTATTTAAATTTAGCAGATCTTTGTGTCGTACAGAATAGTATTTCCTACAAACTTGACCTCGATCGCACGTACTTTTTCTATCAAAAAAAAAAAAAAAATTGGTGAGGGCTGAAAAGTAAAATTTTTGTAGAAGAATATTTTCTGCAAGTTTGACATTATTCGGATAAATATTCTATATATGAAAATTTTTGGTACCGTGAGGGTCGAAAAAGTACAATTTCTTTGTGTGGTTGGTACAAAATGAAAAAACTCATTTCCATCCCTGATCTACCTAGTATGGTTGTATCATGATGTTAACCATAACAAAATGTATTTCAGAGACCCTTCTTTTGATTTTCATTGTTTGCTGATCGGATATGTACTTCCGAATTTATTTGAGTTTCCATTTTCACCTCTAAAGCTCCACCCACAGGAAAGAAGGTGTGGCCGATTAAAAATATTGTATTCTTTAAATAAGCTTAAAAATTACAATTTTGGGGGGGGGGGGAAAATTTGGGTCATCCCCGTAAACTCCACTTGCTCCCCAGAGATACTTTTAATCAGAATTTTATATTAAAATGGTTCGTCCAAAATAAGCCTTGATCTTTGAAAATTAATGTATTACGATAAAGAGAAACTTTTCTCATAAATTTTAATAATTTAGATATATTATGAGAGTAGGACAAATTTTCAACCATTTCAATTTAGCTTTATTTAAAAACTTTTTGCATTATTTTTGTCGAGTTAAAAATATGCAGTAATTTTTATGAGTCATTTAACATTCTGTTTATAAGCGCTCCAAATTTGGTGGTTTAGTTTACAAAAAATTTGTAAAATTAGCAAATCTTCTGTTAAAAATTAGTAACTAAAATTCAGCAAAATACTGTAAAGTTAGCAAATTTATTGTTAAAAATTAGTAACTAAATTCAGCAAAAAAAAATAGCAAAAAAGTTTATAAGTTAGTAATGTGGAGGTAGCAAAAAAATTAACTAAAAATTAAATTTTAACTAAAAATTAGTTAAAAGTTTGTTAGGTTGAAGTACTAATAGTTTTACTAACTTTTCTACAAACTTTTTTCTATGAGTGTATATATAATTTTAATTATATTTTATTATTTATGTAAAAAGAGTTATAGCAATCATTATTTATGTAAAAGAGTTATAGCAATTGTCCCATTATGAAAATTTGTAAGAATACACTTAACTTGCACTAATTTTATACCAATATCAGCATAATTTTCATTAAATTTTTTTACATTATACAATCGAATTTCTTTTGATGAAAGTGGATACTTGAAAACATCAGTTGTTTCATTATAAATTTGGCCATTTATCACAATTGTGTTTACAATGTTTGATGCTAAAAATTATTAGTAATTTCTTTAATTACTAGAATATTTCCATTACTGAGTCCGCATACGTTGTCAGGGTGAGATGAAGTGAATTAAAAAAAAAAAAAATTAACAATTTAATTGATAATTTTAAATGTTTAATTTTCTACGTAGTTTCCGCAATTTCAATTGGTATAAATATTGTTTTACAATATAATACAATTTATAAATACAATTTCATTGTATTTATAAATTGAGATTTCAAAAATTAAATGTTTCTACATACAACCGATTTGTTTGTTAATATGATAAATTTTACAAGTACAAGCATTTTTTTCTGTGTAATATTTTAAATAATTTAAAATCCTGAATAAAATACTTTTTATGTTTAAGTTTATCAATTTAAGTGTATTTTTCATAACTTTACAATTAATTTTCATTCAAATTTAATAAAATATAATTTATTAAAAAATGTTAATATATAAAAATGTTTTAAAAAATGATTCCCATATTTGTATTTAAAACGATGGCAAAGTACTTCATTTGTTTATTTTCTAACGCTTTGACAGCGTTAAAATGTGTATGTTGTAATAATGTTTATAGACTGTCGAGATAGTACTTTGAAATTTGTTTTTGGAACGGTTTGACAACGATATAAAATACCACCCTGAGACCGTAAATCATGGTTATCACTTGGGTCGTTTTCACAACGCTCTGAAATTGTAAACCAGAATATTCTACATACGCTAGTTTGACGGTTGAAAAAGCATTTTAAGTTTTTTTTTTCTGCAACGCTTTGAAAACGTTATAAAATACCACCCTCACACCGTAAACCATGGTTATCATTTGGGGCGTTGTTAAAACGCTTTAAACTTGTAAATTGATATATTCTGAAAACGTTTGTACCACCTTTTAAAATGCTTTTAAAACGTTTTCACGATCGTATTTTTCCAGGAAGAATCTTATTAAAATTTAAAAAACTTTAGGTATATCATTTCTTTAACCCTTTCAGACCCAGCATACACGATTGTGAGATGTGATGATTTCTCTTAAAATTACAAATATTTTCAATACTAATAGGTTTATTTAGATAAAAAATTTCAGTTATACTTTTAGCTAAATTATATTTCATAAAATATGAATTGACACCAGGAAATTTTAATAGTTTAAGTACCATTTTACCTTAAAGTTATGAAATGAATACATTTTTGCAAGCTAGTTGGGTCTGAAAAAGTTAAATGCAATATTAAATTTTATAGTCAATACTGAGATTAAAAATCAAAAGAAATTTTGTATCTAAGCTTTTCAGATTTTTAAATTTTTTTTATAAATAAAAAATCTACGTTAAGACATCGATATGTAACAGTTTTAGGTTTGCTGTTCTTAACTTACTAATATTTTGTTAGTTTCAGCAGTTCTTTCTGCCATCTTCAACGAAATTTTAGTAGATTTAGCAACATTTTTACAGACCTTTTTTTTAAAAAAATCTCAGATCCCGAAACTTTTCAACCTTCCAATATGAAAATTTTTTTATTAAATACATCGTATTCATATATGACGTTAATATTTAATGAAAAGAGTCAGCTTTTTGTGTTTTAATTAATAAAAAGTTAATGAAATACATTAATTTAGCATTAAACGATTAATCGATTAACCGCCAATTTTCTCGAATAACCGACCCGAATAACCGGTTAATCCATTTTAGTGATTTTTCGAATAATGCATTAACCGGTTAACCGCCTATGTCGAATAATTGGAAACACTAGTTTTAACTTAGAAATTCTTTAACTGAGAAATTTTATCAATGTAGAAGTAATTATAAAAAATTAAAAATAAAATGTAAACAAAATTGTATCTCAATTAATTATATGCTTATTGTTGGCATTGCTATAAGCTGTAATTTCGCTCATATCTATCAAAGTTCAGTATTTAAACAAATATATTTTAAACCGATTAAATTAAAAATAAACATTTTTAAACAGTTCCGGTGGGTCTTACTTTAACTTAACTATAAAACAGAAGAAAATGTTTAAAAATTGTGTATAAAACAACAACAAATGTTTGGGTTAACTACTAGTTAACTCCTAAACCTTCAGTGTAAGACACACCGTTAATGTTTATAATAGTTGTAGTGTAATCGAAAGTAAGTCAGCAAAACTTTTTAGAAAGTAACGCGAAGATATTGCGTTAGACGAGGAAATTAATAAAAGTTGAGCTTATCAGACCTTTAAAGACATAATTTCGTAATTCGTAATTTTAAATGCAAGACGAAGTCTGATTTTAAATATCAAAGCCAATTTGGAAAGAAAAAAAAAATCCAAAATGTGTATATATCAGGTATGGGCACACAAATGGCTTGAAGGGCCAATTTTGGGATTTCACAAACTTACGAAGGGCCGCACCATTTAATACATTATTCGACAAAAATGAATTTTTTGTACAGCCTTCTGCTAAAACCTTTTTTGTGTATTTTGGTATGCTTAGCCCGGATCTAAAGTAAAAAAGGTCCACTGAATATCCTTCGAATTGTGGGTCTTTCTTTTTTAATCCCCTCACCCAAGGAAATACTTTATTACCAAATATTGTGGACAAGTAACTCTTTTATATTTTTTAAAACTTTTTATACTTTTGCTCTAAATATGTATATTTAAGACTCAATAAATGTTTTAAAAATATGTTGCCCCCCCTAATACGAATCTAAAGTCAAAATCGCCGAATTAATCTTCGAAGTTATAGTTTTCGTTATTTCAAAAAATTTAAATGTGTATCTACAAAATCTGATACTGTAAACATGTAATTTGGTTTCAATCATGAATAAACTCATACGCGCTCATTTTTGTTTTTTCTGATTTATTCTATACATAGGCGTACCAAGACCATTTTTCTGGGGTGGGCAAGGGCCCAATTTATGTTTGGCTGTTTATATGCCCATTCTCATACCCTTAACCCTCTAACCGGCCTAAGCTTTTTTGCAATGAAATTTATACCATGTGTTCCTCACGAAAAATAAACAATAAGTCCTTCTACAAAATTTTTTTTCGTTGCCTACTTTAGGCGATATGGGCCAAAATAGTTTCAGGGTGAATCTCGAAATCTAGCGCATAAAAATTACTAGGTAGGTTTAGGCACAAATTACTTCTTTTACCAAGATGTAATTGCAATAAAAAAATTACATTTTTTGTGCTGTTACTTAAGAGGATGTAGCGATTTTCGTTTTTCGAAAAACGCGAAATTGAGCGAAAACGCACCGAAACTTCAATATATATTATTCAAATTTATAAACTTTGCTACCTATACCAAATATATTCTTTTTGCCAACTTTCAGAAAAATCCCTCTATTCGTTTTGAAGTTAAGGCGATGTCCTTTAAAGGTATCCTTATGGGATCCTGTGCATCGTTGAACCAAAGTAAGGAACTTTTTGAATAGCTTAAGCTCCAATCTTACTTCATGGTCACTATCAATTATTTTAGTCAATTTAAATATGTTTTTAAGATTTTTGAAAATTTTCGTTGTTTTAAAATATTTAATTTCTGAAATTTTACAAAATTTTATCTTTGACACTTTCTCGCTTCCAAACCGTGCATTGTATACAAACAAATTCTTCACAAAAAATTTAATAAATTTTGTTTTCTGTTGAAAAAGCATAATTTCTTATTACAAAATACTCCTTTGGCGCATTTCTGGTCAATTTAATATACCCCGCCTGGAGGCGGGCTTGCCGGTTAGAGGGTTAATCTTAAAAAATACTTTCGACATTATGCTTGCGATTTTTTCATACAAAAAAGACTTAAAAATAACTCCCTCCCTTTTGATGACATTTTCAAATGTTTTTTATAGAAAACTCTGAAAAATGCATCCTTTTTTCTGAAGAACACTTCGTGCAGGGAAAGCTATTCGCTCAGAATAGTACAAAATTTTGATATTTGATGGATAAAAAAAATCTAACATCAACCTGCCTCATATTTTCTTCCACCTCTGACGAACCCATTCTTACCCCATATTTTGACCACTTAAATTACCGAGGTGGTCAAAAACTGACATTTTCATCGTAGAATTTTTGCTTCTACGACATATTGAAATTTCCTCAAAATAGTACACTCATAGAAATAAATCTGTAAAAATAACTAAAAATTAGTTAAAAATGATGCTGCAGAAGAAGCTGTTAAATTAGCAGATTTGTTTTGCTAAATACAAGTAAAATAAGAACAGCAAAAATAAACCTGTTAAATTTACAGTTTTATAATTTTTTTAGTAAATATTTCTGCAAATTTAACATTATAGACTGCTATTTGCATTCAACTAAATTTAGCTTAAAAATAATAAAAAATTATAGATATAACAGTTTGTTTTTGCTATTTTTAGTCTACTAATATTTAGCAAAATTTTCTGTAGATTTTACAATACAATTTGACATTTTCAATTAACTAAAAGTTAACTTAAATGTAAATTAAATCCTGCAAATGTAACAGCTTTATTTTTGCTGTATTTAGCAACAAAAAAAACAGTTCTTTCTGGAGCATAATTTTTAACTAATTTTTAGTTGGCTTTTCTGCTATTTTTACAAATTTATTTCTATGAGGGTAATATGAACTAATTATTCCTTTAAAAAACTATTAGATCCAAGAAATTTTTTTCTTATAGCCAGAATTAAGATCGATTTGTATGTTTAATCCCAGCAGAAACTTGGAAGCGGTAAAAATGATTAGTGCTTCTTTTCTGCTTACTCTACTGCTTCAAAAGATTTATAGCTTGCAGTAGTGTGTTAAGGCACATTTACACGAGATAGAAAACTGCTAAAGATAGAGCAAAAAGTAACCTTAAATCATTCACAATCGAGCTATTTAGAGGTGTGTTTTGTTCTAACTCTAGCAGTTTTCTCTCGCGTGTGTATGTGCCTTTAAAAAAGGCAATAGAGTTTTGTTTACCACACTTTATCGCTCTAAGAAAGCACGAAAGAATCACAATGATAACCGAATTTACTTGATAAAAGCTGTGATTTCATGCCATTATTTGGAGCCATGACAGAAGCGCATTTCGGATATCGAAACAAGTGCTTTCACGCGAGCTATCTCGAACAAAAATCATGCCTTATATCACCAATAATGGAAGCGCTGCATTATTTACTTTCCCTGACAAACCTGCTTCCAAGCAAGTAGTATTTTTTGCTGGGATATTTCTTAAGTAAGAATTTTTAAACAACATTTCTTATTTAAGAAATATTCAAGATAAAAATCGATATATTAGTTCTGGCTGTAAAACTGACCCTTAGATTCAAACAAATTATCTTCCTAGTAAACTATAGGACATTTTCCCAATCAAAAACACAGGATTAACTGATATTAAAATAAAAAAGCAGTCAGACCGGCCTAAGTCCGCCAATGATTCTATATCAAAATAATTGTCATTGATCCGAACGAATATGAATGAAATGAATGGTATGAGAACGACCAATGATTAAATCAAAGATGCAACAAAAATCACTTGGTTTGATTGATTTAAAATCAGCAACGAATATGTGTATATACTCAAATATTCGGCGTTTGATCGCAAACGAATATTGATTCGGGTGTTGATGACGTATGATGGTTTTGCAATCAGCAGTTGCAGTTCTCTGATATATACAAATTTTGAACTTTTTTCTTTCTCAATTGGCTTTGATATTTAAAATCGGACTTGTCTTATATTAAAAAAACTTTTTTTTTTTAAACCTTGAAAAATTTTGGAATTTGAGCGACTATATTTACAAAAGTTATTGAGATATTGATACATATTTAAGTTGGAAAAATAGGGCATGGAATTGAGCTTTTTGGAGCTATAGTTAAATACTAAGTTATAAATTTTTTTTATTGAAATTGTGCAAAATCTAGAGCCAATTTAAATAAACTGGTTGCAGATTCGAAATCAACACCCGCCAATTATCCTAAATCCACAGCAAAGTTGTGTAATTTATAAATATTGTCTTACTTTGTAAAGATACGTTATTATCTAAAAATTTGTTTGTAAAAAAAACTCAAGATTGTAAAATAAAAAAGTTGAAAAATTAGTAAAAAAATAACGGTAACGATAATTTTTTAGAGGTATTGGTAACCGTATTCAGTTTGAAACGGTACTTTAACGATAGTGGTATTAAAACGATAACGCTAACAAACTTTGCTTTATAAATATTATTGCTTATAGTTATGTATACGATTTTTTTTACCGAACCAAGAATCTAACTACAATAATGCATCGAAGCCAAGAGCTTTAAAGAACTAATTTCTTTTTGGAATGAATTCCCTAAAATTTAATTAAATTTTTTAATTCAAGGAATAAAATAAATAATGAGAAAAAACCAGGAATTAATTCCTGTGAATGAATTCAAAGAATTCAAATTTAGCGAATGAATTCCCTGACAAAAAGAATTCAATCACAAACGAATTCATTCAAATCGAGTTAATTAAGTTTTTGGTCAAGGAATTTATTCAATTGTGCACGAAATTCCCGGAAGGAATTAACTTTTTTGTTTAATTCCCTAAGGTATTAACTTTTGTATTTAATTCCCTGAATTTAAGTTTTTCATTTAATGCCCAGAAACATTTAACTTTTCACATAAGACTATAAAATGAAAAACAAAATATTATTTATAAAATACTAACATATTTTATTTAAAAAAATATGTCATTGACGCCATTTAATATTTTGACCACATTTGTGCACTTCAGTGTACACTAGACCGTACCTCAAAAAAAAAAAAATTCGCCGTACACGCTCCAATATTAAGTATTTTTGGAAGGCGATTTAAAAAAAAATATTTTTTTTAGGGTTTGCCTTTTTTATTTTTTCATTATAGCTTTGGTATTTAAAGTCAGATTTTAAAGTGTGATATATCAATTTTTTGCCTCGAGAAGACCAGTGTTTTGCTATAAATATAAAGGAAAAATCTAATCAAAAAAAATTTTAAAGGCAACCGCTACGTTCGGCAACAAAAAAATAAATAAAATTTCTGCTGGGTTTATCGAAAAACTTCCTTAGCAAAAGTTTGATGATTTTTTGCGAGCTTTAATTTTCTGACATTAGGGTGGTAGCAACGGAGATCTGGTGGATAAATACTAGAACGGGGTACTTGAGGTCAATGGCCCTAGAGCAAAATATTGGTACCCTCGATAGAAAAACATCGATTTTAATGCCAAAGATATAACGAAAAATGTTAAATGGCAACCCCTACGTTAGGCAAAAAACTGCCTTGCAAAAATACTTCATATTACAGCAGGGCTGGCAAAACTATGACACGCGTGTCAGTAGTGGCACGCGAGTGGATTTTAGGTGGCACGCGACGTTTTGTTGGATATTTTCAAAAAATTTAAACTATTAGAAGACCAGCAAAAAATTAAATGTTGAATTTCGCTACAAAAATGTGTGATTTAACTCCATAATGGTGAAATTTTTCATACAGTTTGTAAATCGTCTTTTAAAATGAATAAAACTCTGCATTGTCACCATTTTTTGTTTAAAGAATGTGGTTAATACAGAACTCGCAAATTCGATTATCAGAAAATTCCGGGAAAATTTCTAAAATTCTAGATTGAAAGAAGTTTCAATGTTTCGATAAAAAAATGCCTCATAATCGGAGAAATAGAAAGTACCAGAAAATTGCACAAAAATGGAAAACAACTTGTAATAAAATTGAATCTAAAAAAATAAGCTTTTTTAAGGGAAAATAGGTGCTACGAAATAACCCTCAATGAAATAAAGGCTAAAAATAAGCTTGATAATGAAATAACCCCCTTTGTTGGAATTTGAAATTGTGTTTTGATCGTGTTTCGCAAAACCTTTTCATATGAAATAGAAATTTATCTGTTAATATCCATAATATTTGCTTTTTTTCATTATTATGATGAAAAACTGCGCGATTTACATTAACAAAATCAAATTTTTGCACGAAGCACATTTTTCAACTAGTTTCTTACGTACTTAAATAATAGTTGGCGCCCAATAATTTAACTTTTTTTAACAAAATGAAATAACCACCAAAAATGGAATAACCCCCCAAAATAAATGAAATGCAATAATGTTCAAACTATTTTAATTTTACTTCATTGGGGATTTTTTCATATTGATATAATCTCAATATTTAAAGATTAAATAAACCCCCAAAAATTAAATAACCGTCAAACATTTTTACGCGCTGATAAATATGTACATCTGCGATGATATTTTTAAGAGAAATTTCTCAAATTTTAAAAATTTTTAAAAAACGACTTTTAAAAGACAATTAAAATTACGGTGGCACGCGAGAAATTTTGACAAAAAAAATTTGTCCGTTTCTGGCACGCAGAGAAAAAAGTCTTGCCACCCCTGTATTAGAGGGTGTACGGCGCACTTTTTGTTTTGCCTGTAAGGTGGTACGTACATTAAGGGAATTAACAAAAAAGTTTATTTCTTTAGGGAATTAAAAGAAAAAGTTAATTACTTAGGGAATTAAACGAAAAATAAATTCATTAGGGAATTAAACGAAAAAGTTAATTCCTTCCGGGAATCAAGAGCACAATGAATTTGCTTGCTAGCGAATGAATTTTTTGACCAAAAGTTAAATTAACTAGAATTGAATGAGTTCCTCAATGAATGAATGCATTCAATTTTATGAAGGATTTAGAAAATAATGAATGAATTCCTTCAAGATAAGTCGAATGAAGATAAGGGAATTCATTCAAATCTTTAAGTTCGGTCAAAGAATTCATTCCCAAAATTAATTAGGAAATTAATTCCTTCGAAGCTCTGATCGAAGTTTAATGTCGGAATTTCAATTTTATGTTAATTCTACCCGTCTTTGGAACGCATTACCAATAAACATCAAAGATATAAACGCTGTAAAAAATCTCTATTTAAGTTGTATTAATAGTGATTATCCTGTTTAAAAGATTTCAATTAGTAAGTCTTAATTTAATCTTTTTATTGTACGTTTCTATTATCTTACTTTTATATTATTTAAATCTTATTTTCTTTATTTTTGATTTTTACTACAACCCAGCAAAAAAAATTGGAAGTAACTAATTCCTTCACTGCTTCACAAGTATCCGTTAGTGTACTTTTACTGCCTTTTTTAGAAGTTATTCCTAACAACTTCAAAAAATCACTTCTTTCATTGCTTCCAAAGTATCCGTTAGTATATTTCTACAGCTTTTTTAGAATTACTTCTGAACAACATCCGAAAATCACTTAAGTATTGGTTCTAAAGAGTAATTGCTCTTAAAGTGGTCGTAAAAAGTGATTTTGGTATCATTTGGCATTTCCAAACGGAGGGTAGTGGGTTCGATTCCTGGGGGGACCAATATTTTTTTTATTAATAAAAAAAAAATTTTTTTATTCTATTAATTTTTTTTTAATATTTATAATTAATTTGTTTAAATTCAATATTTTTTAATTTTAAAATTTTTAGAAATATGTATATATAAAAAAAATGGAGAAATTGCTTTTTATGCTCCTGTAAAAATAGTACTACAAACAATATTGAATTGGAGTTCACCTTTTACACTTGTTTAATAAGTACTTTTCTTAAAGAGAATAAGAAAGTGGTGTTTTTATGCCATTCAATTCTCATATCAAAGAATAGCTCAGCGGTAGAGCGATAGAGTCGCAAGTTCGATACCCGGTGGCGGCAATGAGAAACTTTTGTAAAATAAAAAAAAAATTTTTGTTTTAATATTAATTGCTGAAAAAGAGCTTCTTTTGCACTCGTTCACTGCAATTGATGATCTAGATGTACTTCTTTTTTAACATAAACACTAATGATTTTAACATTGAGTTGCCATAGGAGAGGAGTACTCCAACTTCAACATTTTTTCAGTACTTTTTGAACCAGTGCAAAGGAAGCTCTTTTTCAGCAATTAAAAGTTAAACAAAAATTATTTACAAAAAAAATATATTTTTTTTATTTTACAAAAGATTTTCATTGCCACCACCGGGTATCGAACTTGCGACCTCACGATTGCTAGTCTAGCGCTCTACCGCTGAGCTATTTCTTGATATGAAAGTTGACTGGCATAAAAACACCACTTTGTTAATGCGAGGTATTCCCATGAAAAAAAAGTGAGGAAAAAGAAGTAGTTAAAGCACAGCAACTGTTGAAAAGGGAGTTGTTCTTTTTCGGGTTTTTCACAGATGAATTTAACATTGACTTGTCATAGGAAGAAAGTTGTTCCTTTTAAGAACAAATGATGTATATTTGAACCAATGAAAACAAAGCTCTTTTTTACTTGTTTTTATTTTAATTAAAAAAAAAACATCATGCCTTGTGTGACGTTTGAACCCAGACTTGTCACTTCAAGCAGACACTCTACCCCCTGTGCTAACCCTTGGTACACATTAGGGATGCCAATCGGGATTGATATTTGAAAATCCCGGGATTCAGGATTTTGACAATCCCGATCCCGGATTTTCGGGACTACGGGATTTTTCGGGATCCCGGGATTTTACGGGATTTTGGGATTTTTCGGGATTCTTAGATTTAAATTTTCTTTACTTATAAAAATTTTTATGTTATGTAAATAATTTTTTTATAGAATAAAGCGTTTAATAATTATTTAATAGTTGTTAATTAATAATTTGGTACATTTCATGAATATTAAAACATCCCAAACAGAAATTGTCAGTGGTACAAAAATCAAGTACCTGCACACCAGTGGGTAACCGAGGTGTCAAAAATAAACGACTGGCAGAAAACTTATTTGGGACGCTTTGCCAGCATTTGCAAAAAGCGTTAAGCCAGTATTTGTTTTACAAAAATTTCGGTGGTTAAAAAAAAACGGCCTGGGTTCATATCACGGCAGGACGCAAAAAAATATACATATGAACTTTTTTATATTTTATTTTGGAAAATATAATTCCAGACCACCTATTTATTGGTTTTTGCCAAAGTTAAAAAATTTTGTTTCTCCAGTACTTTTCCGACGCTTTTTGAACAACCGGTCCTTTTGTCTAATGACGTTATCATTTTGGGAATGGAAAACCAATTTTTGCCAGTACTTATACCACCTGTTAAAGTACCTTACCATCGCTTTCCCCTTTGTATTTTTCTGACTGGGATAATATATTAAGGCTTGCGCCCAGTATTTTGTAAACAGATTTTAAAACAGATTCGTTGCGACAACCTTGCCCACTGAATCGTGTAACTACAGCAACAAAGTTATTGGGTTATCGTTATCAAATATTTTTATGGAAGAACTCAAACTTACAGTCCCAGCCAAAATTAGGTTTCAGAAATCGAATTTAGCTTGGAAGAATAAACTAGTAAAATAACAAACAAAATTGATTTTTCGCATGAACTACTCAAAAACTTAATAATGTTTACCAAATTACAAATTTTTTTTGCAGTCTTTGCATATTTTATTTGAATAATCTACTTAATTTCTAATTTGACCAATATCTTGGCATCAATTTCTTGTAAATATGAGAAAATTCAAGGAAAAACGTCGGTAAACTAAAATTGCTCACTTTGTTTATTTGCGTTCATATTAATAATAATATATAAGAAAATCCCGGGATTTTTGAGAAATAGTCCCGAGATTCGGGATTTTGCCAATCCCGAAAATCCCGGGATTTCGGGATTTCCCGTTTGGCATCCCTAGTATTTAGCTCGAACGATGAAGTAATTTCTCAAACAAATGCATGACCTCGAGAAATCCTATTTTTAGGAAGAAATAAAAAAATTGGAGAAACGTTAGACTCAATACACTTGATCTAAAAGGACTGTGTTGAAAAATAAAAACTTTTTTCTAAAAAAAACCGTGTTTCATTCAAAAAACACGGGGTTATTGATCCGCCCTCTATTCTTAGTTTGCAAATTAAAATTAGAAAATTGTAGGCATAAAAATGTAATAACTGCTGCAATAAATACAGTATTGTTCGAAACCTAAGCAAATTTTCCTAATAAAGTAATCAAAGTCCTACATATTCTTTTTAAATTGGTTTATACAAAATAACACTTTTAATTTTTATTATGTTATGTGCCTACATTCTAATAATAACAAGAAAAATTTAATTCCATTTCCTTGCCAGTAAAAAAAAAAACAAAAATGAAATTGACTCCATATATTGCTGTTCGAAACTTAAGCAACTATTTTGTTTTTGTATTTTTTTGCAACAAATAAACAAAAATTTTGAAACGTTTATTTAATTTCCGTTTAGTTTGACAAAGAAAATTTAATTTTTTTTGTTTCTGTAGATGTAGAATCAATTACTTAGAAGTGCAGCTATGGTGCGTAAACGTTACGGAATCGATTTTAAGCTTAAAATTTTTGAACTCTTTAATAAGGGCCAATCGCAAGTCTCTATAGCTAACAAATTAAGCATTAACAAATCAATAGTTTCTCTACTAATTAAAAAGTACAAAGCTACTGGAATAGTAGAGAAAGCCAATACTAGAGGGCAACCTCGAAAAACTTCACATCGAACAGATTGAAAATTGTCCGATTAATTAAGAAAAAAACCCTTTTTTTCTTCCAAAAATGTTGCGAGTGAGCTTAATCTCAATATTAGTTCGAGCAGTGTGAGAAAACGATCATTGGAAAATAATTTTAGAAGCTTCATGCCCTCTAAGAAACCTATACTGACAAAAAAACATTTAAAAAAGAGGTTTGCCTAAATGATTTTGCAACGAATTCGTTAATTTTCATTAGTTTTATGAAAAAAAGGTTGGATTTTGCAAAAGCTCACGCAAATTGGACTGTGGGGAAATGGAAAATAGTTTTATTCAGCGACAAGTCTAAATTTAACCTGTTAAATTTAGATGAAGTATGCCACTTTCGAAGACCGAAGGGAAAAAGATTACATCCGCGTTATTGTAAAGGAACAATAAAGCATGGGGGCGGAAATGTAATGGTGTGTACCTGCTTTTCGACGAGTGGAGTTGGCCTTTTGTTGAAATACAAATAAAAATGGATCGCTTTGTTTATTTGGATATTTTAGCCAAACACATGCTTCAATATGCCGAATTGGAAATGCCACTTCGATGTGTGTTTCAGCGTAATAATGACCCAAACTTTCGTCAAAGTGGATCAAAGAATGGTTACCTGTTAATGGGATTCAATTATTGGATTGGCCAGCTCAATCTTCAGAATTGACTCCCATAGAAAACCTATTCGGCATTTTAAAGCGCAGGGTCGGAACTCGCCGTTTTAGTAATAAGCGGTATCTGATAAATTGCTTAAAATCAGAGGGGGAATCAATACCAACCACAACACTATCAAATCTAATAGATTCTATGGCAAAACTATGTGCGGAAATCATTTGCAAGAAAGGGTATCATAGGAAGTACTGAAAGTTGCTTAAGTTTCGAACAGCAATATATGGAGTCAATTTAATTTTTTTTTTTTTTTTTACTGGCAAGGAAATGGAATTAAATTTTTCTTGTTATTATTAGAATGTAGGCACATAACATAATAAAAATTAAAAGTGTTCTTTTGTATAAACCAATTTAAAAAGGATATGTAGGATTTTGATTACTTTATTAGGAAAAGTTGCTTAGGTTTCGAACAATACTGTATATGCTAGTCAGAAGTTCTTTTTCGTGGCTGATAAGAAGTTAATATTTTGTATGGGGGTTGCATGGGTAGGTGCTGGCACAGAAATCAGAGGGTTGCGGTTGCAAATCCTGGCAGGTCGAAAAAAAATTTTCAAACATTTTTTACACAGTTATTAACTTTTTCTTGTTTTTACTGTAAATTTTTTATTTTTTTTTAATTTTGTTCACTTAATTTTTGAAACGATTTAGAAATTTTTTTTAATTTCATTTATATCAAATTTTATGCAAATATAAAAATGTCAAATAAAAATTAAATTTTTCAAATATATCCCAACAAACTCCAGTTCAAGCCTTAGAGAAATTTTGAGATTTACATTGTATATCAAGCGTATATTTCAAATCTGTCTCAATAAATAAAATTTAGTCCATAATTTTATATTGATTAATATTTGAAAACGATTTGAGAAATACACTTGTAAAAGATTTGAAATTTCTATATAAACTTCTGTATTTTTCTCTAGTGTTTTTCTATTTAAAATCATAGGTTTGAGATTTATCATTTATATCAAATCATTTTCAAATTGAAAACAAGTTCTTTAAATTTTTATAAAAATTATTTTCACAATAGGAAATTATATATATTTCAAATATTTGTGGAGTATTTTTCTATATTCGATAATGATTTGAGAAAAACTTGTTTGTATAATGTATCTCAAATGACAAAAAAAATGTCATTAAAGAAAATATAGATTGGAAAATTTTGAGAATAACGCGTAAATACGCTTAGAAATAACTAAGTTTACAGAAGAGGCAACGCGTTTTATATATGTTAATATTCAAAAGGAACTAAGAAGGTAAGTAATATAATATGATAACAGTGAACATAAAAAATCAACTTATTTCATCAAAATTTTACAGATCTCAATTCTTACAGTGAATTAATCAAATAGCGGCAACTTCAAAGTTCGTCAAGATTGTGCTTTGAATTGTTCAGGTAAGATATGATTTAAACTGAGCATTTTTAAGCGATACTTTTTTCATTCTCTCCAAAAAAAATGAGAGAGATGTGGTGGGTGGTCAATCCATTAAAAAAGACATTTCTCTTGAAATGCTTAATTTTAACTTTTACTTTCTGTCTGCGTATAATCACTTTATCATAAAATATTTGCTAGGTTCAACTCCTTAATAATCCCCGTTACTTTATTTTTTATGACAAAATTGGAAGAAACCTGTCACTACAAGTTATTGGGTCATATCACCATTCCATGCCAAACGATCTACGGAAAATAGTAAGTAAAGGATTTCTTCCGAAAAACGAAAAAATATAAAATTATTCGTTTTCCCAAAAAACTATGTATTGTTGTTGCACAAAAACGAATAATTTTATTCGATTTTCAGAATACCCCTGAATACATAATATTAAAAAAAATATCTTATTTACAATAAATCATTCTTTTATTTTAAGGTATCTTAACATGGCCGACAACCATTTCAACATCCGGGATTATTAAGTTTATATGAAATTTTGTGTTGTTTAATTTTCTTAATATTTTTTCTTAATGTCATTCTATAAAAATGTAATTTTTTTTAAGTGTAAAAATAAAAAAAAATGTAAAAAAAGAACTTTATTTTTTATATTGGAGGACGATTTGATATATTATATAATTCTCAAGTTTTTATATACAGTATTTCTCTATTATAGAAATAATATTAATAAAAATAAAAAATTAAGTTAGAGGTAGATTTGAAAAATATTTGGATTTTGTTTTATTATAAAGCATAATTTTCGACTCTAAAATGATTTGAAAACTATGCTAGACCTCTAACTGCCGTTTTTATGGAGAACGGCATGATTCTCGAACTGAGAATAAAAATTCTCAACCCTATTCTCAAAGGTAACGTTTGAGAATTAAGTTTGTTATCAAATCTATATATAATCGCTTTCAATAGTAAATGTTTGTTGGGATATTTCATAATAATAATGGCAAATATTAAAATTTTGTTTGTATGTAAAAAAATTGTAATTTAAAAAGTCGATTTTGATAAAATTCTTACTAAGGTCGGCCAACTTATCTAAAAGAATTCTTATTTGAACACTATTTAGAGTTGTTTTGATGAAAATTTGACTCTTGGTTAAGGTAGTGAAGTTGGTCTTTAACCTTAATCACGAATAAAATTCGCATTAAAATTACTCTGGATAGACCTAAATTGAGCGTAGTTTTAGATAAGTTAGACGACCTAAATATATTTAAAATGGAAACAGAAAAAATCCTTAAACATTTTAGTTAGAACTACTAAAAATTACTCAAAAATTACATAGCAGAAAAAATTATTTTTTGTCTACTAATATGCTGCAGAATTTTTCGCAGATTTTAACAAGGCACAATAACACTGTGAGACAAATGGTAGGGGTCAGTGATCGGGAAGGGTTCAAACTACCGGGGAAAGTTATATCGGTAAAAAAGAAGTTATACGTGCCCCGGCGTTTCACTGGGTCACCCCTAGGAATCGAGATATATCGATTTGACCTTTGGTGGTCTTTTTTTTTGACATAACTCGAGAACCACTAGTCTGATTTTGCTCAAACAATTTTAAAAAAATTAAAAATTACAATTCCTTTAATCTGTTCATATAACGTTTTTCTATATACTCAATAGTTTTGCCTGTAAAAATAAATGTATGAAGAAAAAAATATTTTTTGCCTAAAATATTAAAAAAAAAGTAATAAACAAAAGGTTATTGATTTTTATGGTAGCGGTAACAAACATTTATTTTTACCGGCAAAACTGTTGAGTATATAGAAAAACGTTATATGAACAGTTTAAAGGAATTGTAATTTTTAATTTTTTTTAAATTGTTTGAGCAAAATCGAACTAGTGGTTCTCGAGTTATGTCAAAAAAAAGATATATCTCGATTCCTAGGGGTGACCCAGCGAAACGCCGGGACACGTATAACTTGTTTTTGACCGATATAACATTTCCCGTTGGAAAAGAAATCAAAGAAATTCAGAAAATATCAATTGAAGTTCAGAAATCGTTATTTGAAATTCAGAAAATATCAATTGAAATTCAGAAATCGTCATTTGAAATTCAGAAAATATCAATTGAAATTTAGAAAATATCATTTGAAATTCAGAAAATATCAATTGAAATTCAGAAAATATCATTTGAAATTCAGAAATTATCATTTGAAATTCAGAAAATATCAATTGAAATTCAGAAAATATCATTTGAAATTCGGAAAATATCATTTGAAATTCAGAAAATATCAATTATTATTCAGAAAACATCAATTGAAATTCAGAAAATATCAATTGAAATTCAGAAAATATCAATTGAAGTTCAGAAATCGTTATTTGAAATTCAGAAAATATCAATTGAAATTCAGAAACCGTCATTTGAAATTCAGAAAATATCAATTGAAATTTATTTATTGAAAAATAAATATATTTTTTTTATTTTACAAAAGTTTCTCATTGCCGCCACCGGGTATCGAACTTGCGACTCTATCGCTCTACCGCTGAGCTATTCTTTGATATGAGAATTGAGTGGCATAAAAACACCACTTTCTTATTCCCTTTAAGAAAAGTACTTATTAAACAAGTGTAAAAGGTGAACTCCAATTCAATATTGTTTGTAGTACTATTTTTACAGGAGCATAAAAAGCAATTTCTCCATTTTTTTATATATACATATTTCTAAAAATTTTAAAATTAAAAAATATTGAATTTAAACAAATTAATTATAAATATTAAAAAAAAAAATTAATAGAATAAAAAAAAAAATTTTTTTAAATAAAAAAAATATTGGTTCCGCCAGGAATCGAACCAAAGGTTTAAAAGGCTTAATTCTTTCATTCACTTTTTGAAAATTAATGAAATTTGGGTTAAATTTCATTCCCTAATAGCATTCTTATGGAATTAATTCGATAGCTTAATTCCCTATAGCTTAAAATTATATGAATTCATTCTATTTTAATTGAATTCTTACTGAATGAAACCCAATTTACCTGAATTCAGTTAAAAAAAAAGTGAATGAAAAATTATTTGTTTTCATTCACTTAATCAAATGAAAAATTTTAATTTGTATGTAATTGCTGAAATATTAGCATAATACAATGAAAAACGTTTAAAATTCATCTACCAGAAATAAATAGTATCGTATGCTTTATTACAGCTTGTATGCTTTGGTTTTGATTATATGTTAGTTTCAAACTACACTGCACTAAGTGAATGGTAATAAAATTTCTTCATTCAATTAGTAAAATGGTGAATGAACATGCGATTTGAATGATTCAAGTTAGGAATTCATTCAATTCATATTAAAGCTTTGGGAATAAGCTTATGAATGAATTCTTTACGAATGGTTTAAGGGAATGGTACATGAACCTTTTTAAAATCTGAATTTAATTTTTAGTGAATTAAGCTTAAATTGAATTAAGTTTTTCGAAGCTCTGAATCGAACCCACTACCCTCCGTTTGGTAATGCCAAATGATACCAAAATCACTTTTTACGATCACTTTAAGAGCAATTACTCTTTAGAACCAATACTTAAGTGATTTTCGGATGTTGTTCAAAAGTAATTCTAAAAAAGCTGTAGAAATATACTAACGGATACTTTGGATACATTTTTCTGAATTTCAATTGATGTTTTCTGAATTTCAATTGATATTTTCTGAATTTCAAATGACATTTTCTGAATTTCAATTGATGAATTTCAAATGATATTTTCTGAATTTCAATTGATATTTTCTGAATTTCAAATGACGATTTCTGAATATCAATTGATATTTTCTGAATTTCAATTGATATTTTCTGAATTTCAATTGATGTTTTCTGAATATCAATTGATATTTTCTGAATTTCAAATATTTTCAGAATTTCAAATGATATTTTCTGAATTTCAATTGACATTTTCTGAATTTCAAATGATATTTTCTGAATTTCAATTGATATTTTCTGAATTTCAAATGACGGTTTCTGAATTTCAATTGATATTTTCTGAATTTCAAATGATATTTTCTGAATTTCAATTGATATTTTCTAAATTTCAATTGATATTTTCTGAATTTCAAATAACGAATTCTGAATTTCAATTGATATTTTCTGAATTTCAAATGACGATTTCTTAATTTCAATTGATATTTTCTGAATTTCAATTGATATTTTCTGAATTTTAATTGATATTTTCTGAATTTCAAATGATATTTTAAGAATTTCAAATGATATTTTCTGAATTTCAATTGATATTTTCTGAATTTCAAATGATATTTTCTGAATTTCAATTGATATTTTCTGAATTTCAAATGATATGTTCTGAATTTCAAATGGAAATTCTGAATTTCAATTGATCTTTTCTTAATTTCAAGTGGAAATTATGAATTTCAATTGATATTTTCTGAATTTCAAATGAAAATTCTGAATTACAGTTGCAAAAGGTGTAGTGGACAAAGCCCGCTACATTGTTAGCGTGCCTTAAAGTTTATTTAATTCTAGTTTTTTAAAAGCAGACCTTGCAATTCAAGTAAATTCACAATTTCAGTTGGAAGCTTTTTGCGTCGGTTTCTTCCACCGATGCTTCTTTACCGGCAGTTTAAATATCCGAATATATAAATAGCATTCTTTTCCTAAGGTTTTTTTCTCTTTTAACAAATTTGTTTAACATTTTGTAGAGTATGTTTCAATGCCAAGTATCATATTCCTTGCTTAAAATGTTTGCACAGGTAATTAAAAGGGGTTCTTTACCCCTTTTTCGCATATTTTAACAAGGTACAATAATTTATTACACTTAATTAACTAAAAGTTAACTCAAATGTAACTAAAGTTTTGTAAATTTACCAGTTTTATTTTTCCTGTTCTTATCTCATTAGTATTTAGCAAAAAAAAAAGAAATCTGCAAATATCAGCAGTTTTTTCCGCAAGGTCATTTCTAATAAATTTCTAGAGCTTTTTCTGGAATTTTTACAGATTTATTTCTATATGTGAATTAATATTTTTTATAAAAAATAACACTTTAAAAAAAACGTTATGTATTTTTCCAATATGTTATATATTTTTGTTAATAAAAAATTAAAGAAATGAAGATAACAACACTTTACTGAACAAGACTGCTAAAAGTCAGCTATAATGAAATCCCGAAATCCCGTTTGGCATCCCTAGTACACATTATAGCTGACTTTTAGCACTCTTGTTCAGTAAAGTGTTGTTATCTTCATTTCTTTTATTGGTTCTAAAGAGTAATTGCTCTTAAAGTGATCGTAAAAAGTGATTTTCATTCAATTCAGAAAATATCATTTGAAATTCAGAAAACATCAATTGAAATTCAGAAAATGTCATTTGAAATTCAGAAAATATCAATTGAAATTCAGAAAACATCAATTGAAATTCAGAAAAATGTATCCAAAGTATCCGTTAGTATATTTCTACAGCTTTTTTAGAATTACTTCTGAACAACATCCGAAAATCACTTAAGTATTGGTTCTAAAGAGTAATTGCTCTTAAAGTGATCGTAAAAAGTGATTTTGGTATCATTTGGCATTTCCAAACGGAGGGTAGTGGGTTCGATTCCTGGCGGGACCACTATTTTTTTTATTAAAAAAAATTTTTTTTTATTCTATTAATTTTTCTTTAATATTTATAATTAATTTGTTTAAATTCAATATTTTTCAATTTTAAAATTTTTAGAAATATGTATATATAAAAAAATGGAGAAATTGCTTTTTATGCTCCTGTAAAAATAGTACTACAAACAATATTGAATTGGAGTTAACCTTTTACACTTGTTTAATAAGTACTTTTCTTAAAGAGAATAAGAAAGTGGTGTTTTTATGCCACTCAATTCTCATATCAAAGAATAGCTCAGCGGAAGAGCGATAGAGTCGCAAGTTCGATACCCGGTGGCGGCAATGAGAAACTTTTGTAAAATAAAAAAAAAATTTTTGTTTTAATATTAATTGCTGAAAAAGAGCTTCTTTTGCACTCGTTCACTGCAATTGATGATCTAGATGTACTTCTTTTTAACATAAACACTAATGATTTTAACATTGAGTTGCCATAGGAGAGGAGTACTCCAACTTCAACATTTTTTCAGTACTTTTTGAACCAGTGCAAAGGAAGCTCTTTTTCAGCAATTCAAAGTTAAACAAAAATTATTTACAAAAAAAAATATATTTTTTTTATTTTACAAAAGATTTTCATTGCCACCACCGGGTATCGAACTTGCGACCTCACGATTGCTAGTCTAGCGCTCTACCGCTGAGCTATTTCTTGATATGAAAGTTGACTGGCATAAAAACACCACTTTGTTAATGCGAGGTATTCCCATGAAAAAAAAGTGAGGAAAAAGAAGTAGTTAAAGCACAGCAACTGTTGAAAAGGGAGTTGTTCTTTTTCGGGTTTTTCACAGATGAATTTAACATTGACTTGTCATAGGAAGAAAGTTGTTCCTTTTAAGAACAAATGATGTATATTTGAACCAATGAAAACAAAGCTCTTTTTTACTTGTTTTTATTTTAATTAAAAAAAAAACATCATGCCTTGTGTGACGTTTGAACCCAGACTTGTCATTTCAAGCAGACGCTCTACCCCCTGTGCTATCCCTTGGTACACATTAGGGATGCCAATCGGGATTGATATTTGAAAATCCCGGGATTCAGGATTTTGACAATCCCGATCCCGGGATCCCGGGATTTTCGGGACTACGGGATTTTTCGGGATCCCGGGATTTTGGGATTTTTCGGGATTCTTAGATTTAAATTTTCTTTACTTATAAAAATTTTTATGTTATGTAAATAATTTTTTTATATAATAAAGCGTTTGATAATTATTTAATAGTTGTTAATTAAAATTTGGTACATTTCATGAATATTAAAACATCCCAAACAGAAATTGTCAGTGGTACAAAAAATCAAGTACCTGCACACCAGTGGGTATTTGATTTTTGAAATTCCGAAAATATCATTTGAAATTTAGAAAATATCAATTGAAATTCAGAAAATATCATTTGAAATTCAGAAAATATCAATTGAAATTCAGAAACCGTCATTTGAAATTCAGAAAATATCAATTGAAATTCAGAAAATATCATTTGAACTTCAGAAAATGTCAATTGAAATTCAGAAAATATCATTTGAAATTCAGAAAATATCAATTGATATTCAGAAAACATCAATTGAAATTCAGAAAATATCAATTGATATTCAGAAATCGTCATTTGAAATTCAGAAAATATCAATTGAAATTCAGAAAATATCATTTGAAATTCAAAAAACATCAATTGAAATTCAGAAAATGTCATTTGAAATTCAGAAAATATCAATTGAAATTCAGAAAACATCAATTGAAATTCAGAAAAATGTAAACACATTTTTTAAAAGAATCTGTCCAGGTAGATAATGTTATCCCATATAAAAAATTCATATATGAGTTTTATCAAAATAAGTAAAATTCAATGTACTCACGCGAGTGAAAAATATTTAAAATTTGGGTGCCTCAAAGATTTTATGTAGACTAATTTCTTTCTTGTAACGAATTATGGCTCCATTAGACATTAAAACGTAACGCTGAGATTAAAGACTATTATTTGGCTTTAAATTTCAGCTTTACATTTTGGAGCCCTAATTCGTAACAAGAAAGAACTTAGTCTACATAAAATCATTCACGCACACAAATTTTCAATAATCCTCACCCGCGTAAATAAAATGAATTTTACTCCCACTTATTAATCAAACGTATTTTGATAAAATCCATATATACATTTTTTATAGGGTATAACATTTTCTACCAGGCCGGATTCTTTAAAAAATTCTGTTCACATTTTTCTGAATTTCAATTGATGTTTTCTGAATTTCAATTTATATTTTTTGAATTTCAAATGACATTTTCTGAATTTCAAATGATATTTTCTGAATTTAAAATGATATTTTCCGAATTTCAATTGATATTTTCTGAATTTCAAATGATATTTTCTGAGTTTCAATTGATATTTTCTGAATTTCAAATGCCGGTTTCTGAATTTCTATTGATATTTTCTGAATTTCAAATGACGATTTCTGAATTTCAATTGATATTTTCTGAATTTCAATTGATGTTTTCTGAATACGAATTGATATTTTCTGAATTTCAAATGATAATTTCTGAATTTCAAATGATATTTTCTGAATTTCAATTGATATTTTCTGTATTTCAAATGATATTTTCTAAATTTCAATTGATATTTTCTGAATTTCAAATGACGGTTTCTGAATTTCAATTGATATTTTCTGAATTTCAAATAACGATTTCTGAACTTCAATTGATATTTTCTGAATTTCAATTGATATTTTCTGAATTTCAATTGATATTTTCTGAATTTCAATTGATGTTTTCTGAATAATAATTGATATTTTCTGAATTTCAAATGATATTTTCCGAATTTCAAATCATATTTTCTGAATTTCAATTGATATTTTCTGAATTTCAAATGATAATTTCTGAATTTCAAACGATATTTTCTGAATTTCAATTGATATTTTCTGAATTTCAAATGATATTTTCTAAATTTCAATTGATATTTTCTGAATTTCAAATGACGGTTTCTGAATTTCAATTGATATTTTCTGAATTTCAAATAACAATTTCTGAACTTCAATTGATATTTTCTGAATTTCAATTGATATTTTCTGAATTTCAATTGATGTTTTCTGAATAATAATTGATATTTTCTGAATTTCAAATGATATTTTACGAATTTCAAATGATATTTTCTGAATTTCAATTGATATTTTCTGAATTTCAAATGATATTTTCTGAATTTCAAATGACGATTTCTGAATTGCAATTGATATTTTCTGAATTTCAATTGATGTTTTCTGAATACGAATTGATATTTTCTGAATTTCAAATGATAATTTCTGAATTTCAAATGATATTTTCTGAATTTCAATTGATATTTTCTGAATTTCAAACGATATTTTCTAAATTTCAATTGATATTTTCTGAATTTCAAATGACGGTTTCTGAATTTCAATTGATGTTTTCTGAATTTCAAATAACGATCTCTGAACTTCAATTGATATTTTCTGAATTTCAATTGATATTTTCTGAATTTCAATTGATGTTTTCTGAATAATAATTGATATTTTCTGAATTTCAAATGATATTTTCCGAATTTCAAATGATATTTTCTGAATTTCAATTGATATTTTCTGAATTTCAAATGATAATTTCTGAATTTCAAATGATATTTTCTGAATTTCAATTGATATTTTCTGAATTTCAAATGATATTTTCTAAATTTCAATTGATATTTTCTGAATTTCAAATGACGGTTTCTGAATTTCAATTGATATTTTCTGAATTTCAAATAACGATTTCTGAACTTCAATTGATATTTTCTGAATTTCAATTGATATTTTCTGAATTTCAATTGATGTTTTCTGAATAATAATTGATATTTTCTGAATTTCAAATGATATTTTCCGAATTTCAAATGATATTTTCTGAATTTCAATTGATATTTTCTGAATTTCAAATGATAATTTCTGAATTTCAAATGATATTTTCTGAATTTCAATTGATATTTTCTGAATTTCAAATAATATTTTCTAAATTTCAATTGATATTTTCTGAATTTCAAATGACGATTTCTGAATTTCAATTGATATTTTCTGAATTTCAAATAACGATTTCTGAACTTCAATTGATATTTTCTGAATTTCAATTGATATTTTCTGAATTTCAATTGATGTTTTCTGAATAATAATTGATATTTACTAAATTTCAAATGATATTTTCCGAATTTCAAATGATATTTTCTGAATTTCAATTGATATTTTCTGAATTTCAAATGATATTTTCTGAATTTCAATTGATATTTTCTGAATTTCAAATGGAAAATCTGAATTTCAATTGATGTTTTCTGAATTTCAAATGGAAATTCTGAATTTCAATTGATGTTTTCTGAATTTCAAATGGAAATTCTGAATTTCAATTGATATTTTCTTAATTTCAATTGATATTTTCTGAATTGCAAAAGGTGTAGTATAAAATATATTTAGGTGTAGTAATATTAATATTTTATATTTATCTAAAACTACGCTCAATTTAAAACTATTCAGTTCGGCAAAAAATGCCTGGCAAAAATACTTCATATTAGGCATGTCCCTATCCGGATTTCATTCTTGCCTAAGGAAATCGTCAGGGGACGACGTTTTTAGAATTTCTGGAAATATTTGTTAAGTTAAATTACAAACTCAATGAGAATTTCTTGTTCTCGTCTAGGAGCGTTATTAAACATTTCAAATATCAAAGAAAAAACAAAAACAATAACAAAACATTTTCCATAATTTGCTTTGTCATCTTCCAATATACCACTCTGTTGTTTTGACAGATTTATTTTACAAAAGTTTTTTTATTGTCACCACCGGGTATAGAACTTGCGACCTCACGATAGCTAGTCTAGCGCTCTACCTCTGAGCTATTCTTTGATATGAAAGTTGACTGGCATAAAAACACCACTTTGTTAATGCGAGATATTCCCAGGAAAAAAAGTGAGGAAAAAGAAGTAGTTAAAACACAGCAACTGTTGAAAAGGGAATTGTTCTTTTTCGGGTTTTTCACAGATGAATTTAACATTGACTTGTCATAGGAAGGAAGTTGTTCTTTTTAAGAACAAATGATGTATATTTGAACCAATGAAAAGAAAGTTCTTTTTTACTTGTTTTTATTTTAATTTAAAAAAATCATCATGCCGCGTGTGATGTTTGAAGCCAGACTTGTTGTCATTTCAAGCAGACGCTCTACCCCCTGTGCTATCCCTTGGTACACATTATAGCTGACTTTTAGTAGTCTTTTTCAGTAAAGTGTTGTTATCTTCATTTGTTTAATATTTTTTATTAACAAAAATATATAACATATTGGAAAAATACATAACGTTTTTTTTAAAGTGTAATTTTTTATAAAAAATATTAATTCACATATAGAATGAAAAAAATCTGTAAAAATGCCAGAAAAAGTTCTAGAAATTTATTAGAAATGACCTTGCAGAAAAAAATGCTGATATTAGCAGTTTTTTTTTTTTGCTAAATACTAATGAGATAAGAACAGGAAAAATAAAACTGGTAAATTCACAAAACTTTAGTTACATTTGAGTTAACTGTTAGTTAATTAAGTGTAATAAATTACACTATGCGAAATTCAAAATCGGGATGGGATGAAACCAACGGGAAATGTTATATCGGTCAAAAACAAGTTATACGTGTCCCGGCGTTTCGCTGGGTCACCCCTAGGAATCGAGATATATCTTTTTTTTGACATAACTCGAGAACCACTAGTTCGATTTTGCTCAAACAATTTAAAAAAAAATTAAAAATTACAATTCCTTTAAACTGTTCATATAACGTTTTTCTATATACTCAACAGTTTTGCCGGTAAAAATAAATGTTTGTTACCGCTACCATAAAAATCAATAACCTTTTGTTTATTACTTTTTTTTTAATATTTTAGGCAAAAAATATTTTTTTCTTCATACATTTATTTTTACAGGCAAAACTATTGAGTATATAGAAAAACGTTATATGAACAGATTAAAGGAATTGTAATTTTTAATTTTTTTAAAATTGTTTGAGCAAAATCAGACTAGTGGTTCTCGAGTTATGTCAAAAAAAAAGACCACCAAAGGTCAAATCGATATATCTCGATTCCTAGGGGTGACCCAGTGAAACGCCGGGGCACGTATAACTTCTTTTTTACCGATATAACTTTCCCCGGTAGTTTGAACCCTTCCCGATCACTGACCCCTACCATTTGTCTCACAGTGTTATTGTGCCTTGTTAAAATCTGCGAAAAATTCTGCAGCATATTAGTAGACAAAAAATAATTTTTTCTGCTATGTAATTTGTGAGTAATTTTTAGTAGTTCTAACTAAAATGTTTAAGGATTTTTTCTGTTTCCATTTTAAATATATTTAGGTCGTCTAACTTATCTAAAACTACGCTCAATTTAGGTCTATCCAGAGTAATTTTAATGCGAATTTTATTCGTGATTAAGGTTAAAGACCAACTTCACTACCTTAACCAAGAGTCAAATTTTCATCAAAACAACTCTAAATAGTGTTCAAATAAGAATTCTTTTAGATAAGTTGGCCGACCTTAGTAAGAATTTTATCAAAATCGACTTTTTAAATTACAATTTTTTACATACAAACAAAATTTTAATATTTGCCATTATTATTATGAAATATATATTTGAAAAATTTAATTTTTATTTGACATTTTTATATTTGCATAAAATTTGATATAAATGAAATTAAAAAAAAAAAATTTCTAAATCGTTTCAAAAATTAAGTGGACAAAATTAAAAAAAATAAAAAATTTACAGTAAAAACAAGAAAAAGTTAATAACTGTGTAAAAAATTTTGGAACATTTTTTTTCGACCTGCCAGGATTTGAACCCGCAACCCTCTGATTTCTGTGCCAGCACCTTCCCATGCAACCCCCATACAAAATATTAACTTCTTATCAGCCATGAAAAAGAACTTCTGACTAGCATATATTTATTGCAGCATTAGATGTTGTTTAAAACCCATTCCTAAGGGAGTAATTTTCTTTGTGTTGTAATGAAGGAAGTGATTCATTTAGAAGTCATTCCATTTATTTTTGCTGGGTACTTCACCCTATTTAAAATTCGAAAAAGTTCTCCAGTTATTACATTTTTATGCCTACAATTTTCTGATTTTAATTTGCAAACTAAGAATAGAGGGCGGATCAATAACCCCGTGACTTATTGAATGAAACACAGTTTTTTTTTAGAAAAAAGATTTTATTTTTCAACATAGTCCTTTTAGATCAAATGTATTGAGTCTAACGTTTCTCCAATTTTTTTATTTCTTCCAAAAAATAGGATTTCTCGAGGTCCTCAAAACAGGCATTTGTTTGAGAAATTATTTCATCGTTCGAGCTAAATATCTTTCTGCCGAGCCATTTCGTTAGGTTTGGAAATAGAAAACAGTCACTGGAGTCTAAATCTGCAGTATATGGCGGATGAGATGCCAATTCGTAGCCCAATTCATGAAATTTTACCATTTGGACTACGCACGTGCGCACTTGTGATTAATTTTTTCTTGGCCAAATTGGGTTGTTTTTTTTAAATCGGCTTTGAATCAGTCCAATAAGTTGGCATAATATTCGCCGTTTATTGTTTTTCCATTTTAAAGTTAATCGATGTGATGTGTGAAACTGTCGCCATGACCATGTTGTTCGACAAATCCAGCTTGGCCTTCTTCGGAGCCGGTTCAGCCGGAGAAACCCATGTTTAGACTGCTGCTTGGTCTACGGTGTGTGGTAATGGATCCATGCTTCATCCACAGTTGCGAAACGCGTTTAAATAACTCCAAACAATCCTTCGAGAGTAAACGCGGCACCCATCTTGCGGAAAGCTTTCTAAAACCCAACTGATCATTTAAAATCGATACCACAGCGCCATATGAAATGCCAATCAACAATCTCTCATATCGTTAATTTTTTTTCGACATTTTCGGAATTATGACTTCATTCAACTGATAATTTTATTTAACTGGTCATTAACAAAGAAATTCTGCTAATTTTAGCAGATTTTAGCCATTTTTAACTAAATTCTAGTAGCTTCCATGAGTGCAGAAATATTTCCTGTTAAATTAACAGATTTTATTGTTTATTTTACAAATACGGAGAGAGCATTATTTAAAGTGTATGTAGTAATATTTGTAGAACAAGCAACTTTAACCAAGTAATCAACACAAACTTAATTGAATTAATATATAAATTGAAATAAATTTAGATTTAAATAAAAAAGCGCGTACTCTTGGTTGTAAAACTAAAATTTAAGGGGTATAAATTGAGTCGCTTTATACCCACTGTTCTCATTGCAGCTGACTGTAGTATTTTAGTTATTGTCTCTGTTACTTATTACATTTTATTTTTTTAGTTTTTGATTTAACATAAAAGATGACGATGATGGACCAACGTTGATAAAAACTTAATGTATTTGTTCAATCGTTCACATTTGTTCGAAAGACGTCGTTAACTTAAGAAGTTGTTCGAAAAACTTTTTAAAATAAATTGAACACGAAACTTTTTAAAACGCATACAACCGGGAGACGTGATCTTTAACGAAACGAATAAATACCTTTTTTCAACCAACAAGAAAAAAACTTAAATTGTAAATAAATAATAAAATAAATAAGTAAAAAGTTGAATATAGTTCCACATTATCGGTACGAATTAACGTGTGTTCACTAAATTGTATATCCCGCATACAATTAACTACAAAGGTACACACCACCACCATAAAAAAGGTGTGAGTGATGAAGAATTACGAAAAAAATATAAAAAAAGTTCATAATATTTAACCAGAGTGTTTAAGTTTTAATAAGAAACCCAAAAAAAAATATATTTTTTCTCATAAAAAAGGTGATTATAAGGTTTATTTTTTTTTACTAAAAACAAAGAAAGTAAAAGTGTCCTTGAAATACACAAGTTTGAATGAATAAATAAAGTAAAGACTTTAAGGTGAAGATTTTAAGGTTTCCAAAACTATATAAATTAAATAAAACCAATTGTCTAATTATAAAGATATATTCAAATTATTCAAAGAAATGTATTTTAAAAATATGTTTAAAATTTATCATAACACCATCCGACAAATTTCAACTTTTTATTAGACGCATGCAAAAATCCAATATGTATTCGAAAGACAAATTAACAGTGTCTTCCAGTTTTTATAGATCGATTCGTTGATTTATTTCGAAAGAGGTACTATTTACTTAATTTTTGGAAATAGAATTTTTTTGGACATCGCTGACGGACTTTTAAAAATATGGATATGGACATCAAACTTAATTTCTAATAGCACATGAAAAAACTAATTTCTAAAGTTTCCAATTTTCGTAAAGTTTGAATAGTTATTTAAAAAGTAAATCAGTTAACATTTTTTTTAAAAACAATTAGTTCATATAAGCTAAAAATCTTATAATAAGCTAAAAATCTATAGTTTTAATCGATTTTACCAGTAACATAATTTACAATTAAAAATAAACGAGAGAATACAATTGTTTTTAACGAAAGGTAATATATTTCAAATTTTTGCGTATTTAGTAAATTCAAAAAAGTTTGACAGTTGTTTGCGTAGTAAATAGTAGTTGTTGTTTTTAAAAATTATTATTGGAATTTTGAAAATTATTATTTACCCAACAAAAAAAGAGATGCCGAAGCAGTAGAAAAAGCACTACAATTGATGAACTGGATGTACTTCTTATTTAAAATAAACACTAATGATTTCAACATTGGCCCAGTAAAAAGAGTGAGAAAAAAGAAGTAGTTAAAGCACTGCAACTGTTGAACAGGGAGTTGTTTTTTTCGGGTTTTTCACCGATGAATTTAACATTGGCTTGTCATAGGAAGGAAGTTGTTCTTTTTTAAAACAAATTATGTATATTTGAACCAATGAAAAGGAAGTTCTTTTTAACTTCTTTTTATTTTAGTTTAATGAAAACAAAATCGTCATGTATTGTGTGGGGTTTGAACCCACACTCGTTGGCATTTCAAGCAGACGCTCTACCCCCTATGCTATCGCTTGTTATAACTGATAGCTGACTTTTAGTAGTCTTGTTCAGTAAATTGTTGTTATCTTCATTTCTTTCATTTTTATTAACAAAAATATATAACGTATTAGAAAAATATATAAAGTTGTTTTTTTTTCAAAGTGTTTTTTTTTTTTATAAAAAATAATACACTCATAGAAAGAAATAAAGCTGTACAAATAAGTGAAAAAGCTACTAAAAATTACCTTGCAAAAAAACTGCTGATATGTATTAGCAGATTGTTTTTTTGCTAAATATTAGTAAGATAATAAGGAAAAATAAAACTGTTAAATTTACAAAATTTTGGTTACATTTAAGTTAACTTTTAGTTAATTTAAAATAACGAATTACCTTGATAAAATCCGAAAAAAATTTTGCAGCATATTAGTAGATAAGAAATAGTTTTTTCTGCAAGGTAATTTTTAACTTATTTTTACTAGTTCTAACTAAAATGTTTACAGGATTTTTCTTTTTCTGTTATATTTACTTTCTAAATATATTTAGTAAAATTTTGATCAAAATGGATTTTTTAAATTACAATTTTTTAAATACAAACAAAATTGTAATATTTAACTTTTTGGTATTTTAACAAAAACTATTTGAAAAATTACATATTTATTTAAAAATTTTATATTTCCATAAAATTTCATTAAAAATTAATCGAAAATTAAAAAAAAAGAAAAATTTTTAAATCTTTTCAAAAATTAATTTTTGAGTGTACAAAAATAGAAAAAAATAAAAATTTTACAGTAAAAACTACAGAAAATTATTAATTGTGTAAAAAAAGTTCCAAAAATTTTTTTTCGACTTGGTGGGATTCGAACCCGCAACCCTCTGATTTCTGTGCCAGCACGTTCCTATGCAACCCCTATACAAAATATTAACTTCTTATCGCCCATGAAAAAGAACTTCTGACTAGCATATATTTATTGCAGCATGAGATGTTGTTTAAAACCCATTCCTAAGGGAGTAATTCTTTGTGATGTAATGAAGGAAGTGATTCATTTAGAAGTCATTCCATTTATTTTTGCTGGGGAGTTGTCATAGGAGAGGAGTACTCCCACTTCAACCTTTTTTCAGTACTTTTCGAACGAGTGCAAAGGAAGCTGTTTTTCACCAATTAAAAGTTTAAAACAAAATTCTTCACAAAAAAAATTTATATTTTTTTATTTTACAAAAGTTTTTTATTGTCGCCACCGGTTATCGAACTTGCTACCTCACGATTGCTAGTCTAGTGCTCTACCGCTGAGCTATATTATTTGGTATGATAGTTGACTGGCATAAAAACACCACTTTGTTACTGCGAGATATTGTTCCGTATTCTCTTCAATAAAATTATTTATTAAACAAGTGTAAAAGGTGCACTCCAATTCAATATTGTTTTCAGTGCTATTTTTGCAGGTGCATAAAAAGCAATATCTCACAATTTTTTATATATACACGCAGAAAAAAAACAGGTGGAACTTTATCTAAGTGCTATGTAATTATACAACTACATAAGTTCCAAGTAAGTTTTACAATTTTCTAGCAAAATATATGTAATTTTTCGGATATTTTCCGCTACACATGTATATAGTTTGCAAGCATTGTATATATTTTACAAAAAATGTGCATATTTTACTAGAACTTTGTAAAACGAACTTGAAAATTATGTAGTTGTATAATTACATAGCTCTTAGGTAATATTCCCCCTGTTTTTTTCTGCGTGTCCATATTTTTAAAAATTTAAAAATTAAAAAAATATTGAATTTAAACAAATTAATTACACAGTACAACAGCCAATCTGGGGGGTGAGAAATTCCAAGTCAGGGTGATGGTACTAGGTCAGTATAGTAAAACCCTCAAAGGGTTTGGCGTTCGTATGTGTCATTTTTTTTTATGACCTTTTAAATTTTTTCCTTATCTTGATGTTTTTTCGCTTAGTTGTAACTCGAGAACCACTTGTTCGATTTTGATGAAACAAATTTAGAAAAATTTAGAATTACAATTTCTTTAATCCGTTCATATAACATTTTTCTTTATAATCAACAGTTTTGCCGGTAAAAATAAATTTGTGGAGAAAAAAAAAATATTTTTTTGCCTAAAAAATAAATTTTTTTTTTTTTAAATTCATAAAAAATTTTAATTTTTAGACAAAAAAATATTTTTTTTTCTCCACAAATTTATTTTTACCGGCAAAACTGTTGATTATAAAGAAAAATGTTATATGAACGGATTAAAGAAATTGTAATTCTAAATTTTTCTAAATTTGTTTCATCAAAATCGGACAAGTGGTTCTCGAGTTACAACTAAGCGAAAAAACATCAAGATAAGGAAAAAATTTAAAAGGTCATAAAAAAATCACCCTGACTTGGAATTTCTCACCCCCCAGACAATAATCCCAAAAATGTTCCATAGTGTTATAAACATAAAAAAAATTAATTAAAAAAAATAAAAAAATATTGGTCCTGCCGGGAATCGGACCCGCGAGACTCTGTTTGGTAATGCCAAATGATACCAACATCACTTTTTACGATCACTTTTAGAGCAATTACTCTTAAGAAGCAATACTTAAGTGATTTTTTGGATGTTGTTTAGGAGTAATTCTAAAAAAGCTGTAAAAATATACTAACGGATACTTTGGAAGCAATGAAAGAAGTGATTTTTTGAAGTTGTTCAGAATAACTTCTAAAAAAGCAGTAAAAATACACTAACGGATACGTGTGAAGCAGTGAAAGAAGTAGTTCGTAAAGCGCTACTTCCAATTTTATTTTGTGGGTAATTAACATTTGTTAATATTAATATATTCTTAGTTTGCAAATAAAAACCAAAAAAAATTTATTTCATCTCCAATGCATAAAAACTAGGGAACCGTTAGGAATTTTGACTTTAAATTTTTAATATCATTAAATAATTACACATTTTTTTGAAATCGAAAGAAAAAATAAAATATTTTTTTATTAAAATATATTTTTGTTTTATTATTTCAAAGAACATTAACTGAAAAAAACAGTGGTTTTTATTTTTTTTTTAACAATTTTGAGAGTTGTTTTAAAATTTTGGTAGTAAAAATTTCTGAGTTACTTTTACTTGTTATATTTTACAATAGATTCCACTGACAAACTTTTGTGAGTATATAAATATCATATTTCATATTTTTAAAAATACATAAACGTTGTATAAAAATATATTCCAATTTCCTAAAATTAAGAATGTTCCAATACCAAAGTGTTAGTTCAATATTAATTTACAGAATCCGCACTCCAATTTTTCTGAAATTTTGAATAAATGCATTTTCGGCCTCAATTTGTGGGCGTTGTGGTGTAGTGGTTAGCGCGTTGGGCTTTTACACATAAGGTTGCGGGTTCGATCACTGCAACATCAATATGTACACTCAAAAAAGTTTGACAGTTACTACATGACCGTTGTTTGTGTAGTAATCAGTAGTTGCTGTAATTGTAATTACAGTTGTTTTTCTATAGAAAAATGCAGAACAACAACTAACGAAAAGTACTGTAATTTCATAACAGTTCTTTAAACAGTTATTTTTAATATAAACAACTACTGTTTATTTTCGGGTTAGGGGGGGAATAAAACACAACGAGTTTTCGAGTTCAACGTTATAAATTTTATTTTTTATTAATATTAACTACATTAAATTGAAGGCTTTTAGAGTTTATATTTTAGAATACAGTTTTAAAATATTTTAGTTTTAACAGATTTTATTTCCACTTGTTTTAGCACTGTATGTATTATTTTTGGGTTTATTGCCAAAAAAAAGCTTTGTTTGTTGTGTCAGTGTTCGCGCTATTATTGTTGTCAACTAGCATCCCAGTGAAGTACGCAGTAGTTGCCTGCTGACAGCTGATGTTTATCCCATGTAGGGTGCGTTGTTGTCTACAGCGTTGCCATTGTTCACTAGCGTGAACAACTACCAAAATGGTATTTTTACAGTAAACAGTTGTTTTTGATAGTTATTTAAAAAATAAAAAATTTCGTTGAATCTTAAAAACACTTGTTTAGTTTATATTTGTTATTAGTGATACACTGAAAATATTATTTCAGTAACTGACTGTAGTTTATTTAAAAAGTTATCCGTACATTTATTTTTTAATGATTATACAGTTAAAACGAAAAGAAATATATTTTTCAACTTCTTTTTTTTCTTTTATTTAAAAAATAAACTACATATAAATATGGATTTTCTGTTACAGTTAATATTTTCATCTAAAATTCTTTCTTAGAAAAATAAACCTTTTTAGATTTCTAGGTCAGTTCAAAAAACGAAATAAACTAAATATCATTTATTCTTACGGATTTTGTAGTTAGTTTTTTGAAATTTAAAAATAACGAAATAAATGAAAAATCAATATTTTTTTAAGGATTTTGTAGTTAATTTATTAATATTTAAAAATAAATGAAAAGTTCTTTTGATTTAAATGAAAAGTTAGTAGACCGGTTTTCAAGTGATTTTTCATTTATTTTAAATTACATTTTCAGTTAGTTTAAACTACAAACTATTTTGAGTGTATATTCATAGTTTACAAATAAAGATCAGAAACTTGTATTGTATTTCCAATGCATAAAAGCATAATAACTGGAGAACCGTTTGGAATTTCTACTTCGAATTTTAAATAGGCTGAAATAATTAGACAATTTTTTTTAATTAAAATATACTTTTATAACACCAAAAAAATTAACTGTAAAAAAGGTAGTTTTTAGTAGTTAAACGTTTGAAAATTTTTCTGGTAAAATTTGTCAGTTAATTTTACGACATTATTAGTTATTTTTAATGCTTTTGTTAGTTATTTTTCAACATTTTTAGTTATGTATTTTAAAGGTCAATTCTTATGCCGCCTTTTAAAATGAATATACCTTTGTTCTAACTGTTAGCTTCCACCGACAAATATTTTTGGGTGTACTGCTAGCGAAATAACTTAAAATACCAGTCACCTTAACATAACCAAACGAAATAGCTTTAAATACCGTTAAAGCTAAAATAACTTAACGAAATAATGTAAAGTACATATGACCTTAAAATACGCTAACGAAATACTTTTGAACTGATCACTAAATTTATTAAACGGTTGCCAACCCTGGATTTTTTTTAAGCTCCTAAATTCAGGGGAATTTAAAAAATAAACTGGGATCTAATTAATATCTTCTTGACGACATACGACAATGAAACGATACCTAAAACATTATCATTTAACTAATGTGAATGATACAATTTTAGTTGCTTCGGTGTCATACGACATTTATAAACCACATGAGATATATGAATTCTTCAGTTGTTAAATCGATTTACTCCACCTTCTAAATTTTATAAAAATTTAATATCAAAAAGCTGTATAAAATTGAATACAAAATTCTCTGATAATAAGTATTAACACTACTAAATGACAAAATTTATAATTTAACAGGAACTTTAGAAATATGTATACTGTTTTCTCACTTTTCTCATTGAAACTCATTCATTTTTCTTTATGGAGTTAATCGATTTGGCAACTGAAGCATTCATATAATGAAATGAGTTCCATCATGAAACTATAATTATTGAGGTGCCATTTCAGGATCATGTGTCATTAAAAATACATATAACTAGGATCCGATACCGAAATAAAAATTTCATTTTCCATTCCTGTTACAGAATAACTTATTCTCTTTTTTTTAACGTTTCACAAAAGACAATCGTTACTTTCACTAACATATTTTGTATTAAATCTAAATACTAAAATTAATTTATTCACACATAAAAATAAAAAGATTAGTAATTAAAATTTGCAATATAAAAAGTTGTTTATAAACAATTGTTTTGTGATTAAACTCTTACTGTAAAATAGTAGGAAATTATTACAATATTTTTTTTCTATTACAACGAAATTGATATAAAGACGCAATAACAATTTTTTAAACTTATTCTTTCCATTTGAAATTATTTTACAAATTCTATACGATTTTAAGTGAGAATTTACATAATATGATAATAAATTTTATTTAATATAGAATTAGACATTTCTTCTTATATAACCTGTACAGTAGATTGAATTCTTTTTCATATCTGGCTATCCAACCATAAAAAAATATCTTATGCATTTAATTATATTGAAATCGCCTCTCCACACATCAAAAGTAATGCAGCATGCAAGGTGTACAACTTCTTTGTAATGTATGTTTAAAAGCATATATTCTCAGTGCAACGCATTGCCTATTTTTTGCTGGGCAAAAATGTTAGCCCAATACTAATTCAAGATTTAAAGAATCTTTTACCAAACACAGAATCTGCGGTCCAATATTGTTGAAATTTTAAATAAATGCTATTTCGGCTTCAATATGAAAAATTTTCACAAAAGGAAAAACCAAATGACTGGTTTAATAGGACTTGTTTTAAAAGACACGTTGGTAAAATCTGTAAACTATTTTTTTTTAAAGCTTTAAAAAAAACTGAAATGTATTGTAAATAAACGGATTTTGAAAAAATTTGTTGGGCATAAACCATAAAGCCCGAATTATATAGTAAAGTGCCAGTGACAGTGTACAGAGGCAGTTCTGTCAAGTATTCTTTTTGAATTTCGCGAAAACTAGTCAATATTTTTAACAATTTCTTATCGAATTTTGTTTGAAATATTTTACTATGTTACATAAGAAAAAACTTAGGTAACCTAACATATTTTGAAGTGCGTTAGAATGTAGTGGGACAAAAACTTAGGTCTCCTTACTACTGCTGGTAAATTCGGTTTCTTTTCAATACTCGGTAATAATCGATATTTTTGATTTGGACACTCAATACTACTCGATACTTTTAACGGTTTTTAAATTTGAAATTTTTAAAAATTTTTTGGTGAAATTCTTTGAAAATGTCTATGGTAATTCCATATTTAAATTTATGAATATATTTTTAAACTTTTTCACCAACTATTCATTACGTTTTTCATAGTTTTTTAACATATTATTTTAAATATTCTACTTCTGATTTTTTCTTTCAGCAGAGTTGTAATTTTGTGACAAATATTTTAGCAGTCACATTTTTGTGGTAAATATTTTAGCGGAGTCATATTTTTATATATTTTGTCTGTCCAAAATGCAACTCTGAAAATATCGAGTAGTAGTTTTCAGTATCGAGTACCCAAAAAAAAAGACAAATAATCGATACCTTTACCTCTTTACCTAAATAAAAATTAAAATAAAAATTGTATAAATATTAGGGTATTCAACTAATCGGCTTTTTATTTTAATCGATTAATCGTGCAAATAATTATTCGGGTTTTTTTCTTAACCGGTTAATCGAACAAAATTTTAAAATTAATCGATTAATCAAAAAAAAATTTATGTAAAATAATATACATGCACTTGTGTTTTTAATAATTTTATTTAAAAAGGAACGAAAATAAATTCAGTAACTCTTCTGAAATTCATAAAAATAAAAAAATGTAATAATTGAGAGCAGATTTTGTCATTATTTTTATTTTTCTGTCCCCTCTTTCACGTATTAAAATTTTATCGGGGAGAACCACACCGCAATGAGTTACAGAGTTAAAGAAGAATATAAAGCACCGTACATTAATTTGTATCACATTCGTATGCATTGGATACATAAAAAACGTAAATGTAGTGGGGAATTCTGTTGGGAATTGATTTCCCCTCTACGTTTCCGTTCCTCCATCCCTTTATTTTATTAATTCAGAGTGCTAACTAAAAAAGCTTTATTACATTGAGGATTAATTACAATTAATAATTCTAATAATCATTACTTACAATAATTATTATTTCTTTCAATATCAACGTTTAAAAGGTCGTAAAAAATAATTAAAAATTTCTTATACGTAAATAGATACCACTACTTTTCTAGATAAGTCACAGCAACAAATTACTAGGAAGATGACAAAGCAAGCTGCCATAATTTTATGTTGTTTTTGTTTTTTCTTTGAGATTTTAGATCTTTAACGCTCCTACTTGAAAACATGAAATACTCATTGAGTTGAAGCTAACATATATTTCTAGAAATTCTAAAAGGTCGTCCCTTAATTATTTTCTAAGGCCAGAATGAAATCCAGATAGGTACAAGTCTACAGCAAATAATTTGTCAAAAATTTTTAAAAAAGTTTTGAGATTTTAGCACATTTACTTTAATAAAAAATTTATATTTTTTAAACATTTTTGTAATTTTCTACCAATTTCGATTAATCGATTAATCGTATGAAATTATTCGAATTATTCGTTATTTGAAATTTGGACATTTTAAATTATTCGAACAATTTTTGAGAAAAATTGTACGATTAATCGAATAACGATTAATCGATTGAATGCCCTAATAAATATACACGCATTTTTTATTAACAAAAAAAATGATACAATTTTTACAAGTAAATTACAAAGAATAAAAATTTCTAAAAAATTCGATAAGACCAACAAGACAGAATACGCATTTTCGGCTTTAGCTACAAAGCCATCATCAGTGCCTTTCGCCTTGAGTGGGTTAATATTTGATAATTGTCTACTTATGTGACCGTCGAAAGCAAATCGAATTTGTTATCAACAACTTAACTTAGACTAACATCAACGAAATTTAACAATGCTATTTTTATCCCTTGTTATTGTTACTCTTTTTTGCATTGAACCTTAATTCTTAAGATATCTCAGCTGATTCTATTCAACTCTGTGTATGATAACCACAGATTTTTTGAATTACAACGAACCGTTAAATTTAAATGTATGTTATTTAAATTATATTTTTACACCGTGTCAATGTGTTTTCTTTCTTTGATTTGGAAAATAATTTAAGCAGATTAATTTATGATCTAGAGTCAAACTAAAGAACATTCATTTACTTAAATAAGAGATCAACTAAACATTCCCCTCATTCAAAAAAAAAAAACTTGTATTTTATCTAAGTACTTCGATATTGTTTCTTTGCATGTTTTGTAGGATAAATTGTTATTTTCTATTAACTAACATTTAGCTCAAATAAAACTAAAGTTTTATATATTTAAGGGCCAGTTTATAGTCAGAACTATGAACGATTTTTGTTTAAATATTTTTTAAGTCAATCATACACCTTCAATATTATTGATCAATGTTTAAAAACTTGATCAATAATGTTTGAAAACTTGATCAATAATATTGAACGTGTATTCCTGCCTTTAAGTTAAAATCGTTACTGAAAATTTCTTAAGTTAAATTTTAGAAAAAACTCGTCCTCAGTTCTGGCTATAAAACTGGCCCTAACAGTTTTATTTTTGCTATCCTTATCTTGCTAATATTTGGCAAAAATAATATGCTAATTGTAGCAGTTTTTTTTTGCAAGATCATTTTTTGATACAAATTTTTAGTAGTTTTAACTAAATTTTTTACAGACTTTTTTTCTATTACTGTAATGTTAGGTGTATTTAAGAGAGAATCGGAAATATAGTCCATATGGGCGATACATCCAAATATGGAGCGATTCTATCTCGAATCTATGTGATTCAGTGCATCAAATTTAATAAAAATATCGTTAATCTTGTAAACTATAGCGTGCGCACAAGAGTATATGGACAGACGGGCGGCCGGACATCGTTATATCGAATCAAATAGTGATTCTGAGTCGATCGGTATACTAAAAGGTAGATCTAGGTCCAATATTTTTTAGGCCAACAAATATCAACACAAACTCAATTTACCCTGTCCAAGTAGTACACTCAGCCCAGCGGTATTTTTTGCTAATTTTAGCAACACATGTCTGCTGATCTGTAGTACAACAAAATTAGTAGTCGCTACTAAATTTTAGCAAAATTGTTGTAAACTGCAATTCAAAATCGATTTGCTAAAATAAGTTAAAAAACTTACTAAATATCAATCATTTTAGTACAATGAAATTAGTATAAATAATTAGTTGCAGCTACTAAATTTCAGTAAATTGTTGTAAACTGTAATTTAAAATCAATCTGCTGAAATTAGCAAAAAAGTGTACTAAAAAATAAAAAAAACTGTAAAATCTAAAAAAAAATTTATAAAAAAAACTTTTTTTCTTTCGATTGTAACAAGCGTATAATTACTTCATCGTTCTTGAAATTTGGAGTCAAAATTGCAAACGGTTCTCCTTTTTATGCATTGATACAATAAAATTTTCTGAGTGTTATTTCCAAACTAAGAATATATCAATAGTAAAAAATATAAACTAAACAAGAATTCTGCTAAATTTAGCACTCGGTTTTGAAAAATTAGTAAAATGTTTTGCTGAAATCAGCAGCGAGAATTAGTAAACAAATCCGTAATTTCTAATAAGAGAATAGCAAAAATGATTACTAAAAAAAACTTGTACTAAGAATCAGTATAAAAATAGTAAAGTTCAATTGGAAACTGTTTACAAATTTTTTACTAACTTTTTTATCTGAGTGTAGTATATAAAAATTCATAGCTACGTTCACATCTGTTTTTAAGTCACGAGATTTCAATGAAAATCTCATGAGAAATCTTCACCGTTTACATTTGCACTTTATGGCACAAGCGAGATTTCGATTTGGCGGCCGCATTTTTTGTAAATAAAGTACAATAAAAATAACCTCAAATTAAAAATATTTCTAAAAACCATTTTATTCATTGGCGGAGTACAATTAACATTATTTTATGTAAAGATCCAACGCTAATTATGTTAGTAAATTGTCTTTTTGTAACGACGACAAGCTAGAAGCAAGAATTTTCAATATTTTGATGGATGGCAGACATGCATTTTCCAATGCTTTCTCATAGTTATGCTTCGCGGGAAGCACAAATTAGAACCAGACAACACTTTCTATAATTGTTAGTACATTTCCTTTGGGTTTTCATTTATCTTTGTTATATTTTTAATAATTCTTTTATGTCATTATTTTGTGTTATTTTTAGGTTATTTTTTTAGTCAGCTATTGACCAGCGTTGCCAATCTTTCATTCAAAAACTCCACAAATTAAGCGAAACTCAGTGTTGTATTTGGTAAGTCTCCACATTTATGAGATTTTCATGAGATTTCATATAAATCTCGCGAAACAGTAAACATACGTACACTCATAATAATAAGTCTGTTGGCTGAACAGAAAAATTTGTTACTTTAACAAAATTTATTCCTGTTTTTTGGCTTAAAATAAAATTGGTTGATTTTAACAAATCCTTTTGTTAAATTTAACAAATCGAAAATTAAGTAAAAAATTTGTAAAACTACAGTTTTATCTGTAATTATACTGAGTCGTAGAATTTAATCAAATTTGGGGTCTCGGTACCCTCCCCGGGCCTAGTCCATATCATATGAGGGCATATAAGGGCACTCCAATGGAGCAAGCATTTTGTCCGTTTTGTTCTATCTCGTTTAGTGTTCGAGATATGGGCCATTTTAAAAAATCGGGAGGGAAAGAAATAGCGCCATCTTTAAAACTTCGGATACAGTGGTGGGCCATTTTAGGAAGTGAAAAATTTTTATTAAAAATTTCCGAGGGTCCAATACCCCATCACGGTCCATTTTTGGATAGAGGTAACCCATTTCGCTGGGGTATTATACGGTAAGGGGTAGTCCAAATTTTCATCAAGTTTGCTCTATCTCTCTTAGTTTTCGAGATATGGGCCATTTTAAAAAATCGGGAGGGAAAGAAAGAAGCGCCATATTTAACTCTTCGAATACAGTGGTGGCGCCATCTACACAATAGTAACATGAAAATATATTTTAACAATAAATTTTGTAAAATTTAACGAATGGGTTCTTAGAAATTAGTTATAAATAGTTTTGAAAATTAACACTCAAAATTAGTTAAAGTACTGAGGATTTTTAGTATTGTGTTAAATGAAGATAACTAAAATCTTTGCTTAAATCAGTGCTTCAGCTAAAAATTTATTAAAAATTAGTCAAATCCATTTGAAACCGGTTTGACAGATTTTTCTACTGACATATTATTTTAAGTGTAAATATGTTGTATAGTGCTAGTCTCAAATGGTTATTTTTTACTTTAAATTTTAACAACTCTGTTTTTTGTTAAGACGATACAACAAATAGCAAATCTGTTGTAAACAACGCTAACGTTTTAAAATAAACCAGTGTTTTCGCGGTCTATTTTTAGCTTTTAAAAAGCAGAATGAAATAGTTGAAATAAATTAAAATAGAACTTCTTTCGTAACAGTTATTTTCAAATATCTAATAAGAAAAATATGTTCCCAAAATTCCCAATATGGTATAATTTTGTAGAAAATAGCTTTTCAAAGCACTTTAGGTCTTTAGGTAGGTCTCATACTGTAGGGTTAACTTTAATTTAACTAATAAATAAAATAGGTGTTGGGCATAATAACTGTAATTGTAGTTAATTTAAATGTAATTGCACTAAAAACATTTTTTAACTGCAAATGCAGTTAATTTTACCAACATAATTCTTTGAGTGCAAGATGTTTAATCATAAAAATAAAACAATAATTGTATTTTTTAGCAAATTGTTAAAAAATACCCATCATTTTGACTTCTTTTGGTCGAATTAAACTCATAAAAATAAACCTGTAAAAATAGAAGAAAAATCTACTAAAAATAGTTAAAAATTATTCCGCATTTTTGTATATTTAACAGTTTTATTTTTCCAGAAATAATTTGCTTCTTTGCAAGATAATTTAAATTTTTACAGACTTTTTTCTCTTAGTGTAACATTTCCAAAATGCTAAAACACCTAGTGTTAATGTCTGATTGCTAAATATCCCATTAAACTTTAAGGAATAATTAAAATAACACTTTTAATGAAAAACAACAGCTAAAGCGCTAAAGTCCAAGTAAAGGTTAAATAGTAATTTAATCATATTTAAATCGTTAAATAAAAAACTCAAAATAAAGGGGTTATGCTCTCTTTCGTAGCGCAAATATAATTGTGTTGACATACTAAAACTCACCAAGTATTTAAAACAAAATTGAATTTGGCAAATTTGTCTGTAATAAAATACATATTTTAAAATTTAATGTCTGATTTATATTTTAAATATGTTATTATAAATAGTTTTTAAGTTTAAAAGATAGGCATCATTAATTATTTTTAGGTTGTACTTTTATAATGAATATAAACCATAAAAAAGTGTAAAAAAATTGACAAAAAATGTTAATTTTATTCATATTGTAATAAAAAAAAAAATCGGAAATTATTAAAAGTCAAGGTCATCGGTTATTTTTGGGAACTGCTTTTTTTTTTTACCAATTTTATATCAATTAACAAATTCAAAGAGATAAAACTGATTTGAAATTGAGTTTGTAAATGGGGTAAATAAACAAATATACAATAAAAAAATTAACTGCATTTTAAATTCAACATAAAAATGTGCTAAAAAAAATATCATACAAATGTCATATCTTTAATATCAATAAAAAACTACTCACTTTATAACGATTTTTCCTTTTTTTTTTTCTGTAAAAAACACTACAATCGATAACAAGTTTTGAAAAATAATATTGAACTTAAATGTCACAATGTTTTGCTAATGAATAATTTGTGAAATAACTACATAATAATTATAAATAGAAATGGTGATCTTTAACAAAATAGTTTTTGGAAGTAGCAGAGGAGCGAGTAATTTGGAATAGCCATTTATTTTTAATTCGATTATTTAGCTGTATTTTGGGCGTTTATTGTAAAACATTGGTTATTCAAAGTATTGGCCATTGTTAGCTATGCCCTTTTTCACAGCTTTCTGATAACATATGGATTCCACGCTAAAAGAACTGCTCTCTTGAGGCCAAGAACAAATCAAGCCAATTTCGGATACCCTGTTCTGAGGAGAGGGCATTCTGCATCGATCGAAACAAATGGTAGTCAGATGGAGAAAGGTCTGGACTCAACTCAGATAAAAAAGTTAGTAAAAAAATTTGTAAACAGTTTCCAATCGAACTTTACTATTTTATACTGATTTTTAGTACAATTTTTTTTAGTAATCATTTTTGCTATTCTCTTATTACAAATTACGGATTTTTTACTAATTCTCGCTGCTGATTTCAGCAAAACATTTTACTAATTTTTCAAAACCGAGTGCTGAATTTAGCAGAAAAATATACTAATTCAAATTTTTTTTTTTTTTTTGTATTTTTTACAATTCTTGTTTAGTTTATATTTGTTACTATTGATATATTCTTAGTTTGGAAATAACACTCAGAAAATTTTATTGTATCTCCAATGCATAAAAAGGTCATACACAGAAAAAACTGTAGGCACCAACAATGGGAATTTGTAGAAGTAATCACATTTTCTTTTAAATTGAAATTTTATTTCCACAAATTTTTTTGTTTGAAATATTTGTAACTTGTTTGTATATTGTTATCTTTCATATAAAAATTGTTTAAAAATAAAAATTCAAAGTTACAAAAAACAAAAGAAATTTTTTTTGGATTAACAAATTTCTTTGTTTGTGCCTTTTTAAAAAGTTTTTTTTTTTGTATTTACAAATTTGGTAGAAGAGAGGTGTTTAAAAATTTAATTAGAATTTTGTAAATTCTTTCTGTGTAACTGGAGAACCGTTTGCAATTTTGACTCCAAATTTCAAGTACGATGAATTAATTATACGCTTGTTACAATCGAAAGAAAAAAATTTTTTTTTAGATTCTACAGTTTTTGTTTTTTTAGTACAATTTTTGTTAATTTTAGCATATAGATTTTAAATTACAGTTTACAACAATTTACTGAAATTTAGTAGCTGAACTAATTATTTATACTAATTTCATTGTACTAAAATTATGATATTTAGTAAGTTTTTTAAATGATTTTAGCAAATCGATTTTGAATTGCAGTTTACAACAATTTTCCTAAAATTTAGTAGCGGCTACTAATTTTTTCTACTAATTTTATTGTACTACAGATCAGCAGACATGTGTTGCTAAAATTAACAAAAAAATACCGCTGGCTTCAAAACAGTTAAATTTCCCGTAATAACAGCAAAATTTTCAGTAGCCATTACAGACTTTTTTGGTTGAGTGTATAAGTCGGGTGAGGCAAAACTTTCCAACTACTATTTTCTAAATAGTTTTTATGATGATGAAATATCACTAGGGATGCCAATCGGGATTAATATTTGAAAATCCCGGGATTCGGGATTTTGTATGAAATTTTCAGGACTACGGAATTTTTCGGGATCCCGGGATTTTACGGGATTTTTCGGGATTTTGGGATTTAAATTTTCCTTTATTTGTAAAAATTTTTATATTATGTAACTAATTTTTTTATAGAATAAAGCGTTTTATAATTATTTAATAGTTGTTAATTAATAATGTGGTACATTTTATGAATATTGAAACATCTCAGTCAGATATTGACAGTGGTACAAAAAATCAAGTACTTGCATACCAGTGGGTAACCGCGATGTTAAAAATGAATGACTGGCAGAACACTCATTTGGGACGCTTTGCCAGCGTTTGCAAAAATCGTTTTGCCAGTATTTGTTTTACAAAACATCACGGCAGGGCAAAAAAAAAGATACATATGAACTTTTTTTAAATTTTATTTCGGAAAATATAATTCGAAACCACCTATTTATTGGTTTTGGCAGCGTTTTGCCAAAGTTAAAAATTTTGTTTCTCCAGTACTATTCCGGCGCTTTTTGAACTGCCGATCCTTTTGTCTATTGACGTTATCATATTGGAAATGGGAAAGCAATTTTTGTCAGTACTTGTACCACCTGTTAAAATACCTTGCCATCGCTTTCCCGTTTGTATTTTTCTGGCTGGGATAATATATGAAGGCCTGTCATTAAGTACACTTGCGCCCAGTATTTTGTAAGCAGATTTTAAAACAGATTCGTTGCGATAACCTTGCCCACTAAATCGTGTAATTACAGCAACAAAGTTATTTGGTTATCGTTATCAAATGTTTTCATGGAAGAATTCAAACTTACAGTCCCAGCCAAAACTTACAGTCCCAGTTTCAGAAATCGAATTTCGCTTGGAAGAATAAATCGGTAAAATAACAAACAAACTTGATTTTTCGCATGTATTACTCAAAAACTTAATATTATTTACCAAAATTTCAAATTTTTCTGCAAAGTCTTTGCATAGTTTACTCGAATAATCTAGTTAATAATTTTACCAATATCTCTTTATATTAATATTAAAAAATAAGAAAATCCCGGGATTTTTGAGAAATAATCCTGGGATTCGGGATTTTGCCAATCCCGAAAATCCCGGGATTTCGGGATTCGGGATTTCCCGTTTGGCATCCCTAAATATCACGGCTTCATGCCTAGTAGCATATTCCGGCCGTTTTTCGGCCAATGCTCGCTGTACTGATTCGATTCAAAAATGACTTCTTTTTATGGTGTTCAAAAACAGCATTTCGGATATGCAAAATCGTCGTTCAACGTCTCTCGGCTTCAACTCGTGTTGTACCCAGTTTCCTTGCTTTTGTATAAATCCTGTTGCTCACAAACATTTTGAAATTGCTGCTTGAGTGACTCCCAATGATTTTGCAAGTTCTTCTAGTGTTTGACAACAATCTTAATCGAATAATGCCTCCAATTCATCATCTTCGAACTTTTTTGGCTGACATGGGCGGTTTTTGTCTTTTGTCAAAATCACCACTCCAGAATCGCACAAACCATTTCTCGCACGTTGAAATCGAGGGAACATATTCAGGATAAGCTTCGGTGAGCAATCGATGTGCTCCAGTTGCACTTTTTTTTCAAATTGAAGACGTAAAGCGAAAATTCCCACAAATTATGTTTTGCTGACACAAAATCCGACATTTTCGAAGCAAAAAACAAAAAAAGCTTTGTTGTTTACAATGATTCGTTCAATGACTAAGTGAGAATAAATGACAGACATTTACCATCCAAAATGCCATATAAGTTATTAAAGACACAAACCATGTGTAAAAGATATGCCATCTGTTGTGGATCCCGCATTTTTAAGTTATACACCATGACAGAGAATACGATGTTAGTCTTTTATCGTTTACACTACCTATTTTGCATTTATGAAGTTAATAGTTGTACTCATAGAAATAAAACTGTAAAATTAGCAGAAAAAACTACTAAAAATTAGTTAAAAATTACCTTTCAGAAAAAACTGCTGAAATTAGCAGAAATTGTTGCTAAATACTAGTAAAATAAAACTGCAAAATTTACAGAATTTAAGTTATATTTAACTTTTAGTTAATTTAAAATGACAAATTATACTGTAAAAGAAAAGTTTGACCCGAGAATGCCAAACCCTTTCGAAGTTTTACTATACTGGCCTAGTACTTTCACCCTGACTTGGAATTTCTCACCCCCCGGACAATTACCTCAAAAATGTTCCACAGTGTAAGTTGCACAATAAGTGGCAAAACCCCATTGACTCCACCAACTAGCCCACTGTGCAATTTATTTGATATTAGCTATTAATCTTATTATTGAAATGATGTTACAATGTTTTGTTATTGTTATTAATCATTATAATAAAAATCAATATCAATTTAATTAACCTAAAAACTATACCAAATTTTTAAATAAAATAGTTGAGTATTATCAATTTACTCTAACTCTCGATTTCGTTAAACTTGATTTTTAAAGCGGTATGTGGTTATAGTTGACCTATGTAAAATTGTTTATATATGTGACAATATGACATAATGGATTATATCGACTTAAGAAAAAAAAAGTCAATTTTACTAATTGCTATTGATACACAGAGAAAACAGGTTCGTTCTAACATCCAAATTTTTAGCCAATCGAAGAGTTCAGTTAAGGTAAATGAATTTTTTAGTTCTGACAACAGTAAACCAATTGAGACAAGAGTAATTTGACTTTGAAAACAGAATTTCAGTTGCCTTAATAACAATTCGGTAGTCACAATGGAGAAAAATTAGATTGCTGCAACTGGTCTATTAGCAACAAATTTGGTTGTTAGGTGTAAAAAAAAGCAAAACTAGCTCTTTCTCGGAACCTTTACCGCGAAAAATTATTAAAAAAAGATGAAACCGTATTTGAAATCAAAGGTATCTAAATCTCCAGAATGCTTTTTAAATTATGTTATTTATTTTTGAATAAAATTAATTAATTTATATAAGAATTAATTAAATAGAGAATTATACTTTTCTTGATCTGTTCAAAACTGTGATTTTCGATATAAGCCATTATACAAAAATGCCGCAAATATAATAACATGTGATTTATGCTTTATTTTAGTTTTTCAAAACTTTCTTGAGATACAAACATAAAAACAATACACTTTCGATTACCATAGCGTAAACAATGAATACATTTTTTTTTATCTCCAAAGATAATAACATGCATGAATGCATTTTTTTCAACCATAACTGATCTTAACCCAGAAATAAAAAAATTAAATTCTCTTAAATTTCTCTCTAAAATAAGTGAAAATTTACATAATTTATACTGCATTTAGACTGAGCAAAAACTACCTAGTTTTCGGCTCTTGCTAGTTTTTACTTGTCAACTCACATATATAAAAATCAAGCAAAAACTAGTTTTGCACAAAAACTAGGTAGTTTTTGCTCAGTCCAAATTTAATATTAGCAGCAACAAAAACATGACGGGGCGCTATCCTCGCGAACATGACAATCCCATGACAGAATAGGAAGTTTTTCGACCCCCGTTTTTTCGCTCTCCTGAAAACCAGTTAAAAAACAAATACGACTTCTTGCAGGCGAACCGACAATATCTAAACCTATCTGGAACACTAGTTGATTTTGATTGGTCAGATATCAGCTGTTCTGGCCAAATTTGGTACCTGATCTGGTAACAGTTTTTCGTTTCGTATGAAAAATTCTCTTTTGATTAATGTTAAAAAGTTTTGCGTAAACTGGAAATTATAAGGAAATTAAATTATGATTATATATTTTTTATAATCGGAGTGTTGCTTATGATCAGGGCAACGACTTTCATGTAAATGCATGTTTGTTGTCATTAATCCAAAAATGATTTAAACCGAATTCTTTTCCGAATCAAAGAATTTGCAACAAAATGGCAGCGATTTTTTGTTGCATATTTTTGCATATTTTGTTATAAATTCATATTTTTGCATATTTTACTTTTAAGTGCATATTTTTTTTTTGCATATTTTATGATTTTTATTGCATATTATTCATTAAATTGCATATTTTCTTCATATTTTTTTTTTAATTAGGAGTAAATAAAATAAAAATAAATAAGAAAAATAAAATAAGATTTAATGAAAAGACGTTGGGCAAAATGGCCCCAAGAAATATGACCTCATTCTTAAAATGAAATTTAGCCCAATTTTTTGGGGCAAAACTTCATTATGAAAATTAACCCCAAAAATATAATGAAAAATGACCCCAACCAAATGAAAAATAGCCCCAAAATAAACTTTGGGGCATATTTTCATTTATTTTTTTGAGGCTTGTGTTCATTGTGCAAAATAGCCCCAATTTGAAAAAATGCAAAATGACCCCGATATAATGAACTGAAAAATTGCACCAAAATATTCAAAGTGAAAAAAAAAGATTACTGTTTTGCAGCATCCAACGATCTTATAAAATTAAATAGCGAATGGTTTGTCATGACATTGAGCACCCCGATCATTGCCCTAACGGACATTATCCCCATTTTGATTTTGGGGGTTGAGTCCGAAAAATGATAGGACATAAGCCCAATAAAAAATTGGGTTAAATACTGATTACAAAACGGCCATACTCCCCATGTTAGGAGATTATTGTTATGGAGATTGTAAAACCTCGCATTTTAGTTTGGTTTAATTTGTTATTTTCTTTTAAAATTTTACAAGTTTTGAGAAAAATAAAGAAAAAAAGATTGAACTTCTATAAAAAAAATTTGCTTGTTAATTAAATAAAAAATTGTTGAGGAAAATACACATAATGTCAAAGTATAAGCGATTAAAAAAAAAAAAAAATACACTAAAAAAATTAACAAAATCTTATTTACTATTTTATATTCCATAATTTCTCTTTTACTATTCGATATTTCGTCATTCATGGAATGACATCCTCAGGGTTTCTAAAATTTTCATAATAAAATAGTTTAAATTAATTATACAATTAAAATACCGCTTCTACATCTTCGGAATCCCACTTTTCGACAAATTTCGATGATTTTTCTATATTCAAAACAAATTTTTCTATAAATAAAATTTAAAATTAAACTTAAATATTTCCCCTGGTTGCCAAGCACTAATTCTAAAATACCGTTATCGATGCAATTTCCTTTCAAAATATCGTAACTTGGCAACCATGATTCGAATTCAGAATTTCTAGTTGAAGGTATTATATTCACAGGTGTCTTAAAGATTCGCTAGTTTCGACTAAAATGTGGAAAAGAGGATCGGATATGTTGTTAGATGACTATTAACTGTTCTCAAAGACAGTTTCAGTGAAATCGTAGCTGGTTTCCTTTTTGAGAAATCTCAAAAATGCAAAAAAATAGTTTAAATAAACTAAAGAAAATAATAGAACCATTTTTAAATTTAATACAAGTTTGTGAAGTTATTTTCTTATGTTAAACTAATTAACAAAAGAAATTTTGGACCACTGGCTCTTATATTTCTGAAAATAACATAAGAAAATCCCGTTTTGCCATTTTTGAAATTTATCAGAACTATACTTTCAAAACCAGAGGGACCAGTGTTCGAAAACTTAATACAGGACAATATCTTAAATAAATTTCGTTGATTCCTAGGATGGGTTAGTTACTTTTTATAGTTGATTTGACCTATTTGTGATACACTACACATTTGTGATTTATCGAAAAGGGAATCAGTTACGATTTTATTGAAAGTAATCTAATAACATATTCAATTAGTTCTTTCCCACATTTCAGTCGAACCTATCGACTCTTGAGGACAACTGTGTATTACACTACGAAACAGAGCTTCGAAAAACTTAATTCAATTTAAGCTTAAATCACGAATAATTAAATTCAGATTTTTAAAATATTCATGTACCATTCCCTTAAATCATTCGTAAAGAATTCATTCATAAGCTTCATTCCCAAAGCTTTAATATGAATTGAATGAATTCCTAACTTGAATCATTCAAATCGCATGTTCATTCACAATTTTACTAATTGAATGAAGAAACTTTATTACCATTCACTTAGTGCAGTGTAGTTTGAAACTAACATATAACCAAAACCAAAGCATACAAGCTGTAACAGAGCATACGATACTATTTATTTCTGTTAGATGAATTTTAAACGTTTTTCATTTGTATTTTGCTACTATTTTAGCAATTACATGCAAAGTTAAATTTTTCATTTGATTAAGTGAATGAAAACAAATCATTTTTCATTCACCTTTTCATTAAATGAATTCAGGTAAATTGGGTTTCATTCAGTTAGAATTCAGTCAAAATAGAATGAATTCATATAATTTAAAGCTATTGGGAATTAAGCTATCGAATTAATTCCATAAGAATGCTATTACGGAATGAAATTTAACCCAAATTTCATTAATTTTTAAAAAGTGAATGAAAGAATTAAGCCTTTTGAAGCTTTGCTACGAAATCCTATACTGATTTGTAAAATATTTATTAGAATCTCCTTTACTATTTATTTTTTTTTTTCAGCATTTTGTGGTCAGTTTACAATCAGTAGCTACTAATTTAAAAGTAAAGGTTGTTGTTGATGTTTTATTAAATTCAGGTTATGATATTTGTTTGGTTTATTTACCTTTCTTTTGACTGTATAGGAACGTGTAGTATAAAGTTGATGGTATAGTTTTGGTAGATGGCTATCCGCCTGTCGTGATTGTTAATGAAAAATTGTTTACAAAAAAAAAAAAAAAAAAAATATTGCGCAATACCGGAATGTTAAAATGTTACATTGGAGACCGAAAAAATGATGTTGATGATGACGCGATAGATAAAAAAAAAGTAATAAACAAGTGATTATTGAGTGGTTTTTTAAAATGCGTCAGTTATTAATTTTGGGTTACTGGGTTAGTTAACGATAAATAAACTCAATTTTGGAGGAAAAATTGAAAATATAGGTTCTTGAATTTTAAACTACCCAGGAAAATTTTTTCCAATTAGTTGCCAAGCTGGTTCCATTGCAACCGGATTCCATGGAATTCGTTTCGAAATCAGTTCCATGGATCTTGTATGACTGGGTAATTATGTTTTTCTGATTATTTTAAGAAAAATATTTATTTTGGCATTTCTTGATGTTTCCTTAAACATTTTTTTATACAAATAGAAAATTTGTATTTTTGTAATTTGTAAGAAATGATTTTAAAAAAATATATCACGAAAAAATAATGCCTTTTTTAGGCCTCTCTTAAAACACATGACTAGTTTTGCCAACACAGCGTTTAAAATTTAAATAGATTTACAAATCTTATTAACAAATAATTTTAATCTGCCATGTTAATTGAATGTGATTTTTCCCATAGAAACATACTGCTCGTATTTCTACCAAATTTTTATTCTTAAAAAATGACAGTAATTTTTAATGTAAGATCTACGTGATTTTCGAATGTTCTTAAGGTGACAGGTTGATCTTTTCATAAAAAAATTTTGACATATGTATTCGCCTTTTTAACTCAAAATTTTTTCATTTAACAAAAAGCAGACATCAATTACTTATATAAAAAAATATTTTAACAATTTGTCAATGATTTTTTTACAGCTGACAAACATTTGGTGAGAAATGATGAACATCTGTACTAAGGTGTCCCTTAAATTAAGAATTTGTGGAATTTACACTCAAAAAACTATCCAATTTTGTTCTATTTGATCTCAATTATAAAAATTTTAAGAATTTTGTTTTTGTGATAAAAGTTAAAATTGCAACTACTTGAAAAATAAAAAAGAAAAATTTAACATTGTTTTTGATAAATCTTCTAAATACGGGAAAAAGTACGATTTTTAGTGAAAATCAAGTAATGACAACTCGAAAATGCGTCGACCGACTTGAACTTATTTTCGTTTTTAAGTAAATTCAATAATTTTTTTTTCTACATATTATAATGTAATTTTAAAAGTAATTTTCAAGTGACTTTGGCATCAACATTTTCTGAATGAGATGAATCGTGGGCATCTTATAATTTTTGTTCTACATAATGGGTGTATAACTTAAAAATGCGGATTTTTTTGTAAAATTTGGGAATTTATTGTGAGAAATTGGTACAATATAAATTTATTCGAAGTATTAGCCATCGTTAGCTATGACTTTTTTCCATCTTTCTGCCAATATATGGATTACGCACCAAAAGAACTGCTCATTTTTGAGGCCAAGGACGAATCAAGAAAATTTCGGATACCTTGGTCTGAAGTGAAGCGTATTCCACTGAGAGCGTTCTGCATCGATCGAAACAAATGGTAGTCGGATGAGGCAAAGTCTGGACTATAAGGCGGGTGAGGCAAAATTTACCAAACACTATTTTCTAAATAGTTTTTAACTGTCGCATATTCCGGGCCTTTTTCGGCCAATGCTCGCTTTAAATAATTCAATTGTGTTCGGTACTGGTCCCCTGTGATCGTCTGGCTCGATTTCAGCAGCTTATAATAGATGGGACCCTTCTGGTCCCACCAAATAGGGAGCATTGCCTTGGCGCCATGGGTATTTGGCTTTGACGTTGATTTAGCTGTTTGGCCGGGCTTCACATACGATTTTTCATCGCCAGTAATGATTCGTTGCAAAAATGGCTGCGACGACGTCTTTCGGCTGTCAAAATCAAAAACTTCTGAACTGCACAAACCATCTCTTGCACGTTAAAATCTATGCAACATATTCAGGATAAGCTTCGCTGCGCATTCGTTGTTCTTCAGCTGCACTTTTTTTCAAATTGAAGAAGTAAAGAAAAACTTCCCGCAAATGATGGTTTGTTGGCACAAATATTTTCGAAGCAAAAAAAAAAAACTTTGTTGTTTGCACTATTTTGTTTAATGTCTAAGTGAGAATAAATGACAGATGTTTATCCTTCAAAATGCCATATAAGTTATTAAAGACACAAACCATGTGTAAAAGATACGCCATCTGTTGTGAATTCCGCATTTTTAAGTTATACACTCAATATTTTTTTAGTTTAAACTTTTTTATGTTTAGATTGTTATTTTATAATAAAATACCACCTTAATTTGTTATATATTATTTAAATTCGTCAAAATAAACCGTTTGCAATTTTTACTCCCAATTTCAAGTATGATGAAGTAATTATACATTTTTTACAATCGAAAGAAAAAAAATATTTCTTTTTTATTTGATTTAATTTTTTAGATTTTACAGTTTGTTTATTTTTTAGTACACTTTTCAGCTAATTTCAGCAGACTGATTTTAAATTGCAGTTTACAAAAATTTATTGAAATTTAGTAGCATCTACTAATTATTTATACTAATTTCATTGTACTAAAATTTATTGATATTTAGTAAATTTTTTAACTGATTTTAGCAAATCGATTTTGAATTTTAGTTTACAACAATTTTGCTAAAATTTAGTACTTTGTTCTACTAATTTTAATGTACTACAAATCAGTAGACTTGTGTTTGCTACGTGGTCCCCTTACGTTTTCCTTAGGCAAGAATGAAATCCAGATAGGGACATGCCTACAACGAATTATTTTTCACAATTTGTTAAATACGTTTGGGATTTTAGCACATTTAATTCCTTTAATAAATGTATTCATGTTTCATAATTTAAACTTCTGTTCAAATATACTTGAAAAGCTTTTAGAAGACAATTTTAGTAAAAAAAAATTTTTAACTATAACTTCTATAACTACCAGATATAGTTATTATTTACTTTAGTAACTCAATTTGTTTATAATCTTAAACCTACATTTGTTAGCTTGTATTGGTAAACAACTTATTTTGGATTCTTATTGACATTGAAAATCAATTACGATATATAGTATTTCTAACAAATGGGAATAAATGGTATTGATTTTTGACATGTTATGGATGTTTTTATAGCGGTTTAACTTTTATTGTCATAATAGTACATAAAAATAGTTGTGTTTAATATTTTTGTTTTTTTAGAAAAAACCTTCATAGATCAATTATTTTTGTATAAAGACATCAAGCGAATGCTAATACAAATAATGGAATTAGTCGTTAAATGGGAAACTGATTTGGGTATTTCCGTTTTCGGAGAGTTTTAGATGATTTACGAGTCATTTAATGTGGTCAGTATTGAATTTTACAGTTTGTAAAATATTAACAGGTCTCGAGGAGATGCAGATAGATATGATATGTACACTAGACCGTACCACCTTACAGGCAAAAAAAAGTGCCTCGTACTTTCTGCTATATGAAGTATTTTTGCAAGGCAATTTGAAAAAAATATTTTTTTGCCGAACGTAGGGGTCCCGATTTTACATTTTTCGTTATATCTTTGGCATTTACAGTCGGATCTTAAATTATGATACATCGATGTTTTTCTCTCGAGGAGACCAGTGTTTTGCTCTAAGGGCCATTGACCTCAAGTATCCCATTCTAGTACTTACCCACCAGATCTCAGTTGCTACCACCCAAATGTACAACCCTAATGTCAGAAAATTAAAGCTCGCAAAAAATCATTAAACTTTTGCTAAGAAAGTTTTTCGATAAACCGCCTTTTTAACTTTTTTTCATTGGATTTTACCTTTATAGCAAAACACTGGTCCTCGAGCCAAAAAAATTGATATATCACACTTTAAAATCTGACTTTAAATGCCGAAGCTTTAGCGAAAAATTAAAAAATGCGACCCCTAGGTTCGGCAAAAAAAGATAATTTTTTTTGAAGTTGCCTTGCAAAAACACTTCATATTGAAGGGTGTACGGCGAACTTTTTTTGCGGTACGGTCTAATGTACGCTCCTAAAAGTTTGACAATTAATACATCGCATGGCTATTTGTTTAGTAATCAGTAGTGGGGTTTTAACTGTAATTACAGTTGTTTTTCTCTGGAAAAATACAAAACAACTATTATCAGAGGTATTTAAGAAACAACTAATGAAAAGTACTGTACTTCGTAATAGTTGCTTAAAGCTGTTGTTTTTTATATTAACATGACCAACTGCAAAAACAGTATTTTTGTAATATACTGTTAATTTTTTAGTTATTTGAAAAAAATAAAAATTTCGTTAAGTTATGGAAAGTTATTGTGTATATGTACGTAGTCATAAAACGTAATAACTGCAGAACTGTTTGGAATTTTGGGTTAAAATTTTAAGTAGGATTCAGTAATTACTCATTTTTTCTAATCGAAAGAAATTTCTGCTAAAGCTCATTTAAAGGAAGTAGAAAAAGAAAACATTTTTATTAAAAAATTTAACAAACACAATGGAATCACCAAACTACCGCAGTTTCGTCACACCCAAAGACTCTTCAGTGATTAGTTTATGTGTCAATTGACCAAAGTAATTTTTAATTATTAATTTGTCTCTATATGAAAAACTGTTTGTGTATGTCATGATCGGGAATCGCACCGGCAACCCTCTACACAACCTATGACTCGTAGCATCACCTACTAATGAGATACAACACGGTCGGCACAGCGATGAGTGTGGCTAATTGAAGTTTTGTCAATCACAGCCTACACACGAGCAATTTATTTCTCAGTTAGTATGTTTTCTTTCTTAATCCTATTGCTATCTCCCTTTCATAAGTTAATTATACAAAAAATTCCCAACTAGTTCTGAATAAACCAAAAAATATATTATTTTTTTGAATTGCCCATTAAAAACTCTATTGATGTAGTCAAATTTCTAGCATTTTCCAAATTCTATTAAATTATAATAATATATCAAACATAAACGCTAAATTTGTCAATATTTAACCACTCCGCCCACTTTTTGGAATAGATTTAAAAAGTTACTGCAATTTTTATTCGTATTATATAGGACAATAAATATGACATACTTTTTTCTGTAGTGGGGCAGTTGACTTGGAAAGCATCATATTTAGATATAAATTTACATAATATAATATGATTACGTGTGGACATATAGTTTGCTATATATAATTATATGCAATTGTATTTAATAATATATAAGTATATCAAAACTTTTTTCTTGGTTTATTATAATTCGAAAAAATTAACTTTAAAAAACAGTAATTTTTAACAATTTTGTCGGTTGTTTTAAAATTTTTGTAGTACAAAATTTGTCAGTTATTTTTACGGCATTGTTAGTTATTTGTACTAAATTTGGTAGTTATTTTTCAATAGTTAAAAATAAAAAAAAAATTTCTGTAGATTAACTTTCAAATTTGGCAGTAGATTTTACTGATAAAATTGTTTGGCTGTACAAATTTTTAAAATGCTAAAATATGTATGTACTGTTACTTTTCAATCTCACTCTGTGCTCTTAATAATAAACAAATAACCTTAACTCGAACTAAAAATTAAAAAAATCTAGTTTATATAGAATTTGACATCTGTAACTGCGAGTTAACTCAAAATTAATTTATTATTAATGGCCCTCTGTTTGATTTATTTCATTGAATTACGACTACCAAATACTTATGTCAAGGTTTATTTATTTTTTTTTTTTCTGTTGCACCCAATATAAAAAGAAGATCTAACTAATCCTTTTTTAATAAATGATTTGATGTTAAATTTTCAAATTTTTGTATACGATAAATACTCAAACACCTTGCACAAAGTATAAAAAAAAAACTTACCACTATCATAAATCAAGTAAAACTGTATTACGAAATATTATTGTTTTTTTATACATCAACGTATATTTTTATTATGTTTTTATCAACAAGATCGTTTATAATTTACAAATGATGGCGATTAACCGGTTTTATCTGAAACAAAATATGTACCAATTATTCGCTCCAATTTCAAACCGAAAAAAATACTTAAATTAATTGGAAGTAAAAGGATGCTAATAAAAATAAATTAAAATCTACCGGGTAACCAAGTAAACAAGTTGTCATTGAGTTTATTATTAAAAATCGATTAAAACGATTAAAAAATAAAAAATCGTTTCAATAGTAACCGAATAATGACACTCATCTTAAACACTTTTACAAAAAATCAAATTTGCGAAAAATAATAATGAATGAGTGTGCAAAATATATTTCTTTTTTTTTGTGTTTTATCTAATTCATAAGTTTTATTTGAAAAAACAAAAAATACTTGTGCCATATTTATTTTGTGTAACATTTTATTTCGATTGAGTGTTTTTCTTTAAAACTTCAAGGTCAATTTAAACCAGCTGTATCACTTAATAGGACTGCAGATATGATAACACTAGTTTACAGTACACTTGTGTAGTTCGTGAACGAACTAGTTCAATTGAACCAGTCACACAATTAATCAAATGACCTAGTTCACTCTTAATCGCTCTTTTATTAAGTTGAATCTATAATTTTTTTTACCTTTGGTCGGGGATAATTTTATTTCTTTTTTATTAATTCAAAAAACATTTTTCTTAAAATTCTTAATTTGTCTGATAATTTATATCTTTGTTAACTAAGAGACGACCAATATGAATAGATACACTCATAGAAATAGATCTGTAAAAATAGCAGAAAAAGTTACTAAAAATTAGTTAAAAATGATGCTGCAGAAAATTAAAAAAACTGCTAAAATTAGCTGATTTTTTTACTAAATACTAGTCAAATGAGAACAGCAAAATTAAAACTGTTAAATTCACAGAATTTTAGTTATATTTAGGCTAACTTTTAGTTAATCGAAAATAGCAAATTGTACTGTAAAATCTGCAGAAAATTTTGCTAAATATTTGTAGACTAAAAATAGCAAAAATAAACTATTAAATCTACAAAATTTTTGCTATTTTTAAGCTAAATTTAGTTGAATGCAAATAGCAGTCTATTCTGCTAAAATCAGCAGAAATATTTGCTAAAAAATTGTAAACTGCTGTTTTCAAAAGGCTCGATTTTTATTTGCATTTAAAAAAACAATCAAAAAAACTTCGAAAATTTTAAATTTTTTGGTGATTTTTAGGCTACTAACTATTTAGCAAAATTTTTTGCTGATTTGAGCAGGTTAATTTGCTATTCTCCATTTACAAAAATTTTGCTCAAATATAACTATAATTCTTCTGTATATTTAACAGTTTTATTTTTGCTGTTCCTATATTACTAATATATAGCAAATATAATCTGCTAATTTAGCAGTTGTTTTCTGCAGCATCATTTTTAACTAATTTTTAGTAGTTTTAACTAAATTTTTTACGGACTTTTTTCTATTAGTGTAGCTAACAAAATAGCCAAACGGTCGATCGGAAAAATTGTTTTATAAACGACTGAACAAAATTGTCAGAACATTTGAACTAGAAGAGCGTACTAGTTATGTACAAAAACTGAACTAGAAAGAGCGGTCACCAAAACGAACTAGAATGCCCAAATCTAGTTTACAGTCATTTTGTGCACTGAAAGCAAATATGTAGAACAGTGTACCTATATTGAGTTTGTGAGTGAGTTTGGTGGTACCCCTCCATCCGTCTATCCATGTATCCTTTTTATCAAACTTGTTGGTAGCGTTGCCAGAATTTTTTTTATCAAAAACCGTAAAGCCAAAACAGATACTTACACTGCCAGTGAGTGAACTGCAGTATTCCTGTCGAATTTGTTTCTTGAATTACGCGAAAACTATTCTTCAATATTTTGAAATTTTTTTTAAGAATCTTATTGAATTTATTTTGAAGAAAGCTCTTGATTATTCAGAACATTTTCTAATGTCATAATGTGACATTTTGTTAGAAATAAAAAAATGAGATCTGTTTTCACGAAAAGTTTATTTGAAGATGTAAAATTTATTACATTCCCCCCTGTTCCCATTTTATCATCAGAATAAAAAAATTCTAAAGTTAAACATTTAGAATATTTTTGGTGTTCCGGGATTTTCAAACAGAACAATTTATTCTTTTTATTTTTTGCTTTGTATATTTGCTTTGTATGCAATTTTTTTCTTTTGTTTTTAATAAACATAAATGTGAGCTTGTTAATACATATTTTTAAGTGGTTTTATTTGTTTTTAATGAACAAAACTTTAATAACTTCATTTATTTTTATTACCCAATCAAAAATCACAAAAACGGAAACTTTGCCGAAAGTAGGCAACTCTTACTTTATTTTCTCTCTTGGATGACAGTGCTGCCACTGCGAACCAAAAAAAAAACGGTATCAACTTTATTTGCTTAATAACACTATGCGACAGTCAAAATCGGGATGGGATGAAACCAACGGGAAATGTTATATCGGTCAAAAACAAGTTATACGTGTCCCGGCGTTTCGCTGGGTCACCCCTAGGAATCGAGATATATCTGTTTTTGACATAACTCGAGAACCACTAGTCCGATTTTGCTCAAACAATTTTAAAAAAATTAAAAATTACAATTCCTTTAATCTGTTCATATAACGTTTTTCTATATACTCAACAGTTTTGCCGGTAAAAATAAATGTTTGTTACCGCTACCATAAAAATCAATAACCTTTTGTTTATTACTTTTTTTTTAATATTTTAGGCAAAAAATATTTTTTTCTTCATACATTTAGAATCGATATATCAAAGGTCAAATCGATATATCTCGATTCCTAGGGGTGACCCAGCGAAACGCCGGGACACTTATAACTTCTTTTTTACCGATATAACTTTCCCCGGTAGTTTGAACCCTACCCGATCACTGACCCCTACCATTTGTCTCACAGTATAATTAAATAAGGTAAACGCAATATTAAAAATTTTTATAAAATAAATTATTTTAAAACAAATCAATTAAATAATGAAAACCTCAAAAAATGTGGTGGCACCCAAGTACTAAAAAGGTGGCACCTTTCAAAGCTAATAAAAATCATTGTGAATGAAAATAGGAATTTATTCACAATAAAAACAAAATTATTCATTTTTGGAGAAGCTTTTTTGAAAGTTTTTTCTTGGGAACATTAAGTTGAAAAAATTATATCGGTCAAATGACCACCTACCGAGTTGATGCACATTTGTGCTCGTTTTACGGCATTTTGCATTGTTGCTTGCAAAACAACACCAATCCGTCACTTTGAGGGGATGCAATGGCTCTTCTTGCTTTTCATCTGGGTTCTCTGTGCCCCTGAAATGCATATTTTGTTTGTTAACATAACCACTTGAAAATGGGCTTCGTCGCTCATTGTGATTTTTACGTTAAAACAACAGACCGAAAATTGATGAAATCAGCAGTAACAATAATTCCACGCTATGCAGGTGTGTATCGCTCCATTGTTTGTTGTCAAATAATACTCTATCTGTCTGCAACATAAATGTCAAAGCACAATGACATTTGACGTCATTTGCAAAAATTAAAGCACATTCACATTATGACTTTACTTTTGCGACACCCTGTAAATGGACTTCTTTTTTTAACCGAAACACTAATGATTTTATCATTGAGTTGTCATTGGAGTACTCCCACTTTAACATTTTTTCATCAATTAAAAGTTTAAAAAAAATTCTTTTCAAAAAAATTTTTTATTTTTTTAATTAAAATTTTTTTATTGCCGCCACCGAGTATCGAACTTGGGACCTCGAGATTGCTGGTCTAGATCTCTACTACTGAGCTATTCTTTGATATGAATGTTGACTGGCATAAAAAACACCACTTTGTCAGTGCGAGACATGGTGTTTTATTCTCCCCAATAAAAGTACTAATTAAACTAGTGCAAATGGTGCACTGCAATTCAGTATTTTTTCAGTATATACTATATTCACAGGTGCATAAAAAGCAATTTTTCATAATTTTTTATTTTAAAAAATTGGAAAATTAAAAAATATTGAATTTAAACAAATTAATTATAAATATAAAAAAAATATTAATAAAAAATAATAAAAAAAAATGATAAAAATTTTGGTCCCGCCAGGAATCGAACCCGTGATTATCCGTTTGGAACTAAACTGTATCAAAATCACTTTTTGAGATCACTTTTACACCAACAATTCTTTAGAAGTAATACTTTAATGATTTTTTTGGATATTGTTCAGAATTACTTTTAAAGAAGCTGTAATAACACAGTTCAATAGGAAAAAATATTGCGGTGTTCTGACAATGGATTCTGGTAGAGGACTCAAAAAAAAAAAACATACGTGTGACGGCGTTTTGAAATACATCATCGGAATTTTATTTTAGGGGGGGGGGGTTAAAATTTTCCCTCAAATGTTTATTGTGAATCGGCATAGAAAACCATGTGAATCTTCCATTTTAGGTATATGATGTGTTCAGCGAACTATTGTAAAACACTTCAAGGAATATTTTTGTGGAACATTTTAACCCTCTAACTCTTCAATTAAAGTGATTTTGTTGTCTCCTTTTTAAAAAGGTACAAAAACGACCAGCAATTTGATGAGTTACAGGGTTAAAATATTCCACAAAAAATTTCCTCGTAGTGTTTTACATAAGTTTGCTGAACACATCCTATACCTAACATGGAATATTCACAAGGTTTCCCCCTAAAATCCAGGTTTGTTGCAAATTTGAGCCACAATTCTGAATAAGTACGAGATTAACCCTTAATTAAACATATTTTCAGGTTTGACTTATTTCTGGCACAAACTTAATATACCCAGTTCCATAGTGGTGTGCACAGAAAATTTTAGTTATTTTTTATTGTAAACTAGTGTTTTTTTTATGAATACCCCATACTTAAACGTCATCTGCAGCATGAAATACCACCAAATATTCATGTAAATTTATTAGCTTTTGGTGTTTTATTAATGTTTGAATTTATAATTAAGTTGAACATTTTTTTTTTTTTTTTTTGAGTTTATAAAAACAACTACTAAACAAAACCATTGTTTGTATTCCAGTTTACATCAAGCTAGCTTAGGTCAATAATTGCATTATAGTTTTGAGATCTGTTAATGAAGCATTTGTATACATGTGAATTTATTAAATTAAATTTTGTATACCTACGTTTATGGAATATTTTTTATTAGCTGCGTGGATGATAAAATTTCTAGAATCGATAACTGAAATCTGGTACTATTGACCTTCGTCTTTTTTGGCAATACAAATACTCTTATTAATAATAGTAATTTCAAGTTCAAATTAAAAGAGTTTATGTAAGTGCAATGAAATTAAAACTAGGAAAAAATTACACTAGTTAACAAAAATATAGTTTGTTTTCACAGCTTTCTAGGCAGCTATTTTTGGAAAACAAATGTGCAAGTCCAAACAAATACTCTCTCACAATATGGGGCTTTAAAAATATAGCTAATGACCCAATAGTACTAGAGAATTCTATTTTACCATTTGAGTTTAATTACACTAATTTAAAAAATAGTTAACATTTTCTGCGTAGTAAGTACAACTAACTGTCATTTTCGGTAGAATCTACTGAAAATGACAGTTAAAACAAAGGTATATGCAGTTAAAACTGCGACATAGAAATAAATCTGTAAAAATAGCAGAAAAAGCAACTAAAAATTAGTTAAAGATGATGCTGCAGAAAAAACTGTTAAATTATCAGATTTTTTTGCTAAATACTAGTAAAATAAGAACAGCAAAAATAAAACTGTTAAATTTACAGAATTTTAGTTATATTTAATTTTTAGTTAATTGAAAAATGACAAATTGTACTGTAAAATGTGCAGAAAATTTTTGCTAAATATTAGTAGACTAAAAATGACAAAAATAAACTGTTATATCTACAGAATTTTTGTTATTTTGAAGTTACATTTAGTTGAATGGAAATAGAAGTCTATCCTGTTAAATTAGCAGAAATATTTGCTAAAAAAAATTGTAAACTGCTGTTTACAAAAGGCTCGATGTTATTTGCATTAAAAAAATCGAAAAAAAACTTGAAATAAATTTTTTGTGATTTTTTAGGCTAATAATTATTTTGCAAAATTTTTTTTCCAGATTTTAGCAGGTTAAATTGTTATTTTCTATTAACAAAAATTTAACTGATATATCTAAAAATCTGTATATTTAAGTTTTATTTTTGCTGTTCCTATTTTACTAATATATACCAAAAATAATCTGCTAATTTAGCAGTTTTTTCTGCAGCATAATTTTTAACTAACTTTTATTAGTTTTAACTAAATTTTTTACAGACTTTTTCTATTAGTGTACCTTTAAAATAACTAAAAATGTAGTTATTTTTGACTGTTAAAACATGACTAACAAATGTATTAAAAATAAGGAGATAACAAAAATAACTATTTACTGTAAAAATACTGTTTTGGTAGTTTTTTATTATGGTATTAAAAATAACTGCTTTAAACAACTGTTACGAAATTACAGTACTTGTTGGTTGTTTTCTTAAATAACTGACATAACAGTTGTTTTGTATTTTTCCATAGAAAACAAGTAACTGTAAAACATTTTTGACTGTGTTTAGACTCTATATGACCACATGGACATACATACATTGTTGTAGATACCTGCTCGCGGGGGATGAAATTCTGAGGACGTTTTCCAATAAAAACCCATCTGATTCCTGGGACAGAAACCAAGGTATTTTCTATAGAAAGGCGATTTTTTTCTATAGAAAAATATTCAAATAATTTGATGTTTGCTTAGGAAAAAGTACCCAGAATCTAAGGCTTTTCCTATAGAAAAAAGTACTGAGGCATTTTCTGTAAGAAAAGGTGTCCAGAAAATGGGATTTTTCTACACGGATATCTCCCCAGAATCTGATGCTTGTATTAGGCTTAAATAGAATTATAATATTTTTTATTAATAAAACAGAAAGTGATATTAATTTATGATCTTGAGTCAAACTAAAATAACATTCATTTACTTAAAATAACAGATCAACTAAAAACTTTTCCCCCATTCATCTTAAACACATTGACACGGTGCAAAAATATAATTTAATAACATACATTTAAATTTAAATTTAACGGTTCGTTGTAATTCAAACTTCTGTGTTTATCATACACAGAGTTGAATAGAATCAGCTGAGATATCTTAAGAATTAAGGTTCAAAGCAAAAAAGAGTAATAATAACAAAAGGATAAAAATAGCATTGTTAAATTTCGTTGATGTTAGTCTAAGTTGAGTTGTTGATAACAAACTCGATTTGCTTTCAACATTCATATAAGTAGACGATTATCAAATATTAACCCACTCAAAGGCGAAAGGCACTGATGATGGCTTTGTAGCGAAAGCCGAAAATGCGCATTCTGCCTTGCTGGTCTTATCGAATTTATTCAATAATTTTTATTCTTTGTAATTTACTTGTAAAAATTGTATCATCTTTCTTTGATTTGAAAATAATTTAAACAGAAAGTGATATTAATTTATGATCTTGAGTCAAACTAAAACAACATTCATTTACTTAAAATAACAGATCAACTAAAAACTTTTCCCCCAAAACATTTTATATCTAAAAGAATGCTTATTTTAACACTATTTAGAGTTGTTTTGATGAAAATTTTACTCTTGGTTAAGATAGTGAATTTGGTCTCTATCCTTAACCACGAATAAAATTGGCATTAAAATGACTCTGGATAGTCTTAAATTGACCGTACTTTTAGATAAGTTAGCCAACCTAAAAAAGATTTTTTTTTTTTTGGCAGGTTTATGGTAAAATTACACATAATTTTTGACATTTTATAAAATTATTTTCAATGTAAATTTACCTATCTTGTGTGTAATTTTTTTTTATTTACGCACTCAGAGTGAATTTACCATATTTATAGTAGGAGTTCAGTTTCCTACTATAAGTTGGGTTAATTTAAACAAAAATTAATTAGATTTTAAATTTTTAGTAGAACATATTTACTACAAATATGTTGTAATCGAAAGAAAAAATTTATTTTCTATATATTGAAAAAATTACAAATTTAATGATACAATAATTCAAAAAACTATAAAAATAGTAGTTTCTACCAATTTTGTTAGTTCTTTCAAAATGTTTCTATTAAAATATTTTTTTGTTACTTTTACCAAATTCTCGGTTATTTAAACTGTAGTCGTTAGTTTTTTCTAACAATTAAAAATAAGTAGATTTTTAGTTCTTTTCAAGGTCGAATTTAAACTGCATAAACCTTGTTTTAACTATAATTTTGAATAGATTCTATGGGCTTATCTTTTACTTTCTATGTTTTTAATTTCCCCACATTTGATAATTTTTCTCAGCTTTTATTATAGTTAATTTATTTAATTTGATTATAGATTTTTCCTGCTAAAATCCAAAAATGGCAACTGTAAGATGGAAAATTTTATTTCCAATTTTAGTTGTACTATTCCTTAATAATCCGGAATTATCGCAAGCAAATCATAAAAATGTTAGTTATTATTTACCAACAAATAAAACACTTTCAAATCATTATACGATAATTGACAATACAAACGCTACAATTGCGAATGAAAATATTACAACAGTGGATGAAGATGCAGATGAAGTGGATTATAATTTGATAGCTCCATCATATGAGGCACATTTGGTAAAGTCGTCAATTATATATGGGTTAGCCAAAACCGTTCATGGCAGCAATGTAAATCAGAAATGTTATAGACATTTGAGAAATATACAACGTGGTATATTGAGGAAAGAACCCTGGGCCATGAAGAGTAAGTTGGAGTTATTCCATTTAAATTATTCCATTTAATTTTTTATGTTTTTATTTCCTAGCTTTGGATGCTTCAGGATCTAAGCCTGCTGGTTTTGTATTTGGGCAAAATTTCTGGTTTGGCAGTCGAGAGGCTTGTGGCGCTGTTCGTCGTCCCGTGGGTATTACTTTATCTGAAAATTTTCCTCGTGTTATGAAACAGGGTATTATTAATGAAATTGCTCCCTTCGATATGGACTATCGTGTGGTGTATTTGAGTCATAATTCACCATGGCAAGTTGAGATTAAATTAATGTCTGAACAAATTATCCATATTGGTCTTTGCCTGCCCTCATCTTGTGCTACTCCTGAAATACAACAATTAATGAGTGATTATATCAAGGAGGGACTGTTTGTAGAAAATGATATCTATGATATACAACCCGAAGTGATTTATATGAAAGATTTAGAAATTCCTGAAGATTTCTTTGAAAGAGAAAGTTTTAAACTTATAAGTGTATTTTTAGCATTTACACTGGCTATGATACTATTAGCGTCTCATTTAAGAGCCAACCCTAAGAAGGCTGAAGAACAACTCGAAGATGCGCCACCATTGGAGGCAACAGACACAATAAGTTTTTTCAATAATTTAACAGACATAAATTTATCCAGTTTCCCCAAGTTACGCAATTTCATTATGTGTTTCGATGTACAAACAAATTGTTCGAAAATCTTCAGTACTAAGGATTCTAAACCCAGTGAAATTCCAGTCATCAATGGCTTACGTTCCATATGTGCTTTATGGATATTAGTATTTCATGTGGTGTGGTACATGTACTTTACCGTCAGCAATAAAACCTTTTTAATATCTTATGCCGAAAAAGTATTTTTCCAATATGTTAGTTCCGCTCCAGTCTTGGTAGATGTTTTCTTTACCATTAGGTATGTATGAAGTTTTGATTCGTTATACGAAGAATAAATTTGTAATGTTATGTTATTTCTAGCGGTTTCTTACAAACTTATAATTTCTTGAGGAATACAGAAAAAATGGAGATCATTCGCAAGAATAGTTTTCTACAAAATGCTAAACAATTTTTCAAAATGTTTTTCCATCGTTATTTAAGGTAAGTATCAGGTGGAAATTTAATCAGTAAAAGTGTTATATTTGATAGAACCATCAAATATTTCATGCACTTATAGAAATAAATCTTTAAAAATAGCAGAAAAAGCATCTAAAAATTAGTTAAAATGATGATAATGCAGAAAAATCTGCTAAATATTAGAAAAATAGAGAACAGCAAAAATAAAACTGTTAAATTTACAGAACTTTAGTTCCATTTAAGTTTACTATTAGTTAAATGACAAATTGTGCTGTAAAATCTGCAGAACATTTTGCTAAATCTTAGTAGACCAGAAATAGCAAAAACAAACTGTTATATCTAAACATTTTTTTTTGTTATTTTTAAGCTAAATTTAGTTGAATTCGAATAGCCGTCTATCCTATTTAAATCAGCAGAAATATTTGCTAAAAGAAATTGTAAACTGCTGTTTTCAAAAGGCTCGATTTTTATTTGCGTTAAAAAAATCTAAAAAAACGTCGAGAATTTTAATTTTTTTATGATTTTATAGTTTACTAATTATTTAGTGAAATTTTTGCTGATTTTAGCAGGTTAATTTGTTATTTTCTTTTAACAAAAATTTAACTCAAATACATATAACTAAAATTCTGTATATTTAACAGTTTTATTTTTGCTGTTCCTATCTTACTTATATATAGCATAAATAATATGTTAATTTTAGTAGTTTTTTCTGCAAAATCATTTTTAACTAATTTTTAGTAGTTTTAAATAAATTTTTTACAGACTTTTTTCTATTAGAGTAGCATCTAAAATTGTTTACATAATATTTAGTAGTTTAAATCATACTTGGGAATTTTTCATTGGTATTGAAATTTACATACACTCACTGAAAAAGATTTATTAAAACGGGATTCATAAAATACATAAAGCTTTTCGATCAAATTAAGTAATTTTTCATTTACTTTGTCAAGAAAACTTCATTGGTTTCCCGACTAAAATAGATGTTATATAATCATCAGGGCAAGGATTTTCATGCAAATGCATGTTTGTAGGCAGTGGCCCAAAAATGATTTTGACCAAATACTTTTCCGAATCAAAGAATTTGCAAAAAAATGGCATCGATTTGTTGTTGCATATTTTGCTTTTAAGTTCATATTTTATTGCATATTTTATGATTTTTATTGCATATTTTTGCATATTTTGCACATTATTACATATTTTTTTATATTTTTAAGTATGAAATTCGATTTAAGAATTCATACTTTAAAACTAAAAAAATTCTAAAGAATTAATTAATTGGAAGCTCTGTTGGTAATATAACACTACAGTAGAAAGAGAAACACATAGTATGCAATATGTTGTCATCCACTAACACATTTTTTATAGATGTAATTTTAAATTAACGTTTTCGGGTGTTATTGCTCACAAACAGAAAGTTGAAAAATTTTATAAAAATTATTTTAAGGAAACTTGTCCCCGATCATTAATTTCTGCCACTTTTTTCTCTGAGTTACGAAAGTGAGTACGATTTTATAGTACACATATTTAAGTTCTATTTTATAATAAAGTTTTTTTCAGGTAAAATCCCACACACAAAAATATATTTATTTATGTGTATTTGACAGTGTTGCCACTTTTTGAATAATTATTCAAAAACGGGACTGTTTCAACATTCCTTGGATAATTTTTGAAAAATTACATTTTTGTGTAGTTTTTGTGGAATTTCGCTTTTTGCTGAAACAGATCTGTAATTAGATCGTAAATATATTTTTGACGATTTTTCAAATTTTTTTTTCTGTTTTAAAAAGTAAATTTTTTCAAAATTACGAAATTTTCACTTCACATCCTTCTCGCCTGAAAATCGTTCATTGTACAATAAATGTTTGAAGGCAAAAAAGGTAGTAAATTGTGTTTTGTGTCGACATAATTCAATTGCTTTTATAAAAAATTGTTATTTATCCAAAAACTACTTAAGATTTCAAGACCGCCTATTAGCGGCCTTGGGCATTAGAGGGTTAATGCAGTTTTTCATAAAGTTTTAACAGCAATTTCATATTATTTATTAAGAACAAAAATAACACTCATTGTAACAATCTTCAGATCAAATAAAATCTACAATAAAATACCCACAGACAAGGTACAGTCCAAAGTGTTAAGTAATATCCCTTAATTGCAACATATTATTAGTCATTTATACGGCATAATGGGTTGGGGTGTAATACAGAAAAAACAAATAATCGTGTAAGAGTTCTTTGCTTTCGTTCTAATCACTATAAATATAATTAAAAAGCTTGAATGTTAAAAAGCACGAATACATTGCTTTACCAGGAGCTTCAATCAAAGTAAGAACTATAACATAGAGAAAAATAATAGCTTTGTTAAAAACATGTGGATTTCGTTGTAGTATGAAATGGATAATTAAAATTTTTGAGTTTACTTCTCAAAATGTTTTTCTTTGAAAGTTAACCTCCCAGCAAAACCTTGGTAATATGTTGGTATTACAGAACACATTACCTGGTAATACCATACCCCTTACCATCGCATTATTTCATAACTAAAATGTAATGTCTTACGTATAATGTGCTGCATAACTACTGGGTAGTAATAGCAACTTATTACCAATGATATATTTAAACACCTCAAAGAAAAGAGTTACTTGTAATACACAACATGAGTTCTGAATAATAGCAGCGACTTATTACAGATGGGATATTTTAAAACCGTAAAATAAGGAGTTGCTTTTAATGTGATACGTGATCACTTAATAGAAATATCCACTTATTACCAATGGTGTATCCAAATACCTCAAAATAAGGAGTTATTTGTAATGCGATACATGAGTGTTATTTTCTATTTAAAATATTCGATACAAATAATTTATGTTTTATACATATTGACTGAAATATCTTTTATGTTTTTTGTTAACTTTATATTAATCTGAGTAAATATTAATTAAATATGAATATGCTTCGTTTTAGCATTTATAAAAAACCAACACGATAACGTCTTATTTTAATTTTTTTTGTAAGAAGTATATAATGTCTTATTTCAGATCTGTTTGTAACACATTTTTTTGGCCTTACTTTAAGCTGTTATGTAAGTAGTATTGTGCTCAGTATCGGTTATGTAAGTGGTTACGTAACTCCTTACATGTAACATTAAAGTAACATGTTCTTATGTTGTTACCTAGCCCACTTTTGGAAAGTACATACCTCCAATGACATGCCCTTGTTAAAATAATAGCTGTTGGAATAGCAAAGTAAGAGGTTACATACCTTAATTTCTTCTTACAAACCTTATTACCAGGTAATAGAAAGTTTTGCTGGGCTATATACAAAAACTAAAATCGACATTATAGCCTAGAACAGGGGTGGCAAGACTTCTCTCGCGTGCCACCTTAATTTTAGTTGTCTTCTAAAAGTCCTTTTTTAAAAATTTTTAAAATTTTGAAAATTTCTCTTAAAAATATCATCGCAGATGTACATATTTATCAGCGCTACGGATAAACCCCCATGAAATAATCCCAAAGGGAAAAATTAAATAACATCCAAGAAATGACGTAAAAATGTTTGACGGTAATTTAATTTTTGGGGGTTTATTTAATCTTTAAATACTGACTTTATTTCACTATGAAAAAATCCCCAATGAAATAAAATTAAAACAGTTTGATGAACATTATTGCCTTTTAATTTTTTTGGGGGGTTATTCCATTTTTGGTGGTTATTTGATTTTGTTAAAAAAAAAGTTAAATTATTGGGCGCCATCACATTATTTAAGTACGTAAGAAACTAGTTGAAAAATGTGCTTCAGGAAAAAATTTGATTTTGTTAAAATAATTCGCGTGGTTTTTATCATCATCATAATAATGAATAAAAAGCGCATATTATGGATTTGAACAGAGAAATTTCTATTTCAGATGAAATGGCTCTTCAAAACACGATCAAAACACAATTTCAAATTCCGACAAAGGGGGTTATTTCATTATGAAACTTATTTTCAGCTTTTATTTCATTGAGGGTCATTTCGTAGGACCTATTTTCCCTTTAAAAACAATTTTTACATCCAAAGGAAAACAACTTGTAATAAAGTTGTTTTCCATTTTTGTGAAATTTCCTGGTACTTTTTATTTCTCCAACTATGAAGCATTTTCTCATCGCAACATTTAAACTTCTTTCAATCTAGAATTTTAGAAATTTTCCCAGAATTTTCTGATAATCGAATTTGCGAGTTCTTTATTAACCATATTTCTTAAAAAAAAAAAAAAAATATGATGGCAATACAGAGTTTTATTAATTTTAAAAGACGATTTACAAGGTCTATGAAAAATTTCATCATTATGGAATTAAATCACACATTTTTGTAACGAAATTTAACATTTAACTGAATTTTTTGCCGGTCTTCTAATAGTTTAAATTTTTTGAAAATATCCAACAAAACGTCGCGTGCCACCTAAAATCCACTCGCGTGCCACTACTGACACGCGTGTCATGGTTTTGCCAGCCCTGGCTTAGAGAGAACCCCATAAAGACAATCTGATGATAGTGAAATTGGTAACATTTGAAAATGCATTAATTGTCAAACATTGGTTCTAGGAAAGTTTTTTCATAAGTTTTTTCTCTATTTGTTGTAAAATAAATTGTAAATTCTATTTGGAATTTATCATATTTAGTCTTAAACCGAACAAAAATAACGCTCATTTATTAAAAATATTATACACCCAATGAAAAAGTTTCATTAAAAAGAGTTTCATAAAAATTATGAAGCTTTTAATAAAATTTAAGAAATTTTTCCTTCACTTCGTGAAAAAAAACTTCTTAGTTTAGTAAATATTTTCATTAAAACTTAAATTTCTCCCTGAATTAATTATTGAGAGCTCTTTTATATGTAATTTTTTGAGAAAACACTGATTTAAATTGTATATAAATTGTTAAAATTTATTTTTTTTAGACTTGGTCCTCTATATTTGGTGGTTATGGCTGTAGTGGATCTGTTATATGTCTATATTAACAAAGTTTCAGTTTTTCATATAAATGACAGATTTGATGAAAATTGTGCAAATCATTGGTGGCGTAATTTATTATTTGTACAAAATCTTTTCGATCATAAAGAGATGTGCCTAAACTGGACTTGGTCACTGGCCTGTGAAATGCAATATTTTGTAATTGCCACCATAATGTTGTTTACATATGTCAAGTAAGTTGAGAATAAGATTTAGTTCATTAAACCTATTAATTGATCAAAATTTGATCATTTTTTTCAGACATCCTAAATTGGTAAAAGCCCTGACTATTGGTGGTTTCATTGCTAATATAATTTGGTCTTACAGTATTGGTTTGAATATTAATTTCCAACTATCTTTTGATACATTCTTTGCCACCGGTACCGATATCTATATAAGTCCCTTTGTACGCATATTGCCCTATATTATGGGTGCAGTAGCTGGTTGGTATTTCTTGGAGCATAAACAACGTCACTTTGATTTAAGCGAATTTCAAGAAAAATGTCTATGGAATTTATCGCTATTGATATTTTTCATTTGTATCTATTCTACTATTAAACGTGATATGTCATATTTAATGGCTATAACTTTATTTGTCGTTGGTCGCTTTCTATTCTCCTTAAGTATATGTTGGATGATTATCGGCAGTGCTACTGGACGCAGTACGAGTTGGTCGAGATTTTTGGAAGCTAAACCTTTTCAACATTTAAATAGACTATCATATGCAATTTATTTATTAAATCCTTTTGTGATAGCACTGTTTTTTGGTTTGACAAGTGTCAGTACCCATGCCGATCCATTTATGCTGGTAAGAATACATTAAAGCGATTCAAAATTATCAAATGTGTTACAGTTGTAGTTAAAGATAATAGGCGTGTTCGTTTACCTACTACAAGTTACTACTTTTACTACAGCTGGAAAAATTCAATACAAAAAGTAAACAAAACTTTCCAATTGTAGTAAAAGTAGTAAGAAATTCGAGTAAACGAACACACTGAATACTTAGTTTTTTTTAGCTGTAGTCAGGCTTGCCAGATACTTTTTTTCGTTATCCCCAAACAAATCTTAAAATATCTCCAAAAAATCCCCAACTACAAAAAATGTTAAAAAAGTTACTCGAGTTTATTTAATTTGCGCAAATTTTCAAGATTTTGAACTCATTTTTTTAAAGAATTCGTAAATTAGAATTTTTCTAATTTGTCTCCACAGTCAGGCCTTTAAAAATATAATTCTTTTATTTGACTTTTAGATCTGAATCAATTTTTAACAAATAGATTAGCAAAACTCAATTAGTCAATATCTTATTCAAACAATCAGTTTGATTCTTCTTGTTCCTTTTCATAGAATCAAGCCAATTGATTCAATTTTAATAACTCAATTTAATCAAAAATGTTTGCCTTGATTTATAGTTCGCGAATCATATTATAAAATGAAAAATTTAATCGAATCAAAATTGATTCAATTCAAATTTGAATAAATCTCATTCTAACTTTATTCAAATTAAATCATTGATTTAAATGATACTCAATTATCAACTAATTCATAAAATGAATAAATTTTAATGCCAGCTTATTCAAAAAAAAAAAATCATCTTTTTCAATATTTTAGATACTTGGACATTATCTTGGACAAATCTCAGGCATAAAATATTTATTCGTGTTAGAAAGCATTGATAAAAGGGTAATTTTGTAATTTTCTTTGAAGTTATGTGAAAAAACTTGACTAATATTTCCTGAAAATTTTTCATAATTAATACAATCTTCAAAATTTACGAAAGGTTGTAAATATCCCCAAAAAATCTTCAAAACATTTTTTAAATCCCCCAAAAAATATCCTGTTCCCAAATGAAAATTTTTGTACCCAATACTAACAAAATATACCCAAATTTAGGGACAAAACCCCAAATCTGGCCAGCCTGGCTGTAGTGTTTCTTTAAGGAGTTTATGATGTAAGCATATTTTTCTTTCTCTTTTTTCCCTTTAGTGCGTCTTATGTTCAGGTTTCTCCATAATAACCTACTTGACTTCTATTGTCTTCTCACTCGCTTTCGAGATGCCCTTTAGCAATTGGTCTTCTGTGATGTTGAGGCGTCTTACTACCAAGTCGAAAATTGCCTAACAATGATGCTGTATTTTTAATTTAGTTTTATAAGTTTTGAAATATATATAAGTAAGAAGTGCGCCGTTAAAAAGTGTAACACCAATTTTTCATAATAACTTTTTCCTTCTTTAATTAAAATAATTGTAGCGGCACCCGCGAATACATATTCCATCCTTCTGTCCTTATCGGAATTTTTTTCAATTTTTATTCTCTGTAATTTACTTGTATGATCTCAAATCTAACAAAGAACATTCATTTACTTATTAAACGATCAACTATACATACCTTCATACAAAAATTTTTATTGTTCAAAATATCTTTGGGAAATATGTGAGATTAAATTTTAGAAAGTTCCGTACAGAAATACTAAGAAGAAACTTCTCTGGGTTACAGTTTTTAATGGCGCATTATTTACAAGTATATCGTGCATCTGAATTTATGCATATTGTGATCATTCATGTTTAATTTGTCTTTTTTATTTAATAATAGTATTTTTTATTCTAGTTAACTAATAAGTCATTAGTTTTAAGTTGTTATTTCTCGAAATAATTTAATTTAACAAATCTTGTGAATATTGTATATACTTAACATAATTTTGCCCAGGGATTATAATCAGTGTAGTATATTATTTAGATACTAAAACAATTTGTACAAGCATTAAATAAAAAGATGCATACCATTTTATTGTTTTTGTTTTATTTTAATTGAGCTTACAATTACAATATGAAAACAGAATACATATTGAGAAGTACCTCTGCAAATCAAAAACATCAAAAGATTTGTCTGTTTTTAAACCAAAGAAAAACTATCAATAGTGCACACAGAAAATAAATTGGTTGGAATTCTATCGGAACCAACGAAATTTTTTCATTATTCAATAATTTTAATTGCAGTTATTTAACATTCATCATCAGGAAAGTTATATTTTTTTGTGAACAGAAAATATATATGATGAACCAAAACACTGCCACATTATCCAAAATATTGGCTTTTCTAACCAATATTGAAAAAATACTAACTTCCACATTACCTTCAATACCAACAACCACCTATTTATCGAAGATTTAGTCATTTGAATAAAATATCGGCTGCAAAAATCTAGTATCAATTGTGTTTCAATAAAATCGATCACTCTATCCAAAGTATTTGTTTTTCCAATCAATTTAAAATTTATTTTCAACTTTAGTAGCTTTAACCATTAATTTCCATTATTTTGGTAATTGTAATAATATGTTGAGACAAGGAACAAAAATTTTATTTATCATAATAAAATTTTGGAATCTATCATATTTTTTCGTGTCATACATATGCGTGTTTAAATTCAAAGTTAGACAACATCTAAACGTAAGTATCTGTGGCGCAGAGAGACTAGGGATGCCAAACGGGAAATCCCGAATCCCGAAATCCCGGGATTTTCGGGATTGGCAAAATCCCGAATCCCGGGATTATTTCTCAAAAATCCCGGGATTTTCTTATTTTTTAATATTAATATAAACGCAAATAAACAAAGTGAGCAATTTTAGATTACCTACGTTTTTTCTTGAGTTTTCTCATATTGACAAGAAATTGATGCCAAGATATTGGTAAAATTATAAATGAAGTAGATTATTCGAATAAACTATTCAAAGACTGCAGAAAAATTTGAAATTTTGGTAAACAATATTAAGTTTTTGTGTAAAACATGCGAAAAATCAAGTTTGTTTGTTATTTTACCGATTTGTTCTTCCAAGCGAAATTGGATTTCTGAAACAGAGACTGTAAGTTTTGGTTGGGACTTTAAGTTTGAATTCTTCCATGAAAACATTTGATAACGATAACCAAATAACTTTGTTGCTGTAATTACATGATTTAGTGGGCAAGGTTATCGCAACGAATCTGCTTTAAAATCTACTTACAAAAGGACCGGCAGTTCAAAAAGCGCCGGAAAAGTACTGGAGAAACAAAATTTTTAACTTTTACAAAACGCTGCCAAAACCAATAAATAGGTGGTTTGGAATTATATTTTCCAAAATAAAATTTAAAAAAAGTTCATATGTATCTTTTTTTTGCCCTGCCGTGATGTTTTGTAAAACAAATACTGGCAAAACGATTTTTGCAAACGCTGGCAAAGCGTCCCAAATGAGTGTTCTGCCAGTCATTTATTTTTAACATCGCGGTTACCCAGTGGTATGCAAGTTCTTGATTTTTTGTACCACTGTCAATTTCTGACTGAGATGTTTCAATATTCATAAAATGGACCACATTATTAATTAACAACTATTAAATAATTATAAAACGCTTTATTCTATAAAAAAATTAGTTCCATAACATAAAAATTTTTACAAATAAAGGAAAATTTAAATCCCGAAATCCCGGGATCCCCAAAAATCCCGGAATCCCGAGATCGGGATCCCGGGATTTCATACAAAATCCCGAATTCCGGGATTTTCAAATATCAATCCCGATTGGCATCCCTAGTAGAGACACAGCCTTATAGCCTTAGAGATTTGAGTTCAAACCTCAACCAAGGCATTACTTTTTTTTTTAATAATTTTTTTATTGATTCAAATTAAAACACGCAATTGATGTTCTGTTGTGAATATAATTTTATTGAAGAAATTCAAATTTGAAATTTGACAAAAAAAATGTATGTCGAGTTTAGCCTAGAGGAAAAGCAATGGGCTGACAAACGGAAGGTCGCCGGTACAATCCCGGTTCGCGATATAATTTTTTTTTTTAATTTTTTTTATTATTCAAATTAAAAGACACATCTGGATTTTTGTTGTTGATATAATTTTATTTATAGACAAAATATTCAAACCTGAAGAAATTCAAATTTGAAATTTGACTAAAAAATTTTAAATAGAGCCTAGCTTAGAGGGAAAGCACTGGGCTGACAAGCGGAGGGTCGCCGGTTCGATCCCAGTTAGCGACATAAACAATTTTAATTTTTAAATAAATTTTGTGGAACGTGTTTTTCTATTTATAGAATTTATAATCCACAAACATTAAAGTAATCTATTAACACAACAAAAATTCAAAAATTGTAAATAAATTTCGGTAGTTACAATGGTATTAAAAATAAATAAAAGTGATTGTACCTGGAACTACAAATATTCGGTTGGCGAAAAATTCGGTTGGAACTACGAATCTGTTTTCTGTGTGTGGGTGTTGTGGTGTAAATTAGAAACATGTACAAGTGGAATTATGTGTATTTTGTTTTTATTACAATAACAAAACACACGGGGTTAATTTCTGTGTGTTTTGTCTCATACTGGCATATTTTCAATCTCACACCATCTTCAATGTTGCCATATTTTGAAAAAATTATCCCATTATTTGGTGATGTTCAGAGATGGAAAAGTTGAAACGATTGAAGTTTTATTTTAAAAATATTTTGTTTAGAGGTTGTACATCGCAAATGAAGTTTCGAGGTTGTACTTGTAATTTAATTAATTAAAAATAATGGAAAAAATGAGAAAAATGAAATATAATTATTATGATCGCGACATATAAAATCTAATATATTTTTAGTTGTACATTACGAATATGAATTCAAAATTGAAATCGGAATTGCGGATTTCGCGAAATTTGAGAATTTCATACAAAAAATATTCAATTTTGATCAGGATGTTTTCAAATTTTTAGCACTATGAGAATGTCCTATTATGGAATGTCCTATTATGTGAGATAGGATTTTTGGTAACAATAAAATTATAGCAAGCTAAATAATAGCGAAATATTAAAAAAGGCAAATTTTAAATTAATTTGCAAGGATATCTGTTATCCTTTTTAAAATTAAAATCATTGTCATATATAATGAAAGTCCTTGGCAAGTAAATTGCAATAGTATAACAAATTGGATTTTTCGATGACACCATTTACCTCAAAACTCTTGAGTTTTTTGAATTTTCAAAAACCGCGATTAATTTATAAACCACGATTTTTTTTATTTTATTTCGATTGCTAATTCATAATCTTCGTTAAAATAAAGATCAGATTTGAGAAATTTGCACATACAAGGCAAAAACAATTTGAATTTTTAATTACATCTTTTCGGAAAATTTGGAAATTTTAACTAAAATATGTATTTTTTTGTATAATTAAAAAAAAAAAAAACCGCGTACTACTTAAAATTTGCTTAATTTTTTTTAAGTTTGGAATTCATATTCCTTTTCTGCACATTAATTTAGATTAGATTAAAAAAAAAATTGTTAAAAAATAGCGTACAGGTTAAGAAATAATTCAATTTAAAATCAACCCTACTTTTTGTATGAATTACTCTAGAGATAAATTACTAATTCTTAAAAGATAACTTTTTCTGTTACCTCTAAATAAAAGCGAATTTAGCTGAAACTTGGCACAGAGAGTTTTTAGACATTAAGGAATAGGAGCAACATTGTGGAGATCGCGAATTCCAAGTGAGAAGAAAATGTGAATGTATGTATGAATACAACCGTCATTGCAGTGGCAGTCATTCAGTGTTGCCAGAAACTTTCGTTCCAAATATGCTAAATCACCGAAAAAAATATGCTAAATTGTGAAAAATCCAAAATATGCTAAAAATATGCCAAACAAAAAATTACAAAAGTGTAGAAATATTCATTATGCTAAAAATCTGCTAAATTACCACATACAAAAATATGTTAAAAATCTGCTAAAAGTCTGCTGCATAAAAAATATTGCAATTTTTACTGTAGTAGCCGCGATTTTGTTAAGTTTTCGTATTAGATAAACATTTTTGACAGTTTTTTTTACGTATACGCGTTTAAATATAAAAAAATTAGTGTAATAATTGTTGACAAAAATAATAAAAACTAAATCTTGCGTGGACAAAAATATGCTAAAAAGCATTTAGCATATTTTTCTAAAATAAATATACAATTCTGAAACTCAATCTGCTGAATCTAGCAGAAAATATGCTAAAATGGCAACACTGCAGTCATTTAATTTATTTTCTCACCGCAGCGGAATCCGCAGGTTATGTCCCTTCTTTTAAGTGGATTTACACTCTTGAGCTATAACTTATTTCTCATTTACACGATTTCAACTTGATTCCTTTTCACATTTACACTCTAACATATAACGCAAGTCCATCATTCGGTGTTTCCATAGCTTTTAACCCGATCGAAGTAATATAATATAACAAGGCTATGAACTAAACGGCTTTAATAAGTTCGCCGATTCTCTATTAGATGGCGCGCAACAAATTTAACGTCTCGCGCAATTACAGTATTGCGATATTTGAAGCCCATCTTCCTTTACCACCTTTTATCTTTCCACTATCTCCTTTCCAAAGAAAGCAACATATTAACTAATAGGTAGAATTCCTGAGTGTTGCTTCTCTTAAAAACAAGAAGTTAAAATCTGTTTAAACAGTTACCCCTAAATTCATAAACGCTTTGTAAAATTATAGGAGGTTTATTGAACAAATTTTGTATGAAAATGACGTTTTGTAAACCTGCTATAACTTTACAAAGCATTTATGAATTGAGGGGTTAGAAATTAATCGTAACTGGATCGATAACGACAGCGATAATTGCTTTTTCATATACTTTGGAAAACAAAATGTCGTCATATGGTCCCGCGATTTGTCGTCGTAACAGCTTATATTTTATTTTCATGAATGACACACTAACACACACTCAAAATATTTGTCAAATTGTTGCCATATTTTTACCTAAATAAGGGTTGTCTATCAGAACAATGTTGTAGGAATTCATATCATAGCTGCAAAAATTCCCACTTTGTTCACAAAAAATTTATTTTTTTGACAGAAGAAATATAATTGAAAATAAAAATACAGAATTTACCACAAAAAGCAAAAATTAAATACAATAAAATAAACTAAACAACAATTATTAATGCAAAAGCAATTGAATTGATGAAGCATTATGGCAAAACTAATACAAACATATTTCTGTTTTGCTTTTTTTTTTCTTTTTAAACGTCAAAAAATGTCGACGGTCGATTGTCGCTGAATTTAAATTAATCGAGACGACTTTTGATATCGTCGGTCGAATGTAGACCCAGTTTTGATTAATCACTTTTTAAATTTATAAGAAGTTTATAAGACAAATTTTCGTACGAAATTCATTTTATAAACGTGTTATAGGGTTTTCAAATTATTATGCATAAGCTCTTTAGTGTTTATATTTGTGGTATAATCGAACGTATGTCAAAAAAACTTTTTTGGTACACTGAAAGAATTATCTGCATCTTAATAATAAATTTCTACATTAATTCAATCAAGTTTCACTGGAAATCCTCCTTTGTAACTTTTCATCAAAATAATGAAATTTTTCGTAAAAATTTATCTATGTAGTACCGCGAATAAGTTACATTGAAATCATGGACGAAGTAAGCACTGATTTTTATGACATAAACCAGGAAAAAAATAGTGTTATTAACTTTATTCTAAAATCGCTAAAAACAATGAAAAATCTGGTCATGTTTAAGGCACTGCCATTTTAAGTCTAGCGACCATTTGTAGAAGAAAATAATGCAAGACTTAAGGAAATTTTATAGGCAATTCCAAAAATATAGTTTTTTCAGAACTGATCAGTACTCGCAAAATTTTACTATGTAATTCTAGAAGGTCGATATCGCTTGTTTTTAATTAAGAGTCACGCCTACAAGTAACAAACAAGTAACAAAATAAAAAAACAGACGTCATGTTAAAATTCTACATAATTTTCTGAGCTATCTCCTCGCATTTTTGGGCGAATCTATCCACTATTTTGATCTTTAAAAATAAAGGCAACGAGAATAATCTTAGAAAAAAACTTGAATGGCTCTATTTTATTGCACATCACTGTAGTTCCGTTTAAAAAAATTAAAATCATTTAAAACGAAAAAAGTACCTATTTCTGGCACATATTTCTACCCTTCATCCAAACCGGTGTGTAAAGGTTGGGGGCTTTCCCACTAAGGCTTTTTATATTAATTTTACCAGATACAAACTTATTTGTGGTCTCTTATTTTTTATCTACTTACTGATTGATGTATTTAATAATCTTTATGCCTATAAATAATCTTGGCGACGTGCAAATTTATATCCCACAGTACCTTGTGTCAAAGTATGATATTGATAAATATTTCAATACAAAAAAAAACACCATTAATGAAAATAATAATAAACCGCGACGATAAACAGGAAGAAATTAAAAATGTTTTTGCCTATCAAACATACACAGGAAATACATTTTTGTATGAATAATATCTTCAAGGATATAATTGTATCATATTATACATGGTTCACTGACATTGTTCTGTGATAATTTCAGCTAAATACGAGTAAACAAAATGAAATTCTTAAAAATTTCCTCAATGTTACTGATGTTGCTGTTATTGTCGTCGTTATAGTTGTTTTATCAATAAAGATCACAAAGATCATACGCATTACAGACTATGGTCAGATTCTACATTACAAATTGATGTTAACAATTTTAGTTTACTTGAATTTTAATGCCACTCCCTTAATGTTTATTTTTTTTTCGCAATTTAAATGTTGTTGGCATCAAATATTTGTGATAATTGCCATGTAAGTCTTGATTGTTTTTTCTTGGATATTATGAATGTCGAGAGCCTATATTCAAAATACGCCAACTTAAATTTGGTCAAAATGAGTTTCCGATGGCAAATAGATCCCCTATGCAATACCCATCTGTGATATGAATTTCAAAGCAAAAAGATAATTAGTTATCGTTTTATATCAATTTTTGTTATTTTGCTATCTCAAAGTACATTTTTTTGGTGAAAATAGCGATAGCAATATTCCGACATTTAAAAAAACATAAATTTATTATAAATCTACCTCATATTTTATTGCAATACGAATCTGGAAAGATTTTGGTATACAATGGCTAGTTTTCGAGATATTTTTATCATACTCGTACGAGTATTAGTAAATAGTGGTTCCAAACAAAAAAAAAAAATTGGTAATATATACACATATGGTCAAAATAATAAGTACAGCCTGAAATATTTTTTTAAAGGCTCGTAGCTGAAAATTTATTTAAATTAAAAGAAAACACAAATACTATTTTGTTTTGTTATAACATTAGAAATAAAATAAATACTAAAACACTAACTAAAAACAAAAATTAAATTCAGTCTTTTCAAAAAGTAATTAATCAAAAAACATTGGACAAAATAATAAGTACATTTCGTTAAAATAAGCAAAACAGTAAAAAATTCTTTTTTTTCTGCTAAATTGAGTGATTTTAGCTGAGTTTCGTTAAAAGCCAGTATATCCACCATTATTTTGAATTATTTTGTTGACTGTTTTTGGCATGCTGGCAATAAGCTTCCTGCAGTTCTCTACTGGTATTTCATACCAAGTTTTTTGAACAAAATTCCATAACTGATCCTTATTTTTAAAAAACTCCTTTCCAATTCTTTGTTTTAACTCTTCCCAAAGATTTTCGTTGGGGTTTAAGTCCGGAGATTGACTTGGCCAGTCAAGAAGAGTCACATGATTGTCTTGGAACCAATCCTTTACCAACTTAGAAGTATGCTTTGGATCGTTAGCCTGCTGGAATGTCCATCTAAGAGGCATACTTTCCTCAGCAGAGGAAAAAATTTCGAAAGGAAAATATTTTTTATGTCAGTTTTACAATTCAAACATATTTAAAAACCCAACATATTTTGGGTATAAATCTTGAAATCCAATTGTATTAAATAATATATAACTATATCAGATTAGATATAATACGATTCAATTAGATGTGCCCAATTTTGGGATGCAATTGCATCAGAGTATATGCAATTGTATAATATTAGATTGAATTGTATCTAAAATAATACAATCTGATATAATTTTATAGACCCATTTTGCGGATCAGATTATATAAAGACTTATGTATATGATTATTTTATATTCTTATATATAAGATATATAAACTTTTTTACTCGAGTTGTTTTAAGTGGGCGTGGCTTTTAATGAAAAATAAGTGATATCGACCTTCTAGCAAATTGCATAGTAAAATTTAGCGAGCACTGATCGGATTTATACAAACTATATATTTTTGGAAATGTTTTAAAATTTTCTTAAATCTTGCGTTATTTTTATTCACAAAGGGTTTCCACACTTACCATGACAGTGCCTTAGATATGGACAAATTTTTCTTTGTTTTTAGCGATTTTAAAATAAAGTTACCAACACTGAAATTTTAAAGTGAATAGGATTATGCTATACCTACCTCGATATACAAATAAGTCAAGTTTTTTTATACGTTAAGTATAAAGCATTTCTTATTAAAATTTCAGTGTTGTCAAAATCGCTAAAAACAAAGAAGAATGTGTTGATGCCTAAGTCTTGAGACCCTTTGTATAGAAATATATTATATTTTCCACCACGTACCTACATATTTTTAAAAATTTTAAAATTAAAAAAATATTGAATTTAAACAAATTAATTATAAATATTAAAAAAAAATTAATAGAAAAATAAAAAATTAATAGAATAAAAAAAAATTAAGAAAAAAATAAAAAAATATTTGTCCCGGCAAGAATCGAACCCGCGACCCTCTGTTTGGAAATGCCAAATGATACCAAAATCACTTTTTACGATCACTTTTAGATCAATTACTCTTTAGAAGCAATACTTGTTCAGAAGTAGTTCTAAAAAAGCCGTAAAAATATACCAACGGATACTTCGGAAGTAATGAAAGAAGTGATTGTTTAAAGTTGTTCAGAATAACTTCTAAAAAAGCAGTAAAAATACACCAACGGATACTTGTGAAGCAGTGAAAGAAATAGTTTGTAAAGCATTACTTCTAATTTTTTTTGCTGGGATATAATCTTTTTGGCTGAAGTTTATTTTTCCGGCCACCCCACTGTGGGCCAGGATCGCCGTTTTTTGGCCAAAAGTACAATTCAGGTAAAGTGAAAATATGTTTATATATTCAAAATCTAGGATTGTTGAATATTTTAGTTGGCGAGAGTTCAAAATCAAAGTTTTTTAATTTTGTGACATTTTTTATTTTATAATGATATAGTAAAAAAATCATAAATAAACAATAATTTGTTCCAAAGACAATCTCAAATTAAAAAACTGAAACTAGTTCTCAAAAAAAATATAAACCTTTTAAGTATTTACGAAAAAAGTAACAAAATTTTTAATTTTACCTCAAAAATGTGGGTTTTTTTGAAAATCCTAAATTTTCAAAAAAAAAGCTCCAAAATGTTCCAAGAGATATTTGAAAAACTTGAATGGCAAAGTTTTCCATAAGATGTCTTCTACCTAGGTTTTTGCGACCGTTTGCGACCGTTCATAAACTTTCGAGATTTTGCCCTTTAACTGAAAAAGTACCTTCAGATCTCGCTGATTTCCAGCATTCCAGAGTTTTAGTAAAAACTAAAAACTAGCACTAAAAATTACATTAAATGAAGGTTCTGGTTTTCTTATACAGACTAGCCCCCTAAAGTCCAGGTTTGTGGGACATTTGAGTGCCAATTCTGAATAAGTACGAAATTAACCCTTAAACACATTTTAAGTTTTGACTTATTTCTGGCATTGAAGTTAAATTTTCAACTTTGATGTCTTCAGAGACTTATAGTAGAATTTCATAGCAAATATTTTTGCTAAACATTTTAACCCTCTAACTCTTCAACTTATGGGCCTTTTTTGATACATTTTAAAAAGGGCCAAAAGAGACCCTTTAATTGCAGAGTTAGAGGGTTAAAATGTTCCACAAAAATGTCCCTCGTAGTGTTTTACATAAGTTCGCTGAACATATCCTATACTTAAAATGGAAGATTCATATGGTTTCCTATGCCGATTCACAATAAACATTTTCAAAAAAGGGAAAATTTTAATCCCTAAAAACATAGGATCAGACGAAAACTTTTAAAACACCGATACACTTATATTTTTCTTTAGTCCCTCTGCCAGAATGAGTTGTCATCAGAACCTTTTTTTTTGTACAGTGTAATTTGTTTTCCAACACATAACAATTTTATATTTATGGCCGCCATATTATATTGGATCCGCCATGTTGAATTTTTAAAATTTGATTTCAGATTCGTAATCTGCTACCCAAAAACTTCCCCTGGTGGAAATTTGAAGTAAATCAGGCGATCCTAGACCTATATAATTGATTATTTTAAGTCAAATATAAAAAAAACTAAAAATTAATGGCCGCCATCTTGGATCCGCCATTTTGAATTTTATATTTTTTATTTGTGATTCGTGATTAGCAACAACCAAACCCCCCTTTGTGATATCTTTTAGTCTCATATACTCAATATTCTAGTTTTGGCCAAAATTCGATGATGCTGGCCCACTGTGCACCCCTCAAAAAGAAAATAAAAAGTATACCACACCCTCTGGAATTAAAAAAGAAAATGTATTTTCTATATGGTGTTAAGGGGACCCCTAGGTCCAAAAAACCGAAACACACATAAAATGGTAAGTGTGACGACTCACACGACGACTTTTTTTTTTGAGGGGTGCCCGAAAAAGTAAACTTTTGCCATCTTTTTTACTCGGGAATATATATTTTTGAAGAATATGTACAGCAGTGCAATTAATGTCAAATTTACTAAAGTCATTATTTTTATGTTTTTTTTTGTTATATTTTTTTCTTGTAGTTTTTAAATTTTGCTATCTAATATGGAATAAAACATCTCATAAAATGCTTAAATAATAAACATTTTCAAAAAAATCGTATTTTTATTTTCCGACAAAAGGTTTGTTTTTTCGAATTTTATATCTATATCTATAACTGCTTGTAAAAAAACGACTCTCCGTACTTAGGTGACTTGTTTTTACTGTTTGTAAATAAATAAAATGTAAACATTTGGGCCGCCTTTGGACGAAATCTGTTTTCGTATATGGGTTTGCCCGGAACGCGAAATAGAGCAATTACCTTGAGTGGCATGCTCTCCCTTTACTAACAATCGCATAATTCATCTGTTAGCATTTGTTGTTTTTAATATTTTATCAATTATAAAATACTAAAATTTCATAAAATTCTATGACAAATATTTTTGTTTACGTTTAAAAGAGAAAAGCAAAGAATTTTCAAGACTTGGCAGCATTTTTATAACTACTTAATTTTTAAGTAGCTAAATTCTGGCTAAATTTATACCTACTTAGAATTTTTATAAATGCTTATATTTGTATGGAATATTTATATAAAATTCGAATAAAACAAACCTAAAATATGCTAACTCTGCAAAAATATTTGTATTGTGATATACTAAAATATGCTGTCTCAAAAAAATACGCAAAAAAGTGCAAAATATGAAATTTTTTGCATAGCTATAAATTAGTAAGAGTATTTAAACCATCTCATGGAAGGTACATTGTTTATTTTTACAATAATAACCGAAATAAGTAGTTTTTTAGCTCTCCTAAGAAGTTAGCATTTTTCAGTTGGCATTTATTGAATATAGGAGCTCGATATAACCTCATTTATTAAAAGTTGTTAGTTACTTATGGTAGCAAATATTAAGTACAGTTTTTCACAAAGTGCAATTTTATACGCCTTACTGTATATTATCACCTGGTATATTTAGTTATACGTTTAATTTGTAATTAAAATAATTCCTTGAACGTCCAAGAGGCATTCTGAGATTCACAATCTCTAATATGATATGTATGCCTAAAGCGAAGATTACATTATCTGATTTTTTATCTAACTTTATGTCTGACAAATCAAATTAAAAATCCAACAAAATGGTGTGTTTGTGAAAAAAAAAATTTTTTTTTGTGTGTTTAGAACATCAAATGCAAGCAGATAAAAACAGCTGTTACCATCAGATAATTTTATGAAACATTTCAAAAACAATCTGACTGTCAAAATTTCAATCGTATTTTCAGTAAGTATCAGATATAATGTGTTTACACTGTAGGATTTTATATATCTGACTCACTTTTTTGACAGATCCTATGACATGTTTTTACAACTATTGATTTATTTTCAAAATTTACAACTCTCTTTTAAAAGATTTTCCGAAATTGCGGTACGTTACATGGTACCAATGTCATTTATCTCAGATGTGTAAATCCTTTCATACACTAATAGAAAAAATTCTGTAAAAAATTTAGTTGAAACTACTAAAAATTGGTTCAAAATTACCTTGCAGAAAATACTGCTGAAATTATTTAGCAGATTATGTTTGCAAAAATAAATGTTAAGTTATAGAGGAAATAAATTTGATAGAATCGAAGGGATTCATAAAAGCGAATGGGGTAACTTTTGATACAATATTTACTTTTGGTATAAACTCAGTAAGTCAACACAGATCGTCGACCTGTATATTTTTATGATGTACTTCTATCATATTGTTACGAAATTTGATTAGTCAGTACAGAAATTCTGGAATTTTAGAAGAAAAGTATACCGAGAAACAGCATTTACTAAACCCGTCATTCTGGCAACACTACATTTGCGTATACACCCTCACAGCATATGCTATGATGTTAAGTGGATGAGGGCTCTGCCATAAATGGAATAAGCGCTATAATTATAGTACTCTGGAATCTTGTAGTATGTTCTACAACCACTGCCGTTAAACTACATAAGGCACACTTGACGAAGGAAGGCGGAAGTCGCGCATTAGCATTTGTGGAGTTCAGTTGTAAACTAGCCTTTGTGTAGTGAATTGCATATTAGCCACTGTTGCCAGAACGGCGATTTTCTCGTCAGATCTAGCGATTTTATTTTGCCCCTAGCGGAAAAAATTTTCAAGTAGCTTAGCCAAAAATCTCACGATTTTTTATCAGCCGTAATAAAATTTTTACAAAACAATTTTACGTTGAAAAATATCATAAAATTAACATATTGTTATTACTTTATTATAAAAAAACAACTTTTTAAACGATATTTTAATAAAAACTTTCTAATAAACTCACATTTCGATAAAAATATGCGTACCCACACGGAAAAAATAAAAAGTGTATAATTACACTGTAAGACAAATGGTAGGGGTCAGTGATCGGGAAGGGTTCAAACTACCGGGGAAAGTTATATCGGTAAAAAAGAAGTTATACGTGTCCCGGCGTTTCGCTGGGTCACCCCTAGGAATCGAGATATATCGATTTGACCTTTGGTGGTCTTTTTTTTTGACATAACTCGAGAACCACTAGTCCGATTTTGCTCAAACAATTTTAAAAAAATTAAAAATTACAATTCCTTTAATCTGTTCATATAAAGTTTTTCTATATACTCAACAGTTTTGCCGGTAAAAATTGGACTAGTGGTTCTCGAGTTATGTCAAAAAAAAAGATATATCTCGATTCCTAGGGGTGACCCAGCGAAACGCCGGGACACGTATAACTTGTTTTTGACCGATATAACATTTCCCGTTGGTTTCATCCCATCCCGATTTTGACTGTCGCAGAGTGTTATCAAAGTACTTAGGTAAAACACAACTTCAAAAGTATTTTGTGTAAGTTAACGAAAAAATACATGTAGATTTATAAATTTTTAGTATTTGTCAACTTGCCTTAGTTTTTGTAATATTCCATTTGCACGCACTTCAAAATATGTTAAGTTACATAAGTTTTTTTTTTTGTAATTTATCTTAAAAAATATTATATTTTAATTAAAGGATTGTGTAACTTAGCAGAAAACTTTTAAAGTTGTATTTTACCGAAGTACTTCGGCAATTATACACTTTATATTTTTTGCGTGCAGACAGCATGATTATCGTTTTTTTAAAACACTCTTTTTTTAGTAGAAAATATGAGTCATCAGAAAATATTTCAAAAACTTGTCTAAAGTCTAAAAAGCTGTTTCCATATGAGTTTTCATTTTTCCGACTGAAAAAAAGATTCCAAAATTATTCAAATTTAGGAGAAAATTTTCGATTTTATACGTTCTTTTTTCTGAGAGTACACAGAGGGCTCTTTTGGACGGACTACTTTCCTAGGAAGAAGTAAAAAAATGTTTATGTTTTTGGAGCTCATTTCTGAGCCATTAATGATTATCTTTGTTTGCTGGGCATATACAACGCCCTCTATTGAGTGATATTAATTCAATAAAATCAGTATTCATAATTTGAATATATATATATGTTTCCTCGGTTGCTATAAGGAGCATAGGGCCTTAACAAATTTTCGCCATTCTGATTTATCCGGTGCCAGGTTCTTGATTTCACCCCAACTTCTTCATAATTTGAAGATTAATCATAAAACTTTTCAACATTTAAAAGTTTACAACTATTCTTATGAACATATTCAATATATTTTTGAGAAAAAATACCTGGTATTAGTGGCTTCAAGTACCAGTTTTCGATAATCTGGCGATAAAATCGCAAAATTTTTGCACTCTTTATAAATCTAGTTATTTTCTAGCGATTTTGGGTCTCATTTAGTCATATTTTTTGAAAAATTGTTGGCAACAGTCTTGAATAGTGAGTTGGGCAATCGATTTTGTATAGTTGTGTGTGCTATACTGTTATACGTAAAGTAATAAAGTGTTAAATAAATAAGCTCAATATCAAAAAATCGAGAGTATGGTTATTTTGATTGCAATAGAAAAGAACCCGGTTTATTTAAAGGAAATAAACCAATGTTTATAAAAGGTATTCGAAATTTTTTATACAAAATAGTAAATTTTATTTCTTTGTTAAGTGGCTGAAATTTTTATTGAAATGAAAAATTTGTATGGAGATATTTAAGTTGTCCTCACATTTTCAATCGCACAATAAACAACATAGCTAAAAATTGATAGTAAAAAAAATTAAAAAATCGCGAAATCTGTGGACCTTGGATCCATAATTTTCATATTCAAATATCTTTTTTTTTAAGAGCTAACCTAGGAAAAGGGCTAGCACCACTAGATTCAGCGTAGCCGAATTAGTTTTACCCACTAGGTGCCCCGTTTGTCGGGAGAAAAAATGTCTTCGATTCGAGCACAGTGTATTCAGCAGAAAGTTTTATTGATTTTAGCAATGATTTTTTTCGTTTGCAATCTACTAAGGTTAGCATAACTTTTGCTGAATTTAAATATTTTTGCTGATTTCAGGGGGGCTACCGCGTAACTCGATTCGAAAAAAATGTTCGAATTCGTAAATTTTGTACCTTTCGTAAAAAGAAAAGATTTAGCAAAAATGTTACTTTTTGAATTTTTTTGTGTAGTGTGCAAGGTTTAGGATAAAAATAAATTAAAAAGTAAAATTTTTCTACAGAATTATATTTTAAACAATATTTTCAAGATTTACAAATTCGAAAATTTTTTTTCTAATCGAGTTACGCCGTTACCACCCAGCAAACAAATTTTGCTGATATAACCACTTTTTCCGATAGCACCCTTCTGACTAAAATTTTGCTCAGTCAGTTAACTTTTTTGCTGATTTTACTGATTTTTTTTTAAATAAATGTTTATGAAAGCCGTTTCAACTGATTTTCCCTTCGTATTGGAATGTTGAAAGTTTGAAATTTTTATGTTGATCTTCTATACGAAAAAACAATCTAGATTTATAGGTATCCATCCTCACATTTTTACTCGCCATCGCTGTACCGAAATTGATCATTTTTAATCCGAAGTTACCTTTTAACTGATCAAAATTCTAACTAAAATATTTTTCCCTAAAGGGCATATTCATGTCTACACTACCGACCATAACACTCAGTCTACATCTTCTTCAATAAAAATCAATATTGTTTTTATTAAAGCTCTTCAATTTAGTTGTCGCTTGATTGAGGTTGTTGGTCTGTTGGTTTAATTTGTTTATATACTAAAATAATTCTTTTTACAAACACTATTAAAACTACATTAAATGATATTTTTGTCCACAATTTAAATGTGGTGCAAGAGGTAATATTGCTGTTGTGCTTTCCAAATCGACTCTACTCAATATAAAAACGTTGAAATTATATAAGTTTAGCTTTAAACGCGGTTATTGTTAGTAACCACCTCTATTATCTCTGTGCTAAAAGTTGAACAGTATTTTGTACTGCTTCAAGCGTGTGTTTGATGTGTGGTGTGGATAAAACTATTTGTAGCAACAACAAGTTGTAAAACCCTTTCGCTACTCGAATTTCATACATTTGCTGCTACATTGGAAAATTTTTTGATTTTCAAAATTTTCACATTTTCTTAGACAACAAATGTGAGCTTATTGCCAGTTAGTGTTCGCGTTTTAAATTGGCAACAACGTGTTGCAAATAATATGCGGTGGAGAGTAAAATTCGCTTTATATGTTGTGGCAATATTAATTGTGTGGATTTTTAATGCAGTGACGTTAGTGACATCGTCGGTAGTTCAAAATGTGGAAAATGTGTTACGAGCGGAGGTTTTGGGGGGCGATCAACAGCAACAACAGCTGGTTAAAGATAATTTCCTTGTTGGTGTTGCTAGTTTGGGAGCTTTTTATGAAAATAATACACAATGTGGCCAAGAACTTGAATTGTTGCTGAAAGCTATAGCCAAACATGAAGTTTGGGGTTTAAAAGGTGTGTGTTTTGTGGGTTGATGTCGTTTCCACGAGTCAGATAATATTCAATCATGATCAAGTGCAAACAAGTGATTAATACTATTTTTTTTTTAGGGTTATTCATATGTGTAGGCAAATTTAAACTAGTTAGGAGGGTAATTTCTCAAAAAAAAAAAAGAAAAAACTAAAGCCAAACACTACCGCTTGTTAACCCTTTAATTTCAAATGATGCTTATAGGCAACATTGTATATTTTCGGTCATAGTTCCTATAGTTTTTGTTATTTTTGCTACGGTTTTTTTCCAACTGAAACTAATATGTGTGAGCATTCGTTTACGAAATTACATTTTTAAAAGCTTTACAAGTGTTTATTTGCGAGCTGTTTTTCCTAGTGTCCACACACAATTTTTCTCACATCAAAATTTAAGGAAAATAAAATTTTTGTTCAAATTGGTCTTAAAAATTATGTGATGAATGAAATTCAAAAACTCAAAAAATTTTAGTTATGGAAAAAATATAAAACAAATTTTTTTTGTAAAAATTTCTCGCGTGCCACCTTAATTTTAGTTGTCTTTTAAAAGTCCTTTTTTTAAAAATTTTTAAAATTTAGAAAATTTCTCTTCAAAATATTATCGCAGATATACATATTTATCAGCGCTACGGATAACCCCAAAGGGAAAAATTAAATAACATCCAAGAAATGACGTAAACATTTTTGACGGTTATTTAATTTTTCCCTTTGGGGGTTCTTCAAATATTGAGATTATTTCATTATGAAAAAATCCCCAATGAAATAAAATTAAAACAGTTTAAACATTATTGCCTTTTCATTTTTTGGGGGGTTATTCCATTTTTGGTGTTATTTCATATTGTTAAAAAAAGTTAAATTATTGGGCGCCACTATTTCTTTAAGTACATAAGAAACTAGTTGAAAAATGTGCTTCGGGCAAAAATTTGATTTTGTTAAAATAAATCGCGAGGTTTTTATCATCATAATAATGAATAAAAAGCTAATATTATGGATTTGAACAGAGAAATTTCTATTTCAGATGAAATGGCTCTGCGAAACACGATCAAAACCCAATTTCAAATTCCGACAAAGGGGGTTATTTCATTATGAAACTTATTTTCAGCTTTTATTTCATTGAGGGTCATTTCGTAGGACCTATTTTCCCTTTAAAAAAACTTAATTTTTTACATCCAAAGGAAAACAACTTGTTTATTTCGTAACACCCATTTTCCCTTAAAAAAAACTTTATTTTTTAGATCGAATTTTATTACAAGTTGTTTTCCATATTTGTGCAATTTTCTGTGCCACCTAAAATTCACTCGCGTGCCACTACTGACACGCGTGTCATAGTTTTGCCAGCCCTGGTCTACTGCATATAATTCGGTGTCAAAACTCATTATTTTTGTTCGACAAGGTCGTTTTTGTAAGTAGTTGTCCATATTCGCTGCAGCAAGAAACACAAAATTTCTGCACCCGCTGCATTATAAAAATATATAAAATAAGTAGTTACCAACATAAGTAGTTGTTCGGGTGCTAATAAACAGTTAAAAAATAAGTGGTTACAAGTTGTTAAAAAATAAGGCTTACTCATATACTTATTAGTGGTTAAAAAATAAGTAGTTACCAATATCAAATTAATTTTGTAGTCTAGCTTACGCGCGTCTTCGTCTAACAAAAATAATTAGTACTGATTAGGGTATTCAATCGATTAATTGAACAATTTTTCTCAAAAATTGTTTGAATAATTTAAAATGTCCAAATTTCGAATAACAAATAATTCGAATAATTTCATACGATTAATCGATTAATCGAAATTAGTAGAAAATTATAAAAATGTTTCAAAAATATAAATTTTTTATTAATGTAAATATGCTAAAATCTCAAAACTTTTTTAAAAAATTGTGATAAATAGGGCAAGGAATTTCATGCAAATGCATGTTTTTTCTCGATAGTTCGAAACTAATATGGACTAAATATTTATCCGAATCATCAAATTTAGAACAAAATGGAATCGATTTGTAGTTGCATATTTTTGCATATTTTGTCATAATTGCATGTTTTTGCATATTATGAGTTTAAATGCATATTTGGTGCCCTTTTAATGCATATTTTTTACTTTTAAATGCATAGTTGTGCATATTTTTCATTTTTAGGAGCACTTTTTATTTTGTAAAAAAATATAAAAAATTGATACGTTTTCATATTTTGATTCAATTAAAATAAACATTCTTAAAACCTTATTGACCTATGGGAAATCTTCGAGTTCTGTGTCTGTTTGCAAAATAACTAACTTAAATACATTTTTAAATTTTAGAGTGCATTATTTTTGGAAAAGTAATAGCTTTTAGTGCATATTTCTTATATTTTTAATGCAAATTTTTCTTTTTTAACCGCATATTTTAGGCGCATATTTTCCATTTTTAAGTGCATGAAATTCCTTGCCCTGGTGATAAATAATTTGCTATATGCTTGTACCTATCCGTATTTCATTCTGGCCTAAAAAAATAATTTAGGGACGACCTTTTAGAATTTCTGAAAATATTTGTTAACTTCACCTCAATGAGAGTTTCATGTTTTCAAGTAGGAGCGTTAATAAATATCTTAAATCCCAAAGAAAAACAAAAACAACATAATATTATCACAGTGTGCTTTGTCATCTTCCGAATTATTACTCTGTTGTTGTAACTTTTCTAATAAAGTAGTGGTATCTATTTATGTATAATAAATTTTGAATTATTTTTTTACGACTTTATAAAAGTTGATATTAAACGAAAGCATTAATAATTATTGTAATTAATGGTTATTAGAATTATTAATTATAATTAATGCTCAATATAATGAAGCTAGTTTAGTGAGCACTCTGAAATAATAAAATAAAACAAAGGAATGGAGGTACGGAAACGTAGAGGGAAAATCAATTCTCAACAGAATTCCTATCTACATTTACGTTTTTTATGTATTCAATGCATACGAAAGAGATAGAAATTAATGTACGGGGTCTTACATTGTTCTTGTTGTGGTGTGGTTCTCCCAGATTTGGATAAAGTTTTAATATGTGAAAGAAGCGACAGAAAAAATATCGATTGAAATAAAAAGCCGATTAATTGAATACCCTAGTACTGACGCCGAATTATAAGCAGCAAAAAATTTTATTTTCATTATATAACCACTTAGTTCGTAATGAAAGATTTTGCTGGGTAGGTACTGTTTTATTTTATTCTCCAATAATTTTTTTTATACCGAAATAGAAAACGCATTTCCCATCCCTGTTAGCCATAGTTTACTTGCAGCCAACTTCACACTAGAATCGACGTTTAAAGTAGAGTTTAAGCTGCGTTTTAACGCAGTGTAGAAAATCATTACCAGATATGTGGTTATATAACTACATACTTGGTAATGGTAACTAGTTACTTTCGTTATTACATTTCTTATTACCTTCATATGACGATGTCGCGAAAAATAATGAGTTATGGTTACACACCAGCATACGAAAAATCAATCGTCACCTATGTGCTTACCAGTACTGACAAAAATAATGAGTCTAAAAAAAGATTTTGAAAAAAATGAATTTTATAAAAATAAATTTTTTATTGTATTTTTTTTAAATAAAATTTGCTGGTGTGGGAATCGAACCTGGGTCTACAGATTGCCAGTCAATAGCCCTACCATCTGATCTATATCGACATGTAAAATTTAATAGATAAAAACATAATTGACCTGCTGGATACAAGTGAGCTTACTCGCCAGCATACAAAAATGCAAAAAATATGTGGTTACATATATCCTTACCAGTGTTTAAAAAATATTGAGTCTAAAAATAGATTTCAAAAAATTAAAAAAAAAAATCTAGAAAATTATTTGTAATGACACCTCATTACAATCTGTATTACCAAAAACGATATATCATTACCTTTTGTAATATAAAATAATGACTTCCTAATAACTTCCTAATTGTGTTCGTTGTTTTAAAATATAAAATAATAACTTACTCGTAATAGTTTAAATAAGTACTTTTTACACACTTAAATTATATACATTTTTATTTATTACCCCAGTGTGGAAACGGTAATGACATATCATTATTTTTTGGACAACCAGTAATGACACCCACTTACATTCTGCATTATTTTAAAACATATAATAATGAGTTACTGATAATACTTATTTTTTTCATTATTTCAAATAGAAAATAATTTTTTAGATTTTTTTGAAAATTTTTTGAAATCTATTTTTAGACTCAATATTTTTTAAACACTGGTAAGGATATATGTAACCACATATTTTTTGATTTTTTGTATGTTGGCGAGTAAGCTTACTTGTGTGCAGCAGGTCAATTATGTTTTTATCTATTAAATATTACATGTCGATATAGCTCAAATGGTAGAGCTATTGACTGGCAATCTGTAGACCCAGGTTCGATTCCCGCACCAGCAAATTTTATTTAAAAAAAAAATACAATTAAAAATATTTTTTTTTTATATAATTTATTTTTTTGAAAATCTATTTTTAGACTCATTATTTTTGTCAGTACTGGTAAGGGGGTTAAGTAACCGCGTAACGTCTATAAGCGTTTCATTATTGTTTATTCACTTTAGGGAGTTTTTTTAATTATAATGTACTAACCAAGTTTTTCTTTACAAAACGATTTGTAATTTGATTTTGGTAGATGCTTTACGTGCCTATTCCTACGAATAGTCTGTGACTCTTAGTTGTGACTGTATTCCCCATGTATTTGTTGTTGCAAAGTCACAATAAATTATATTTATTAAAATTTTTGTTTGAAAATTTCTAAAAAATTAAGACTTGGTATCGACACAATCATAACATTGACAAATAAAAATTTTAATTTTCAAATTTTATTGTTGTTTTGTATAAAAAATTATCACGCCTGTTCTGAGTTCCGAAACTTTTTAATTAGAGTGGATTTGTAAAATCACACGGAATTAAAAATTTCGGAAACTTGTTGTTTTCAACAAATTTTAGAATTTTTAAAGAAATTTTTAGATAAACTTTTATATATTAATTGTTGCAAAAAATGTACATATTCGTTTTACTTTCTTACAAGCTTTTTCTACACGAAAAAAAAGAAAAAAATAATTCGGATGTGGATCACAGAACAGCAAATAAATTCGGAATGTTTCACTTTAGAGTTTTTTTATGTGGATTCAGTCTTAAAAATAGTCTTATGACGGTCACAATGAGTCACAAGTAGGAATAGGCACCTTAGAATTAAAAAACTTTCTGTAATAAAATGTTTTGAAAATTTGGGTATTTATACAGAAATAAGGAAATATGTTAAATTTCTATAAAAAAAGGACATCTAGATATCGAAATCCCGAGATTTCGATATTCACCACTCTGAATAAACAGTGAAGAAAAGCGTATAGATGTCAAATTTTTAGAGAACTTTGTGTGCTTTATTCGAAACTAAATTGTTTAATCATTGTTTAATCAGATGAAATATTCACCTCTATCGAAATCTCAAGATTTCGATGAAATTAAGAATCTGGGTATTTCTTTATATAGGCAAAATGTCTCCGGTCTAAGAATATTATTATAGGGAACATGAAAAAAAAACATTTTAAAATGTTAAAAATTGCTCAAGGCAAGAAAAACTTTCTTAGCAAAAGTTTAACGATTTTTTGCGAGCTTTAATTTTCTGACATTAGGGTGGTATCAACTGAGATCTGGTGGGTTAATACTAGAACGGGATACTTAAGGTCAATTGGTCCTTAGAGTAAAACATTGATCCTCGTTTGGAATCATAATGTAGTAATTAAGGGATCATATTATGATAGAAAAAAGTATTTCATAATATGATTGTCGCAATCATAAATCCAAAAATATATGATGCTCTTCGAATATGGTCATCCCAAACATGTTTTTTCTTTCCGTGTGATAACTGCAATTGCAGTTAAAAAACTGTATTCATGTTAACTACAATTGTTATTTTTATTCTGTTATATTCTTTTTGATGATAAATTGACTTAAAAGAGATTTTAATTAGAAAGTAGTATTTGCCAAGGACATCCAAATTTAGTTCAAAATTTTGATTTCTCATGTCATATATTTTCGGAGCCATTGCATGGAATATCAAGTTTGATAAAAAAAAAAATATTTGTTTTTCTGAATTTCATCGGTATATTCTGAACTTCAAATGATATATTCTTAATTTCAAATAACATTTTATGGATTTAAAGTAGAAAATTTGATTTTTAATTGATGTTTTCTCAATTTCAAATGGTAATCCTGATTTTTAGCCGCTATTTTCTGAACTCCCATAAATGTTTTCTACACTCAACCAAAAAAGTCTGTAATGGCTACTGAAAATTTTGCTGCTATTACGGGAAATTTAACTGTTTTGAGGCCAGCGGTATTTTTTTGCTAATTTTAGCAACACATGTCTGCTGATCTGTAGTACAATAAAATTAGTAACCGCTACTAAATTTTAGTAAAATTTATGTAAAAAGCAATTTAAAATCGATTTGCTAAAATCAGTTAAAAAACTTACTAAATATCATAATTTTAGTACAATGAAATTAGTATAAATAATTAGTTGCAGCTAATAAATTTCAGTAAATTGCTGTAAACTGTAATTTAAAATCAATCTGCTGAAATTAGCAAAAAATTGTACTAAAAAATAAAAAAACTGTAAAATCTAAAAAAAAATTTTTTTCGATTGTAAAAAGCGTATAATTACTTCATCGTACTTGAAATTTGGAGTCAAAATTGCAAACGGTTCTCCAGTTATTGCCGCTTTATGCATTGGAGATGCAATAAAAATTTCTGGGTGTTATTTCTAAACTAAGAATATATCAATAGTAACAAATATAAACTAAACAAGAATTGTAAAAAATAAAAAAAAAAAAATATTTTTAAATTACCCGAGTAAAAATAGTTATATATTGTCATATATAATGTGATTGGGTTATATCTGACCATGAATGGAGTCACTTTAAAACACATATCATTATATTTAACTACATCTGATATTATATTCGCAACGAATTTTTTGTATGGTAAATGATGTTATTACATATCCCCAAATCTGACTCCATATATAACTACATAAGCCATATAAAACTAATCAAAATATATGTAGTGACCGATATGATTATATGGTTCGATACTATGTTATATAACACTGTATGTGTCGTCATACTAAAAATATATTCTTGTAATTTTATATAACTTTCTATATAATCCCGTAGAAATTAATATATAGTTCAACATCAAATTTAGTAGTCTGCAAATTAAGAGTTAATTACTCCATAGCCAAATAATTTTCACGTGATTCTTTTTCATGTAAAATCATGTTAAAAAATGATGCGTACGATTTAGAAGACAAAAGCATTCAACTAAATTTTTATTTTATGTTATAAAATTTGGGCCTTTAAAATTGTTCAAACTATACAAATTTTAATGTCAGCTATTAGTTATGCATAAAAAGTATACCTACTATCAGACAAAATTATATAAAATCAGATATTTTTATATCGAATTAGATATAATATGATGTCCAGGATATGGACAAATCTCGGATCAAACTCTATCTAATTTTATATAATTACATACATGTAGATGACCCATTTTTCGGATCAAGCTGTATGTGGTTGTATATGGGGACTTATCAAATAAGATATAATTATATATGACACCATATTAAGATTTTTACCCGGGTAGTATATTTTTCTGCTAAATTTAGCACTCGGTTTTGAAAAATTAGTAAAATGTTTTGCTGAAATCAGCAGCGAAAATTAGTATAAAAATCCGTAATTTGTAATAAGAGAATAGCAAAAATGATTACTAAAAATAAAAATTGTACTAATAATCAGTATAAAAATAGTATAGTGCGATTGGAAACTGTTTACAAATTTTTTTACAAATTTTTTTATCTGAGTGTAAATTACAATTGCAAAATACGTAGAATTAACTTTTTCTATACAAAAATCAATAATTCACAGAAATTCTTTTCAGAAAAACAGGTTTTTAAAAATGTTGGAATCTTTTTATTGGAAATTCACCAAAATGCTCGTTTTTTATGCTAAATTTCTCAAATTCTGTTGATTTTTTTTTTTAATAAAAACATTTTTCTTCCTTTATAGTGGAACAACATTTTTTTAAAAATCTTCAGTTTGAAATTATTTTAAGCTTTTTTTATATAAAATATTGGGGATCCTAGAAACCCTAAAAATGTCTCAAGGGGTCCGTAGAATAAAAGTTAGTGGGATACGCTGCACTAGGTATTACACAAAATTTATGATGAGTTTTATTAAAAACGGAAATGGTGAATTCGAAAATTAAATTTGTTCGTGATAGTTGGATTCTCATATGGATTCTTCCCTTACTTTTTTAAATGTTTATTTAAATAACGTTTTTGTTTAAAAATTTTACTTTACAGTTCTGGACTCTTTTGGTTCACCACCAAAAACATTTACTTGGGGCAATTATTTTTGGTTTGGTACTCCAGATTTATGTGATGATCTCAATCAACCATTTATGATAAGTTTGTCCCGTTCTCAACCTCCCATTTTCAATGCGACTAGTCCGTTTCCGTTACACTTCATACTGGTATATCTGAATTTTTCGACACCCTTCTACATTGATTTGAAATTACCATTTGAGGTAAATAAATATATTGCTGTAGTATATTAATATTGCATAATATTAATTAAATCATCACTTTAGAATTTAATTCATTTAGGTTTATGTTTACCAAAGTCTTGTAGTGTCACAAAAATACGATCCTATACTGATGCATACTTTCAACACAACTATTTTAAAATGCAACGTAATTTTCAGTTACAATTAAGAGCTTTAGAAGTAAAAGCTCCTCATTTTAGTTGGATGTATTTTGCAAAAACTGGAAGTATTTCATTTATGTAAGTATTAAATATTTAAATGTTTACAACATTAAATCCTTAATATTTATCTCCCTCTTTTCAGCATAATTTTATTGACCACTACTCTACTCGGTATAATTGCCGAAATTGTTTATAAATCAAAAAATAATTTAAAACTTCAACACTCGTTACACCAAAAAAGTCATATACAACTCAATCCAACAGACAATGCAGCCAACATTGAAGTGAATATACCACCACAGCAATATGAAAAAGAAAAAAGCTCCAGCTGGGAAGAGCTTTTAATGTGTTTTCGTTTTTCAACTAATTACAAATCCGTTACAAGCTTAGAGCATTCAAATCGTAATTCAACATTTTTAACGGTCATGGCCGGACTGCGCACCATTATTTGTTTGTGGATAACAGTTTTCCATGTGTATTACTATTCCCTGTTTGCCATATCGAATACACCCTTTATATTTGCTAAATTGGAAAAGTTTATTTTACAACCCATAATGCAGGCCTGTTTTTATGTTGATATTTTCTTTGTAATGAGGTTCGTATTGGAATATTTAAATTTATCTTATCTAATGAATATTAATTTCAATAGAATCTATTTTATTCTGATTGCAGTTCTTTTCTTTTGGTTAATAATTTTCTTTCTAATTCCATACAAATACAACAAATTCGTCAAGCATCTTGTTGGGGTAATTTAAAACTTTTTATGCGTTCTATATTACAACGTTATATGCGGTAAGTTGTGAGAATGTGTGTTTTTTACAAATTACATATTTTACATAATCAAGTCGTTTTGCTTTTTGTTTTTGTTATTACAGTTTAACTCCTGTAATGATTGTTACCATGTTATTGAGTACAGCAGTTCTGGATTTTTTAAATATGTATTCACCATTTCGTTTAGGCGAACATAGTGGTTTCTATTGTAAGACGTAAGTACAATTGAAATAACAATATTCTTTTTTATAAACGGGTTATACGGGTGGTATGTGTTTAATGTAATTCAATCTTTGATATTGTTACTAATTTCTTTTATTCATGTCAGATTGATCAATTGATAAAGAATGTTTCGTTATTTTTTATAAACGAAATAATGAAAGACTTTTTTTATTCTTATTATCCAGATATCAATTTTATTTCATTAGCGATTTGCCCAGATATTTTTTATGGAAAAAATATAAAACTGCAGAAAATACAGTATGTGCCTTAGACCGTACCACCTTACAGGCAAAAAAAAAGTGCGCCGTGTACCTTCAAATATGAAGTATTTTTGCTAGGCAATTCCAAAAAAAAAAAAATTTTTTGCCGAACGTAGGGGTTGCCTTTTTAATTTTTCGTTATATGTAGCTTCGGCATTTAAAGTCGGAATTTAAAGTGTTTTGCTATAAAGGAAAAATCCAATGAAAAAAATTTCAAAAAGCGACCCCTACGTTCGGCAACAAAAAAAATTTCTGCTGGGTTTATCGAAAAACTTCCTTTGCAAAAGCTTAATGATTTTTTGCGGGCTTTAATTTTCTGACATTAGGTTAGTACATTAGGGTGGTAGCAACTGAGATTTGGTGGGTAAATACTAGAACGGGATACTTGAGGTGAATGGTCCTTAGAGCAAAACATTGGTCCCCTCGAGAGAAAAACATCGATGTATTATACTTTAAGATCCGACTGTAAATGCCAAAGATATAACGAAAAATGTAAAATAGCTACACCTACGTTCGGGAAAAAAATTTTTTTTTGTGAAACTTTGGAAAAATTATTTAACTGGGACGGTGTACGGCGAACTTTTTTTTGAGATCCGGCCTTTATTATATTATTATAAACATTACTAATATTTTCGAAAAATGGAAAAATTGACAAAAAGAGCCTTAAATTTGAATCACCATTATTTTTGAACAAAAAGTACTTTTTTAATGTTTACTCTTCAAAAAACAGACATTACCAATAGTGCTGGTAAAAATATGAGTAGTGGGTATTGAGTGTCGAGTATTTGTCTTTTTTTTTTGGTACTCTATACCCAAAACTACTACTCGATATTTTCAGAGTTGCATTTTGGACAGACAAAATATATAAAAATGTGACTCCGCTAAAATGTTTATCACAAAACTACAACTCTGCTAAAAGAAAAAATCAGAAGCCAAATATTTAAAAGTATATGTTAAAAAACTATGAAAAACGCAATGAATAGTTGGTAAAAAGTTTAAAAATAAATTTAAATAGTGAATTAACGTAAACATTTTCAAAGAATTTTGCTAAAAAATTTCAAATTTAAAAACCGTTAAAAGTATCGAGTAGTATCGAGTATCCAAATCAAAAACATCGAGTAGTATCGAGTATTGAAAAGAAACCGAATTTACCAGCACTAATTACCAAGTAATTTAGCAAGTAAGTAGCACGCAAACGATTTCACTTATTATCAGGCTACATACTCGCTTAATTAGTGGGGGGTGGTCATAAAAAAGTTACTAGCACGGTTACTCATAACGAAAGAATAAGTGGTTACCTAGAAGTAAGCAAATAATTCTTACATTGTGTATTGTAAATTAAATATTTTTCGGTGTCGTTAAAGCTTGACGGAGAAATATGCTTAACTATTTAAAAACACATTTCAAAATGAAAATCTAAAAAAAGCTTTAGCGTTTTGGGACCCCTTTAAAATATTTAGACTTCGTAACGGCTCATTACATATCTACACGGCTACATATCTATTCTGCCGTGCTTAGGACAATGGCGTGGAATTTTGTCTTCTTTGAGTTAGTTTCTGCCAACTGCAATAAATTTAAATTTTGGGTAGCAAATACCCTAATATCGACGTAGAGAGAGAGAGAAAAAATTAATATAAATAAATAATAAAGAAAAAAATAGGAAAACATGAAAAGAAACAGCATAAGCATTTCAGTGGAAGAGGTGGTAGATGGAATTGCCCCATCATAATCTTTATCCTCCCTACCTGGTTACCACAAAACTACCCAGTGTAAAAAATCATTACCAGATATGTGGTTATGTAAGTACATACTTGGTAATGGTAACTAGTTACTTTTGTTATTACATTTCTTATTACCTTTATATGGCGATGTCGCGAAAAATAATGAGTTATGGTTACTCACCAGCATACGAAAAATCAAAAAATATATCGTTACCTATGTGCTTACCAGTACTGATAAAAATAATGAGTCTAAAAATAGATTTTCAAAAAAATAAATTATATAAAAAAAATATTTTTTTATTGTATTTTTTTTTAAATAAAATTTGCTGGTGCGGGAATCGAACCTGGGTCTACAGATTGCCAGTCAATAGCTCTACCATCTGAGCTATATCGACATGTAATATTTAATAGATAAAAACACAATTGACCTGCTGCACACAAGTAAGCTTACTCGCCAACATACAAAATATCAAAAAATATGTGGTTACATATATCCTTACCAGTGTTTAAAAAATATTGAGTCTAAAAATAGATTTCAAAAAATTTTCAAAAAAATTTAAAAAATTATTTTCTTTTTAAAATAATGATAAAAATAAGTCATTATCAGTAACTCATTATTATATGTTTTAAAATAATACAGAAGGTAAGTGGGTGTCATTACTGGTAGTCCAAAAAATAATGATATGTCATTACCGTTTCTACACTGGGAATATAAACATTTTATTAAACAAAGAAATAATTTAAGGGGGTAAATACTGTAACAGCAGCATTTTAAGGGCATATTTGAACGGTTGTCAAAAATTTAAATAATATTTTTTATAATTTTAATTTTTTTTTTTTTTTATAAAGACGTCATTAATGACTCAGAAATGAGCTCCAAAAACATAAACATTTTTCCATTTTTTCTTATGAAAGTGGTCCGTCCGTTCTGTGTACTCAGAAATGACTCAGAAAAAAGAACGTATAAAATTGAAATTTTCTTCATAAATTTAAATAATTTTAGAATCTTCTTTGAGTCCGAAAAATAAACCCTCGTTTTGAGACAGGTTTTTAGATTGCAGAGACAACTTTTTGGATTGTTTTCTGAGGGTTCATATTTTCTACCAAAAAAACAAGAGTGTTTTCAAAAAAAAAACAATAATCATTTTTATGAGTCATTTAAAAATCTTATTTATGAGCGCTCCGAAATTGCTGGCTGGGGTGTTTTTTTCAGTATTTTGAAAAATTATTAGTTTTAGATTCTGCCAACCAAAATCTACAGGGTTGCCACTTAATTATTGGCCTTTTTTAAAAAAGACAAAATCGGCTGCCACTGTGCAGCCTTCATTAATTATCGGAAAATGTAAAGTGATTCTTAATCCCAGATTAATTCTCTAATCCTTATCGTGGCCCGATTTTTATTTTTTAATTTTTTTTTTAACAAAGTTACCACACAAACTTAAAAGTTTCCAAAAAGGCAAGAATAAAACACTTTTGCTCGGGGATATAAAATTTATTTGAACAAAATTCAAAATAAGAACTACAGTTTTTTGTTGCCTACGAAAGAAAAAACCAGGATCAAAATCGATTAACCCGCCTTCGCTGTACAGTGGCAGCCAATTTTGAACTTAGGGTTGTGGGAAAACGCGTAAAATTAATTTTGCGCTAAGAAAACAGAAAAATTTCAAAAAATCATGTATGAACAAAATTTATATCTCGCAGTTTTCTACATGTGTGCCAAATCGGTTAAGAGTATTTTATATATTAATCCAAACATTCTTAAATATTAACCAAAATATTCTAAATGTGCAAACTAAAAAATATTAAAATGTCAAACGAGAACAAGAAATTCTCATTGAGTTTGTAATTTAATTTAACAAATATTTCCAGAAATTCTAAAAACATCGACTCCTGACGATTTCCTTAGGCAAGAATGAAATCCGGATAGGGACATGCCTCCAACAGAATATTTTTCACAATTTGTAAAATACGTTTGGGATTTTAGTACATTTAATTCCTTTAATGCTATTAATGCATATCCCGATAAAAATAAATTTAAAAAAAATGCTATTAGTTTGTACATTTTTTAATTTATTTTTTATTTACGATATAAAATCTCAAATAAAAACAATGAAATAAAAATGCACCAAAAAAAAAAATGTTATACAAATTTAACTCTTAGAATATTACTTTGAGACTAAAACATAGTTTACAAAAAAATATGTGGAAATTTTATTTATTCGAATTTTTCGAATGCCAATGATTTTTTTTCAATTGTCATGGATTATTAAACCAGTTACCTTCTATACCTCTCTTCCTCTCTCAACATCCGCTCTTTTTATTTGTTCGTGAAGTCGTGCAAAGTAATTGAAAACATGTTGGTAAAATATAACACCAGTGTTGCCAACTCTTGAAGGCAGGAAAGCACCGTGAGCATTTTGAAAACGGGTAAAAAGGGTAAAAATTTACCAAAAATGAGGTAAAAATGGGGTAAAAAAGCACGAAATAATTTTTTGAAAAATTCAAGTCAAGATTTTAAAAACACATTTTAGCTTTGTAAAATCGTGTAAAAAAGGTTCAAAAAATTACCAAAAAAGGGGTAAAAAAGCACCAAACTAATATTTCAAAATTTTGAGGTTTAAATATAACGAAGTTGTTATTTAAAATTGTACTACAAACATTGTGAAAAAATGTACTTTTTGTATATTTCGTATTATTTTTTCAACTTTGACAGAAAATTCAAGAAAAATTGAAAAAAGGAGAACAAATACCAAAAATATAAACTGTGCAAAAAGCACTAAAAGCACTGCCAGAAATCTGAAAAAGCACTGTAAATACCCGCTTTTTATAAACGGGTATTTGTAAAAAATCACCGAGTACGGGAAGGAAAAAAGCACCAAAAAAATACCCGAAAAGCACTAAAATGGCAAAAACTGTATAACACTTTTAATTTAGTTTTTTCATATTTTTTAATAATACCTGTATTTCTGATCGGTTTAACAAATCTGTGTTAAACCGATTAAAGCAAACAATTTTTTTAAATATTAATATTGTATTTATAAAATTTGCAGAGTAATCGAACGTATTTCAGAAGAATTTTTTTGGTAGTTACGATAGAAGTGAAAATGTATAAACGTTGAGTTTTCAACGTGGATAATTATCAAGTGTGTAAGTGTAAGATTTTGCCTAATACGTATTTTCGGTCCCGCTACAGACCCATCTTCAGCATCCATGCTTTGTGGGTTAATAATTGATAATGGTCTACTTATGTATATTGAATTCGAAACAAAAAAGCTACCGTAAATACAACTCAATTAGACTAACATCAACGAAATTTTAACAATGCTATTTTTATCCTTTGTCATTACTACTTTTGCTTTGAACTTTAATTCTTAAAGTATCGCAGCTGGTTCTATTCAACTCTGAATCACAGATTACTTGAACGATAACGAACCGTTAATTTTAAATTTTAAATGCATATTCTAATTATTTTGAACATACAACATAAATCCATGTTGATAGTAAAAAATTAGGCATATTAAATTATATTTTCACTGTATCTAGTGTGTTGAGATTTATCAAGGTATGTATAGTTGATCTTTTAATTTGTAAATAAATTTTCTAACAAAGAACATTCATTTAATTATACCCTACACCACTGTGTGGTCAGGGTATTATTTTAATTACTATTAAAAAAATCTTTACATATTTATATTAATAACATAAAGAAAGGATATACATTAGGTTTGGTCTGTTTAGCAATCGATATTGTGCCATCGATTTTTCGATAGCTTTTGGCATGAGGAAAAAAAAGTTCCACAACGACATTTTAAAAACAACATTTTCGAGACACTAAAAACGACGGCGATAACAGTTTTTCCAAAAAAAAATTTTATTGAGGTTTTGGACGAGTTTTTGTCGAAAAATCGATCTTTTTTTACGAGTTAATTTTAAAGATTTTTTTTAGTAGGTATGTTAAAAAAAATTCGCCGATTTCAAATTTTTTAAATATATCCTATCCAAGGTAAAATTGTGCGCTTAAAACGATGGCGATATAATTTTTTAGAAAAAATGTTTTTTTTTTGGGTTTTTAGACGAGTTTTTGTCAAAAAAAACGGCGCCTCGAAAATGATTTTTTTGATATGTCGTAGTGGAACTTTTTTTCCTCATGCCAAAAGCTATCGAAAAATCGACAATATCGAAAAATTTTTGTCCTTTGCCCACCCTAATATACATATATTTAGAAATATCATGCAATTTTATTTTAAATACCGTTTAAAAATTAAAAATCGGTTAAAAGATTACTAAGTTACAAATATTTAAATGTGCAAGCCACAAAAAATACTCTTTTACCGTTGTCTCGAAAATTTGAGGGTAGCTATATTGCAACATCTCAAACCGGTTAGACCTACAACCTACACCAGGTCACTTGAAAAGTGTCTTCAAAAATGTTTATAAAATAATGAATTATATACCTTAATAAACTTATTTTCTATTATAAAACTCACCTTTTTATTTTCATTGCTTTATAAAATGTATAACTGCGAACTTTTCCGTCTGATGCATCTGCTATCTTCAAAACAACTGCACTCAAAATAGTTTTTAGTTTAAATTAACCTGAAAATGTAATTTAAAATAAATTAGAAATCATTTGAAAGACGGTCTACTAACTTTTCATTTAAATCAAAAGAACTTTTCATTTATTTTTAAATGTTAATAAATTAACTACAAAATCCCTAAAAAAAAGATTTTTCTCTTATTTCGTTTTTTAACTATCAAAGAATTAACTACAAAATCCGTAAGAATAAATGATATCACTATGCGACAGTCAAAATCGGGATGGGATGAAACCAACGGGAAATGTTATATCGGTCAAAAACAAGTTATACGTGTCCCGGCGTTTCGCTGGGTGACCCCTAGGAATCGAGATATATCTTTTTTTTGACATAACTCGAGAACCACTAGTCCGATTTTGCTCAAATAATTTTAAAAAAATTAAAAATTACAATTCCTTTAATCTGTTCATATAACGTTTTTCTATATACTCAACAGTTTTGCCGGTAAAAATAAATGTTTGTTACCGCTACCATAAAAATCAGTTTATTACTTTTTTTTAATATTTTAGGCAAAAAATATTGTTTTCTTCATACATTTATTTTTACCGGAAAAACTGTTGAGTATATAGAAAATTGTTTGAGCAAAATCGGACTAGTGGTTCTCGAGTTATGTCAAAAAAAAGACCACCAAAGGTCAAATCGATATATCTCGATTCCTAGGGGTGACCCAGCGAAACGCCGGGACACGTATAACTTCTTTTTTACCGATATAACTTTCCCCGGTAGTTTGAACCCTTCCCGATCACTGACCCCTACCATTTGTCTCACAGTGTATTTAGTTTATTTAATTTTTTAACTGACCAAGAAATTAACCTCAATAATAAAAGGATTTCTTTTTTTAACAAAACATTTTAAAAGAAAATATTAACTGTAACAGAAAATATGTATTTGTATTTAATTTATTTTTTAAATAAAAGACAAAAAAATGTTCAAAAATATATCTCATTGCATTTTAACTGTATAATAAATGTACGGCTAAGTTTTTAAATAAACTACAGTCTGTTACTGTAATAATATTTTCAGTGTGTACTCGGCAAATAACTGTGATGTAGTAACTGCAGAAATTTTCTGAGTGTAGAAGCACCGCAGCGACTGCAGAATTGGAAGCACTAAGTTTAGATCTAGTTTACTCTCTACCTCACGAAAATGCACTAAATAATGCAAAGTTGAATGCACTAAATAATGCAAATTTTTTTGTATTTTATTGAATCTCACAAGGGAGGGTGGCTACCTCTTCCGATCTTAATAAAACTCGTACTGTGATAGAGCGAACAAAAGTAATAAGGAGGAAGGAACATAACTGCGCAATCTCATTTTTGGGAGTGAAAACTGGTTTAAAAAATTATTCGAAACTTTTAAACAATCAGCCTTACCAGGGATGGGAAATGAGATTTTTATGTCGGTATCAAAAAATTGTTTGAAGAGTACTTTTTTCACACCAAGAGTACCAAAAATTTTTTACCACTTTCTAATTAATAGGTCCATTCGATTACTGGATAATTTGTACAAAATTTTACTGAATGGCGTTCGTTAACACAAATACTCAGTAAACAGAAAGAAAAAAGAGAGAATAAAGTGACAGTTCAATGATGAGAGTTTCTAAGTCTTCTTCTTTTTCTTGCAAATTTTTACTGGATAAATTTTTGCCAGTAAGAATTTGCAAGCAGAAAAAAAAACATGATTCCAAAAAATATGTTTGTTAATTGTAAATAAAGAAAAATATTTTAGAATTATGTTATTTTATGGCAATGAAAAGCAGTAAAAATTCCAAAATAAATTATGGAAAAGATAAGAAAACCTTATAAAAAGTTCTTGCTTACGATTTAACAATAAGAATTCTCTTCTTCCATAGCGACCATTTAAAATTTATTTGTATATTTGGTTGCTGTAATCAGCCGTGTCTACAAACTTGCAAATTATTACAAATTTTCTGTTCGCGTACGTGTTTGGGAAAATTTTATTTTGAGACTAAATCTTGTCTTTCTGTAATTTTGTACTGAGTAATTCTTACTGGACTTGACTGAGAAAAGTAATCGAATGGACCTAATACAATGAGAAAAAATACATAAACTCCCGATTTACGCTTGTTAGCGCAATTTCGATATAACTCACTTTAATATCACCAGGGCATCAATTTTCAAAAAAAAAAAAAAAGATTTGTATATTTTGCTTTTAAGTGCATATTTTTGCATATTTAATGATTTTTTTATGTAATATTTTTTTTATTATTTAAATTATAGGTTTGTTTTTTTCGAATTTTGTATAAATATTCCATACATATTTAAGCATTTATAAAACTTTTAAGTACCCAGCCAGCAATTTCGGAGCGCTCATAAATAAGATTTTTAAATGGCTCATAGAAATGATTATTGTTTTTTTTTGAAAACACTCTTTTTTTGGTAGAAAATATGACCCCTCAGAAAACAATCCAAAAAATTGTCTCTACAATCTAAAAAGCTGTCTCAAAATGAGGGTTCATTTTTCGGTCTCAAAGAAGTTTCTAAAATTATTTAAATTTATGAGGAAAACTTCGATTTCATACGTTCTTTTTTCTGAGTCATTTCTGAGTACACAGGGGGCTCTTTTGGACGGACCACTTTCATAGGAAAAAGTGGAAAAATGTTTATGTTTTTGGAGCTCATTTCTGAGGCATTAATGATCATCTTTGTTTGCTGGGTAGGTATAAATTTAGCTTCTTAAAAATTAAGTAGTTATAAAAATGCTACCAAGTCTTAAAAATTCTTGGCTTTTCTCTTTCAAATGTAAACAAAAATATTTGTTATAAAAATATTTGAAATTTTAGAATTTTTATTTCATAAAATATCTGAAACAACAAAAGCTAACAAATCAATTATGCGTTTGTTGGTAAAGGTACAGCAGGGCACACAAGATTATTGCTCCATTTCGAGTTCCGGCGAAGTCTTTGTATGAAAACAGCTTTTGCACAAAGGCGACCCCAAATATTTAAATTTTGTTTGTTTACAAAAAATAAAAGAAAATCGGGTAAGTACGGATAGTCGTTTTTTTACAAGTCGTTATAGATATAGGTATAAAATTCGAAAAAACAAACCTTATGTTTAAATAAAAATAAACTAAAGGAAGAATTTGTATAAATAATAAGCATACTGTTGCAACAACTTTATGTTGGATTTTAGTTTAAAGCGCCGCTTTCCGGTAATAAATATGGTTTTTTAAATCGATAAATTTTTTGATTTTTGTGCATATTTACTTTTCAGCGCATATTTTTAATAAATATTTTTTAAGTATAAAAGTCGCGGCCTTATTTCTTTCTATTTCATTTTCGAATTACGCGTCATAAATTTTGATTAAACGCGGACTTACATTTTAAAATATTTCTATATTTGTTCACTCCCATTAAACTGCATAAATAAAAAATGCGTAGGTAGGGTAGAGGGGGGATCCTTCGCCAGTGGGGCACATACACTAATCCCATTTTTCTTCGGTGTTAAGGGAGATAAAAAATTGGAAAAAATATATTTTGTGCATTTTCCAATTACCTTTCCTTGACATCCACTTTGATGAATTTACATCACATGTGGTAGCAGATAGAAGTGTTTTTGTGTTTTTTGGGGTGCCAAAAAAATAATTGAAAGCAACTACATTTTGCAATAACTTCCTCAAATCGTGTGATAAAAAAATAATTTTTCATTATGTCAGACCTATAATCCTCAGCTTTCAGAAAATAACAATTAAATTTTAATAAATGCTTAAAAAGTGAGAAAAATATTAATTTTATATTAGTGCCTGTTTCTGGGGCACAATCACCAGATGGCCCCTGGAGCTACCAAGAGTTGGTGCATCCCTGCCTAAAATGCTCTATAAGACTTCTCCAAATATTTAAAATATGTTTTATAGTAAATTAGAACAATCGTGTTCATTCTTAAATTTATATTAATTATTCAGTTTTTTATAATTTTGAAGAATCATTATATTATAGTTTTAAATTATTTTTTTTTAATGTAGTGGAGATATATTGATTAATAAGAATCATATATCTTAAAGAACTTGTCCTAAGTTATTTATTTCAGTCATTTAAACATTGACTGTGCCGTATTAACAATTGTTTTTGTTGAAATTGTATCTAGCTCTTTTGGCGAATATTCCCCAAGTTTGGGGCAGTTACGCCGATTTGAGTTACTTTGAAAATCATTAAAAAAGTAATAGAAAATATGCAAATAATTAGAATAAAGATCATAGAAATTAAAGCCAAGATACGTAGATCTCCAATTTGAAAGGAATTTTTGAAAAATAATTAGGGGTTAAGAAATGACAGTGCTTCGAAAAAAAGTGGCGAAGGATCCCCCCTCTACCCCACATACATTTTTTGTAGGGGCAAACTAATTTTAATTGATTGATTTACTTAGGTGCTTTTTTACACAATTGTGTACAAAATTTAATTAAAATAATTAATATATTTTTGAGTTTTTTTTCAATAATAACTAGACCAAATGAGGCAAAAAATTACACAATCTTAGACCAAGTTGATTTCTTAAAAACTGTTATTTTTTGTTTTTTAATCGGAGAGATATTTTATGTTTCCATTTATTTTCGTAACAGAACAAATCTTTGAACAATTTTCTATGAATCTCTAGAATCACAAAAAATTTTAAATAAAACCACTGTTGAAAAATAAGCGAAAAGTGTAAAAATGGAAAAAATTTTCGAACGCATCAAGTTTAGCTTAAAAATTTTGCGTTAAAATGTCCGGACACCTGTAAAAATTTATATAAACCCGGATAATAGTAATATCATATTTTATCACGCTAAATCAAAGGTTTAAAAGGCTTAATTCTTTCATTCACTTTTTAAAAATTAATGAAATTTGGGTTAAATTTCATTCCCTAATAGCATTCTTATGGAATTAATTCGATAGCTTAATTCCCTATAGCTTTAAATTATATGAATTCATTCTATTTTGATTGAATTCTTACTGAATGAAACCCAATTTACTTGAATTCATTTAATAAAAAGGTGAATGAAAAATGATTTGTTTTCATTCACTTAATCAAATGAAAAATTTTAATTTGCATGTAATTGCTGAAATATTAGCAAAATACAATGAAAAACGTTTAAAATTCATCTAACAGAAATAAATAGTATCGTATGCTTTGTTACAGTTTGTATGCTTTGGTTTTGATTATATGTTAGTTTCAAACTACACAGCACTAAGTGAATGGTAATAAAATTTCTTCATTCAATTAGTAAAATGGTGAATGAACATGCGATTTGAATGATTCAAGTTAGGAATTTATTCGATTCATATTAAAGCTTTGCGAATGAAGCTTATGAATGAATTCTTTACGAATGGTTTAAGGGAATGGTACATGAATATTTTTAAAATCTGAATTTAATTTTTCGTGAATTAAGCTTAAATTGAATTAAGTTTTTCGAAGCTCTGCGCTAAATGCATTTAAAAATAGCTGGATTTGATGAGAAAATAGCGAAATTGACAATAGAGAAAAAAAGTAAATATGAAGTGTATTCACGATCGTGATTTGCACATGATGGAAAAAAGCTGAGATTTATTTGTATTTTCTAAGCCTTGAGTAGTTATGACGATGCAAGAGTATCAAATGCGACCCGAGGTTACTACGGTACTTTTTTGAATCAAATAGTATCAAAAAAAGTACGATCGTATCAACTTTACCATCCCTGAGCCTTACTATCAATATTTTTCAAATGTACATATATTTTTGTTAAAGTCGACTTTATTTTAAAGCAAAGGTTTTGTTTTAACCGTACTATACAAAATATTTACTCCTAAATTCATAAACGCTTTGTAAAATTATAGGAGGTTTATTGAACAAATTTTGTATGAAAATGAAGTTTTACAAACCTGCTATAAATTTACAAAGCATTTATGAATTGAGGGGTTAAAATATAACTTTTAAAATAATGCCAAACATATACATTCAAAAATTGTGTTCATTTTTATTGAAAAACAACTCAAAATATTCAAAAATAAAAAGGAAATTTGTAAACCAAATGTAAATAAAATTTGAAAATTTCAAATTTGAAACAGAATTTTAAGGTATCCCAAGAAACATTTTTATGGACACTCCGGAATCATGAATCCGGCTTTTACGGCACATTAACGGTCCGTAATACACGTATCCGTCAAAGCTTGTACGTATACGGAACATTAACGGACCGTGTAATCGGATTTTCGTACATAATACGTTTTAACTCCGTTTCCGTACCGTAAAATACGGACTTAATGGATTTTAATTTGTGTTCAAAATAAAAACAATTAAATTCTTTTAAAAATTTTTGTGGCGATAAATTGGTGGCGGTAGCTAGAATATATCCAACACAACACAATTAACACATCATCAAGTCGCATACATATATTAGATGGTAAGATTAATAAAATTTAGTGCGTGTTTTACAATGGTTTGTGGTTTATGTAAGATCCTTTGTTTTTATAACAAAAGCTCTGTTCCACGTACGTTAACGCGGCTACGCAATTTTTCCCAAATTGTCTGTAAATTGTTGTTGTTTCGAGTAAAACGCCATCGTAAATACAATCAATTAAACCATAACTAATTTATTTTTTCTTTTGCATGTAGATGATCGATTCTATTATGGGTGACTGAGGTACTAAATATGTATAGTGTAAATGTAAATAATATCGTTACAAATAAATCTATTAAAAATCAAAAAAACAAATTTACTCAAAATTAGTCAATTTAGATAGATATACAATTCCGTTTTTGGTCCGGAGTCACTCCGGTTATACACGACATAACGGTCCGTAAATGGTCCGTCATTGACGGACTTTCAACGGACTTGTCCGTTTTTACACGACACAACGGTCCGTCAATGACGGACTTTCAACGGACTTGTCAGTTTTTTACACGACATAACGGTCCGTCATTGACGGATTTTCAACGGATTCGAATCAGTTTCGATGTTCCTTAAAATCCGTTTTCTGGTCCGTATACGGATCCGGAAAACGTTACGTAAACGGAGTTGGATTCCGTTTATGACGGACCAAAAACGGTACGTAAACGGAACGATTTGTTTGTTGGGTATTTTAAATATTTTGTATGGTACGAAAATTAAAATAATAGTCGGCTTTTGTGATTTAAAATCGACTTTTTCTTTTTTATAGTAAAGGTGAATAATTTTAAAAAATAAAAAGAATTTTTCGACTTTGAAATGAAAAATAAAGTATTCTTGTTCGAGGCAAGTTGTTTCCTTAACAGAGTTTGACAAAATTAGTACTTTTTTTAAAATAAGACGGTTTTAATTTATAAGGATATTCTTCTAGCAAATACTTCATAGAGTTTAATATATGCCAACATATATTTGCTGTTATTTAAAAGTGATATTTAATTGTTTATATATTCCTCCTAAATTTGACATTTCATTGTCATTGCCTTAATTGTTTTCTATTTTCCAGCAACTGGTGGTATAATCTTTTATACATTCACAATTTGCTGGATATGAATAACATTTGCTGTTCATGGACCTGGTATTTAGCATGTGAAATGCAATATTTTGTATTATTCACAGGGTTGTTATTTTGGCATGTTAAAAAGCCAAATGCTGCCAAAATAGTATTTGTCACATTAGCACTGGGATTTGTGGTCATCGGATGGATGTGTAATTATGGCAATGGTATAACATTTGAGTAAGTATAACTTTCAAAGTGTTTGTTGTAAGGAGTAGAATGCATATTGTTATTATCAAAACATTAACATCAACATCTAAAGCACTGTTTATTTTAACCTTCAATCAACCCAAACACCCACCCACCCACACAGACTAACCATATCTAACCAAGTGAACTTAACCAACCATGCATCCATCCATCCGACATACAAACATTCAAGCAAAACTATCAATCTACAAAACAAAAACCCTTTTAACCAACATATTCATTTATTCAACAACATTTACTTTTGACAGAATCGATGTCGTCTACAGTACACTCAATCAGCTGTATGTCAAACCCTGGGTACGTATACCACCCTATCTTGGAGGTGCAGCAATGGGTTGGCTAATGCACAAAATACAGAAAAGCAGTCCTCAACAGCAACAACAAGTTGGTGGGATAACAGAGCATCATCAACATCAACAACATGTTCGCACATTTGGTCGTAAATTCTTTTGGCTATTTTGTATTGTTCTCTATGTAGTAACAAATTTTATGAGCTATTGGCGCTCTACGCCCTCTTGGGTGGTGGCGACAATTATGTCCTTGGGTAAATTGCTTTTCGCACTTTGCATTGGCGGTGTCATCATCATGTGTGCTTGTGGTCGTGGTGGTTGTCTGAATGTGTTTTTGAGTGCACGACCGTTTTTAATTTTGAATAAATTCTGTTTTAGCATTTATATGCTGGCACCCATAATCGTTGTGGCCATGTTTGGTTTACGCAATGAACCCACAAACTTTACAGAGGTGGGCTCGGGTGCCGATTTTATTGCTATTATAGTTTTAGCTATAATGTCAGCATTTTTAATGTTAATCTTAATTGAGCTGCCAATGCAAAGAATTTCAAATCGTTTATTAAAACAAAAGAAAACTTGAGAAAAGTTTTAAGATAGATTTTGAAGTAATTAACAGATAACCCTCGATTTAAGCGATACTGGTTTAAGGTGAAGAGACTACCACAACTATAGTTTAATGATTTATAATTAATTCGTATAATTACTCCAGGCATCCCTATCGATGTAGGGGAGCATGGGGTAATATGAAATATCCAGATGTATCGAAAAATCCCCTTAAAAAGTACACTCAAAAAAGTTTGTCGGTAGAGTCTACTGAAAATGACAGTTAAATACAAATGTACACTCAGAGAATAATGTCGGTAAAATTAACTGAAATTATCGAAAAATCCCCTAAAGTACACTCAAAAAAGTTTGTCGGTAGAGTCTACTGAAGATGACAGTTAAAAGCAAACAAATGTACCTACACTCAGAGAATAATGTCGGTAAAATTAAGTGTAAGTGTACACTGCAATTGCGTTTGAATTATCTACAATTGCAATTGTAGTTAAAACAACTGCAATACCAGTTAATTTTAAATGCATTTGCAGTGTACACTTTTTTATAACTAACAATTGCAGTTAATTTTGCCGACATAATTCTCTTAGTTAAAAAGGCGACAAAGGTATTTACTTTTTAATAACAAAAAAAATTTTTTTTCAAATTTATTTTTATCGGGACAAACAATAATTGCATTAAATGAATTAAATGTGCTAAAATCCCAAAACTTCTTTAGCAAATTGTGAAAAATAATCTGTTGCAGGCATGTCCCTATGCGGATTTCATTCTTGCCTAAGGAAATCGTCAGGGGACGACGTTTTAGAATTTCTAGAAATATTTATTAGATTAAATCACAAACTCAATGAGAATTTCTTGTTCTCGTCTAGGAGCGTCATTTAACATTTAAAATGTCAAAAAAAAAAACAAAAACAACAAAAAAAAATTTACCACAATTTGCTTTGTCATCTTCCGAAATACTAGTTTTGTTTTTTTTTTAATTTTGGAAAATAACTAAAAAATGCATTAAAAAAATGCACAAAGACTTTCTTTCAATTACAAAAAAAATGTGTAATTACTTCAACCTACTTAAAATTTGAAGAAAAAATTTCAAACAATTCTCCAGTTATTATGTTTTTACAAGTATGCATTGGAGGATACGTATAAAAAAATTTGCCGATTTTTATTTGCGAACTAATAATATAAACTAAACTAGAAGTGTTGGGTTTTAATTTTTATTCAAAAAAAATAAAAATTGTTTTTTCGACCTTTTTATTAATTAATTAGAAATTTATTAATTCAGTTCGAGGCCAATTTCCTTATTATGAATTAACATAATAAGTACTTTTTTCAAAAACTGCCACCACTTTCTAAAGAAAACTGCAGAAGGGGACTTGGAAAATCCCCGAAACGATCGTCTTTTCATTCCTGAAAGTGTTAGAGGTTTTTGAAAGCAAAAACTCTGTGAAGTATTTGTTAGGAGAATATCCTGATGAAGAAAAATAGCAGTTTTTGAAAAAAGTACTTATTATGTTAATTCATAATAAGGAAATTGGCCTCGAACTGAATTAATAAATTTCTAACTAAACTAGAATTTTTAAAAACTCGACCAAATTTTCAATTTGAAAAATAAAAAATTTATTTCGAGGTGCCCCATAGATTTTCTATATTATTTATCAATTTTTGGTTGTACACATTGAAAGTCTGCATCCTATGCACTGATAGTTTTTTTTAATTAAATTTAAAAATTCAAAACGACTCGGATTTTTATTTTTCAATTTCATATTACCCAAAAGTGTTTGGGAAATATTGAAAATATAAAATTTGTTATTTTTTGTTAAAATATAATAAAACAGATTTGAAAAACATAAAAATAATTGCTAAATAAAATAATAATCCTGATAATCGCGGTTTCATCCTAAAATACAATCAAAGACTTAATTTTGCATACATTTTTAGAATAAAAATTATTTATCAATTCGAAATTGATTTCAAATATTCTAAAATGCACTGATAGTGTGGATGAACAGTTTTATTGAAAATTCGTGACCGGCTTTAGTTATAATTATGGCCCGGAAGTTCATGTAAAAACATGTTTGTTTTCGTTAGGTCGTTAGGAACAACGTTAATAAAACATCTTGGCGTATCAACAAATTTGCAACAAAATGACATCGAAATATTAATGCATATTTTTGCACATTTTGCTGTAAATGCATACTTTTACATAAAAAATAATAATAAATGCATATTTTTCCATCTTAAATACGTATTTTATGTACATAAAACACGGCTATAAATACACAAACTTCCGTGCACTAATTACAACTGACAAAATACATTGAGTACGTTTACCAGACGCTCAACTGTTGCTAAACCACTACTCAACAATCTGGTGAACGATTTGATTAGCTACCGCTAAGTCAACATGTTGTGGTAGCGCTACCTTGTAGCGTACACATTTTACGCTACTTGTGAGCAGATAATGAAACATCAGCTGTCGTTTGTTTTTCTGTATATTTTTTTTAAAGAGTAATAAACATATACAAATATAATTATAAAGGAATAAAAAATTTTGAAAAAATCAATGAAACATCTACAAATATTTTAAAGCAAAAACAAAAGTAGCATCGTTCACCAGATTAATGTAATCATAAAGCGCTACAAATCAATTGTAGCGGTAGCGGGTTTCTCTGGTAAACCTGCCCATTGTTTTTTCAGTTGTTTATTATAATAATAAAAATAACTGCTTCAAACAACTGATAATTACTTTTCGTTAGCTGTCTTTTTGAAAATATTTGTCATAATAGTTGTTTTGTATTTTTTCAGAGAAAAACAACTGTAATTATAGTTAAAAACAAAAACTACTGATTACTACACAAACAACTCCCATATACTGGTAGTTATTCTTAAACTTTTTTGAGTGTAAATAATTGTATTTTATTAACACGGAAAGTTACACCGACCCTAACAAATATTCTTGGTACATTTTTGGAGCTTAGTTAATTTTTCACACCAACCCTTGTAGTCTATAAATCACAAGTCGAGGGTTACTTGTAGCTTTATGTATAAATCCCAGCTTATGGTATCTAAGTAAAGGTTATAATTATAAAAGTAATTAATTATTATATGAAAATGTTTCCAATTCTTCATTAAATTTAATTTGGAAAAATTGAAGTTAAATTAAGAAAATTTAGTATAAATTTGAGATTTTCCACTTCTCGTTTCAACAAACATTTTTAAATTCAAATTAGGATTTAAAAAAAATATTCATTGCTTTTTCCAAAGATTTATATTTAAAAAAAAAACTCAATCACTATTTCATGTTGCTAAATATCAAAATAAAATATGTAAATTTTAACTCTTACACTTTCATATCAATTCGGTTGTGGCAGCCGATTTTTTTCCAACCGAATTGATTCGGTTTTCGCAACCCCGTTGTTTGGTTGTGAGAACTGAATTTGGTTGGGGCAACCGAATAAAGTCGGTTGGAAAAGATACCGGTTGACACAACCGAATTGTTATGCGAGTGTAGTTTCTCTAAAGCCTATATGACACTTGCTAATTCTAGCATTAATAATCCAAACAGAAGAGAATCACGAATTTCTTTATGTGAAAATAATGTGTATGAAGGGAACAACCGTATCGAAAAACTATCAAACTGTCAAATGGATGTTGGAATGCATTTGCATTGATGGTGCTAGTATCTAGAAACTAGCAAGCGTCATACAGGCTTAAAGAATGGGAAAATTACTAAATAAGAACATTGACGAAATTGATCTGCCTGAAATCAAAATAAATACAAATTTGTTATATCATGATCCTTAGTATTCTGTCAGCATTCTATTGAAGCTTGTTTCAATATCTATGCATGTTTTTTTATTCGAAATAGTAAGTATATTTATTTAATTACTAATTTGCACACTTAAATAAACTTACATATTAATAATTTTTAAAAATATTGTTAAGAAAACAATTTCAAAATACGTCCAAAATTATCATAACATGATACTAGTGATCTACATAACCATAATATGATCATTGGGATAAATGATCATAATATGGTTATGTAGAAAATGTTATTATCATTTAGGATCATATTGTGATAACTTGGAATATATTGTATTATCATCATGGATGGTAACCGAAACGAATACGGTTATCGTTAGAGTAACGATATATTAGGTTATTTCGGTAACGGTATTTTAAGGGTAACGCTATTTCGTTTATTTCGGTATTATTATTTTAAGGATAATGGTATTTGAGTTATTTCGGTAACGGCATTTTAAAGATAACGATATTTGGGTTATTTCGGTAATGGTATTTTAAGGTTAACGGTATTTCAGTTATATCGGTAACGATTTTTAAGGGTAACGGTAGTCAGTTATTTCGATGAATCCCTTACTTTTTTACAAAAAAGAAACGAGATTAAAAACAGAACCAATTTATGAACTTAATGTACAAAAAATACTCAATAACCACGTGAAATTACCAAAAGCAGAAAATGAAAAATAACCGTAACGGTATTTTAGGGATAACGGTATTTCATTTGTTTCGATAACGGTATTTTAAAGGTATTGATATTTCATTTATTTCGGTATCGGTATTTTAAGGATAACGGTATTCCGGGTATTTCGGTAACGGTATTTTAGGGGTAACGGTAGTACGTTGAAAGGGTTTTGAATCGATAACGGTATTTTAGCGGTATTGTCTGCCAACCCTGATTATGATCAATTCGTGCCACACACAATCTTGTAAACTTCTTCAATTTTACTTTCGAAAAAAAAAAACTAAAATCTATCACATTCCCGATTGTACACACTCTTCAACAATATTTTTCCTACGTGAGTAGAAAAGTTTTAAAAATAAATCACTTATTTTTCACTTTGTGTGGATTTATTTTATGCATTTTTTTTTTTTGGAACGCAACTAACGCATAAAAAAAGACTTAAGTGTATATAGAAATATAAAAAGTCAAAAAAAAAAAACAATTTTCGTATCTTTTAATGCAAAAATTAAAATAATTTTGAATATTTTTTTTCCTTTAAAGACTTTGGAACCCAGTGTAGAAAATCATTACCAGATATGAGGTTATGTAACTATTTACATACTTGGTAATGGTAACTAGTTACTTTTGTTATTACATTCATTATTAACTTTATATGGCGATGTCGCGAAAAATAATGAGTTGTCGTTACACACCAGCATACGAAAAATCAAAAAATATATCATTACCTATGTGCTTACCAGTACTGACAAAAATAATGAGTCTAAAAATAGATTTTCAAAAAAATAAATTATATAAAAAAAAATATTTTTTAATGTATTTTTTTTTTAAATAAAATTTGCTGGTGCGGGAATCGAACCTGGGACTACAGATTGCCAGTCAACTGCTCTACCACCCAGTGTAGAAAATCATTACCAGATATGTGGTTATGTAACTACATACTTGATAATGGTAACTACTTACTTTTGTTATTACATTTGTTATTACCTTTATATGGGGATGTCGCGAAAAATAATGAGTTGTCGTTACACACCAGCATACGAAAAATCAAAAAATATATCGTTACCTATGTGCTTACCAGTACTGACAAAAATAATGAGTCTAAAAATAGATTTTCAAAAAAATAAATTATATAAAAAAAATATTTTTTATTGTATTTTTTTTTTTTAAATAAAATTTGCTGGTGCGGGAATCGAACCTGGGTCTACAGATTGCCAGTCAACAGCTCTACCATCTGAGCTATATCGACATGTAATATTTAATAGATAAAAACATAATTGACCTGCTGCACACAAGTAAGCTTACTCGCCAACATACAAAAAATTAAAAAATATGTGGTTACATATATCCTTACCAGTGTTAAAAAAATATTGAGTCTAAAAATAGATTTAAAAGAATTTTCAAAAAAATCTAAAAAATTATTTTCTATTTGAAATAATGATAAAAATAAGTAATTATCAGTAACTCATTATTATATGGTTTAAAATAATACAGAAGGTAAGTGGGTGTCATTACTGGTAGTCCAAAAAATAATGATATGTCATTACCGTTTCTACACTGGGCATCTGAGATATATCGACATGTAATATTTAATAGATAAAAACATAATTGACCTGCTGCACACAAGTAAGCTTACTCGCCAACATACACAAAATCAAAAAATATGTGGTTACATATATCCTTACCAATGTTTAAAAAATATTGAGTCTAAAAATAGATTTCAAAAAATTTTCAAAAAAATCTAAAAAATTATTTTCCATTTGAAATAATGATAAAAATAAGTCATTATCAGTAACTCATTAATATATGTTTTAAAATAATGCAGAAGGTAAGTGGGTGTCATTACTGGTACTCCAAAAAATAATGATATGTCATTACCGTTTCTACACTGGGAAGTTACTTTCTTTTTGTCTTCTCTGATGATGACATAAAACTAAATTGAATGAGGGGTATGTATAGTTGATATTTTATTTTGGTAAATGAATATTTTTTGGTTCGATATTAGATCACATATATAGACTATCTCTTTCTGTTTAAATTATTTTTCAAATTAAAGAAAGATGATACAAATTTTACAAGTAGATTACAAAGAATAAAAAAAAACTAAATTTTTATTTATTTACTTTTTTCCAGCCTACGAAGCGAACTTTAATCAACTATAAAAAAGGTAGTTTTTTCGTCAGTTTGTTTTAAAGTTTTTGTAGTAAAAATTTATCAGTTATTTTTACGACGTTGTTAGTTATTTTAACTGTAGCTGTTAGTTGTTTTTTAATAGTTAAAAACAACTACATTTTTAGTTGCTTTAAAGGTAAAAAAGTTTGTCGGTGAAAAAAGTTTGCCAGTTATTACATGACAGTTGATAGTAAACAGTAGTAGTGGGTTTTAACTGTAATAATATAAAACAACTATTATGACAGTTATTTAAAAGCAACAAACAAAAGTAGATTTTGTAATAGTTAAACAACTGCAGTTATTTTTAATAATAAGCAACTAATAAAACAGTATTTGTACAATAAACATTTATTTTTGTTAATTACTACCCAGTGTAGAAACGGTAATGACATATCATTATTTTTTGGACTACCAGTAATGACACCCACTTACCTTCTGTATTATTTTAAAACATATAATAATGAGTTACTGATAATGACTTATTTTTATCATTATTTCAAATAGAAAATAATTTTTTAGATTTCTTTGAAAATTTTTTGAAATCTATTTTTAGACTCAATATTTTTTAAACACTGTTAAGGATATATATAACCACATATTTTTGATTTTTTGTATGTTGGCGAGTAAGCTTACTTGTGTGCAGCAGGTCAATTGTGTTTTTATCTACCCGACGAAAAAAGATGTTATATAATCATATATAAACCCATATATACGTCCATATATAATTTGATCCGAATATTGGAATATATAATTATATCAAGCGAGATAAGCATGTTATCTCACCTGATACAATTTGATCCGAAAAATGGGTCTATCTAACTGCATCAAATTATATATAAATACATATAATTTGATGAAGATTTTCGAAGAAAATTTTAGTAAATATTATTGAGAACAATTATTTCATTTATATTAAATACTAATGCTTAATGTTTAGAACAATTTTTGCTAATAAACTTGGAAATAGCTGACAAAATAAAACATTACAAAAATTTATCGGAACAACTTTTTCTAGGTTAGAGTTTTGGTCTTTCTTATAAAATGTGTGTCTTTCTTATAAAATAAAAAATTAACTAATTAGAAATTTATTAATTCAGTTCGAGGCCAATTTCCTAATTATGAATTAACATAATAAGTACTTTTTTCAAAAACTGCTATTTTTCTTCATCAGGATACTCTCCTGACAAATACTTCACAGAATTTTTGCTTTCAAAAAACCTCTACACTTTCAGGAATGAAAAGACGATCGTTTCGGGGATTACGCCACCACTTTCTAAAGAAAACTGATGAAGGGGACCTGGAAAATCCCCAAAACGATCGTCTTTTCATTCCTGAAAATGTAGAGGTTTTTTGAAAGCAAAAACTCTGTGAAGTATTTGTCAGGAGAGTATCCTGATGAAGAAAAATAGCAGTTTTTTTAAAAAAAAAGTACTTATTATGTTAATTCATAATAAGGAAATTGGGCTCGAACTGAATTAATAAGTTTCTAATTAATCAATTAAAAAGGTCGAAAAAAAACAATTTTTTTTTAAAATAAAAATTAAAACCAACATGATAAAAAATTAACTTTCTTAATTATTTTTTTTTACGGAAAAATAAATGAACTTAAACCATATTTATTTCAACATATGTTTGTCTAATTTTTAAATTTAAAAGTAAAAATATTTATTTCGACCTTTAATTCCACCATGAAAAAAAAATTTTTCCCCTTATTTATTTCTTTAAAATTATTTTTAGTTTAATAAAGAGTATTTCGCCAACTATTTGAAAAATATATGTTAAATTCAATTATAAACATTTATTTATATGTCAAAGTGCAAAATTCAAAACCAGATCCACAATTTCGGAGTTTTTTTAATTTTTATAGTGCAATTAAACTTTATAAAATTTTGTATAATTAGATATCATGTCAGATAAATTTATACATAAAATTAATATCATTTTATATTAACTTTGTTATATATTTTGATATAATATTGTTTAGAGAAGCTTATACGCCATTATATATAATTATGTATAAACTATATTTGCAGATCTCTTAATATACGGCTGGAGACCAAATCGCATATGATTATATATAACGTCATATCAAACATATTTATAAAACCAAAGTGTTAATATAAATGTATATGGTCATATAAAGCCACAGATATAAACATTTATAATTATATCAAATCATATAAGATTATATGAAAACTTTTTTAGTCGGGTATTAAATATTACATGTCGATATAGCTCAGATGGTAGAGCTGTTGACTGGCAATATGTAGACCCAGGTTCGATTCCCGCACCAGCAAATTTTATCAAAAAAAAAAAATACAATAAAAAATATTTTTTTTATATAATTTGTTTTTTAGAAAATCTATTTTTAGACTCATTATTTTTGTCAGTACTGGTAAGCACATATTTAACGATATATTTTTTGATTTTTCGTATGCTGGTGTGTAACGACAACTCATTATTTTTCGCGACATCGCCATATAAAGGTAATAAGAAATGTAATAACAAAAGTAACTAGTTACCATTACCAAGTATGTAGTTACATAACCACATATCTGGTAATGATTTTCTACACTGGGTAATTTATAAAATTCTTGTTGAGTTAATACATATGATTTTATTTTACTCTTATTGTTATTTACAGCAAAAACACAAATTATAAATAAAGCGATAAATCCAAATTTTAATATTTGTGCCATAGTTAGTTTTCAACGTGAATTATATAGTAAGGGAGTTCAGTGTTTGATGCATATGGTCTTGCGAAAGTGCAAATGCAAAATATTGTAGCTTTTGTTTGTAATCCAACAACAAAATACACAGAATTGCCATTGTCACATCATTGCTTTTGCGCAATACTGAAACTGTATAGCTTTTTTTGCTATGTGTATTGCGTTTGCATCACTGATACTTGAACAGCTGACATTTGTAAACAATAATTTAGAATCGTCAAACAAAATTAAATGTATGGAGCCGACAACTCTAAATAAAAAATTAAAAAGAGAAAAACCCAACAAAAAGTGGACGCCAGATGAAATAAAATTGTTTTGGATTATTCGGAGGAGACAGAAAACATAGGAGTATGTTTTTAAGAGAAGTCTGCAATTTTTTATAAGCATTTTAAAACAATTTCACAAAATAATCAAACACCTTTTTGTTAATTTGCACGAAAAATAATTATGTATATCAGCTGTTACCTAATTTGCATCTAGCAGTGCAAAGTTGCTTAAAATACCGCTCACTGTCTATGATAAAATTATTGCAATAACAAACAGTTGCAACCTAAAACGCACCAAACACTGAATACCGCTATTATAAATATTATCGCTATCAGAAGAAAGAGCGTTCGAGGGTTAAGCAATAGTATATATTTAACACTGTTCCTCAACTACCACATCCAAAACTCAAAATCTACAACAAAGTGTGTCATCTCCTACAAATTTATTGCGTTGGCATTTTATGTTAAAACTCGCCCACTATTGATATCAAATACAGTTCGATAATAATCGTAAGCAATCTCAAGCTAAGTGTCTATGGTTGCACCTTTTTTCCAATGCGTGAATATTTCGTATAAAATAGAAGACAAAAATAAAATAAGATAAAACAATACTTTGCTCATCATCATCGTCATCATCACCATCATCGTCAATATCATATTGCTCATCATACGCAGCATCATCATTACTACAATATGTACTGCATACTACATGGTATTACTATTGTAGTTGTTATACAACGACGTCATCGATTATGATCTTCTGAGAAATGATTACGATGTTTTTCAGTTTTTTTTTTTGAAACAACAGAAACAAAAATCTTTGGAATCAGGAAAAACCTGTTTTCGCAGGTAGATTTCTAAAGATTTTGCTATGTTTTAATAAGGTTCCTAAAACTATACCCATAACTAACTTACTTACATACAGAATAATTTTAAACCAGAAAAAGGATCAGGAATTAAACAAAAATCTATTGTATTTATTTACTGGGGGTTAGTTTTAAGTATAGACTATCGGAAAAGGAATCCCTTAAAAAAAAAAACAAACGCACATACAATTTATAGGAATTTTACTTGAAAAACAGGTAGAATTTTACTATTTAAAGAGAATTATTGAAAGAAAATTTTGTTGAGATTTTTCATTAGTTCAATGGAAATACTAAGAAAACTCTCAGATATCAAAGTTTGAAGATTTAAAAAGGGTAAATGGCCGCCAGAAAAACAATATACTTATAACGACGTATACACAGAGAAAATTTGTGGATACGGTTGCCAGGCAAAACCGTTACCGATTTAAAATCGCTTCAGTTGTTTACCGGTATCCTTAAAATATTTTTACCGAAAAGGCTAAAATACCGTTGCCTTTAATCAGAGCTTCGAAGAATTAACTCCCTAATTCCCTTTTTTGAACTGAATTTATATTTTGGGAATGAATTCCCTGACCAAACTTAAGGAATTGAATGAATTCCTTTTTTTTTCATTCGATTTATATTAAAGGAATTCATTCATTTTTTTCTAATGCCTTCATAAATATTTATGAATTCATTCAACAAGGAATTCATTCAATTCTAGTTAATTCAACTTTTGGTCAAGGAATTCATTCAATTCTAGTTAATTCAACTTTTGGTCAAGGATTTCATTCAATTCTAGTTAATTCAACTTTTGGTCAAGGAATTCATTCAATTCCAGTTAATTCAACTTTTGGTCAAGGAATTCATTCAATTCTAGTTAATTCAACTTTTGGTCAAGGAATTCGTTCAAGTTAATTCAACTTTTGGTCAAGGAATTCATTCAATTCTAGTTAATTCAACTTTTAGTCAAGGAATTCATTCAATTCTAGTTAATTCAACTTTTAGTCAAGGTATTAAATTTATTCCGTTTAATTCCCTAAGGAATTAAATTTTTTTCGTTTAATTCCGTGAATTAAATTTTCAATTCCTAGGGAATTAAACAAAAAAATTTAATTCCTAGGGAATTAAATTAATTTGTGTAAAATGATAAAAAAAATACATGTAGATTTAACAATTTATAGTTGTCAACTTGCAATAGTTTTTGACCTATCCCCTGTTCACGCACTTCAAAATATGTGACAGCGCATAGAGAAAGGGACCTAAGGGTAAAAAAATCAATTTTTTTTTTTTTTTGTGGACAACATCTGAGCATCTTGCGCGTCACATATGTTAAATTACCTAAGTTTTTTCTTTTGTAACTTATCTTAGCAAATATTATATTTTAAGCAAAGAATTGTGTAACTTAGCAGAAAAATTTTGAAATTGTATTTTACCGAAGCACTTTGGCAATTATACACTCAAAAAAGTTTGGCAGTTGCTACATGACAGTTGATTGTGCAGTATTCAGTAGTTGTTGTTTTTAACCGTACCCTACGGGAAATTTTAACAAACTGTCACCGAACTGGCCCCTTTATTTGAAATAGACTGGTCACTTTTACATGGCGTTGTCATAGGAGGGGGAAATTGACCCCTTGTGACATGTCACAAGACAAATCCTAGGACAGGTCCCTGAACTTTGTTTTTTATGAGAATTCAGTAACCTGTCCTAGGATTTGTCTTTTGACATGTCACAAGGGGTCAATTTCCACCTCCTATGACAACGCCAAGTAAAAGTGACCAGTCTATTTCATATAAAGGGGCCAGTTCGGTGACAGTTTGTTAAAATTTCCCGTAGGGTAATTACAGCTGTTTTTCTATGAAAAAATAATAAACAACTTTTATGACAGTTATTTAAGAAAATAACTAACGAAAAATACTGTAATTTCGTAACAGTTGTTTAAATCAGTTATTTTTAGTATCATAATAAACAACTACAAAAACAGTATTTGTTTTTTGTAAATTATTCAAAATATAAAAATTTCGTTGAATTTCCTTGAATTTGAAAAATTCTAATGTGCTAAAATCCCAAAACTTATAGAAGGAATTGTGAAAAATAATCTGTTGAAGGCATGTCTCTATCCGAATTTCATTCTTGCCTAAGTAAATCGTCAGATGACGACGTTTTTAGAATTTCTAAAAATATTTGTTAAGTTAAATTTACAAACTTAATGAGAATTTCTTGTTCTCGTCTTGGAGCGTTACTAAACATTTAAAATAACAAAGAAAAAACAAAAACAAAAACAAAAAATTAAACACAATTTGCTTTGTCATCTTCCAATATACGGCTCTGTTGTTTTGACAAATTTAGCAATGTAGTGACATCTATTCACAATAGAAAATAATATGTTTTCTAAAGTGTCAGTAACATTTAAATTTGCACAAGCATATTAGTTTTTTTTAAATTAATTTTTATCGGAATACACATTAATTAATTGCATTAAAGGAATTAAATGTGCCAAAATCCCCAAACTTATTGAACTAATTGTGAAAAATAATCTGTTGAATGCTTGTCCCTATCCGGATTTCATTCGTGCCTAAGGAAATCGTTAGTGGACGACGTTTTTGGAATTTCTAGAAATATTTGTTAAGTTAAATTACAAACTCAATGAAAATTTCTTATTCTCAGCCAGCAGCTTTATTAAACATTTAAAATATCAACGAAAAAACAAAAATAACAAAAAAAAATTTATCACAATTTGCTTTGTCATCTTCCTTGTTCTTGTTTAGTTTATACTTGTTATTATTGATATACATATTCTTAGTTTGCAAATAAAAATCAGAAACTTGTATTTTATCTCCAATACACAAAAACATAATAACTGGAGAACGGTATAGAATTTTTATCTCAAATTTTAAATAGGCTGAAGTAATATCAATCCCGATTGGCATGGTATAAATACACGCACGTATTTACGTGTGGATGTGTAAATTCCTTTGGCTTCTTTTGAATTCCTTGTATTGGCTGTATGTACCCCAAAAAAAGTAGTATAAAAGAAGACCTGAAATCATTTCATATCCTCGTCAACATCAACGTATTTTTCTCTGTACATACATACATACATACGTAGCAAAGTTAGTATCTGTGTTATGTTACTGTTTGCATGCATATATTTACTTATTTGGTATGTACATAAGCCCAATTGTCGGGCCTTTGTGTTGTTGTTTTTAGATTTTTTTGTTTAGTTTTTTCGTTTTTCCTTCTTTTTTTCTTGTTATTTAAAGAAAAAATTCTCAGAATTTTTAAGATCAGAGACTTTGCTAGGGTACCGTTTCTACAAACAGGAATATTCACATACATAGAGATTTTTTTTTTCTGGATATTTCTTTAAGCAAAGGTTAATTTAGGTTGACTGTAGGATATGATATTAAATTTTTTAAGATTTTTTTTATTTTATATTTAAGAAACTATGTACATTAGGGCGTTTTACCAAGAAGATTTTTTGGACTTTGCAACTCTTAAAGCGGAATATTAATGTTTATGGCCCAAAAGATTTTGGAGAAATTTTTCAGAATTTTTGAAGGGGGATCGCTAAAATGGAATTTATTTTTTTAATTTGATTTCTCTTGTGCTTTGTTTTTACAAAGCCGGCAAAATGACTACTTGAGGTTTCGAGTCAACAAAACAAAAATATTCGTGATACATTTTATTAGTTTAAGGGTAAAAATTCATAATTTTCCAAATTCCTTAAAATACTTTGATTCATTCTAATCTTACTCTTCTTGTCACTTGAGGGAAAATATTAAAAAACTAATTTTTTTTCTTCATTTCACATGAAATGTAAGTAAATGTATACTCAGAATATTTTTACAGTAACTACATATAGGTCATTTGTGTAGTCAACGGTAATAGTTATTGTTAACCGTAACTGTAGTTGTTTTTCTATGTATAAATGTAAAATGACTACTTTTGACAGTTGTTTGAAAAATTAACTAACTAAAAATGTTGAAATGTAGGAACAGTAATTTCGGGTAGTTTTGTTTTCTTCAGTAAATAATTGCAAAAAATTATTACATGTGCAGTAAAGTTAATTGTTTGTTTTATTTATTATTTTTTCATAATTTTGTAAAAAACAAAGAATCTTTGATCAGTAAAAAAAAATCCAGATAAAATCGGTCATTGTAAGATCTTTTGGATTGAGTGTTAAAATCAGAGACCCAAAATAATTTTTTTTTTTAAAGTTGCAAAAAAAATATATGAGCAAAAATTATATTTTGCAACTACTCAAATATGAATATAAAAATATTTTAAACACATAAAATATGGGACAATCTCTCAAAAAATTTTATTTTTTAGATTTTTTGTTTTGGTCTTATTAATTTCTATTATTTACTAATACTTTTAAATTAATCATAATAACTTGTAGTTTAATTTTTAGAATAAAAATCAAAAATACAATTATTTTTTTTTTATTTTAAATTCTTACCGAAAGACGAAACTGCGGCAGTCTGGTGGTCCCCTTGTGTCTGTTAAATTTTTCAATAAAAATGTTTTCTTCTTCTTCTTCCTATAAATCAACTCTAGAAAAAAAATCTTTAGTAATTAATTCTAATATTAATTACGATTGTCCTATGCGACGGTTACAAACACTTAAATAAAAAATATAATTTTTTCTTTATAACGATTTTAAAACTTCTAAAAAGAAAATGTTACATTTTCATTGTAGTGAAAAAGCTCAGGCCGTGGATAGTTTTTTTTTTGAAATTGCAAATAGTTTTTTCAGTGGTTAATAATTAATTTTTTTAAAATTTTAATTTAAAAAAATCTAATTACATATTTTGTAAAAATTGTATAAAATTAAACAAATTTTAGACTAAAAAAGTTGTCCGTAAAAAAATTAATTATAGAAATCAGTTTTAGCAAATTCGAAAAATTTTTAAAACTCTATAGATAAATATTTCTTTACTTCCGTATAGCACAAGTACGATTCAAAATTTTTTATACATGAACTATTTGATTTTTTTTTAAATTAAGCGACTTCTCGAATTCCGTTTGCTTAAAACAGGCGCTAAGAGATACTTAAAATTTCGAACATTTGTATATTTGAACGAGCTTTGTAAGTATCTTTTAGCGCCTGTTTTAAGCAAACGGAATTCGAGAAGTCGCTTAATTTTTTAAAGAAAAACAATCAAATGTAACATTTTTACTATTTTCAAAATTTTTAATGTAATACACTCACAAAAGTTTGTCGGTGGAATCTCTGAAAATGACAAAACAAAGGTATATGGAGTTAAAAAGGCGACAAATGTATTTACCTTGAAAATAACTAAAACTTTTGTTATTTTTAACTGTTGAAAAATAACTAACAAATGCATTAAAAATAACTACCAATATCGTAAAATTAACTGATAAATTTTTACTAAAAAAATTTCAAAACAACTGACAAAATCGGTAAAAACTACTGTTTTTTACAGTAATTTCTTTTTGTTTATAAAAGTATATTTTAATAAAAAAAAGAATAATTTTTTTCTTTCGATTACAAAAAATAAGTGTTACTACTTCAGCTTATTTAAAATTCGAAGTAAAAATTCCAAACCGTTCTCCAGTTATTATGCTTTTATGCATTGGAGATACAAGTTTCTGAATTTTATTTGCAAACTAGAAATATATCAATAATAACAAATATAAACTAAACATAAATTTTTAAAATTAAAAAAAATTCAACGAAAGTTTTTATTTTTTAAATAACTTCCAAAAATAACTGTTTACTGTAAAATTACTGTTTTGGTAGTTGTTTATTATGATATTAGAAATAACTGCTTTAAACAACTGTCACGAAATTACAGTACTTTTCGTTAGTTGTTTTCTTAAATAACCGTCATAAAAGTTGTTTTGCATTTTTCTATAGAAAAACAACTGTAATTATTGTTAAAAACAACAACTACTGATTACTACACAAACAACTGTCATGTAGTAACTGTCAAACTTTTTTGAATGTATGAAAATTTGAAATAATTAACTTTTTTATTTTAAATTGTATTTTGTGAAATCCCAGGATTCCCGGTTCAAATTCCCAGGAATGCGGGAACTGGAAAATGCTTACTTTCCCGGGAATCCCGGAATGCATTCCCTAAAGACAACTGAAAATAAATTATAATATATAAAAGTAATTTTTTCAAAGTTTATTTTCTGAGTTTCAAATATAAATTAAACAGGGCCATAAAGCAAATATTTAAAATTTAAAAATTCATAAACAATTTAAATAAAGCAACTTCTTTAAATAACCCCCATTAACACAATGTCCTGTTAGCTACTAACTGGGACTTTAACTGACACATTTGTTGTTGTTTATCACACAAATTTTAAATCTAACTTTAGGTTAAATTTTAACTGTACATTGTGTTATACGGCCTAAAGTTACAACTGTTACGTCCCTGGTTAAAATTGATCACACCCTTAGATTTTTTAAGTATAAAATTTTAGACAATTTTTCAAAAGTATTTATTTTAAATCTAATGTCAAATTTAAAACAAGTGTTATATAAGTTATGTTCAAACATAATGCTAGTCTAATTGAGTTGTGTTTACATTTGTTTATTTTTTTTTGTTTGTTTCGCAGTCAATATAAGTAGATCATTATCAATTATTAACCCATAATGAAGATGGGTATGTAGCCGGACCCGAATCTATCCAGCTGGCCTTATCGAATTTTTTTCAATTTTTATTCTCTGTAATTTACATGTATGATCTCATATCTAACAAAAAACATTCATTTATCAAAAAATTTATTAAAAAAAAAAAAAAATATTCAATGATTTAGCGGAAAAGTGCGTTCAAAAAATCTAATATCGTTGATTCATACTCAGTTGGAGATATCTACTATGATAAATGTGTTCAGGAAAGTGGGAAAATTTTTAAGTTTGCTTATTTTAAAACTTTTAATAAATTGACAATATAATTAGAACACTATTGGCTTTGATGTGCTGAAACCAAATTTAGCAAGAAGAATTTCGAGAAATCGCAGTTTTAATATTTTTGGTCGATAATCCCTTTTTTTTAAGTTTTTACTTAATGTTTTAGATATTTACTTAAAAATCATAAATCTACAAAAAGATCCGAAATCTACATAAATTAGCCTTTTATTTAAGTATAGTCATGACTGTGGATATTCAAGGACATTTTGCTGGTGATGCCAGAAATTTTGTAATACCGTTTTTTTTGTCTAATCCTTATAAATTTCATATTTGTTGCATTGCATTCAAGGCCTTACTTGGATGAGATCGTTAAACGCTCGCACTGTAATATAGTTAAGTTTGTAATGTATGTTAGGAATAGGCGCATGTTCGAATGCTACAGCCGACAGATTGTTAAAAAAATAATATAGAGACAATCTGACAATTACATATAAACAATTAAGTTTTTTAATGGAAAATATCTGATGAAAAGACAGAAACTTCATCAACGACTATATCATTAAAAGACTAACCAACTCTCCCTACCTCTGTTAAATCACTCTCTTCTTAGGTGGTATTTCTAGATGACGTTTTGCTCAGTGTTGCCATTTCAGTGCTTTTCGGGTATTTTTTGGTGCTTTTTTCCTTCACGTACCCGGTGATTTTTTACAAATACCCGTTTATAAAAAGCGGGTATTTACAGTGCTTTTTCATATTTCTGGAAGTGCTTTTAGTGCTTTTTGTACAGTTTATATTTTTGGTATTTGTTCTCCTTTTTAAATTTTTCTTGAATTTTCTGTCAAAGTTGAAAAAATAAAACGAAATATACAAAAAATACATTTTTTCACAATGTTTGTAGTACAATTTTAAATAGCAACTTCGTTATTTTTTTTTTTTTTTATTAATTCTTCTATTACATAACCGAGCCCTTAGGGCCTCAATGGTTAATTAAAGCTACTAACTAAATAACAAACTTCTATATAAAATTAAAGGTAATTATTACAATATATAATAAATCGTAATACATATAGGTAAAAAAAAATTATAAGTACATATGTATATGAGATCACATAAAATAAAGCATTACAAATTTTACAAGATTTTTAAAAAAGAACCAAAATACAATCATAGTGAATGCCAAGAATCAATTTCCATAAGAAGCTTTAATATCACAAAGATAAATACATATTATTTCAACATTCTTTCCTTTCGCCTTTCGCACTTTCAAAAACATACATTTTACAAACCCTCCAACAAATGCAGTTTCGCAAATTCTACTATTAAACTTCAAAATTCTACTATTTAAACTTCAAAATTCTGAAATATTAGTTTGGTGCTTTTTTTACCCCATTTTTGGTTATTTTTTGAACCTTTTTTACACGATTTTACAAGGCTAAAATGTGTTTTTAAAATCTTGACTTAAATTTTTCAAAAAATTATTATCGTGCTTTTTTACCCCATTTTTGGTAAATTTTTACCCTTTTTACCCGTTTTCACAATGCTCGCGGTGCTTTCCTGCCTTCAAGAGTTGGCAACACTGGTTTTGCTCGTCACGAACGAAAATACCAAAACAAAATACATGCAATACAAAAACAAAATACATGTAGTCACTCATTCGTGTGACAACGAACGTCTTTTAGAAACCCCATCTTAATTTATATCGAAAAATCAGCCATAAGAATTACACACGTCTGTAAAAGCTAACATTTTTGATATAAATTGTCAATCTTCGAAAGAGAGCGACGAATACCGCCTAAACTTCATCTAGTCGAAATTGAAAATTAATGCTGTTTATAATTTTTTTTTTTTTATAGAAAAATGTTTATTGTTCTTCATTACATTACAATTCTTTATTACATTAATCTTTTTAATTAAAAATTAAGATCAGATTTGAGAAATTTTTTAATACATTCAAAAAATTTTGTCGGTAGAATCTACTGAAAATGACAGTTAAAACAAAGTTATATGCAGTTAACATAACTAAAGTAGCTATAATGTCGTAAAAAATGGAAAATCACTGATGAAGCAAGCCCTTCAATATAAAAAAAAAGCTAAATTTAGATCTAGTCGGAATTGTAAATTAATATTGCATAACAATTAATTTGCAAAGATATCTATTGTAATGAAATCCCTGGGTAAGTATGTAGATTGCAAAAGTGAATAAGTTATATTTTTCGATGACATCGTTGCAGGTAATTTGGAAAAAAAATCACAAAAAATCGATTTATTTGAATTTTTAAAATCTGCGAATAATTTAAAAGCTACTTTAATTCTTTCTTGTTAGTTTCGATTGCTGATTCGTAATCTTTATAAGTATAAATTAAGATCAGATTTGAGAAATTTGTTCACAAGTTAGATTTTTACTTACAACTTTTTGGAAAATATTGAAACAAGCACTAAATTATGTATTTTTCGGTATATTTTCTTAAAAAATAACGCAAGACTAGATTGGCAAATTTTGTTAAAGTGTGGTGTATAGAAAGAATTCGATGTAAAGTCAAACCCTACTTCTTGTATGAAGCTTTCATACGAGTAAAGACAAATTACTCATAATTAAAAGACAACTTTTTTTCGACCCCCCGAATGAAACTTGGCCCAGCGAATTTTTAGACATTATTTCAACTTTAATTTTTTTTTAGACACCTCCTATGTATATATTTTGAATTTATTTTTTGCAAAAAAAAAACTCTTTCTTAAAGGCACATCTACAAGGGATATAAATCTCGTAGAGTTTAAGCTAAATTTGTCATCTATACCAGTGGTCGGCACCCATAGCCACCAGTGGCCGATCATAATCGGCTTTTCACACGTACACAACACGAATGGCAACAAAACTCTCAACTAAGAGCGTAAAATTTATTCAGTAGCATGGTAGCTTTCAACAAAGCAGGTTGACGTCGCTTTGTGTAAGAAATTTTAGAAAAATATTGCACTCTTAAAATTTTACAAGAACAGGAAATTTATTATGAAATATTTTTATTTCTGTAGTTCATTAAAATTTACTAATGGAATACTTTTTTAAGAATAAAAAATTTATTTACAAAAAAATAAAATTTTTTTAATTATGTGTATAATAAAATTTATTATGAATTATTTTAAAAAATTAAATTACTATAAATTATTTTTTTTTATTTCTTTAATTCATGCATTCATTCATTATTACATTTCTTCATTAATTCATGTTCTTAATATTCTCTATATATAAAAGAATAACGTGACTGACTGACTGACTCAACATCGCCCAGCCCAAACCGCTGAAGCTAGGAAGTTGAAATTTGGTATGTGGGTTCCTCTTTCTGGGTAGACGTCCGCTAAGACGGGATTTTTGGAAATTCCTACCGGAACGGCCAAAAAGGGGGAAAGTGTCCCCCTTGACGGCCTGCCAAAACCCCTTTGGCTAGAAAGCTGAAATTTAAGATATGTGTTCCTTGGAGTAGGGGCTAACTTTTCTGGAAAGTACTTTCTAGAATTTTGGACAGGGACGTTGTAAAAATGGGGGTTAAAAAGGGGAAAAAGGCCCCCCTTGACGGCCTGCCCAAACCGCTGGAGGTAGGAAGTTGAAATTTGGTATAAAGGTTCCTCCACTATCGTAGACATCCACCAAGACGGGAGTTTTGGAAATTTTTACAGGGACGGGCAAAAAGGGGAAAAAGTCTCCCCCTTGACGGCCTGCTCAAACTGCTGGAGCTATGAAGTTGAAATTTGGTATGTAGGTTCCTCGACCGGTGTAGACGTCCGTTGAGACGGCATTTTTGGAAATTCTTATCGGGAGGGGCAAAAAGGGGACAAAAAAAGTACCTTTTTCCAAAAAAAGTACCTTTTTCCAAAAAAAGTACCTTTTCCCGAAAAAAGTACCTTTTTCCAAAAAAAGTACCTTATTCCAAAAAAAGTACCTTTTTCCAAAAAAAGTACCTTTTTCCAAAAAAAAATTCCTTTTTCCAAAAAAAGTACCTTTTTCCAAAAAAAGTACCTTTTTCCAAAAAAAGTACCTTTTTCCAAAAAAAATACCTTTTTCCAAAAAAAGTACCTTTTTCCAAAAAAAAGTACCTTTTTCCAAAAAAAGTACCTTTTTCCAAAATAAAGTACCTTTTTCCAAAATAAAGTACCTTTTTCCAAAAAAAGTACCTTTTTCCAAAAAAAGTACCTTTTTCCAAAAAAAGTACCTTTTTTCAAAAAAAGTACCTTTTTCCAAAAAAAGTACCTTTTTCCAAAAAAAAAGTACCTTTTCCCGAAAAAAGTACCTTTTTCCAAAAAAAGTACCTTTTTCCAAAAAAAGTACCTTTTTCCAAAAAAAAGTACCAAAGTACCTTTTTCCAAAAAAAGTACATTTTGCCAAAAAAAGTACCTTTTTCCAAAAAAAATTCCTTTTTCCAAAAAAGTACCTTTTTTAAAAAAAGTACCTACCAAACCGCTGAAGCTAGGAAGTTGAAATTTGGTATGTGGGTTCCTCTTTCTGGGTAGACGTCCGCTAAGACGGGATTTTTGGAAATTCCTACCGGAACGGCTAAAAAGGGGGAAAGTGTCCCCCTTGACGGCCTGCCAAAACCCCTTTGGCTAGAAAGCTGAAATTTAAGATATGTGTTCCTTGGAGTAGGGGCTAACTTTTCTGGAAAGTACTTTCTAGAATTTTGGACAGGGACGTTGTAAAAATGGGGGTTAAAAAGGGGAAAAAGGCCCCCCTTGACGGCCTGCCCAAACCGCTGGAGGTAGGAAGTTGAAATTTGGTATAAAGGTTCCTCCACTATCGTAGACATCCACCAAGACGGGAGTTTTGGAAATTTTTACAGGGACGGGCAAAAAGGGGAAAAAGTCTCCCCCTTGACGGCCTGCTCAAACTGCTGGAGCTATGAAGTTGAAATTTGGTATGTAGGTTCCTCGACCGGTGTAGACGTCCGTTGAGACGGCATTTTTGGAAATTCTTATCGGGAGGGGCAAAAAGGGGACAAAAAAAGTACCTTTTTCCAAAAAAAGTACCTTTTTCCAAAAAAAGTACCTTTTTCCGAAAAAAGTACCTTTTTCCAAAAAAAGTACCTTATTCCAAAAAAAGTACCTTTTTCCAAAAAAAGTACCTTTTTCCAAAAAAAATTCCTTTTTCAAAAAAAGTACCTTTTTCCAAAAAAAGTACCTTTTTCCAAAAAAAATACCTTTTTCCAAAAACAGTACCTTTTTCCAAAAAAAAGTACCTTTTTCCAAAAAAAGTACCTTTTTCCAAAATAAAGTACCTTTTTCCAAAAAAAGTACCTTTTTCCAAAAAAAGTACCTTTTTCCAAAAAAAGTACCTTTTTTCAAAAAAAGTACCTTTTTCCAAAAAAAGTACCTTTTTCCAAAAAAAAAGTACCTTTTCCCGAAAAAAGTACCTTTTTCCAAAAAAAGTACCTTTTTCCAAAAAAAAGTACCAAAGTACCTTTTTCCAAAAAAAGTACATTTTGCCAAAAAAAGTACCTTTTTCCAAAAAAAATTCCTTTTTCCAAAAAAGTACCTTTTTTAAAAAAAGTACCTACCAAACCGCTGAAGCTAGGAAGTTGAAATTTGGTATGTGGGTTCCTCTTTCTGGGTAGACGTCCGCTAAGACGGGATTTTTGGAAATTCCTACCGGAACGGCCAAAAAGGGGGAAAGTGTCCCCCTTGACGGCCTGCCAAAACCCCTTTGGCTAGAAAGCTGAAATTTAAGATATGTGTTCCTTGGAGTGGGGGCTAACTTTTCTGGAAAGTACTTTCTAGAATTTTGGACAGGGACGTTGTAAAAATGGGGGTTAAAAAGGGGAAAAAGGCCCCCCTTGACGGCCTGCCCAAACTGCTGGAGGTAGGAAGTTGAAATTTGGTATAAAGGTTCCTCCACTATCGTAGACCACCAAGACGGGAGTTTTGGAAATTTTTACAGGGACGGGCAAAAAGGGGAAAAAGTCTCCCCCTTGACGGCCTGCTCAAACTGCTGGAGCTATGAAGTTGAAATTTGGTATGTAGGTTCCTCGACCGGTGTAGACGTCCGTTGAGACGGCATTTTTGGAAATTCTTATCGGGAGGGGCAAAAAGGGGACAAAAAAAGTACCTTTTTCCAAAAAAAGTACCTTTTTCCAAAAAAAAGTACCTTTTCCCGAAAAAAGTACCTTATTCCAAAAAAAGTACCTTTTTCCAAAAAAAGTACCTTTTTCCAAAAAAAATTCCTTTTTCCAAAAAAAGTACCTTTTTCCAAAAAAAGTACCTTTTTCCAAAAAAATACCTTTTTCCAAAAAAAGTACCTTTTTCCAAAAAAAGTACCTTTTTCCAAAAAAAAGTACCTTTTTCCAAAAAAAGTACCTTTTTCCAAAATAAAGTACCTTTTTCCAAAAAAAAGTACCTTTTTCCAAAAAAAAGTACCTTTTTCCAAAAAAAGTACCTTTTTTCAAAAAAAGTACCTTTTTCCAAAAAAAGTACCTTTTTCCAAAAAAAAAGTACCTTTTCCCGAAAAAAGTACCTTTTTCCAAAAAAAGTACCTTTTTCCAAAAAAAGTACCTTTTTCCAAAAAAAGTACCTTTTTCCAAAAAAAAGTACCAAAGTACCTTTTTCCAAAAAAAGTACATTTTGCCAAAAAAAGTACCTTTTTCCAAAAAAAATTCCTTTTTCCAAAAAAGTACCTTTTTTAAAAAAAGTACCTTTTTCCAAAAAATTGACCTTTTTCTAAAAAAATGTACCTTTTCCAAAAAAAAACTACCTTTTCCCAAAAAACATACATTTTTCCAAAAAAATAACTTTTCCCAAAAACATATATTTTTTCAAAAAAATACCTTTTTCAAAAAAAGTACCTTTTCCAAAAAAAAGTACCTTTTCCCAAAAAACTACCTTTTTCTAAAAAAATTTTCCTTTTCCAAAAGAAGTACCTTTTCCAAAAAAGTACCTTATTCCAAAAAACATACATTTTTCCAAAAAAAAAAAAAAAACACCTTTTTAAAAAAAAATACCTTTTCCAAAAAAAGTACTTTGTAAAAACAAAGTATCTTTTTCCAAAAAATTTCGTTTTTCCAAAAAGTACCATTTAAAATAATATATAATTTCAAAAAAAATACTTTTTTTCCTCCCTCCACGGATATCTCCACTAAAACAAGGTTTCTTGATATTCGGCATAGACGTGCGCTAAGACGGGATTTTTGGAAATTCCTACCGGAACGGGCAAAAAGGGGAAAAGTCTACCCATAAACAGTCTCACAAATTGGAAAAGTGGCTGCCCAAACCACTGGAGGTAAGAAGTTGAAATTTGGTATAAAGGTTCCTCCACTGTAGTAGACATCGACTAAGTTTGTATTTTTGGAATTCCCTACAGGATATCCCAAAAGGAAACTCGGTATGTGAGTTCCTCCTTCTGTGTAGGCGTCCGCTTAGACGGAATTTTTGAAATTCCTATCGGGAGGGGAAATAAGGTAAAAGTCTCCTCCTGACGGCTTGCCCAATCCCTTTTGGCCAACCTAAAATTTTAAATATGTATTCCTTGGAGTAGGACTAACTCACCGGCAACGTAATTTTTCTATTTTGGAACAGGAACATAGTAAAAATGGTGGTTGAAAGGGAAAAATGTCCCCACTAACGGCCTGCCCAAACCGCTTAGGCAATGCAGTTGAAATTTGGTATGAATGTTCCTCATCCATCGCAGATAGCCGCGAAGATGGAATTTTTGTAAATTCCTAAAGGGAGGGGCAAAAAGAAGAAAAGCCTCACCTTGGGGGCCGGTAAAAACCCCTTCGGCTAGAAACCTGAAGATTAAAATGTGGGTCCCAGGAGTAAGGGCTAACTTATTAGAAAGATACTTTTTTGAATTTTGGACAGGGTCGTTATAAAATGGGGGCTCAAAAAGGGAAAGTTGCCCCTTAACGACCTGTCCAAACTGCTGCAACTAGGAAGCTGAAATTCGGTACTTAGGTTCCTCTTCCAGCCTAATTCCAACCGGGAGGGACAAAAAAAGAAAAAGTGTCCCCCTTGACAGCCTACTGAAACTGCTGGAACTAGGAAGCTGAAATTCCCTGTCGATGGATTTTCGGAAATTCCTACCGAGAGGGGCACAAATAGTAAAAGTTGGCTAGAAACCTGAAATGTATAACATATGTTACTTTGAGTATGGGCTTTTTGGACCGGGAAGGTGCTTTTTGGACAGGGACATTGCAAAAATGGGGATTAATGAAGCGAAAAGTGCCGCTTAAAGGCCTGCCCAAACTGCTGGAGGTAGGAAGTTGAAATTTGGTATTAAAGTTCCGCCTCTATTGTAGACATCCGCTAAGATGAGATTTTTGGAAATTTCTACAGGTAGGGGTAAAAAGGGAAAAAACTTCCCCCTTGACGGCCTGGCCAAACTGCTGGATATAGAGACCTAAAATTATGTATGTAGTAGGTTCCTCCTCCAACGCAGACGTTCTCTAAGACGGAATTTTTGGAAATTCCTACCGGGAGGGGTAAAAACGGAATAATTCTCCCCCTTGATGGCCTAACCGAACCCTTCGGTTAGAAACCTGTAATATATAATATGTTTTCCTTGGAGTATGGGCTAACTTATCGACAAGGCATTTCTAGGACTTTGACAGGAACGTGGTAAAAATGGTGGTTCAAAAGGGGAAAATTGCCCCCCCCCCCCCTTAACGTCTGCGTCTTTAGCTAGAAACCTAAAACTTAAAGAACAAGTGTATATGAAACACTAAAATTAAGAAACTAAATAGGAAACGAGTGGGATTGAAACACTACACAAGTGGAATGAAATGGATATAAACGTTGAACGGCACGCTAAACTTTAAGGCACGCTAACAACGTAGCGGGCTGCGCCCGCTATCTTTAATATTATAAATCGCTTGCCAACCCTGCTTTACGTTTTTTATTTTCATTTAATACTGAAGTTAGACCAAGCAAAAACCAGGTGGTTTTTGTACAAAACTAATGGTGTTTTCTTTTCTGAAAAAAATGTTGCCTTTTTTTTGCATTTTGCTTTTGAATTGCCTTTTTTGTGTTCTTTTCTAAATTAAGGGTAACATTCTAAGAGGGCTAGGTGTTCTTTTCTAAAAATGTTGCCTAAATAAAGGGCAAAAGTGCAACATTTTTCGCCCTTAAAAAATTTACGGGGTAGAGTGTTGCCCTGTTTTTTTCTTTATGTCAACGCCATGTGTATATACTGTAATGTTTTTTGCCAGCTAACTCGCAACTTGGTGGCCTAGGGGGTACTATCATGGCTTCTAATGCCGTAGGTCGCATGTTCAAACCCAGGTTGGAGCACAATATTTTTTTTTGGTTTTTTTTTTGTTTTTATAAAATTTTAATCAGATATTTATAGTTTTGCTGTTATTTAGTATTTAACAATTTTTTAGGCTAAAAATAAATAAAAAATTATACAATTTGCTTTAAATATGAAAAAAAAAAATTTAATTGAAAAAAGAAAATACATAAAAAAAATTATTTTTTACTTCGTCTGGAATTTGAACCCGTCCAGCCCAAGTCAAAGGCAGGCATCACAACTACTAGGCTACAGTTAGTAATAATTTGCGTAAACAATATTGCATACGAGTATACAATACACATACATATGTTTACAAAAATGCAACAGTGAGTTTATTGGGTGAGGGCAACATTTTTAAAATGTTGCCTTTTAACAAGGCAACATTTTTTTACAGAAAAGAAAACGCCATTAATTACAAAAGCCAAGTCATTTACACTGGTCATTTAGTTTTTCTTTGTCATATCACTTTTTTATTAAACAATTTTCTTTATGTTTTTATTGTTAAATTAAATTTAAAAAATTATTAACACATTTTAAAATGGATAAAAACACACAATTTAAAATTAAAACCGAAATATTTAAAAAAAAATAAAAATATATTTTTGACACTTGCTTGACTTCTATATTCGTTGTAACAGGGTGTATTGAAAATTACATATAAAAGAAACCGAGTGTATCAAAAATGCAAATTTCAGATATTTTTTATTGGTTTTTGGCAAAAACCAGGTAGAATGTGGTTTTCAGTTTGTATAAAAATTGTATGGAAAAACTAAAGTAATGTTGTAGTTTTCGGCTCAAAAACTAAAAATAGCCAAAAACTACTAGTTTTTGCCCAGTCTAAATATACTATAAAACACAAATGAATAAAACTACTTACGGGTCTATCTACCTAAGTTCGCACTTTACCAAATTATCTTGACATACACACGTATATTGCAAATTATTATGGATTCATTACTAACAATCCACTTTCATGAGAAAAAGTGATCAAATATTTATTTATTTTAAACCCATTGTTGTGCAGAATTATTTATTTGTGGTGGCTGGGTGAAGGCTTTAAATAAAAAAACGAATTTAATAAAAATTGTGGGGGGCGCAGCCCCCCCCCCCCTTAACCTTTAAGGCACGCTAACAACGTAGCGGGCTGCGCCCGCTAGTACAAATATAAATTTAAAAATGATAAACTAATTTCTCATAGTGTAGAAACACAATACATTCACATTCTCTCTTTGTGCCGACCACTAGAGTTGTAAAAGTATTGAGTATTCCGGTACTGAGTACTCGATACTGACTGTTTTTTTGAGTACTCAATACTAAAACGGTACTACTCAATACTTTTAAAGATGCAATTTTCGGTAGAAATGTGTATTTTTCGTATGAAAATACAACTCTAAAAATGTTACTCTAAAAATACAACTCTGAAAATACAACTCTATTTGTGAAGCAAAGAAATTTGTAACGAATTTTTGTGAAAAATTATTTAATTTATTTAAAATGTTTTAAATAAATTAACATGTAAGTAAAAATAATTATTTAACACGTGTATGTGAATTGTTATTATTTTTCCTATTAAATACGAATTAATAACATTTTTATTTTTAAATTCACATTGAGTAGTATCGAGTACTGAATTGAAAAGTATTGAGTAGTATTGAGTACTCAAAAAGTATCGAAATTTCACAACTCTACCGACCACTGATCTATACTATTATTGGTACTTTATCGCAAAAGTACCATCTCTAGTTCCAATCATTTCAAACAATAATTTTTTTCTCACAGTGTGAACAATAATATTCTTTCTCTTCAAATACAAAAAATGTATTTAATAAACTCAAGTGTTCCATAGTTTAACAAAGTATTTTAAAAATTTATGCTAATTAAAGAAACTGTGTATAATAGAAACTGTTAATAACACTGTGAGACAAATGGTAGGGGTCAGTGATCGGGAAGGGTTCAAACTACCGGGGAAAGTTATATCGGTAAAAAAGAAGTTATACGTGTCCCGGCGTTTCGCTGGGTCAAACCTAGGAATCGAGATATATCGATTTGACCTTTGGTGGACTTTTTTTGACATAACTCGAGAACCACTAGTCCGATTTTGCTCAAACAATTTTAAAAAAATTAAAAATTACAATTCCTTTAATCTGTTCATATAACGTTTTTCTATATACTCAACAGTTTTGTAGGTAAAAATAAATGTATGAAGAAAAAAATATTTTTTGCCTAAAATATTAAGAAAAAGGAATAAACAAAAGGTTATTGATTTTTATGGTAGCGGTAACAAACATTTATTTTTACCGGCAAAACTGTTGAGTATATAGAAAAACGTTATATGAACAGATTAAAGGAATTGTAATTTTTAATTTTTTTAAAATTGTTTGAGCAAAATCGGACTAGTGATTCTCGAGTTATGTCAAAAAAAAGATATACCTCGATTCCTAGGGGTGACCCAGCGAAACGCCGGGATCCGTATAACTTGTTTTTGACCGATATAACATTTCCCGTTGGTTTCATCCCATCCCGATTTTGACTGTCGCATAGTGTAATCCAGAGATAACATTTTGCAGACTTGTAGGTCATTAAGACACTTAGTTAAAGTTAATCCAAATTCTTAATCTTCATCGTTTACACATGCATTTTTTGACAGTTAAAAGATTAACTTAACAGTAGTTATAAGTTTAACTCTGTCAGTGTAAAATACCGAGGTGGCGTCGACAACGATCGGGTAAATGGTGAACATGGAAAATATTTTTCGACAGCGCCAGGATATATTTGCGGCAGCGTCTTAATGTTAATTTTTATCTTACTGTATGTGTGTTTTTCAGTGCTACCAACCGTTATTAAAATAGGGTTTAATCGACTTGTTAAAGCAGTTAATCCCACTTTTATGAGATTAACTTTTGTGTCTAAATGCACTATTATACAGAGCTGCATTTTCATAAAGTTCGAGTATAAATGTGCCTTAAGTTATAAAGGTAGCGGTATATGTGCGGCAAGCTATTAACGTTGGATTAAGTCATTCCCATACAAATATGACATTACACTGAGAGAATTATTTACATGCTATTAATGAATTTTTACATTAGTTCAATGTAGTTTCGCTGAAATTCGCCCATTGAAGATTTTCATTGAATTAATGCAGTTTTTTTTTTAATAATTTCATAGAATTTTATGAAAATTTTCATATTACTTATTATTTCAATATTTCACAATGAAAAAGTTTCATGAACCCTAGAACACACACCCGGGTACAAATGTAGAAAAAGTTTCATTAAATATAGTTTTATAAAAACTATGAAGCTTTTTCATAAAATTTAAGAAAGTTTGCATTTGCTTTGTAAAGAAAACTGCTTCTGCTTAGTGATAATTTTCATTAAAACTCGTAGAAGAAAATTCTCGCTGCGTAGTTACGTTAACATTGGCTAATGTCAAATTATATAAATATGTATAATATATGTGACAGCGCATAGAGAAAGGGACCTAAGACTAAAAAAATCAATTTTTTTTTTTTTGATGTGGACAACATCTGAGCATCGAATGAGACCGATCCCATGCCCCAAAAGTGTTCCCTCCCAGAGATATGCGCGTTTTATGAAAGTGAAGTCGACGATAAAGTAAATCTACTTCTTCGAATTCGTCCACCATTTCATCCTAAAACAAACAGTAAGAATGTTATCAGTTTTAAATTATTTTCGCGAATAACATAATAAGGTTATGTGAAAAAATGTTCGTACTAACAGAGTGATATTCACGATTTAAAAGAATTATAAATGAGTGTTTATTATAATTCACAATTAATAATTTCAGAAAATAAAGCTGGAATCGAAAAACCGCGAGCAAAATTGATATCAAAATCATGGAAACAGCGCGCTAGGTAGAAAACAGTAAAAACCAACTACACAAAACAAGAGGTAGGGACGACCTACGCGTGTTTTCAAGGTTGACCAACACGTTCCTGACGTCATGAGATGTGTCGCTTTCAAATGAGACCAATACCAACACGCTCAGTGATGGTACACCAAAGATACACGTATTTAAATCTTTAAAATGGCTCTCCTGAACAAAACCTTTTTTTACCCTTAGGTCCCTTTCTATTTTGCGCGTCATATATGCTGATGTTGATAGCTTGACGCACAAACACAGCTTGTGTACAAATATGCTTTTTTCAGGGTTGAAATTTGAGTTCATTCGCTTCATAGAACAAAATATGATTTTGAACTTGGTTTTGGTAACTTCAAACTTCTTAATTATCTTGAGTCAAATTTACTTCTAAATTATCGAGAGAAGACGCTCTACTGAAGAAATGGAGAAGTTGGTTAATTTAGTGAACTTAAAGTGATTTCTTCCGTTACTTCCAAGATATTTTATCACGTACTGGGGATCTCTTTCGAAAACTTTTTGCAATCTACTGCCAATAGTGCCCAAAAAAACAGGCATTTCAGAAAAGCGGGTTTCGGTTTGTTCGAAAATTACTATTTTAAAAAAATCGGTTTCGGTTAAAGTTTTCTTAAAGAAAACCGGCTAAAACCGTTATCGGTTTTCTATGAAAATAAATCTGTACAAATAGCAGAAAAAGCTAATAAAAATTAGTTAAAAGCGCCCTGCAGAAACGACTACTGAAATCAACTCAATCTGTTTACTAAAGCGGAATTTAAATTATCTGATTTTACGTCTGATAAATCATGCAAAAAATCCTATGAGATGATGTGATTGTCACATTATTATAAAAATAATAAAACATTTAAATTAGATAAAAGTGTATGAAAATAAAGGTTTTACCATAAAGCGCTAAATAAAAATTAGAAAAACGTCAAACTAGCGCCTTTTTTAGAAAGGGCTAACCGAAAATAATGCAAAGATATTGTAGCACGATCAGATGCAATTACGCAAACATTTTAATTTTGCAAAGGACATTTTACAACGCTGAAATCAGCAAAAAAAATTTCTGAATATTAGTAAATTAATACCATTACAGAAAAACAATTACATTTCCAAGATCAATTTATATAATTTTTTTAATGGGAAGAAAATAACTTAAATACTTACTATTTATTTTAGCTATTTTAAGTCTACTACACTCTTAGAACAATTCCGTTGTGGGTACCGAATTTTTGCCAACCGAATTGATTCGGTTGCTGCAACCTCGTAATTCGGTTGCCTCAACCGAATTCAGTTGTAGCAACCGAATTCGATTGCAATACGAATTTTTTGTAGCAACATTCATCAGTCACCGTGTATTTAAAAAATATATCAAACCATTACAAAGGATTTTCCTATCTTATTTATTTGAATACTTGTGAAAAGATATTATTATACTCTACACCACTACGTGGACAGGGTATAATAAGTTTTTTTGTAACACCTAAAAATATTGCACCTAGTCCCAGCTTTTAGGATACCGATCGAGTCAGAATCACTTTTTGTTTCGATTTAACGATGTCCGTCCGTCCGTCAGTCTGTCCATGCATTCTTGTGCGAACTCTACAGGTCGCAAATATTAAAATATTTTGATGAAATTTGGTACACCGACCTACGTTGGCTTAAGGGCGAAGCCTATTGATTTTTGTTATAATTGGTTCATGTTTAGACCCAGTGCCCATATTAAGGTCCCCCCAAAATTGGCTTGTTTACGCGCTGCAGATCGCAAATACTAAAATATTTCAATGAAATTTGGTTCGCTGACTCACATCGTCTCGAGGATAAAGCCAGTGATTCTAGATAGGATGGGTCCATATTTGGACCTATCGCTCAAATGGGCTATATTTCCGATTTTCTCTTCTTTTAGCAGAAAATTTTGACACAAGTCCATTTTAACCCATTCGAATTTCGGATCCAAACATTAGTTGGCTTTTAACCAGCCTGGTGTAGGGTATTATATAGATTTTAACTTTTTCAATCATTTTTTATATAAAGGAGAACAAAACTGCAAAAATTTAGAAGAAATGTTGTTTAATGGAAATGAAAATTACTCAGTTGAAATCAACAAATGTTTTCTGCTAAATGTTAGTTGATTAAAAAACAGTAAAAAATTCATTTAACTCTCAAAAATTTCGGGGAATGTTTGTTTAATAGAAATGAAACTCGGTCAGTTGAAATCTGCAAAACACGCTGCTGAAATTATAATGACTTTCACCAGTTATTAATTGAATAAAAACAAATTTATGTAAATATTGTTAATTTTATTTTCGAATAAATAACACAAACGAAAAATATAATTTACACTTTTCATTTTATTTCTTGTCAATATGTATGCCAGCGAAAGCTTTCTTGTTGTTTGATTCCATTTTTTCGCCTACCTCCAGGTAGAATTTAGATAAAAATATTAAAGGACTGAAATAAAGGAAAAACAATATTTAATAGTATTCAGGTAAATAAAGATATTTTGTATTTTAGAACAAACCTCATTATTTTCTTAATTTAATAAAATCTGTCACTGCGAAACTTCGAAACTTTAATGTATACGTCTACTCTCCTTATGGTTCTTTTGTTGACTAAAGAAATAAGAGAAAACATGTTCTTTTTATATTATTTTTTTTCACTAAAAATTTCTAAACAAGCGCTATGTTTTTTTTTGCATGTATTTGTCGATAAACACACTCATCCATACTTGATAAGAATAAGCGTCATCCAGTGTGGCCAAGATTTAGGGGGATTTTTAAGGGTAGCAATTTGTTAGGGGAAAATTTGGGGTAAGAAAATCAATTTAGGGATAGTTTTGCCTCGAAAGAAAGTTAAATTTTAGAGTCCGATTTTGTCAATTTTTGATAGTTTTACACATAAATTTTTATTTTCTTTGAGCCTACATAATTTTTAAGTTAAAAATTTTTAGACTGTGACTAGGAAAACAAAGAAAACCAGCTAAAATATGACGAATTTTTTTTTATTTTAACAAAAAATTCAATTATTTGCATTTATTAAAAATAATTTGATAAAAAAAAATTAGAAAATTGTTTGATTTTTGAAGAATTTATTTTAGGGTGATGTTTTTTAGTGGTAGAGCAAATCTAGGGGGGTTTTTGAACAATGGAGGGGGATTTGTTAAAAAAGACTTGGCAACACTGGTGTCATCTATCGTTTAATTATAGAAATGCTCACACACATTAAGATACACTAACGCAGTGTTGCCAACTCTTGAAGGCAGGAAAGCACCGTGAGCATTGTGAAAACGGGTAAAAAGGGTAAAAATTTACCAAAAATGGGGTAAAAAAGCACAATAATAATTTTTTGAAAAATTTAAGTCAAGATTTTAAAAACACATTTTAGCTTTATAAAATCGTGTAAAAAAGGTTCAAAAAATAACCAGAAAATGGGTAAAAAAGCACCAAACTAATATTTCAAAATTTTGAAGTTTAAATATAACGAAGTTGCTATTTAAAATTGTACTACAAATATTGTGAAAAAATGTATTTTTTGTATATTTCGTATTATTTTTTCAACTTTTACAGAAAATTCAAGAAAAATTTAAAAAAAGGAGAACAAATACCAAAAATATAAACTGTACAAAAAGCACTGCCAGAAATCTGAAAAAGCACTGTAAATACCCGCTTTTTATAACCGGGTATTTGTCAAAAATCACCGGGTACGGCAAGGAAAAAAGCACCAAAAAATACCCGAAAAGCACTGAAATGGCAACACTGCACTAACGTCCCTAAAGTTTTCTTTTGAAAAAACAATCACAAAAAAAAGCTGCCAACAAATTAACTAGACACATTCTCAAAATCATTTAAAAAAACTAACGAAATATCAGCAGTAAAAATTAGTTCAAGTGCAACAGATATATGTTTTTGTGGTAAATCGGGATAAATAACAATTCTAGCTAAAAAACTAATTTAAACTTTTTTTTATGAGTGTAGAAACCCGACTTGGGATAACCGTGTTGTATCCGCGGAATAATTTAAGAGAGTTCAAACAAGGCACAACATAAGACAGAAATGGCTGAAAACTGAAGGCTGATTGTCTGGCAGAATATTATTACGAACGCTTCTCATGCTACTTACGATAAAGAAGGAAGGCGAACTCTCAGGTCTTAATGAAACTTGTTTATATTATAGAAGAGACAAAACTAAAAGACAGTTCTATCAACGACAATTTTTTGTTTGAGTTCTTCACAAAAGCAATATATTCGGCGAAAACCGTCGACCACATTTAGCGGTTGAAAGGAAAAGAAAATGTCTAAATGGATCATTTTCATAAGGAAGAAGAGGAGTATATTTTTATTAAAACATTTAACAAACCTGAGGAAATTACCAGTCTGCCTTAGTCTCGCTCCATCCAAGGAGTCGTCAGTGGTTAATTTATATGTTAATTATTCAAAGTATTGTTAAGTGTTAAATTGTCTCTATATGAAAGATTTTTTTCAACAAATAATATGCCGTGTTTGCGAATCGAACCAGCAATCCTGCTTTGACTCTTAGCATCATCACCGTATCCATAAGTGTGGCTAAAAAATTTGGATTTACTTTAAATCTGTTTTATTGCTTGCTCTTCATCAGTTCTTCTTTATCTTTGTATTTATTTTTTTATCATTCTTTCATGTTTTTTTTAATCCCACCTATTTGCGACCTTGAAGTTGGAAGTCAAACTTTCATAATAGATTTATTTGGTTGAAATTGTTTTTATTCAAATAAATATATATTTCAGTTTTCTTTCAAATGTCTTAAAAATATACTCTGCCATTAGCTAGCAACACTCATATGTCGAATTTCAAAAATCAAAATTAGAAAATTCAAAATGGCAAATCGAAAATTATGTCGCGAATTTTTAAAAATTTATATTTTACATCTAAAAAACATTTGTAAATGAGTTTGGGTTACTGACAATCGAATCTTGAATCAAATATTTAAAATAAAAATGGCAGATCAAATATGGCGGTGGACATTTGGCATAAATTTGTAAATGTGCACCCATTCATTTACAAATATTTACCTTAGATCTAAAATAAAAACTTTCTAAAATCCACACCGCCATTTTAAATCCGACATTTTCAATTTTGTAATTCTGATCTCAGATACGTGATTGGAAGTCTACAAAACTTCCTATGGGATCTTCTTTTGTTTCATATTACCCTTAATTGATCACCGAGCTATTTGCGTTCCTTTTTACTCTGGGTTTGATTTACTGGGCGATGACTTATTTTCATTTTAAATTGTAGAAAACCGCATATTGGAGCCATGTAAGGATTAACGATTCTTTGTATGATATCAATGGCGCCCAACTTGGGATCCAAACTAACAAACCTGAAATTAATGGCGCTCAACGTGAGTCTCAAAACAATGTACCTTAAATTTAGTTTTCCATTTTCTCATTGAGTTTTCTTTTAAATTGCATAATGGAAAATAGGAAAATAGGGTGCAAGAAATCAACACCCAACGAGTCAGTTACTGTCAGAAAGTATTTTTATTGTTTAGCGAAGAGGGTTAGAAAAAGGTATTGAAATATTTAACGAGTTTTATAATGATTTGAATATTCTATTGAATTCTCTTTTTGCTTTGGCGAATAAGGTTATAAAACGATAATCCAGCATTCATCGAATTTCGTTATGATTCGAGGAGTTTATGTAGAGAAATTCCTTTGTTTTTGCTAAATATATTTATAGAACAAAAATACAAGGAAACTATGCAATGGTCTAACACACAGATGTTAATAAAACTCAGATATGTTGTTGAGTAGAAAAAAGTATGGAAAGAAATATATTTTTTAGATGTTAAATCCAAGTATTGTTTAGGGGTTTAAAAGAAGGGTCAAATGTGACCTCATTTTTTGTTTTTTTTTGCTTGTTCTTGTCAAAAATTACTTTTGTTTTTGCCAAATATATTATATTAAAACAAAAACTTTCTTTTAAACAGTTCTTATATTCCTATTCTAATACTCGTTAAAATATATTTAAAAATTCTTTATTTAGAATCTAAAACCAAGACTTTGGAAATACCAAATAATAAATAATTTTGAAATTTCTTTAAGAACCCTAACTAAACTACTCAGTTGCATAAAATTATTTCTTGTAGCTGAGGCCACACATCTACAACCAACCGCTTTGACAATACATGTAAAACAAATGAACATAGATACACCCATACATAGATAAAACTATATTTTTTACCTAAGTAACTAACACTACAACAGCTGCCAAAATTACCTTATTCTCTTAGGTTTATATTCTTGGAAATGGCTGAATTTCTATAGAGATTATATATTCTCTTTTCTTTGCTCGTTGTTATGCTCTTTACCTGTTAAATGTATATGTGAGACCGAGATAAATATAGTATTTTCTAGTTATAAACTCAAACATTTGATAAAAGAGTTTAGTTTGTGATACGTTGTTGTACGGTGTAGTATTGTGCGGGTTCATATTCAAGACAACAAACGGATTAATAATAAAATTTTTACTAAAATAAAAAACAGACGGCATTCAAATTAATATACAAGTTTATAATTTAATATTCTGAAAATTTACTCAAAAAAATATCTTAAAGAATATGAGAATTATACATAAAACAAAGTGTCATATTTGAAAACAAAACCAAGAAATATTCAAGTGAATTATTTAAGAAATATTTAACTTAGTGTTGAAAACTATAAACAAAATTGCATATAAATTGTAATTGTTTAAAAACCTTAAATAAAACGCTTTAAAGCGTTAGTTTTACATCAAATCAACGGAAAGCCGAATCTACTTCCCTAATACAAAAATATGGCCACTAATACAGAAATTCTTCCCTTCCATCATCAGACTACACTATCACTCCAAACTGCCGCTGCTCTAACAAACTATCATGGAGGCGGTGGTGGTGGTAGTAGTATACATACGGCTACACAGTTGGCAGCAGCAGCTTGGAGCTTGGAAGACCACCTCTATCAACAGACTGAATTGCCCGGCCTCACACGTGGTGCTCATCATCTGCTACGTTTTACCCCCTATGCACTGCATCATCGCCCCCAGCTGCAAACCCTACCACCCGCGTTGTATCTTCAGCATGCAGCTGCAGCAGCTGCAGCGGCGGCAGCAGCAGCAGCACATGCGCAACATCATCATCACCATCATCATATGCAACAAAGACCTGCTACTCCCGATAGTCCTCCTCCCATAGAGGGTCTTCACATCACCAATCTTTTTCCCGAAGTATTGGAAATGATTTTTGATAAACTCTCAGTTAAGGATTTAGGTCGTGCAGCTCAGGTGTGTACCACTTGGCGTGATGTAGCCTATTCGAAGAGCATCTGGAAGGGGGTTGAAGCAAAATTACATTTAAAAAGATCCAGCCCTAGTCTATTCAATTGTCTAGTTAAGAGAGGTATTAAAAAGGTCCAGATATTATCTTTAAGGAGGTCTTTAAAGGACTTGGTGTTAGGAGTTCCTACATTGACTTCGCTAAATTTGAGTGGTTGTTTTAATGTGGCTGATATTAATTTGGGTCATGCTTTCTCAGTGGACTTAACCAATCTCAAAGTACTCGATCTCTCCCTATGCAAGCAAATAACCGATACTAGTCTTGGCCGTATAGCTCAACATCTCAAGAATCTAGAAACTCTGGAACTAGGCGGATGCTGCAATATTACCAACACTGGTTTATTGCTGATAGCGTGGGGTCTAAAGAAACTGAAAAACCTCAATTTACGTTCCTGCTGGCATATAAGTGACCAGGGCATTGGTCACTTGGCTGGCCTTAATAAAGCTACCGCTGAGGGTAACTTGGAACTGGAATATTTGGGTTTACAAGATTGCCAACGTCTAAGCGATGAAGCTTTGGGTCACATAGCACAAGGGTTAACGTCACTAAAGTCCATCAACTTAAGTTTCTGCGTCTCCGTAACCGATAGTGGTTTAAAGCATCTGGCTCGTATGCCTAAACTTGAGCAACTCAATTTACGTTCCTGCGACAACATATCCGATATAGGTATGGCCTATCTTACCGAGGGAGGTAGTGGTATTAACTCCTTAGATGTTAGTTTCTGTGACAAGATCAGTGATCAGGCTTTAACACATATAGCTCAAGGTCTGTATCGCTTAAAATCTCTCTCACTTAATCAATGCCAAATTACTGATCAGGGTATGTTACGAATTGCCAAAAATTTGCCCGATCTGGAGCATCTTAATATTGGTCAATGTTCTCGTATCACTGATAAGGGTCTTCAGACCCTAGCCGAGGAGTTGGCCAATCTCAAGACTATCGATTTATATGGCTGTACGCAATTGTCTTCCAAGGGTATTGATGTTATAATGAAACTACCAAAACTAGTTAAACTTAATTTGGGGTTATGGCTTGTAAGATGATGTGCTCAAATGCAAAACCAAAACCAGCAACCAAAACAGAGGCAGAACGCCAAACAACTTCAAGCCATTATTATGGATAAATTTCGGCCTGGGGGTGACGATCGTAAAGGAGATGAAAAACAAAAAATATCAGATAAAATTTCATCATCATCATTCGAATCGCCAACGTACAAAAGGGACTCTACAACATACTATGCTTCTGGTCAAGCGAAATATCTTTACGAAAAAGATCCAGTGTACTTATTCCAAATCCTATAAACAAGAAGAAGGTCGCTTAAAATAAAAGGCATGCAGCAACAACAACACGGTATTTATACAACAGGAGAATGAAGTAAGATGTTGAAAACATTTTGGATTTCTTAGAAACAAAGGGCGTTTATTTCAATTCTAGCCAAAAAAAAAAAAAAAAAAAACTAAAAGCAAAAATAAGTTTCAGTCAAAATATCTTGAAAATTTTTACACTCTTTATATGCAGAAACACACATACAATTTATATTTAAAATCTTAAAACCCGTATACGAAACAATACAAGTTTTTATTTAATTTTTTGCTTTTGTTTTTTGAGGGCATTAGCATTTTTGTGTTGCTTACGAAACATCACTACTACTAAGAGCGCAACTGACTTTCCACAATTCACGAGTAACTAACCTGACAACTGAATACTTGCATGCGTGCAACCTTACCTATTATTTTCGAACGGAAAACAAACAGACCCTGAAACAAATGAGAAAACTGAAAAGAAAATAACAAATGCAATATATGTATAAAAAAACAACAACAAAAAAATAACAGTCATGGCAACACATTGAAGTCTTGAAAGTTTTATATATTTGAAATTAAAAAAAATGGCGCCCAACAAAAAATCAGGAAATTGAAATTTGATATGGTTGTTGAATTAATTTCTAAAATTAGGATAAAATGGATTTAGTAATATTTTTGTTCTTAACAAAATTTCGTTCAGGTGAAATTTATAATTTTCAGAAAATATTCTAATATTGAACAGGTTTCTCGATTATTAGAGAAGAAGGAACCTTGTAGATTTTATAATGGCTATTATTGTGGTTTTGCATGTTTACTAAACATTATTTGAAAATACTGACGTGCCTTTAGACACCTTCTCAAAATATTCTTACATAGAAATGGCGCCCAGCTGAAATCAAATTGAATGATTTCTAAGGGTTTGCTTTTTCGTTATTGAAGAACTTCTTTAAAAAATACTGATATTCATTTAGAAACATTGTTGAAAAGCGCTAATTTAAAAATGGCGACCAACAGAGTTACACACAGAAAAACAATTTTAAATTAAATTAAACAATATCAGCACCAAACTAAGTTTGGTTTTTATTTAATTTAAATATAATTCTACTTATTTTTCAAATGCGAAATCAATATCTATAATGTTGACATGGCAATTTAAATATGAAAAAGTTTATTTTAACTAGAAAGATATTTACTTTATTGTTGATGATTTAACTATATTTTTTTCTTCGTGTAGACATTAATTATAGATATTTCCCTATAAATTTGGTATTCATAGCACTAAACTATGATTAGGTATTTTATAAAAGTTAGCGTTCTAAATTAATTTTAAGATTTAATTCATTTATGGATACATTTTAAATAAAATGGCGACAGTATCGTTAAAATTTGTTCAATTAGTTTTGATGTGTTCGTAATTAATGTTTCGATCATGAAAAAAGAAAAATTGAAATTTTTTTCGAAAATGGCGACAAGAAAAATTTTTTGTTCTTTTTGATGAATTTTATTCAAAAATACTGATATGAATTTTGAATACAAAATACTGATAATGGCGGTCAACACAAATCCAAGATAAAACTTGAAAAACATTTGTAAATCAGCTTTGCAAATCACTTGTTTCATTGCTTCAAAAGTTAGTGTATTTTTATTGCTTTTTTAGAAGTAATTCTGAACAACTTAAAAAAAATCACTTCTTTCATTACCTTCAAAGTTTCCATTAGTATATTTTTATAGCTTTTTTAGAAGTATTTCTGAACAAAATCCAAAAAATCAATTAATTAGTAATTCTAAAGCATTATTGCTCTAAAACTGATCCCAAAAAGTGATTTTGTTACACTTTGTATCCAAACAGATGATCGCGGATTCGATTACTGGTGGAACAGATATTTTTAATTTTTTTTATATATTATACTATATATATTTTTTAATTAATATTTATAATTAATTCGTTTAAATTCTTTATTTTTCAATTTTTAAATTTTAAAAAATATAAAAAAAAAATGATGAAATATTGAATTGCAATGCACCTTTTGCACTTGTTTAATAAGTACTTTTATTGAAGGGAATAAGGCACAACATCTCGCAATGACAAAGTGGTGTCTTTATACCAGTCAATTTTCGTAACAAAGAATAGCTCAGTGGCAAAGATATAGACTTGAAATTTTGAGGTCGCAGGTTCGATACCCCATGGAGGCAATAACATTTTTTTTATAATTTTTTTTTTTAATTTTCAATTGATGAAAATAAGTTTTCTTTGCACTCGTTCAAGAAGTACTGGAAAGATGTTTTCAACTCCTCTTTAAAATCTTATGTGCTTATGAATAATAATTTGAAAAACTTATAACATGTTTATAAAATAAATTTTCTATGAAAAATTTGTTTTATAAGCCATTCCAGTACACCCAGATCATTAATTGCAGTGCTTTTTCTACTACTTTTGCATTTCTTTTTCTGAAAAGAATTTTTGAAGTTTTTGTAATTTCTAATTTTTCACAGATCTTTTACTTTTAATAATAAAATGACGCCCAACAGAAATTAAAAAAAACTAAAAGTTGGAATTACTTTTAAAGAATCAAGTATTGTCTCTAAGCACAGATTAATTCCCTACAAATAAATGGGAGTTAAGTACTAACTGCAGTTATAACCATAGTCAAGCACTAACTTTCGAGTATATTGAGATAAATTAGCAGGCTTAAATAAATTTGCATTAATTAAACAATGTCTAACAAAATATTAGCCAATTTTTTTCAAAAGGATTCATATTTTTTTTAAATGCGATTCAAAACTTTTGAGATGATATTGAGTAAAGTTTCGAACACAAAATAAACTAATCTTTTCTTTCTAAATATAACACAATTAAAGATAAAGCCTTTTGATTTCGATCACAACATCCTATATTTAAAAATGACGCCCAACGAGACCCTAAAGAAAATTTATTGCAAGATTTTTAAAATTAAAAAAATATACTTTTAAAATTTTTCCCAATTTTTTATTTATCCGGTTCAATATTTAATGCATTAAAAGAATTAAATGTGCTAAAATCCCAAAACGCGTTTAACAAATTGTGAAAAATAATTTCATTCGGAATCCGGATTTCATTCTTGTCTAAGGAAATCGTCAAGGAACGACGTTTTTAGGATTTCTAAAAATAGTTTTTTAGATTAAATTACAAATTCAATGAGAATTTCTTGTTTTAGTCTAGCGTTAGCGTTATTCGAAATTTCAAATGCAAAGAAAAAACAAAAACAACAATAAAAAAATTGGTACAATTTGCTTAGTCACCTTCCAAAATACTACTACTCTATTGTTTTGGCAGATTTAGCTATGTAGTGACATGTATTTATTTACAACCAATAATAGAAAATCGTGTTTTCTATATTTTTATTTTAAATTCTCTCTTTTTATTTCAAATTTAAAATATGTATCTTCTCTTCATTCATATTAAGTTCTGGTTTGGCGAAACTTTGCACCGGGTGGACCAAAAGTCATCATGGGATTTAAAATAAGTGATGACTGATTTTAATAACAACATTCTATTATTCTGGTTCTTTCTTCAGTTGTGAATATCCATTATTTACTCTCCAGGTGTTATTTATATAATATGAAAAAATAAAAAAATCTATAAACGAAAAAGTTTATAAATTTTTAAACTCCATGGTGACTTTTGGCCCACACTGAACTTCTTTGAAATAAAATTCAAAATGGCGGATTTTATATTCCAAATTCTTCGATTTTTCCCGTCAATTTTAAACTGAAAAATAAAACATTTGATGTAAGATTTTGCCAATTTATATTTGAAATTTTGAATTTCAAAATGGCGCTTGATAGAAAACAGAATTTTAAATTAAAATTCAAAATTTTATTTTTATCAGTTTTTTTTTTATCAAATTCCATATTAACCTGTTACCATCAAATGTTAATCCCCCTTCAATGTTTATTTAAATTGCAACCAGGGTTGCATGAAAGACCAGGGTTTGTCGATAGAAGGGGGACAACAACAACAAAATTCAGAAGACAAAGACATCCCGAACACATAAAAATTTATATATTTTTAAAATTAAACAGAAACTTCATAGCTTTCGTTTGCCATAACAAAAAAATCATCGTGCTTTAAAACTAAATAAAACAAAAAAGAATATACGTACCAAAGCAAAACTGAAAACAGTTACTGGGAAACATGCGAAGAATATAAGAAAAAAAAAATTGATAAAAAATATAAAAATAAAACCCAACTGCAAGCCAACGAGCCAAGCAAAGGCAAAAAGATACACAGACAGTCAGTAATTCAGTCATATTGTCCTATAGTCATGTCAGTCATTACGACATGTAGACAGTGTAAACCAGTCGAGTATTTGACTATAAACAAGCACAGGCAAAGACTGACTGTAAGCGAGTGTATATATATTTTGTTTTAACTAAAGAACTGGTACTCATTTTATACGTTACTGAAAATAAACACACTATGGTATGGTACAGTGGAGAGCAAAAGTATTTTTGAAAATATTAGAAATTTTGTTGTGGAAGAGTATTTTTGATTTAAATAATGTACTACCTTTGGGGAAAAATGTTTGTTAATATTATTCAAGGTCTGTCGGAACTTTTACAAACTTGTTTGTATAAAGTTCTCTATAATTATACTTAAATTCTTTATTTATTTTAAACAAAACTAGTTTTTAAATTAAACTTTTTACAAAGCGCATTAAATTTTTACACATCCAAATAAAATTTTTATAAAGTTTTTAGAAAAATAAATTGATTGGCTAAATTCCCAAGAAATTTAATCGGTTTTATGAAACAAATTTACTAATATAGGGATGATAATTCTTTCAGTGTGGCTTAGTAAGTGCTAGTTGAACTAATACTTCCATTGCTAAAAATTGGCATTTAAAATTATAAATATATTTAAGACAATTAAGCGCTGTCCTTCTCTCTGTTGATAAATAGGCCGGTTTTGATAATTTTACTTGTAATATTTGCCATCATCCCGAACAGCTTTTATTTAAAATGGCACAAATCAGGTGAGGGATTTGAAATTATAAGTAAATTTGTTAAAAATTCAGTTTCCGATAAATGTCTTATATACACGTAAAGAAAAAATATTGGTTGAATGACCATATTCGAAGAGCGTCATAGTATATTTTTGGATTTATGTTGCGACATAAATAGTTCTGACAATCACACTCTTAACCATAATATGATCCTCAAAATATCACAATCTGTTTGCAAATAGTCCTACATATACTTGCTATGGTCACTATAGTATCCTTCCAGCATTTTGTTGAAGCTTTTTCGAAAAGTTATGTATGCTTTATTCAAAATATTTCAATGGCTAATTTACATATTTAAATAAACTCATCATTAAATTAATATATTGTTTTATACATATATAAATAAAATAAAAATAAATTATGGAAACATGTGATAGGAGTACGTAGAAAAATATTGTTAATAATACAATTTCACAAATGATAATAATATGTCCCTAATTATCACAATATATTCCTAATGATCAAAATATTTTCCCAATGATTACATTACGGTCAGGTAGACATTTTTGGGCCATTTATGATCATATTAAGATGATTAGGAACATATTATGATGATTAGGGATATATTATGAAGATTAGGAATATATTATGATAATTAGGAAATTATTATGATTATATCGGGCTACAGACTACAAAAATTGTAAATTTTTTCTTAGAGAACTGGTATCTGTCACAATCCTGATTATAGTTGCTCTTTAACAATAATTTTTCTATGTGAATTCACAGAATTAAAAAATAACTCAACATTTTCTTATAAATTATTGCTTAATTTATAACATTAATCACTTTTGTGTACAATAAACAATAATTTTATTTGAAGGTTGCTTGATAAACTACATTTTTCCCGGACTTCCTGGGTAGACCGGATTCCTTCTTTCACACACAATGTCATTATTAAAATCAATACCCGTACATTGTTTTCTAGTTTTTGTTGTCTTTTTGTTAAATATTATTTTATTTTACTGCTTCTTACAATTTCTTTTCACAAAATCTCAAACAAGAATGACGTTAACTAAACGCTGACACTCATAAAAAAATAAACCGACCATCTTGCAGTTGGCGAAATAAGATCAATGATTGTTACAACTATAAAATTATTCCGATTATTATAATATGATATCTCTTAATGCAGTTAATAATATGCTTTTCCAGATAATATATGGTTGTGGAGGAGAGAATAATATGATACCCGATAAAAGAGAGATTTTATCTATAAAATAATTATAGACTACCATATCATTAGTAAAGTCTGATTTATTAGGGAATATAATTTGTTAGTCATGATCATATTGCAACCAAATATTTTCTCTTTCTTATATTTTCATGTCACAGTTTTATAAAAATTGCGAAAATGAGGCAAATGCTATTTTGGGTTTTTTTTGAAAGCTTAACAATGACTACATAAAGCCTGTTTTATGCAAATTATGTCAGTATCCCATAAAACATTGTAATTTTGGAAGAAAAATAAAAAATGCGTCTTTCGAAAACCTTTCAAGAGATTTTAAATATTTTTCATATTTATATTAAGCATACCATAATTAGGAAAGTTGTATCGTAAGTAGCAAACAAATAATAAATAATTACGACGATTTTTCAATATCTAAAATTTTGCTGGCAATGTGGAGGACTTTGAATTAAACCGATTTCAAAACATTAGTTATCAATAGTTTGCCCCTTTCATGTTCAAGCTTTAAGCTGTATTGAAATTATTTATTCGACAATTCTTGAAATTTTTCCATATGTATTCGAATTTTCAATAACTGATGTTGTAAAGTAAAGTTAAGATTTGTATTGGTTTAGAAATTCTTAAGAATAAATTCCAAACTGAGAGTTAAATGTTGTAAAGGAGATTTAGAAAGCGGAATGGGTAGTTTACGGGTTTTTTAAAAATAAGCAAAATAAATTTAAACCTCAGTGGAAAATATTTTTGTATATCAGAAAGAATATTATTACCTATTTCCTTGGTATGAGCATTGGAGGCAGAGTTGTTAATATATTGAGTATTTAGGTATTGAGTACTCAATACCAATGGTTTTTTCCAATACTCTGCAGAGCGGATTTTTTTCCTTTCTCCTTCGCACTTACATATTTTCTGAATCATTCTCTTGTATTCATCGCTTTTTCTTGAATCAAATTCGCAGCGCAAATTACACTATCATTGTGTAACTACCTACAAAAACGTTATTCTTTTTAAAGGTGTCTTTCTGCGTATTTTTTAAATACAAAGATTTATGTAAAGATCTAAATTCTTTCCACCGCACGTACAAAAAATATCTAGTCGCAGGGCGAGAAAGGCCAAAAATAAGATTTATTGTGAAATTTATTTTGGAACAATAAAATCGGTAGATAAAATAATTTTCGGATAGAGGTAGCAGTTTTTAAAATCTTCTAGTTTTTGATTCAATATAAAATCAATACAAGAAGTATTCAAAATTTAATATGTACACTCAAAAAAAAAAGTCAGTAAAGTCAGCAAAAAATGTTGCTGTGTCAGCAAATTTTTAGTCAGGAGCGTGCTTGCAAAAAAGTTGGTAATTTCAGCAAAAGGTTTGCTGAAAATCAGCGAGCTGATTTTTACCAAAAAAATAGTAATCTTCAGCAAAAGTTTTGCTAACACTTGTCGACTGCAAATGAAAAAAATCCTTGCTAAAATCACTAAAATTTTTGCTGAATATTAGTAGACTGAAAAAAACTCAAAAAACTTGTATCGAAATTTTATTTTAGTTAATTTATTTGCTGAAAATTTAAATATAGAATATGTGTAGAGTTGTTTTCCTTTTTTTGTCTTTTCCGTTTCCAGACCAGCTGCGGCATCTACATCTAGTCTATCTGGTTGTCGTCCACACTATGAATGCTGTTATCAGCACAATTTTTGTAGCAAAATAAATTAGTAAAACATTAGTTCAAAATTAGTTTAGTGCTAAAAAAAATATATCTAAAATTTTTGCTGAAAACGGAATTTTAGCAAAAAAATTGCTGAAAACTAGTACACTTGATATACAAGACGTTTTACTAATTTTTCTACTAACTTCTTTTTTGAGTGTAGTTCTGGGTTGAAATATAAATTGGGCTTAAGAAGGGAATAAAAACTAAAGTGCTTATGCATAATAATTTGGAAACCTTATAACACGTTTATAAAATGAATTTTATATGAAAAATTTGTTTTATAAGACATTTATCAATTTTAAAAGTGATTATGCATATGACCTTTAATATTTTTATTTATTAAAAAAATGAATACAAATTTCTTTAAAATTTTCACCTTTAAAAATATTCGAAAATACCGAATATAAAACCGCCCTTTTTAAAAACCGGGTTAAAAAAAGGGGAAAAAATTAAAAAAAAAAAAAAAAAAAACACGCTGGTTTATTTAATAATACGGAAACCGGGTTTGACAACTCTAGATGGAGGGTATATACCAACGGTGGGTAAATGCGGACCTTTGCTGATTTTTGTGCGGCCCTTGTTGAAATTTAAATTTAGATTTTTTTATTTCAAACATTTTTTTTTTAATATCTTTATTCGCAATGTTCTCAAATTTTTTATTTCGAAAATTTTTAGATAAAAAATTAGCACCAGTTTTATTGTCAGGGCTATGATCGATTTGAAAATTTCTTACTTACCAGATATTTTAAGGAACAGTTGATATTACTCTTTGGGCCAGTTTAGTTAGAAATTTCTTACTTAAAAAGTATTTAAGACAAAAATCGATCTTAGTTCTGACTATGAAACTGGCAATTAATTCTTTACAAAATAAATTCAACATCTTTTACGCTACTGTCGACATTGACTTTGTCACAAATTTAAAAACATGTAATTTTGTATTTAAAAAAAAAACTTTGTCACATTTTTCAAGTTTTGTTTTTGTTATGAAGCTTTTTATAAATATGATGGAGGTTTTTCTTCGAGTAATACTAATATTCAGCAAATTTTTTTTTGTAATTTCAGCAATAATTTCTAGATTACAATTTAAAACAATTTTAATAAAGTTTACTAATTTTGTATAGTAATTTCTTTATACTACAAATCAGTAAATTGCGTTGTTAAAATTACAGAATACGCACGGCTCAAAATAGTTAAATTTCCAGTAATAACATCAAAATTTTGAGTAGCCATTTCAGACTTTTTTGGTGGACTAGTTTTATAGTCAGCACAAAGCACGATTTTAAACTCATATTTTACTTTAGTAGAAACTTTATTTCTTACCAAAGTAAAGTGATATTAAAATTCGTACTTTGTGCTGACTATAATACTGCACCGCATTGGTCTTAAATTTAGAACTGTGTGAAAAAGTTGGCGTTTTAATTAATCAAAAAGCACTCAAGTTACTGACTAAATCTTTAAGTTTGTAATCGTCGTTTAAATTTAGTGCATAGTGTTCCTTTAAAGGGGCGAAATTTTTTTTGTTGTGCGCAACGAAATTATTAAATTAAAACCCGAATCAAGGATATAATTCTTTATACATGTTTTTGTTGTCGGAATAATATTCAGTCTTATAACTCGTTGAGTTTTAAATTTTCGTTGGCCGATTCCGCGACACCGCAGGTTAATACAAAAAATATGAAAAAAGTGTTCAAAAATGTTTAATTCTACTTATGTAATTAAAAAATATCAAAACAGAATTTGAAAAAAGTTGAGTTTGCAATGAGTTCTTGTTGAACCAGTTTTGGAATGGATTTGAGAACAGATTTTTTTCTTGCATGAAAAATAAAATAAAACATTAGTTCCGTCCGCTTTCATTTAATGTAAAGATTTGTAGTTTTACTTTTTTTAATGTATAGTGCGGCCCTTTATAATTTATGAAAAACCACAATATGGTCCTCGGCGAAAAATCCGTGCCCACCCTTGCAATATTCTAACAAAGCTGGGAAAAAATTTGTTCTTAACAATTTTTTTTTCAAACACTTATAAAATTGATATTTTAAATTACCATTAAGATATGTCACTGTGCTCTTTTTACTTTTTTTTTTACAAATAAATACAAAATCAGTTGCATTACAACTTTTACTTTACCAAATACTAGTAAATTAATAGAAAATATTACTAGGCAACACTGTTTTCTTTATTCTGTCATTTCACTTGCCGCAAGTGTCAAAAATCCACTGTCTTCAAAATTTACTTTGAAGTTGAGCCGCAAGTCGTATAAGTGTGATAGTATTAGTGACAAAGTGTGAGTGTATTGAGTTTTTCGAACTTGCACTTGCATGTGGAAACGGGGGGTAAGGTATCTCTGCTGACTGCTACCAATTATTCATTCACTTTGCAAATAATTTAAAATCTTTCTAGCATTTTTTTTTTTTATTTAATCTCACAGCCGATTTCTATATGTGTGATATTTAATTTGGTATAGCGATGATTTCAGAACAAATGTTTGCCTAGAGCTCGTCAATGGCCTGGCGCTTGTTGGCGTACACTTTGCTTTCCAAATAACCCCACGAAAATAAGTCCGGAGTGGTCAGATCTGGGTGGCCAGTTAATATCACGTCCAGGGAATTTTTTTGTTGCAGAAACTGCATTGTTTCATATGCAGTGTGGTATGGTGCACCATTTTGTTGAAACCAGTTTCCTTTTTCACGCATTTTCGGGCAGACATAATGAGCCAACATCAACCGATATCGCTTCCCATCGGCAATTTCGCTTTCTCTGAAAAAAAAAAATGGCCCAATGATCGTTTTGGCGCGAACTCCATCTCAAATAGTTTTTTTTTTTGGTTATTTAATGGTATTTCCTGGATATCGTATGGATTTTCCGTTCTCCAAATGCGGCAATTTTGCTTGTAAATGTGAATGTGAAATGGTCTTCGTCAGGTTCAGTATCAACCAGTCGAGCGACTGTTTGCCCGTATTGCAAGCGAAGTAGCGGGTCTGCCAGCATAATTCTTTAAATCAATTCCACTATATACGGAAACAAATGTGAATCATTTTACAAAATGCGCCGAAAAGTCGTTCCACAGACGCCAAACTGATGAGCGCGGTGAAGATTCGATTCATTTGGGTTCTAGGCAACACTCTCTCTTACCACTCTAAACAGTTCATTGGAACGTTTTGGGCGTTGATAAACGGCATGTAGACGATCTCCCACTGTCCCGTGCTCAACAAAATTCGACATTAAACAACGAAACGGTGCTTCTTGGCCTCTATATTTTCGTCAATATGCACGTTGGGTTAACACCACTGAAGCACTATTTTCGGTACGTTGTTTTGGTGTAAAGCGATGCATGGTAAAAATTGTACTGAGTTGATATTTCAAAAACTTGTGTTCATTACAATGTTGCCAGTTTTGACGATTTATCGTCATTTTGATAATTTTTACTATCGGAAATAGCCAAATGACGATTTTCCTCTTCAAAATGACGATTTTTTTCAATAGGAAATATAGCAACAATTGTTCAAAAATACGTTATTTTTCCATTATCTAGATCAATAAATCTGATAATTTATTCAAGTAATTCATAAATATTTATCATACAATTTTTATTTAAGGTAGTCATTTTAGAATCTGAGAAACTAATACAGAATCTGGTAATTATTTGTATTTAAAAGGGTTTTTCCTAAATCTCTAATGAATGTAACGTGTTTTTCGAAGGAATGTATGTCTCATATTGGACTCTTTTTTCATGTAAATTCTTTGGTAGGTACCTGTGAAATACCTCTATACTAAGTACTATAATCCAACATTTTTTCAATAGCAAAATGTTTTCAAAAGTGAACTTTTTCTTTCGAACAATTAATTTCAGTATATGGTAAATTAATTAAAAAACTAGTTTTAGAATTTTTCTTGAATTACAGATACCGAAAACCGGGTGATTCTTAAATTTTCTATTATGATTTTAGGGTTATAATAATAAAAATATGTGATTATTAAAGTTTTGACGATTTTTTGAAAAATATTTGACGATTTTGTGCCCAAATAACCTGGCAACATTGGTTTTGAAGTTAATCGGTTGACAAATGTCAAATTTATTAAATGTTGCCATACCGATATAAAATATGGCGCACCCTGTATATGATATTTTAAAACTCAGAACCAAGTTAATAATAAAATAAAATTTGTGTTGCTTAACTTTTGCTCCTAACTGTATTAGTTCTCAATATATTGTGTATGTGTGTAGTATACGTGGTTGTTGTACTTAATGCACTAGTGGGGGACGTTGAATACCAAAAGGAAATCGATAAAAAATGATATAGCAAATAACAACAACAAAATTACTGACTGACTAAAAGACAGACTGCCTAAAAGTATGGCTGACCAGACTGGTCGTTTTAACTGAAATGCCAGTAAGCTGCATATAAAATGCCTGCTTAAAAGCCTGTTTTTTTAATTTTCAAAAACTTTTTATACAATATAAAATATTTTTTTTTAATTTATACTGACTTGTATGTTTCTCCATCTGTTTAATGTTATGCGTATATTTATATGTTTATATATTTTCAAGCTTTTTATCATAAACGAAATGCTTTTGTTTTCGATTTAGTTTATAATTTTTTTTAATTAAAAAAAAAATTCTTGGAATTGGAAGAAAAAAGTTTTAAGACACGACGTTTTTTTTTTTGAAATTTTAACATTAATTTTTAATTTATACCTACCAATTTATAAATTGTTAAATATTATTTGTTAAAATAATTATACCTACACAAAAAAGAAAATAATTTATTTAATATATTTTGTAGTCAATTTTCAATAATGTAACGAGAGATACTCGCAAATTCTTAAAAGAATTTTTTGTGTATAAAACATAATTAAAACTAAAAAAAAACATTTTAATATTTCTTCTAATTTTTAACTTAAATATATATTTGGTTTATTTTTTATAAATACATAATTTTTTAAGTCAATAAAATTGTTTAATTTTGTAAATCTTTAAGTAATCTAGTAATTTATAAAAAACAACAGCAACAAATTGAAATCCCAAAAAGAAATCTAAAAAAATTCTTTTTTCTATTGTGATATAAAATTATTAAACAAAAATTGTAAAATTAATTTTAATTTAGTTTATAAACTGTATAAAACAAAAAATATGATAGAAAAACCCATTAAAAAAAATTAAATATTCTCATAAAATATTTAAATACCTACCAAAATTAAAAATTTTAGTTCAATTTCGCAACGCATAAATATACTTTTTACCCCAAATTGAATTTCAAAATTCTTGTTCTTTTGAGTTTACAAAAAATTTTAATCGTTGTTTACTTTTGTTCTTGTTTATCTTGTATTCTGTTTTACTTATTTCACCATAGTTTTGCCTTAATTTATTTTATACATACTTGTTTTATTTTTATACATATACACAATATATAAATATTCATATTGAATTTAGTTTTCAATTTATTTAATTCTAAAATTAATTTTGAGATTTTCAGGTTTTTTTTTTATATAATATAAATATTTAAGTTTGTTATTAGCTTAATATTATTATTGTAAGTTACAAATAAAAAGAAGAAAATCAAATTCAACGTATAAAGAAAATATGTTGTTTTGAAAATAAAAACGAAACCAAATGAACTTTAACAAAATATTTAAATCTCAAAGTCTTTTATTAAAACGAGTAAAACAATTAAAGTTGGAGACATGCCTATTATATGATACCCTACAACAGTCTAGTTGAAAGCCAACCAATGTTTGGAATTGGGTTGAAATGGACTTGTGTCAAAATTTGTCTATAAAATGATAAAAATAGAACAACGGTAAGAAATTTTGATTTTATTTATTTAATATTCGGTGCCATATAAGTTATTAAAGACACAAACCATGTGTAAAAGATACGCCATCTGTTGTAAATCCCGCATTTTTAAGTTATACACCCAATATAAATGAATCTAAACTAAATAGTATCTCAATTACCTACATGTTTATAGTTGTTTGTATTTTGACTGCATTTCAGTTTTAAAACGCCATCAGGGAGTATTAACCCCTTAGGTGGATCGGTTTTAAAACTAATATTTTTAATTATACATTGAGAGAATTATCTGCATGATATTAAAGAATTTTTTCATAAAACCAAAGAAATTTCACTGGAACTCGTCCACTGAAACTTTTCATTGAATTAATGGAATTTATCATTAAATGTTGTAAAAAATTTCATTTTATTTATTAGAAGTTTCAAGCACTCAATGAAAAAGTTTCATTAAACCTAGATTCACAAAATTTATGAAGCTTTTTCATCAAATCTAAGAAATTTTTCATTTTCTTTTTGAAGAAAATTTTATTAGTTTACTGAAAAATGTCATTAAAACTCGTCCAACAAAGTTCTCTCTATGATTTGTCCAAACTATTTTTTAAATAAATTTTTTATGCAGATTCGTATATGTTAAGAAATATATTCCAAAATAGATGGAACAGACCTTTTGTATCGGAAAACATCTATTTATTCATTTCGAAAAAGTACCAACCGCGAAAACGAAAATTCTTTTCTTTAACGATTATTTTCATGCATAGTTTTTCTTTCATTTTGGATAGGAAACATTCTTAGAGCATTTTTTGTTAATGTAAGGAGGAAGAAATATTTAAAACTTTTTAAGTTTTTAAAATAGCTCTTCGGAGCTGTTTTTAACTAGTATCAGATTCTGGGAACCGATGTAGAACTCGCGTATACCTAGTTCCCAAAACAGACTAAAGACATAGTTAAAATGGTAAATATGACTCCTTTGCATCGGTTCTAGAACTAGTTGCAACATCACTAGTTCCAAGGGTTCTATTGGAGAATATGTAGTTACTCCCTGAGAAGTAGGGTGCACGGGTTCAAAAAAGTTTCCTGGATTATTTCTAAAAATTTTTCAATTATTGAATTTATACAAATTACTTATAAATATTGAAAAGGAAAAACATTTTTTTTTAATTCAAAAAATATTAGTCCTTCCAGGATTAATCTGCGATCATCTGTTTGGAAATATATGGTATCCATTGACTTCTTAGGATCACTGTTAAAGTAATAATGTTTAAGAAGCTATAATTAAATGATTTCTTCGATATTGTTGAGAATTACTTCTAAAAAAGCTATAAAAATATACTAACGGATGCTTTAGAAGAAATGATAAAACTAATTTTTCGAAGCTGTTCAGAATTACTTCTAAAAAAGCAGTAAAAATACACTAACTGATACTTTGGCAGCAATGAAATAAGTGGTTTGTAAAGCTTGACTTCCTATTTTTTTTTTTTTGCAGCGACACCAATTTGCTGTTGAAAGTTCAGAGGAATCTTTAGATTTCATTTACAATTTTTTTACCACAGGATCGATTTTGATCATTTTCATTACCAAAATTCTCTGTAGGATGTCCATTAGAGCGTACCACCTTACAGGCAAAAAAAGTGCGCCGTACACCCTCCAATATGAAGTATTTTTGCAAGGAGGGTTCAAAAAATTTTTTTTGCCGAACGTAGGGGTCGCCATTTTACATTTTTCCTATTATCTTTGGCATTTACAGTCGGATCTTAAAGGGTGATACATCGATGTTTTTCTCTCGAGGAGACCAGCGTTTTGCTCTAAGGGCCATTGACCTCAAGTATCCCGTTCTAGTAGTTACCCACCATATCTCAGTTGCTACCACCCTTTACTTTACCGCCCTAATACCAGAAAATTAAAGCTCGCAAAAAATTATTAAACTTTTGCTAAGGAAGTTTTTCGATAAACCCAGTAGAATTTTTTTTTTATATATTGGTTGCCGACCGTAGGGGTCCTCGAGGCAAAAAAATCGATATATCACACTTTAAAATCCGACTTTAAATGCCGAAGCTATAACGAAAAATTGAAAAAGGCGACCCCTACGTTCGGCACAAAAAAATTTTTTTTTGGAAATTTCCTTGCAAAAATACTTCATTTTGGAGGGTACGGCGAACTTTTTTTTGAGGTACGGTCTAACGTCCATTAACCTAAGTAAAAAGGATTAAGAAAAAATATACTTTATGGGGTCTTACGCCAATATTTCGACATGTTACAAAAGGAGTGATAAACTAATATTCAACCTCTTATATATGTGGAGGACACACCAAAAATGGTAAAAATATCATGAAAAGGAACAGGCTCAGCCAGCTCGTTCCAATCCACATGACTTCAATGTGTCCTGGGACTTGTGTCAGCCTGCCAAAGTGCCAACGAATCCGACCAAGTTAGTCAATACAGATCTATACAGACCCAGATCTAATCATATCAGTTTACAGGGCTTTTAAATCAGCAAGACTTTTCACGAAGATGCTAATGGATTAGGGTTTTTCTTTTCCCGGACTTTTTCATTTCCCGGGACAGCGGGATTTTTTTAAATTTCCCGGGATCGTTAGAAAATTAATATATCCTTACGACAAAGTTCATCTTTTGGTTGCAGTCATGAGAAAATCTACTTAATATGTTCTGAACTAAGGGCTTAATATAAAATATCCATATCTTTCAGATGAATTCGCTTAATAGTTTAAATAGCGAATTAATATGCAAGTAATATATTTGTATGGAAGGCCGTCTTAAAACAACTCTTAGAAATACAAATCATAAATTCTTTCAGGATATATTGGAATTGTTAACGGGTGCAAACTTGTATCGGTCCAGCTTTAGAGTCAGAACTATGATCGATTTTTTGCTTAAATATGGAATTAAAAAATTTCTATTTCTAGATATTTTGTGTCTATGCAGATTTTCAGAAGTATTGCTCATTTTTATAAAAAAGTTTAAAATTGAGTATTTTTCACACAAATTTTTATGCAAATATTCCAAATCTTTTTATAAAAATAGACACTAAAATATTATTAAATAGTTTTATAACTTCAATTGGTATTTTTTTAATAGAAATTTTTTATGCCACAACTACTATAAAAAATTATTTAATTTTCATTGTTGCATTTTAAATTAACTTATAAAAAATCCAAAGTAATTTGAAAAAGCATCTGATGCATTATTTTAAAAATAATAGTAAGCTTTAAGAGCAGCGAGAAGTTTTCAACTCAGTGACGTATAGATGCAAATGGAAATATCGGAAGAAAATTAAAAAATAAAATATTGAAAAACAAAATACAAGATATTTGGATTTTTATTTTTTAAAAATTTATGACCTAAAGCCAAACAATACTAAAAATATAACGACACCAATATTTAATCTAAAAAATACATACAATTTTAAAAATACAACTGAAATAAAGGAAAGGAAATTTAAATGAAAATATTTGAAGTACTAAAAACTCAAAACACATTAATTGAAAATACGAAAATATTACTACGTTTTTTTTTTTTAATTTTAATACCGAATTTTTGTGGTGGTATGTATTTGGAACTGATATACCGTTGTTGAAATGTTGTATATATTGGTTTATTTGAACAAAGATTATCATTAAAAAAAGTAAATTTCCCAGGTACGAGTATTTTTATTGCTATTTAAACTTGATAATGACTAATAATATTTGTTTTCGATTTAACTAAACCCAAAAAACTCGGTCTAAATTTTTTTATTTAAATTATTTTTAAAACAATCAATGTTTTTAATTTAAATAAAGCTTCCAAAATTTAAATATACGAGCTAAAACTTCTGTAAAGAAATAAAAAGAATCCCGGGAAATCCCGCACAAAATTCCCGGGATTGCGGGATTGAAAAAAGGGCGGGATTCCCGGGAATAACCCTATAATGGATAGATCCAGATCCCATTCCATTATTATCCGCGCGGCAATTCTGCAATCGTCTGGGAATGGAATGAAGATCCGAATGTTCAGTTCGCCAGAATAAAGTCCGTCAATATACACCAGAGTGAACTTGTGAACAAAATAAATTCGGTTTTCGCTGGATTGACTCCCAGACCGTTCTCCTTTCCCCATGTAGATAGTCTCACAAACGCTGATTCCATGAGATCACTGATCCTTTAAAGAAAATTTCCCCTGATCAGTAGCACCACGTCGCACAGTGCTTTGTCCCATAGGTAAAATTAAAAAAAAAACGAGTAAAAAGGTTAAAGTCGGGCATGCCGACTATACAATACCCTACACCAGTCTGGTTAAAAGCCAACTAATGTTTGGATCCGAAATTCGAATGGGTTAAAATGGGAATTGTGTCAAAATTTTCTATAATGTGAGTCAGCGAACCAAATTTCATTAAAATATCTTAATATTTGCGACCTGCAGTTTGTAACCAAGCCAATTTTGGGGGGACCCTTATATGGGCACTAGGTCTAAACATGGACCAGTGTTAACCAAAATCAATAGGCTTCGTCCTTGGGCTGATACAGGTCGGTGTACCAAATTTCAGCAAAATATCTTAATATTTGCGACCTGCAGCGTATAAAAAATATAATTTTGGTAGGACCCTAGGTCTAGGTCTAAACATGGACCAATGTTCACCTAAATCAATAGGCTTCGTCCTTGGGCCAACATAGGTCTGCGTACCAAATTTCATCAAAATATCTTAATATTTGCGACCTGCAGCGTATAAACAATGTAATTTTGGGGGGACCCTTATATGAGCACTAGGTCTAAACATGGACCGATTTTAACCAAAATCAATAGGCTTCGTCCTTGGGCCGAAGTAAGTCGGTGTACCAAGTTTCATCAAAATATCTTAATATTTGCGACCTGTAGAGTGCGCACAAGAATGCATGGACAGACAGACAGACAGACGGACGGACGGACATCGTTAAATCGAAATAAAAAAAAATTCTGAGTCGATCGGTATACTATAACATCAGCACAAACTTATAATACCCTGACCACATAGTGCTGTAGGGTATAAAAATGTATGCGGAACGTTAGAGACTTATACATTTTTGAAGAGCTGACATAATACCATAAATAAATATGAAGGAGGAATTCAGTATCTCCTCTTTTTGTTAACAACAGAGGGCGCTAAAGTCAAAAAATTTTGAGCTAAAATAGTTAAACGAAAATCTAATTTTAACTGCTTTACAAAAAAAATTGGCAAAAATTCATTTTTAAAGATAATTCTTTGAAACACGGTAGTTTTGTTACTCACTATATTCGCAATAAGCAGAAATTATTTTAAGTGAAAATTTTTTATAGAATAATATTTGGTGGCATCGAAAACTTTAGACATTTTTTGACTGGAAATCCCAAAGTTGCTTAAGTTTAGTAGAGCAAAAAAAAAAAAAAAATATGGAAAAACATGTTTTTTTTATTTATTATTTTAGAACACCTTGAAGCTCTTTAATAGAATTTGGAATAAAAATTTTTTTTTAACCGCAAATTTAAAAATTTTATACATTTTCCAAACCCTTTTACCTGAGTTTTAACAAAGTTAGAAAGAGCTAAATTTTAAGGTACCACCAAAAATTAAAATAATGTTTTTTTTGAAAAAAAGAACTTGAAAATTAAAACATAAGCTTCGGTTTTATGTGGTATAAAAATAAATAATAAAAAAAAAATTCAAAAATTTAAAAAAAAATTTTAAGTAAAAACACTTTTTTTTGCTCAAAACCTAAAATTTTATAAAGTTTAGAAAAATTTAAAAAAGATATAAAAAAACAAGTAATTTTTTTTATGATTTAGATAGTCCATTAGGATGTATAATTTTCTGTAAAAAAAAATTAAAATTTTAAACCGCAAATTTTAAATTTTATCTTTCTCTACATATCCCAATTTTTCAATTTTTTGTAGATATATATGTATATATGTAGATGTATATGGTGTCCCTTAAAATACGATTTGTCGATTTTTATTCATTACACTGCCAAGTTTTCATCTAGTAGGTTCAAAATTGAATTTAATTTTTTTTTTTTAGAAAACTTTAACCCTTGCTGAATTGCGGCCGAAAATGGCCCATTTTTGAAAAAGAAAATAGCCTATCAATTAAAAATACACAAAATTCGAAATTTTTGCCAACACTAGTTTTTTATTTAACTTGTTCATTAAATATACTTAAAATTATTCAGATACGGAATTTTGGTTTCGCTGGATATCATTAACCCACTTTAACCTAGAACCGAAATGCTGCTAAATTTAATAGAAATGAAAAAAGGCTTTTTTTTTATTTATTTTTCAAATTTTTTTTAAAATACATAATTTGGAAATGTCAAAAGCTATTTTGTAACATAATAGTTATTATTAAAGAAAAATAATAAATTGAAATTTAAATTGACAAAATAAATTTTATGTGGGGAGCAACTCCTTTCCAGGACATTTTATGAAAATTGATTATTTTGTCAAAAATTGTTTTCACTAAATTTTAGCAAGTTCCCAATATTTTTGACCATGTGTGTGTCATATTGAAGGTTTTGCTAAAATAAAATAATATTGCACCATAAAAAAACTTGTAAAAATTGACAAGTAATACTGCTCGTCTGTGGCGCCCTTATAATTGATAATGAATGAGAAAAAGGATATACGGAAGATAGTCATATCCTTGCACCGAATGAAAAAAATTTTCCACAGAGATAAAAAGTATTATTTTACAAACCATTTTAAGTTTTTCGTGCATTCTGATCATAAATGTAGTCAATATATGGTTTTTGTGAAAAAGGATGTATGGGAGGTAGTCATGTCCTTGCACCGATTTTTCCGAAACTTCGAATTTTTCTTAATTTACATGTTATAAACCAGCACACCAAATTTCATTCTTCTGCGCATCACTTTCCCTGTATTCCATTTTATGGACCTAGTGCTGCGCATTTTGCCCCTACACAAGGTTATCTGCGCATCAGTACCAATACTCTCCAAAGCATCAATGATCGATAACATATTAGCGTTATTCAACGCTCCTTTTACGTCCAATAAAGATGCAAACATATACTCATGGTCGTGAAGAGCATCCTAAATTGTACTGACAACCTCAATCGAAGCCGTTTCCACCGACCTTCCCTACAGTATGAGTGTTGGGCTCTGCTGAAATTATCCACAGAGACGGTGCTTCTTATATAGACATCTACCAATCTTTCTAGCGACCACTCTGACCTCCCTCCACCCAAAGGGATAGATACAAGACTACCGTAAATATATGACGTAGCCATTGGCATAATAATATCTAAGGACTCCCACAAAAGTGCCGGAAAAATTAAATCCGGCGCTACTGATTTGTACCTCTTGTATCCATAAAGAACAGATTTGTAATCCCAACCGAACCTTTGTAGTCCTTTTTAATACTGTTGTAATTACAAGCACCGACACTTATTTAGAAGTTTTGAATTTTTGTTGCATTAATTTATTGCTTTAATGTTTATGGATTGTAAATTCTATAAATATAACAATACGTTTCACAAAATCTATTTAAAAATTTACAAATTTTTTATGTCGCGAACTGGCATAGAACCGGCGACCTTGCGTTTGTCAGCCCATTGCTTTTCCTCTAGGCTAAACTCGATTTAAATTTTTTTTAGTCAAATTTCAAATTTGAATTTTTTTAGGTTGGAAATTTTAATATTTTGGTTATGAATAAAATTTTATAAACAATAATTTTTAATTTGAATGTCTAAAAAAATTAATTTAAAAAAAACTATAATGTCTTTGCTGAGATTGAAACTCAGATCTGCTAAGATTATCGGAATGTGTCTCTACCCCCTGAACCACAGAAACTTACATTCTGTTGTTGTCTAACTTTGAATTTAAATATGCATAGTATGAAACGCAAATATATGATACATTCGAACATTTTATTATTGAGTGTATAACTTAAAAATGCGGGATTCACAACAGATGGCATATCCTTTACACATGGTTTGTGTCTTTAATAACTTATATGGCATTTTGAAGGGTAAATATCTGCCATTTATTCTCACTTAGTCATTGAATGAAATAGTGTAAACAACAAAGTATTTTTTTTTGCTTCGAAAATGTCCGAGTTTTATGCCAATAAAGCATCATTTGCGGGAAGTTTTGCTTTACTTCTTCAATTTGAAGAAAAGGGCAGCTGAAGCACATCGATTGCTCCCCGAAGCTTATCCTGAATATGTTCCATCGATTTCAACGTGCGCAAAATGGTATGTGTGGTTCAAAAGTGGTGAAGACAAGAACCGCCCAGGTCAGCCAAAAATTTCGAAGATGATGAATTGGAGGCATTACTCGATGAAGATTGTTGTCAAACTCAAGAAGAACTTGCAAAATCATTGGGAGTCATTCAAGCAGAAATTTCAAAACGTTTGCAAGCAGCAGGATTCATCCAAAAGCAAGGAAATTGGGCACCACATGAGTTGAAGCCGAGAAATGTTGAAAGACGAATTTGCATGTCCGAAGTCCTGTTTAAACGCCATAAAAAGAAGTAATTTTTGCATCGAATCATTACTGGCGATGAAAAATGGATCCATGGATGAAGCCCGCTAAGGCCTATTCGGCGCTAAGGCCGAATATCCATGGCGCCAAGGTAATGCTCTGTATTTGGTGGGACCAGAAGGGTCCCATCTATTGAGCTGCTGAAATCAGGCCAGACGATCACAGGGGACCTGGGAATTCGAAAATTTTTTTTTCGTAAATTTTGTACCTTTCATAAAAAGAAAAGTTTTAGCAAAAATCTTACTTTTTGAATTTTTATGTGTAGTGTACAAGGTTTAGGATAAAAATAAATTAAAACGTATAATTTTTATACAGAATTATATTTTTAACAATATGTATTTGCAAGATTTACGAATTCGAAATTTTTTTTCGAATCGAGTTACGCGGTTACCCCCCTGCACCGAAAATAATTGATTCATTTGAAGCTAGCATTGGTCGAAAAACGCCGTTAATATGCGACCAGACATGAAGCCGTAATATTCCATCATGACAATGCTCGGCCACATGTTGCAAGACCGGTTAAAAACTATTTAGAAAATAGTGGTTGGGAAGTTTTTCCTCACCCGCCTTATAGTCCAGACGTTGCCCTCTCCGACTATCATTTGCTTCGATCGATGCAGAACTCTCACTGAAACACCCTTCAACTCAGAATGGGGTATCCGAAATTGGCTTGATTCGTTATTGACCTTAAAACAATGAGCAGTTCTTTTGACGTTGCCAGATGGAAAATACTTTGAATAAATTTATATTGTACCATTGTTTCACAATAAACGCTCAAAATTTGCCAAAAATCCCGCAGTTTTAAGTTAAACGAGTAAAAAGGTTAAAGTCGGGCATGCCGACTATAGAATACCCTACACCAGTCTGGGTAAAAGCCAACTAATGTCACCAAAATCAATAGGCTGCGTTATTGGGCCAATATAGGTCTGTGTACCAAATTTCATCAAAATATCTTAATATTTGCGACCTGCAGCGTATAAACAGTATAATTTTGGTAGGACCCTTATATGGGCACTAGGTCTAAACATGGACCGATGTTCATCAAAATCAATAGGCTTCGTCCGTGGGCCAAAATAGGTCTGTGTACCAAATTTCGTCAAAATATCTTAATATTTACGACGTGCATCGTATAAACAATATAATTTTGGGGGGACCCTTATATGGGCACTAGGTCTAAACATAGACCGATGTTCACCAAAATCAATAGGCTTCGTCCTTCGGCTGCCATAAGTCGGTGTACCAAATTTCATCAAAATATCTTAATATTTGCGACCTGCAGCGTATAAACAATATAATTTTGGTAGGACCCTTATATGGGCACTAGGTCTAAACATGGACCGATGTTCACCAAAATCAATAGGCTTTGTCCTTGGGCCAACGTAGGTCTGTGTACCAAATTTTATCAAAATATCTTAATATTTGCGACCTGCAGCGTATAAACCATATAATTTTAGTAGGACCCTTATATGGGCACTAGGTCTAAACATGGACCGATGTTCACCAAAATCAATAGGCTGCGTTACTGGGCCAATGTAGGTCTGTATACCAAATTTTATCAAAATATCTTAATATTTACGACCTGCAGCGTATAAACAGTATAATTTTGGTAGGACCCTTATATGGGCACTAGGTCTAAACATGGACCGATGTTCACCAAAATCAATAGGCTGCGTTATTGGGCCAATATAGGTCTGTGTACCAAATTTCATCAAAATATCTTAATATTTACGACCTGCAGCGTATAAACAGTATGATTTTGGTAGGACCCTTATATGGGCACTAGGTCTAAACATGGACCGATGTTCACCAAAATCAATAGGCTGCGTTATTGGGCCAATATAGGTCTGTGTACCAAATTTCATCGAAATATCTTAATATTTACGACCTGCAGCGTATAAACAATATAATTTTGGTAGGACCCTTATATGGGCACTAGGTCTAAACATGGACCGATGTTCAAAAAAATCAAACTTGTTCGTCCTTGGGCCAACATAGGTCCATGTACCAAATTTCATCGAAATATCTTAATAGGTGCGACCTGTAGAGTGCGTACAAGATTGCATGGACAGACAGACAGACGGACGGACGGACGGACGGACGGACGGACGGACGGACGGACAGACGGACATCGTTAAATCGAAATAAAAAAAAATTCTGAACCGATCGGTATACTATAAGGTGGGTCTACGACCAATATTTTTTGGTGTTACAAACATCAGCACAAACTTATAATACCCTGACCACATAGTGGTGTAGGGTATAAAAATCAATATAATAATTAAAATTGCTGTTCCTAATCTCACTGTATTGTAATAATTACCAAAATAATAAAAATTAATGGTTGATTCTACTGAAAAAAAAAATAAATTAATTTGATTGATTGGAAAAACTAATACTTCGGATAGAGTGATAGATTTTATTATTGGCTTCGATAAAATTCCAATCAATTTATTTTCTGTGTATAAGATCGTATCGGCAAAGCTTTTTACCGACAAAATTCGGTAGTTATAAAAGCTCGTCAATATAACTACCGAATTTTGTCGTTAAAAAGTTACCGAATTGCCCCTCTGACCTGTGACGACTGATGAACTGAGGGCCTTAAAATGAACTTTACGAAGCCTCGGTACAATCTAACTCTCCACAGAACCTCTACCACGATTCCTTTTTGCCTTGTTATTGCGTTCTGGGAAGCATTAAAACTTAGGCAATACCTTTCCCAGTCCTCTAGTTCCATTCTAAGTAGCTTAGCCGGTGTCTCCAAATGCAATAAATAATATGATATGAAATAATAATAAATAATTAAACTTTTTCCCAGTTCTTGTTTACTAAAATGTATGTTGTTTTTATTGCTGATTTAAAATTAAAACTAAAAGTGGCATTTGATGTCAGGCATCATTGCAAGAGCCGCTTGCATGTCAGCGATATCATGATATTGCAATATAATTTAAATTAAATCACTTGAGATGAAATAATTTTGACAATTGCTTGCTATCATTTTATTGCAAGTCAAGACACTAGGTTGAGCTCCGGTGATTTCTTTGGAATTTGAAGAACCTTTCCGTCTTAAATTCTTACAGAGCCAGTATTCGATACCAAAAGAATGTTAAGAACCTCTGCTCTAATCTTATTACAGAGTGTTGGCCTATTGCCCCTACTGCATATAATTAAATTAGTGGATAGTACTTAGATAAAAAAAGTGTCTCACCTTGATTATTGATGTCAGTGCTGCGCTATAGACTGATGACCATTGGCATCGCCTTCTATCACCAGGTCATGGCTCTTGGTCAGTAAGTAGTTCCAAAATATCTAAAAAAATGTTTAATTTATTTATTTGATAATATTTAAGATATACCAACGATAAACTGCAAATTTATCTAAAATTTAAGTTTAAATTTAAATACATACAAAACATTATTCTGTGCATGTATGTGTCTACCAGTTTACTGTATAGGACATTGGGGATATTTTAATATTATACACTATGATGACGGCAGTTCTCGTGATGCAATATTTTATGCACGCATATATTTTAGTGTAAATTTATTTTATATAATGTGGTCAGACGGACAAATGGACGGACAGACAGTGGGTCTCAATTGGCATGTACATATAGAAATTGTAGTTTATATGTGTATTATATAAGCTACAAACATATATATTTTATATATCAATGGTCATAAGCTGACAAGATGGAATAAAAGATTTTAATTTAAGATAAACTTATATAGAGTTTTATGTTAACCATTTAGAGTTCTTGCAATTTTATTCAGTCAAGCTAATTTTAAAGGAAAAAAATATTTTGTCAATGATTTCTTTTGAACAACTTTTGTTAATTATATTGATAAGGTTGAAAAATAAAAATAATCTTTGAAAAAAATGTTTATATTATTAAAAAGAAAAACTTCATAAAGGTTAATTTTTGGTATAGAATTTTTTAAGTGTACCTTTCCTCAGGCCAGAAGCTCTTTCTTTGTCGAATCGACGAATACTTTTTATTTTTACTCGTTTTTTTTTTTGTTAAAGAAAAAATCGTGACAATTTATCCCGCTAAAAATTTGAGCTGAATTTTATAGATAAAAATAGCAGAACAAATTTTAATTACATTAAGTTTATTGCAAATAACAGTCTATCCTATTAAAATCTGCAGAAATATTTGCTAAAAGATAGTAGACTACACTCATTTTTATAGTAACCTACATGTGGCATTTTTTTTTTGTAGTCAACGGTAATAGTTATTTTTAACCTTAACTGTAGTTGTTTTTCTATATATATTAGGGTGTCCCTTAAAAATAGATTCGTCATTATGGGATTTAAATGTGGGATTTTAATAAAACTTATTTTAGAAATTGTAAAAAACAACTTAAAAATTCAAAGAAAAAAAAAACAAAAATAACAACAGTTTGCTTTGTCAGCTTCCAAAATTGTGAGCACTCTGCATTGATAATATCCTTTAGCAAAGGATATTATCCCAAACCAAAGGATTCGAATTAATAAACAGTAAATTAAAAGACGAATAAACATAACCAGGTGTTTTTTAAATACTATTTGAAAAGTAAAACAAACAAATTTACAAATAAGTTTTTAACCAGATTACTGTCAAAATTAATGTTTATGAGTTTTAAATAATGTTTAATGAGAACTAAGTAGCCTTTCTTATATGTGAGCTTTTCAGAACCCAATTCAGCTAACTCTGCTAGAAACAACTTTGTCAAAATTAATCACAAGTTTTTTTTAAATTCCCTGCGAAACAGTTGCTAAAATCAAATAAAGGCATGCACTGTGGGCCAGCATCATCGAATTTTGGCCAAAACTAGCATATTAAGTATATGAAACTAAAAGATATCACAAAGGGGGGTCTGGTTGTTGCTGATCACGAATCTGAAATAAAAAATATAAAATTCAAAATGGCGGATCCAAGATGGCGGCCATTAAATTTTAGTTTTTAATATATTGGACTTAAAGTAATCAATTATATAGGTCTACGATCCGCTGATTAAAAATCTGAAATTAAAATTTTGAAATTCAAAATAGCGAATCCATTGACTAATTTACTTCAAATTTCCACTAGGGGAAGTTTTTGGATAGCAGATTACGAATCTGAAATCAAATTTAAAAAATTCAAAATGGCGGATCCAATATGGCGGCCATAAATTTAAAATTGTTATGTGTTGGAAAATGAATTACACTGTACAAAAACAAAAAAAAAAGTTTCTGATGACAACTGATTTACGCATAGGGACCAAAGAAAAATATAAGTGTATTGGCGTTTTAAAACTTTTCGTCTGGCCCTAGGTTTTTGGGGGGTTAAAGTTTCCAATCTTTTGAAAATGTTTATTGTGCATCGGCATAGGAAACTATGTGAATCTTCCACTTTAAGTTCAGCGAACTTATGTAAAACACTACGAGGGACATTTTTGTGGAACATTTTAACCCTCTAACTCGGCAATTAAAGGGTCTTTTTTGGCCCTTTTTTAAAAGTGTCAACAAAATACCCATAAGTTGAAGAGTTAGAGGGTTAAAATGTTCCGCAAAAATAATATAAGTCTCTGAAGACATCAAAGTTAAAAATTTAACTTCAATGCAAGAAATAAGTCAAAACTTAAAATGTTTTTAAGGGTTAATTTTGTACTTTTTCAGAATTGGCACTCAAATGTCCCACAAACCTGAACTTTAGGGGGTTAGTCTGTGTCAGAAAACCAGAACCTACATTTAAGGTAAATTTTAGTGTTTTTTTTTTAGTTTTTACTAAAACTCTGGAATGCTGGAAATCAGCGAGATCTGAAGATACTTTTTCAGTTAAAGGTCAAAATCGCGAAAGTTTAGCAACGGTCTAGGGTTTGGGGTTCGGGAATTCCCGGGGGAATTCTCGGGAAATCCCGGGAAAAGTTTGCCGGGAATTCCCGGGAAAATAATATATTTTTCCCGGGAAAACGGGAAATTTTAAAAATATTAAATTTTTTAAATTGTTTTTGTTTGGAATAGGATTTTTTAATTTTAGTCATAAAAAAATTTTAAATACCAAAACAAAAATTTCATTGTTAAAATCTAAAATCTATTTGACACTCAAAAAAAATCTTTGCCAAGTAATTAAGAGCATTTCAACTAATAAAGATTTTTCGCATAACTTATTCAAAATTTAAGTAGTAAAACCTAAAAACTTGGTAAAATTTTTAAAAGAAATATGAAAAAAAGTTTTGTTTCTTACAAATAATCGCCCTTACTATCTAAATTTTTCAAATGTATATTTTAGTTAAAGTCGACTTTAGTTAAAATATAGGGTGGCAGTATACCTTGACTTGGTTTATTTTTGGAGCATTCTGATTGGTTAATTTATTTTCAACCAATGAAAATGTTTGAAAATATAAATATTTTTGTAAGGTTTTCATACACAAAATGAACAAAACCGTATGATTAAAAATAAAGTCGACTTTAAATTTAAAATACTCCTTTATATTAAGGGCCAATACTTTTCTAAATAACTTTTTTATTAATAAATGCGATATTTTCAAGTAAGTTTACTTTATTTTAATACACCTGCTTTCAAACTAATATATTCTTTATATTAAAGAATAAAATGTCAGGAGTATGGAAAAACTTCACAAAAAAGGACAATGGAGCGCAGTGCAATATTTGTTCTAAAAGACCAATGGTTAACGGAGGTATATAAATTTGGTTATACGACATCTAAATTTGGTTCACAAAAAAAAATTCTCTTGAAAAAAACAACAACAAGAGTAACGTTCCAGCTAAAATTAGCAAATTACCCGAAGAAAAAAGTGTAAGCTCAATAGGCATTAAACGTTTTAATGGTAGGGCAAACATTTCCCTAAATGGTATCCAAATTAGCCGCAGTGGACGGAATTTCAATCCGCACCATAACTAGATCTTGGTTTATTGGAGAAAGTTTTTATAATAAAAACCTGGCATTGCCAAAAAATGAAACATATTTAAAGAACATTATATTAAATTACTGCAATCATGTAAAAGATATCATGATAAAAGAAATATCGAGCCATATTTCTAACAATAGGAGATTTACTATAATCTTAGATGAATGGACAAGAATATCACAAAAGGGATATTTAAACATATGTATAAACGGAAGTAATTCATTTTATAACCTGGAGTTGGTTTATATATCAGGAAAATGTAATCCTGATGAAATAAGAAGAATTGTAGAAAAAAAATAGAAGAGTTTTATTTGTCTTTGGAAAATAACATTCTGGCCACCATATCTAATGGACCAAATGTGATGAAAGGGTTTATTTCCGACAGTCCAGTAGTGGGTGCTTTCTGCTGGAATCATGAAATTCATTTGGCAGTGCTTAGAGTAATTTATATGAAATCAAATGTTCAACATTCTGATATTTTAACTTTGAATTCTCACTACACAGACTGAATTTGTACTGAAATAGTGTTTTTTTTTAACAAAAATTACTTATATAGGTGGTTTTCATTAACAATTTTGTTCGAAAATATTTCCCGGGATTCCCGGGAATTCCCGGGAATCGAATTATTTTATTCCCGTTTCCCGGGAAATAAAAAAGTCCGGGAAATCCCAAACCCTACAACGGTCGCAAAAACCTAGGTAGATTACATCTCAGGGAACACATTGGCATTCAAGTTTTTCAAATATATATTGGAACATTTTGGAGCTTTTTTTTGAAAATTTAGGATATTCAAAAAAACACATATTTTTGAGGTAAAATTAATAATTTTGTTACTTTTTTCGTAAATACTTAACAGGTGTCCATTTTTTTTTAATAACTAGTTTCATTTTTATAATTTGAGATTGTTTTTGGAACAAATTATTGTTTATTTTTGACTTTTTTATTGTATCATTATAAAATAAAAAATGTCACAAAATTGAAAAACTTTGACTTTGAACTCTCGCCAACTAACGAGTAACCACAATGATAAAAAATTTCACTCACAACATATCCAACAATCCTAGATTTAGAATATATAAACATATTTTCCCTTTACCTGAATTGTACTTTTGGCCAAAAAAGGGCGATCCTGGCCCACAGTGGGATGGAAGGACCTAGAAGAGTTTAAGAAATTCTTTTTGTTCTTTTTTTTTTAAATAAAATTATTAAAAATACAACAAATGTATGTATATTATTTTTCGATTAATTTTAAAATTTTGTTCGATTAATCGGTTAAGAAAAAAACCCGGATAATTATTTGAACGACTAATCGATTAAATTAAAATGTCGATTAATTGAATACCCTACTGGATAGTCTAAAATTGAGCTTACTTTTAGATGAATTTGCCGACCTATATCAATTATTTATTATTTAAATGATATATTTTCATTTAAATTATCATAGACCTGTTTTTGCGAACATTTTCAAATTAAGTATGAATCTTATTAAAGTAAATAAGATTCTGGTTAAACTAGATTTAAATTATTATGTCAACATTTTAGACTTTTTACACATTTTAAAAATAAATAGAAACATATTTAAATCAAAAAGAAAACAAACTTAATTTGATTTCAAAGCTAGTTATATTTAATTTAATGTTGTTTCTGCTTCATTTTAAGATTTTTTTTTCTGTGTGTAGGGTTAGTTGAACAACTTTTTTTTTGAACGCCCAAACTGTGATCCTCGACATTTAAATGCATAAGTATATGCATAGTAACTGTTTGAATTTACATTAAAATTGTATGTATGTATTGTAAAATACAATACACACATGTATTCATAAGTATACACTCAAAGGAAAAGGTTAATCGTATATATGAAAATCTTAACAATTGGAGGCATGATTTTATGAGGGTACATTTATTACATTCATAACCCCAAATATAGTCAATAATATTTTTTAATTTGTCTCACACCCCTTTCTATTTTAGATTTGTTTTCACAAGAACTAATTCTATGGAACTTATTTCGGAAACTTTTAGATGGAATTTAAATATTTATTTGACAGATAACTGGATGCAGAGCTAGTTCTGATTTGAAATAACAGCATCTGTTGCTTTTGGGATAATTTAAAACAAAACTCTTAGAAACTAAATTAATAAAAACCACTTTTTTGAAATAGAAAACTTTTGTGAATTGAAAAATTTAATAATTAAGCTTATGTATTACAATTCTAGCTATATTTTCGTCGAATTAAATCCTTTCAAAGTTCCAGATTAATATGCAATAAATGTTTCATGAAATTGTACATGTAAAATAACAACAAGAAAAATATTTTGAGATTGTTTTGTAATTTTTCATATCTCATAAAACAGTGATTGTATGTAAATATATTAGTTTAATATTGTAAATCATTTTTCTTTGAGTGTATTCACACGCACTTTTAAACATATATGAGTGTAAGCGATTAATCGATTAAATTAAATCGAATTAAACATGAAATTCATGGTGAAACCAAAATTTATTTTATAAAATACTTGCATTCTTATTATCAGGAAAGTTTTTCCAAGCATGGCAGGCAAACCGATAACTTAGTCATAAAGGAATACTCGTATTGCTAAAGTATTTGTTGTTTAAGTTTAAGGTGGTGTTTCTTCTGTTTGGTCATATTCACAAATAATCTGAAAGAATTTTTTTTTCATTACTAAAGGAATAAGTTAGCCAACACTAATGCCGATGTAGGACTTAATTTTATTTATTATAATACACATACAATATACATATGTAAGTATGTATACTGGCCGACATAGGCACAGTGAAAGCTTCTGTTACTGACAGAAATATTTTACTTTTAATTTGTAAAATATCTTTCGTACATTTCTAAAGAAAGTTCTACATATTTTTATTATTTATTAGTGCGATTAGTATTGATCACGCATGTCATCAACAATAATGGCGCCCAACTCAGGGGCTGGTATGCCGAACTTATCGTATAAGGAAACTATTTTAAAATGATTTTAAGGAAACATGTGGCTCAGTCTCATATCTAGGAGTTTTTACCTCGTTAACAACTGTTCGTGTTAAAAATTTTTTACGTATTTGTGGTGGTTGCGAACTGGCTAAATAAAATCGAAACTTAATTCAGGTTTGCAAATTTCTATGAAATTTGAAAAATTATTTAAAAATTTTACAAAAAAATTTAAAACCCTTTTGTCAATTTGTATTTAGTTTAGGATCTATTTAACTATCTCGCACAGGGCCTTAGTATAACATCGGATAGATTTTAATAAAACCTTTGAATTTATACCCATTAGTGAAACGTTTTGTTGAAATCAAAAATAGCCAATGTCCCAAAAATACGGCGGCGGTGTAGTCGCAAGGATTTTTTAGTGCACTGGCCTCGGCACTAACCAATTTTTTCAAGAATTAAGAAATAAATTTAGGAAATAATTAAAACAAAATCTGTTTTCTTGTCTGTTTTCCAAGCCGATAGTATTATGTAGACATTAACTTGACATAAAATCCAATTTTAGTATTTTACTATCATCCATTTGTAAGTGATTTTACAGTTTATCCATACATATAAAATATATATTCAATATATGTATGTTTTGTAAGTATGGTTGTGTAAGTATGTATGGCTTTGCGTATGTGTTTTGCTGAACTGCATATCAATTCTGTTTACTAGTGTTATACCTAGTGTTGCCAGATAAGGGGAATTTGGACCAAAATTGGTGATTTAAGCTTCGGTTTGGGGACAGATTATTAAAGGAAGGGATTTGCAGATTTCACAAAATATAAGGGATTTTACCTCTAGTTCAAAAATAATTTAGAAATACAATTAAAATTTTTGTAAATACAATTAAACTTTTAATTGAAATTGAGCCTACAACTAATTTTGTAAATACAAATAACATGTTTGTTACTTGATTGTTGAATTTATATCAATTAAATAGCCAACAAACACATTTGCTGAAATTCAAAGCAAATTGTAACAAAGGAAGTTGTCATATCAACACGTGTTTGTTGAAATTGAAACAAAATTTAACAATTGAATTTGTTGATTTTTATTTATTTTTTAATTAAAAAAAAAAACACCCTGGAATAAAAAAAAATATATATTTTTCAAAATTTCAATCATAAAAAATTTAGTACAGTGTTGTTGTAGACCAGCTGCAATTAATATTGTAATTAATATGCATTATATCAATTTTAATTTAGCAGGTTTATAAACATATTAATTTGTAAATCTGACTGGATCTAGTTACTGCCTTTTTTATGGACAGGCTTGATCTGTGATTTTCCATTGAATTATATTATTGTTTATATTTTATTGTCGGATTGTCCCGTCGGTTGTAGGAATCGAACTTATATATGTATATGTAACTATACTAAAGTGCGACAGCTTAGCCATCTCACCCAAGTAAGGCCTTGAATGCAAAGTAGCTAATTCATAGTTTTCTTTCCAATTCAGCTTTCTGGTATTGTTTTTTACTTTCAGAAGTCATCAAACAGACACATACAAAAATTCTACTTTCAGATTTTTGTTTATCTTCCAATCTCCTCCGTGTCTCCCTTTTCTAAAAAATGAATTTAAATAAAATCTTATGAACTCAAGTTATATTTTTATATAAACATTCAAATGACTTTCTATTTAATATTTTCTTATTTTTATTTAATATCACCACTTTTAATATTTTTTGTAAGCGTTTATAAGACTAAAAATTATACAGATAAGACATCAGAACTTGCACTACTGAACGGTAGTGGGCGTTAAAATTTAATATTATCTGGGAAACTATTTAGTTTGGTTAAATATTGTAAATATTTTGGAATAATAAAATTTGATATATACTTTTTTTTTCTTTTTTTTTACCATTATTAAAATTAAAAAAAAAAAGTAAACTGTCAGCTTACTGAACAAAGTGCCACGTAGTGATAATGATGTCGTTATAACTTATATTTTTGGTGATGCCATACCCCTGGTTTACGTGTGTGTATAATAGAGTTGTTTGTCTTTCGTGAACGAACTAGTTCAATTGAACGATTTACTCTTTTAAAAGATATGAATTAGTACATCGTTATTCAGTCTCTGAATAGGTTCACGACATGCAGTTCAGTAACAGCTCAAAACAAAAAAGAACGATTTTAACGAACTAGTTCACTGACTCGAATTGACAATAATGACCGAGTCAGCAAAGAATTTATCGAAAACAACTTGGAAATTTGTCATATCAACAAATTAGTTAAGTACTTCGGTTAAAAATGTTATTAAAATAGAATCTGAATTTTAACAATTATGTTTATCACTTAAAATTTGGTGATATGTATTTATATCTGTGTTTGGGGATTTAAACATTTTTTTTAAATTAAAAGCAGGAATGGAATTAGCTCGCTCGCCACGGCTCTGGCGCATTTAAAAAAAAATTTCTCCCCAAATCTTACCCGGTGTCTTCAAATGCAATAATAAATGATATGATATGAAAAGTCAAAACGATTACATTGAAACGTCGAAATGATATCAATTGCACTTTAGTGGGGAACACTTGATCATTTCAAGGCTAAGAAAATTTTTTAGTTGTTTAATAGCAAAACACAAAATTTTATCAATAATTAAACTTTTCCCCGTTCTTATTTACTAAAATGTGTGCGGTTTTTGAAATCTAAAAGTGATATTTGATGGCAAACATCATAGCAAGAGCCGCTTGCATGTCAATGATATCATGATATTGTAAAAACATCGAAATTAAGTGGCTTCACTTGCGATGAAATCATTTTGACAATTGCTTGCTATCCAGGACGTACTAAAAAGCTCCAACAAAGTTCTCCAACTCTCAATCACATGCCACGCAACAACTAAAATTCAACAGCTCGCGCCATAACAGTGTTGCCATATCTGAAGCCCTTAATCTTTCTCCATCTTTCCTTTCTGCACCATTCCACAATACGTTAATTAATACAAAAAATTTTCTGTGTTACTTTTTTTAAAAAAAAAAACTACATACAATTTTAATTTTGACCGCTGCACTGTGGGCCAGCTTTGCCCTTTTTTGGCCAAAAGTACAATTTAGGTAAAGGGAAAATATGTTTATATATTCAAAATCTAGGATTGTTGAATATTTTGTGAGTGAAATATTGTATCATTGTGGTTAATCGTTGTTAATTGGTGAGAGTTCAAAGTCAAAGTTTTTTAATTTTGTGACATTTTTTTATTTTATAATGATACAGTAAAAAAATCATAAATAAACAATAATTTGTTCCAAAAACAATCTCAAATTATAAAACTGAAACTGGTTATCAAAACAAAAATAGAAACCTGTTAAATATTAAACGAAGATTATTAATTTTACCTCAAAAAAATGGGTTTTTTTGAAAATTCTAAATTTTCAACAAAAAAAGTTCCAAAATGTTCCAAGAGATATTTGAAAAACTTGATTGCCAATGTGTTCCCTAAGATGTCTTCTACCTAGGTGGTTTTTGCGACCGTTCATAAACTTTCCCTTTAACGGAAAAAGTACCTTCAGATCTCTCTGATTTCCAGCATTTCAGAGTTTTAGTAAAAACTAAAAAAATAGCACTAAAAATTACCTTAAATGAAGGTTCTGGTTTTCTCACACAGACTAACCCCCTTAAGCCCAGGTTTGTGGGACATTTGAGTGCCAATGCTGAATAAGTACAAAATCAACCCTTAAACACATTTTAAGTTGTGAATTATTTCTGGCATTGAAGTTAAATATTCAACTTTGATGTCTTCAGAGACTCATAGTAGAATTTCATGACAAATATATTTGTGAAACATATTAACCATCTAACTCTTCAACTTATGGGTCTTTTTTGACACTTTTTAAAAAAGTTAGAGGGTTAAAATATTCCACAAAAATGTACCTCGTAGTGCTTTACATAAGTTCGCTGAACATATCCTTTACCTAATATGGAAGATTCACATGGTTTCATATGCCGATTCACAAACATTTTCAAAAGAGGCGAAATTTTGACCCCACAAAAACATAGGGCCAGATGAAAACTTTTAAAATGCCGATACACTTATATTTTTTTTTTTGGCCCCCTCTGCCAGAATCAGTTCTTTTTTTGTACAGTGTAATTTATTTTACAACACATAACAATTTTAAATTTATGGCCGCCATATTGGATCCGCCATGTTGAATTTTTAAAATTTGATTTCAGATTCGTAATCTGCTAACCAAAAACTCCCCTTGGTGGACATTTTAATTAAATCAGATGACATAAGAAATTTGATGAAAAATTTTTTTGTCGCCATATTGGATCCGCTATTTTGAATTTAATCAGCGGATCCTAGACCTATATAATCGATTATTTTAACTCCAATATATTAAAAACTAAAAATTCATGGCCGCCATCTTGGATCCACCATTTTGAATTTTATATTTTTTATTTCAGATTCGTGATCAGCAACAACCAAGCCCACGTTTGTGATATCTTTTAGTCTCATATACTCAATATTCTAGTTTTGTCCAAAATTTTATGATGCTGGCCCACTGTGCGTTGTGGTGCACCATTTGCCAATTTTAGAACTAATTTTACAATAAGTCGCTGGATATTTGATAAAAATCGATAGTCGAAATAAACTAACAGTCTACTGGGAAACCTGTTTTTTTTTTATTTGAAAATGGATTTTTGTATAAACTGTCATAAGCTAAAACTTACTTGTCTGGCAACACTGATTACACTTCCGTACGCACATATTTTATGCATGTACTATGTCTGTTTGCAAATATTCACATGCAAGTAAGAATGTATGTATGTAAATAAGTATGTTTGTATCATATAACATTAAATTTAAACATACAGATATATTTTATAGTATAAATCTGTTATCAAGCAGGATGTTCAGAGGTCCTGCATCATCATCATCATCATCATGACCAGCAGCATCAACTACAGCAACAATGACAAAATCAGCATCAGCATTATGCGTGCGATAATGCAACTCATTTTTCAAAAGTTTAATGTGCGTAGGCGTTTTTTTGTTTTTGTTGTTGCATAAAAAATAAAGTATCGGTGTATGTGTGTATGCATATATTAAATACTATGTGTTCTTGTATTTGTATGTATTTATAATAAAAAATTAAATTAAAATTTAAAATTTATTTGAAAAACTTTTTCTCATAAAATATGCATAATAACAGTCAGATCCATTGTTTATTGTGCATTGAATATCTGCAGATGTAGAGATATATTTGTGCATACATATGCATAGAATATATTTGATTATACATATATACAGGGGAACACCGATTTGCGTCCCCCATTGGGACTAGCGTAAATCGGGACGACAGTTACAAAAATGTATGACGATAAACGATATTTTTTGAATTTAAAATATTTTTTTTTTTCAAATATATCGTTTAAAGTTCGTTAAAAAATTAACGCCTATTTCATAGGAGGCGTAACTGGGGGTTCGACAGTACATATAAGAAAAACTTTTGAAACGAATTTAAATATCGAGACCCTATATTCAATACTTTATATCTGCAATTTTGGCCAAAATGAGTTTTTGATGGCAAAATCATTGTTGATATTATATCCATCTATGATATCAATTTGGAAGCAAAATATCCATTCTTTGCCACTTTTTTGAACATTTTAACATTTTCCCATATCTACAAACAAATTTATTTTCAAATGCAGAAGTCTATATCTGCATATAAATTTAAATTATTTGAATTCTATAAGGTACACATAAAAGTTTTTTGAGAATATCTTTTTTCGGAAATATTTTTTTTTTTGCAACTAACCACCAAACTTAATTTTAGGAGATGTGCATTATAGTCCCTAGATTATAAATTTAAAAACACCGCACTTAAAAAATTCAAAAATAATATCGGAACGCTAAAAAAAGCCATTATGGTAGAAAAAAATTATTTAAAAGCTCAATCGGCGATTAAGATTCTGCAAACGGATATAATGATGCAATTTTCCTTATTGCAAAATATTTTAGCGATTTCTTTTTTGCGAACTAAGAACCAAACTTTGGTGTGGAAATAGGTATTATATTCCCAATATTAAAGATTTAAAAAAACCACACTTAAAAAATTGCAAAATAATCGCGGAAAAGGGCGTAAAAGGCGTAAAAGGCTTTAGGTAGAAAAAATTAATTAAAAAAAATTAATCAGCGATTTATATTCTGCAAACAAATATATTGATGCAAAAATTTAGCTTTTTGCAAATTTTATTTTTTGCGATTTTTTTCTTTTTTGCAACTAACCACCAAACTTTGTTTTATGAAATGTTTATTATAGTCCCTAGAATATAAATTTAAAAAAACCGCACTCGAAAATTTTCAAAATAATAGCGGAACGCGAAAAGTCTTTATGGTACAAAAATTGTATTAATAAAAATCTTAGTCAGCGATTAACATTCTGTAAAGAAATATATTAATGCAAAAAATTCCCTTTTTGTAATTTTTTTTCGTGATGTTCTTTTTTTGCAATCCCTAGATTATAAATTTTAAGAAATCACACTTAAAAAATTGCTAAATAACGGCGGAATGCGAAAAAGCGTAGAAAATGACTTAGAAGAGCTAATCAACTATTGACATTCTGCAAACGGTGTAAAATTATCCATTCGCAAAATTTTTTTTGCATTTTTGTTTTTTTGCAAACTAACCACCAAACTTTAGGCAAGATATGAGTGTAATAGACTTGGATTATGGATTAAAATACACCGCATTGAAAAAATTCCAAATAATGGCGGGTTGTGATTAAAAGGATTTATGCCGCAGAAAATGAATTAAGAGACTTAATCAGCGATTAACATTTTGCAAACGAATATAATAATGCAAACTTTTTCGTTTTTGTAAAATTTTTTCCCATTTTTTTTCAAACTAATCATTAATTTTTGGAATAAGATATGGATATAATATTTCTTTGATTATTAATTTCAATAAAACGAGACTTTTCCATCCCTGATTAACAATTCTGTGTTCGTTGATGTTTGGAGACACATACTATTGTTTTCCACAAAAAGTATAGAGAGATTTACATGGTCATTTGTGCCTAATAATTCATATTTTTTATATTTATCAAAACTACATATCTGCGTATTATCATAAAATTATATAAAAATTTTATTTCAGAACTCTATATCTGCATTAGCGACGTAAATAACCCAAATAATTTGAAAATATGTATATAAAGAAATATATTGACATTTTTAAATAATATTCTAGAAGACAGATTGATTCAAAAAAATCTTATAAGCAAGTGAATTAGTTTTATTGCTCTCCTGAACAATTGTATTTTTGCAGATATAGCCCTACGGGGAATGAGGAGTCGATTGCCCTCCAAGGACCCATCCCGTGACCGGTCAACTCAAGGCATATTACTAAATTAGTACAAATATGAACCAAAAAGAATGAATTAATTTTCTAAATATTTTCTGATTCGTTACTTTCACTGTTGCTTTTAAAAAACTTGACCAATATCGAAATAAAAAAACAAAATTCGCGGCATATTTTTTAAAATATTTTTTTATTTATTTTGAACTTAATTTTTTTCAATTGCTTATTTTAGCTCTTATTTTAAATTTTTATAATTTTTTGCTAAAAAATTTTAAGTTTTGTATTTTCAACGTTTTTTAATGTTAAAGCTGTTTTAGTTTTAACAATTGGTATTTTTCATTTAATTTTCTTTTTAACTTAAGGTCAATTTTTAAAATTTTTATTTATATTATCAGAGTTTTTGAGGTAATTTTCTAATTTTTCATTGATTTCTTAATTTAATTATGGTCAACGCAAAAAACGATTCAACTGCCATTAAAGGACCTATCCCGTGACTGGTCAATCGGGGGCATACTGAAGGCACTTCCACTATATTTGTGTGTGTGTTAGTGTTGTTTTCTTTTCTATTTTTTTCTTTTCCATTTTTTTTATTTCCTTGTAGTGTTTGTTTTTCTTTTTCTTTTTTATTTGAACAGAAACGAAAAATATATAACTTTACTATCAGCCAGCCATCATGCATAAGCAACATTAGCTCAGTCGGTAGAGCGTTTGCCTTACAAGCAGGAGGTTATGTTATCGAGCCCTACTTCGACGCCAAGTAGATTATTTTTAATTCTTAATTTTTTATTAGTTTATTTGAAAAGCTATTTTTAGACACACCACCTTACTGTCACAAGGTGTCTAAACTGTGGCAATTAGTCATTTCCAATGACAACGCCATGTTAAAGTGATATGTCTCTTTCAAACAAAAAGACCGATCAACGACCGGTCTCCGTCCCCTTGGGACCTATCCTGCGTGTGATCTGGGACCGGTCCCTTTCCCCGTAGGGAGAGTATTGAATCTATGTTATCGATATACTTCTTTTATATTTAGATATAAAAGTGAATCTCGTAAAAGTCGGATTAACTGTTTAATCAAGCTTTAAACAAGTCGATTATACCCTATTTTAAACTTTTGGATTAACAGTTAATCCAACTTTTAATGTGGTTACTAGTTCTAAACGACTCTGTATTTATACTACTAATTGTATGCAACGCTGTTTTTTGTTATACTGATGGTTACCACCACCAAAAACACACACACAAAGCCACATAAAAATTAACGTCAAGACGCTGCCGCAAAAATATTTTGCTGCTGTCGACAAATATGTTGCTAACGCCGTCATTTTTCAAGTTTATCACGAGCAGAGTTAAATTTTAACATGACAGAGTTAAATTTTAACAGTCAACTTAATCTTTTAATTGTCAAAAAATGCATGTGTAAAAGATGAAGATTAAAAAGTTGGATTAACTATAATCAAGTATATTAATTTCTATGTCTAAACCCACTATTATTTTCACAATGCACGTTGGGGCAAAAAAAAAAAAATTTTTTTTTTCAAAATTTAAAAAAAAAAAATTAAATTGATTAAAAATTAACGAAAATAATTGAATATTAATAATAAAATAACAAATTCGTCTCCAAAACCCCCCAAAACGATGCGAATGAATTATTAAAAAAAAAAATTCACTGATAAAGCCTGTTCATAGAAAAGACAAATACAAAAGGATATCTCGCAAACTCAACTTCAAATATTTCCAAAAGCCAGTACTTTTCACCAAAACAATTAACAATTTTTTTTTAAATTTCTATTCAAACCATTTTGCTATTTATTTTCAAACATTGTTTAAACAATCCATAAAAGAAATAAAAATAATTGAAGAGTCTGTTAAAACAATCATCAATTTTTAACTGACAAAACGTAAAGAAACGATTTTGTGGTCGATTTTTCATATTTGAAAGTTTTTTTTTGTTTTGTTTGAATTTTCAAAACACTACACACACCTTCATATTTTTATTGGCTATGTTTGTGTATATGAGTAAAGAATTTCTTGTAATTTGAATGGAAATAATTTTGTATATAAACAAACTATTTTAACAAAAAAGAAAACCGAAAATATTTGAATTTTTTGTTTTAAAACAGAAAACAACGAAATTATTTAAATTATTTTTTCTAAAAATAGAAAACTAAAAATAGAACATTTGACTGGAAATATCAACTCCTACAGACGATACATATTTTTTGTGGTTTGTTTTTTATTGATTGATAAAAAAAGTTAAACAATATGTTTTAATGTATTTTAATAGATTCGTCAATTGAAAACAAACTTTACCTATTACTTTTCAAATAAACCTTAATCGGTTATGGAAAATATATTGTGAGTGTACGAGTATTACACACTTTATTACACTTATTGAAAAAAAGTCTGAATAAGTTTTAGTTAAAACTACTAAAAATTAGTTAAAAATTACCTTGGAGAAAAAACTGGTGAAATTAGCAGGTTATTTTTTGTTAAATATTAGTAAGAAAAATAAATGTGTTAAATATACAGAATTTTAGTTATAGTTGAGTTAAATTTTAGTTAATATAAAATAACAATTTAACCTGCTAAAATCAGCAAAAAATTTTGCTAAATAATTAGTAGACTAAAAAATAAAAAAAATAAAAAAATTTTTTAAAGCTTTTTTTCAATTTATTTTATTACAAAATTTAGCTTTCAGTTTATTATTGTTTTTTAGCAAATATTTCTATTGATTTTAGCAGGATCGACTGCAATTTGCATTCAATTTAACTTAAAAGTAAGGAAACATTTTTAGATATGACAGTTTTTTGCTATTTATTTTGCTAATATGTATTTATCATACATGGGACTAATGAATTAGGTGGACTAATTAGTTGACGATTTCATTAACATTGATTGATATAAATGGTAATGAAATTATTTTTGTTACCATTGTTTCAAATTAATGTTAATGATTTTGGAATTTGATTTCATTGAATAATGACAATGGTTTTTAATTTCATTACCATTGATAATGTATCAATTAAAAAAAATAATTACCATTGACAGATAAGCTTTCCGAGGAACGCAAAAATGCAGAAAATTCACTGAAATCAGGGTTGGAAATTGTCAAAATTTGAAAAAATTTCCAAAATTGAAAAAAATCACAAAAATTGGAAAATATTGGAAAAATCGTCAAAATTTGAAAAATCGTCAAAAATTCGAAAAAATCGCCAAAATTGAAAAAAATCGTTAAAATTTGAAAAATCGTCAAAAATTTCAAAAAATCGTTCAAAATTTTAAAAATCGCCAAAATTGAAAAAATTCTCAAAATTTTAAAAAATTTCCTAAATTGAAAAAAATCATAAAAATTGGAAATCGTCAAAATTTTAAAAATCTTCAAAAATTGAAAAATCGTCAAAAATTAGAAAAAATCCCCAAAATTTCGATTTTACAAAATTGAAAAAATCGCCAAAATTCATTTCTCGCAAAAATTGAAAATCGTTTAAATAAAATTTAATTTTCCATATCTCGAAAACTATAAGAGCTAGAAAAAAAATTACTGCACCAAAGGTCAAAACTCACTACCAATACCCCGATAGCGAAATTAGATTTTGACTTGCATTGCTAGATTTTAAAATCGCGTTTTTCTCGCAAACTAAGCCTCGTAGAGAGAAAAGGGCTTTTATTTGTAATATCGCTAGTATCTTTAAACTAAATGAGTTAAATGATAACGGACACCGGTTTTGAAACAGGGAAGTCATTGTGAGTCATCTGCGGAAAAATAAATGCGAAAATCGCTTAAATAAAATTTTAATCGTCCATATCTCGAAAACTAGAAGAGCTAGAGGAAAAATGACTGCACCAAAGGTCAAAACCCACCACCAATAGCCCGATACCGAAACTAAATTTTGACTTGCATTGCTAGATTTTAAAATCGCGTTTTTCTCGAAAACTAAGCCTCTTAGAGAGAAAAGAGCTTTTATTTGGAATGTCCCCCATATCTCGAAAACAAAATGAGTTAAATGAAAACGGACAACGGTTTTGGAACCAGGAAGTCATAGTGAGTCATCTGCGGAAAAGTAAATGCGAAAATCGCTTAAATAAAATTTTAATCGTCCATATCTCGAAAACTAGAAGAGCTAGAGGAAAAATGACTGCACCAAAGGTCAAAACCCACCACCAATACCCCGATACCGAAACTAAATTTTGACTTGCGTTGCTAGATTTTAAAATCGCGATTTTCTTGAAAACTAAGCCTCGTAGAGAGAAAAGGGCTTTTATTTGGAATGTCCCCCATATCTCGAAAACTAAATGAGTTAAATGAAAACGGACAACGGTTTTGGTACAGGGAAGTCATAGTGAGTCATTTGTGAAAAAATAAGTGCGAAAATCGCTTAAATAAAATTTTAATCGTCCATATCTCGAAAACTAGAAGAGCTAGAGGAAAAATGACTGCACGAAAGGTCAAAAGTCACTACCAATACCCCGATAGTGAAACTAGATTTTGACTTGCATTGCTAGATTTTAAAATCGCGTTTTTCTCAAAAACTAAGACTCGTAGAGAGAAAACGGCTTTTATTTGGAATATTCCCCGTATCTCGAAAACTATATGAGTTAGATGAAAACGGAACAAGGAAAAATAAATGCGAGAAATAAATTTTGGAAATTTCGTTTTTTAAACCTGGACTATTTTTTAAATTTTGGCGATTTTTTCTAATTTTTGTCGATTTTCACAAATTTTTACAAGTTTCTCAATTCTGGCAATTTTTTCCAATTTTTGACGACTTTTTGAAATTTTGACGATTTTGGTAATTTTTTTCAAATGTTGACAATTTTTTCAAAATTTTTACGATATTTCGCAAGTTTGGCAATTTAGTCTAATTTTTGACGATTTTTTTTTTTAATTTTGACTATTTGGTCAATTTTTTCAAATATTGACGATTTTTTCAAGTTATGACGATTTTTTTCAAAATTTTTACAAAATTTTTCAATTTTGGCATTTTTCAGATTTTTTCCAATTTTTGACGGCTTTTTGAAATTTTGACGATTTTGGTTATTTTTTCAAATATTGAAAATTTTTTCAAGACGAGTTTTTCAAAATATTTACGATATTTTGCAATTTTTGCGATTTTGTCTAATTTTTAACGATTTTTTTTAAATTTTGACTATTTGGGCAATTTTTTCAAATATTGACGATTTTTTCAAGTTTACAAAATTTTTCAATTTTGGCATTTTTCAGATTTTTTCCAATTTTTGACGGCTTTTTGAAATTTTGACGATTTTGGTAATTTTTTCAAATATTGAAAATTTTTTCAAGACGAGTTTTTCAAAATATTTACGATATTTTGCAATTTTTGCGATTTTGTCTAATTTTTGACGATTTTTTTTAAATTTTGACTATTTGGGCAATTTTTTCAAATATTGACGATTTTTTCAAGTTATGACGATTTTTTCAAAATTTTTACAAAATTTTTCAATTTTGGCATTTTTTCAAATTTTGGCGATTTTTTCTAATTTTTGCATTTTTTTGCATCCATGTGCATGTGCGTTCCGTTTTTTAGCTTTTTAGAAAAATGTTTATATTTTTGGCTCGCTTGAGGGCTTTTCCATCCCTGATTGTAGTATATGTTATATATTAAGATTTTTGTAAACAAATGGTTTTTTAATCAATTGTAATTAGTTTTTTTTTTACATTAGTGTGATTTCATTACCATTAGTAATGATTTTTCTAATGAAAAATATTTCATTACCATTAAATGGTAATGAAATTTTTTTCATTGTCATTAGTATGAACTAATGGTAATGAAATTTCAATGGTAATGAAAAATTCCCATGTATGGTATTTATTTAGCAAAATACGGTATAATATGCCATTTTCAATTAACTAAAAGTTAACTAAAATTGAACTAAAATTCCGTAAATCTAACAAGTTAATTTTCGCTGTTATTATTTTACCAATATTTGGCAAAAAACAAAACAAAAAATTGTTAATTTTAGCAGTTTTTCTGCAAGATAATTTTCTAGTAGATTTTCCAGATTTATTGCTATGAGGATATTATTTTTCAGTCCATAATAAGAGGCAGAGATAAAATTCGCAAGTTGGCCAAACAAGGACCACAGATAGTATTATAAATTTCTACATATAACATTATAAATTTGAAACTTTATTTTTAAACATTGAAAACTTATGCATTCGCATAAATTTCAATATATCGTACAAACATACACACAGAAAATAAATTGGTTGGAATTCTATCGGAACCAACGAAATATTTTCATCATTCAATAATTTTAATTGCAGTTATTTAAAATTCATCTTCAGGAAAGTTATATTTATTTGTTAACAGAAATATTGGCTTTTCTAACCAATATTGAAAAAATACCAACTTCCACATTAACTTCAATACCAACAACCACCAATTTATCGAAGATTTAGCCATTTGAATAAAATATCGGCTGCAAAAATTTATTTTCAGTTGTGTTTCAATAAAATCGATCACTCTATCCAAAGTATTAGTTTTTCCAATCAATTTAAAAATTTTTTTTTCAACCTTAGTAGCTTTAAACATTAATTTCCATTACTTTGGTAATTGTAATAATATATTGAGACAAGGAACAGAAATTTTATTTATCATAATAAAATTTTGGAATCTATCATATTTTTTCGTTTCATACATATGCGTGTTTAAATTCTAAGTTAGACAACTAAATGTACGAATCCAAACAGCGGTTGCGCAGTTACAAAATAATATATTAAAAACATAACATTTCGCGATAAAAAAATTCTTAAATTATGCGCACAAATTTAATTTGTCAAACTAATGTCAGTAATGGCTCGAAATATCGATTCCAAACCAATGAAATGCAAAATCAATCGTTTTTCGCTCCAGCAGCTTAGGGTAAAAAACTGATAACTTTTTTTGATTTGACGCAAAATTATTAGTTGAATCGTCTTTTGACGGATAAATATTAGTTGAATCACTTCTGTTTATGGTTATTTTAAAATATTGTAAACATTTAACTACATTTTTTTGGACGCAATCTGATGCAAACAATTTTGGTTACGGAGTTTACAGTTACGGAGTTTACAGTTACGGAGTTTACAGTTACGGAGTTTACATTTGGTTCCTTTTTTCGTTTTCTTTCAGAAACGCTTTGTCAGAATTTTTTTATGAAACGAAATCGCATAATGCCTACAAGGTTAATCCAAATATGACATTGTTTTTCTTACTCGTTAAATAGTTTGGTGTAAAAATTAGGAACCGAGTTTACAACATTTTTTCAAATCTTATTAAAGACACCTTTTTTCATCTCGAGAATGTTACATGCTGCAGAAAAGCTTCAAGTCTGTTATACTGGATGATTACTTACAGTCCAACGATCATTTGAGTATAAATAACATTATACTTTTCGCAATATAAATAATAGATAATTCCAAAATTCTGGTATATGCATTTTTATCAAAAATTATGACGAAAAATCGTTACAGAATTGAAGTCGTGATAGCTAAGATATACGAAAAAGTTTGTAAAATGTATTAATTTTTATTAAAAACGGCACTTTTCCTCTTCATAAAAATTCTTACAGTTAGTGTTTAGCTTTATTGGTTATTAAAATATAAGCTATTAAATTTAAAAAACCTTATGAGTTACTTGTTACGGAGTTTACATTTGGCCTATAAAATTGGTCACAAATTTTATATATTAACCAAAAATTGGTCAGATTGTTATAAATTTTGTAAAACAGGTGACAATGCGCTGATATATATCGAAATATGTAACTCAAATGTAATCCATGCATTAGAAATTCGGTGGTTACACGGTTTTTATCACATTTTTTGATATCACCCATATAAGTTTATTCAAAACCAAAATATTCGAATTTTAAACCTGAAGAAATTCAAATTTGAAATTTGACAAAAAAAATTTATGTCGAGTTTAGCCTAGAGGAAAAGCAATGGGCTGACAAACGGAAGGTAGCCGGTTCAATCCCGGTTCGCGATATAATTTTTTTTTTAAATTAAAAGACACAACTGATTTTCTGTTGTTGATATACTTTTATTTATAGACAAAATAGTCAAACTTGAAGAAATTCAAATTTGAAATTTGACTAAAAAAACTTAAATAGAGCTTAGCTTAGAGGGAAAGCAATGGGCTGACAAGCGAAGGGTCGCCGGTTCGATACCAGTTAGCGACAAAAGAAAATTTTAATTTTTAAATAAATTTTGTGAAACGTGGTCTTCTATTTATAGAATTTATAATCAACAAACATTAAAGTAATCTGTTAACACAACAAAAATTCAAAAATTGCAAATAAATTTCGGTAGTTACAATGGTATTAAAAATAAATAAAAGTGAACTACGAATTCGGTTGGAACTACGAATCTGTTTTCTGTGTGTATAAAAATGCATAAATATAAATTTAATAATACTGTATGTATTTTTGTTGTTGTTTTTTTTGCACTACAGTTTGTTTTTTTTTTTTTTTTTGTTGTATTTATTTGTATGCATTTAAAATATTTCATTAAATTTAGTTGAAATATTATTTTAGCTCTACCATAAATAAACAAAATGGTAAATAAGCAACTACGACTTCAACTACTGTTGCTGCTGCTGCAACCACTGCTACTACTGGCAACAAACAGTAGAGAGGCATACTTTGTGGCGCTTTAAGCCTTAAACAAACACATTGAAATGTGTACAAAATGCACGCATGCATGTGCATGTGTAAGAGTTTCTATTTGTGTTTGTATTAAGCAAACAATGTTTATATACATTTAGGTTTATGTGGTGTAACAGTAGTGTATGTAGGAGTATCTGCTTATATAGAAATAAGGGAAAATGGTCAATACATTTGTATTGGTCAAATGATGATCGGCTAAAAATTAATATCTAAAAAGTGCGTATATAAAAGATGTGTAAGAGCTGTAGATTCATATTTTTATTTATAAGAAATGGAATCTCAAATTTAAATAAAGTATACAATAGTTTTCTGATTCAAATAAAGAAATAATATGGTTTTTAATATCAAAAATTTGACAAAGCATTGGCATTTATATGAAATAAGTAAAGCCCCAATAATTTAATCGCAAGTATGGTGCAGAAGGTCATAGGTACACTTATAGAAAAAAGTTTGTAGAAAAGTTAGTAAAACTGTTAGTACTTCAACTTAACAAATTTTTAACTAATTTTTAGTTAAAATTTAATTTTTAGTTAATTTTTTTGCTACCCCACATTACTAACTTACAAATTTTTTTGCTATTTTTATACCCTACACCACTATGTGGTCAGGGTATTATAAGTTTGTGCTGATGTTTGTAACACCAAAAAATATTGGTCGTAGACCCACCTTATAGTATACCGATCGGTTCAGAATTTTTTTTTATTTCGATTTAACGATGTCCGTCTGTCCGTCCGTCTGTCCGTCTGTCTGTCTGTCCATGCAATCTTGTGCGCACTCTACAGGTCGCAAATATTAAGATATTTTGATGAAATTTGGTACGCAGACCTATGTTGGCCCACGGACGAACAAGTTTGATTTTGGTGAACATCGGTCCATGTTTAGACCTAGTGCCCATATAAGGGTCCTACCAAAATTATATTGTTTATACGCTGCAGGTCGTAAGATATTTTGACGAAATTTGGTACACAGACCTATGTTATCCCAATAACGCAGCCTATTGATTTTGGTGAACATCGGTCCATGTTTAGACCTAGTGCCCATATAAGGGTCGCCCCAAAATTGGCTTGGTAACAAACTGCAGGTCGCAAATATTAAGATATTTTAATGAAATTTGGTACACAGACCTATGTTGGCCCAATAACGCAGCCTATTAATTTTGGTGAACATCGGTCCATGTTTAGACCTAGTGCCCATATAAGGGTCCCACCAAAATTATATTGTTTATACGCTGCAGGTCGCAAATATTAAGATATTTTGATGAAATTTGGTACACCGACCTATGTTGGCCCAAGGACGAAGCCTATTGATTTTGGTGAACATCGGTCCATGTTTAGATCTAGTGCCCATATAAGGGTCGCCCCAAAATTGGCTTGGTAACAAACTGCAGGTCGCAAATATTAAGATATTTTAATGAAATTTGATTGGGCTGACTCACATTATATAAAATTTTGACACAAGCCCCATTTTAACCCATTCGAATTTCGGATCCAAACAATACACCAGACTGGTGTAGGGTATTGTATAGTCGGCATGCCCGACTTTAACCTTTTTACTCGTTTTTTTGCTGAATTTAGTTACTAATTTTTAACAATAAATTTGCTAACTTTACAGTATTTTGCTGAATTTTAGTTACTTATTTTTAACAGAAGATTTGCTAATTTTACAAATTTTTTGTAAACTAAACCACCAATTTTGAAGCGCTTATAAACAGAATGTTAAATGACTCATAAAAATGACTGCATATTTTTAATTCTCCAAAAATAATGCAAAAAGTTTTTAAATAGAGCTAATTTGAAATGGCTGAAAATTTGTCCTACTCATAAAATATCTAAATTATTAAAATTTATGAGATAAGTTTCTATTTATCGTAATACATTAATTTTCAAAGATCAAGGCTTATTTTGGACGAACCATTTTAATATGAAAATAGTGATTAAAAGTATCTCTGGGGAGCAAGTGGAGTTTACGGGGATGACCCTAATTTTTTTCCCCAATATTGTACTTTTTAAGCTTATTTAAAGAATACGATATTTTTAATCGGCCACACCTTCTTTCCTGTGGGTGGAGCTTTAGAGCTTAAAATGGAAACTCAAATAAATTCGGAAGTACATATCCGATCAGCAAACAATGAAAATCAAAAGAAGGTTTTCTGAAATACATTTTGTTATGGTTAACATATTATTGTCTATAAATATTACCACTTTTACAAAAAATCATTCTTGGGAAAATTTCATTGGCATTGAAATATAATTGGCATTACTTTATCTCAATTTCAATGCCAACAAATTTCATCACCATTCAATGCCAATGAAACTAATACTTCTTTCATCAATTATAAATGGGCATTTAGGCATTGAACAATGCCAATTGAAAAAATTTCAATTAATTGACACATTCAATAAACTGGTCCCAAGTATGTTTTTAAATACCCATTTATTTTTTATTTATTAACTTTCATTTCATTTGCTCCTTTTTTACCTTTTTCCAGTCTACTAGTAATCTGCAAAAGTTTTGTTGATTTCAGAAATTTTAGCAAAAATTTTGTAGATTTAACAGTTTTGTTTTGCTATTTTCATTCTACTATTATTTAGCAATTTTTTTTGCTAATTTTAGCAGGTTAAATTGTTATTTGCAATTAACAACAATTTAGCTCAAATATTACTAAAATTCTATAAAGTTAACAGTTTTTTTGCTGTTTTCATATTATTAATATTTAGCAAACTGATTCTGCTAATATTAGCAGTTTTTTCTGCAGCATCATTTTTAACTAATTTTTAGTAACTTTTTCTGCTATTTTTACGGACTTATTTGTATGAGTGTAAGAATTGCACTAATCTACATTTATGTATATTGTAAAATGATCTTATGTATACATACATATGTATACTAGACCGTACCACAAAAAAAAGTTCGCCGTACACCCTCCAATATGAAGTATTTTTGCAAGGTAATTTCAAAAAAAAAAAAAAAATTTTTGCCGAACGTAGGGGTTGCCTTTTTTCATTTTTCGCTATAGCTTCGGCATTCGTCTTCGTTTGAAACGTAAACGAAAATATTTGGTATTTTATAAAACGGGTAGTAGTTTGCGTTTATTGCCATTTGCGAGTTATTATTGCCAGACAAAAAAAATAATATTTGTGAAATGGAATTACAAATTAAATAATAATTTGTTCATAGAGTTTTCCAAGTCTGTTTAGGCTGATTGGTAAATGAGTTGTTTTTTTTAGTTCTAATATTTTTAGAGTCCAGGTATCAAATCCTGTGTTGGGCAATTTTTTTTTATTAGTAGTTTTTTTTTTATGATATATTATTGGACATTTTTTCTTATAATATGAAACAAATATATTTAAGAAAAATTTTAATTTGTACAGAAAATCAAGCTAAATAAGAAGAACCTTACATTAGCGGACAGCGAAGGAGTACAAAGTATTGTTTGTTAAGATGGCCCTTAAGTTTCGAATTGTCAGTTTTTAGTTTTAAAACCGCTCAGTTTGTTTCATTTGGTCTCAAACGTAGAAGTTTATATATAAAGAAAAATTTTTTTAAACGTAAATCGTGTCTTAGCGCATCTAAAATCAGATATTTTTAAAATTGCCCAAATTTTCACTAATTTGCATATAAATTTAAGTGCTTATGCATAATAATTTGATTATTATGCCGTTTATAAATTTAAAAAGTGATTGTGCATATGACCATAAAAGGATTATTTCTTATTGAGAATAAAAAATATAGGAGTATCATATTTAACTACTTCATATTTTTAAACCCATATTTATACAATTTTTATTCCAAAAATTGTAATTATCTAACTTTTTATGCAAAAACTTTAACTTTTTAATAGGAAACGACAACTATTTCTGTTCGTTTGAATATGGCATAATATTCGTTTGCAAACGTTTACTTACTTCTTATAAAATACCATTTTATTAAGGAGTTTGTCTTCGATTATAATATTGCCAGATTGAAAAAAAAAGAAAATATACATATTTTTTTTTAGTTTTACAAAATTTAAAAAAATTAAAAATAAAAAAACGTTCAAACGAAAGCAAAGTTTCGTTTTACAAAATGACCCCATTAAAGTCAGATTTTAAACTTAAAAAGGCAACTAAAAAAAATTGTACTCGGTTTATCGAAAAACTTCCTTAGCAAAAGTTTAATGATTTTTTGCTAGCATAGCATTGAAGATGAACCACGAAGTGGACGTCCAAAAACTGCAACAACGCCAGAAATCATAGCTAAAGTCCATGATATGGTATTAGACGATCGACGAGTGAAAGTGCGTGAAATATATAATGCCATAGGCATCTCAAATGATCGAGTACATTTTATTTTGCATCAAGAATTAAAGATGAAAAAGCTTTCTGCAAGATGGGTGCCGCATTTGTTAACAGTTGACCAAAAACGCATGAAAAGTTCTCATTTCTCTGATTTGGCTCCCTCTGACTTCTACCTGTTCCCAAATCTAAAAAAATTCCTTGCTGGCTAACGTTTTATCTCGAATCAAGATGCAATGACAGCTGTAAACGATTATTTTGAGGAGCTTCAGGAAAATTATTTTAATCAAGCTCTTGTTTTTCATTGTTAGGCGAAGAACATTTCAAACTGCCCTCGTAGTACGAATTTGATAAATGTATTTTTCAAATTACAATTTTTTTAATTGCAAACGAATATATATCTTTTCGATATTTTAACAAAAAATATTTTAAAATTGACATCTTTATTTGAAATTTTTATATTTTTTAATAAAATTTCATAAACAGAAGAAATAATTAACCTAAAATATCGAATTAAGTATACGATAAAAATAAAAATTGTTTTTAATCAAATACTTAATTGAATTAGTTAATATTTAGTAGGTTTGAGGTTACAAAGAAGAATAAACCTTTTTCTCTAAAAGTTATAAACACATTAAATTTGCAAATTAGACTAGATCCAATTTCTGCCTTTTTCTATGGACAGGCATCATCGGTGATTTTCCATTAAATTGTATTATTGTTTATATTTTATTGTCAGATTGTCTCTATATGATAATTTTTCAACAACCCGTCGGCTGTAGGAATCGAACCTGTGCCTATTCCTGCATTACAAACGTAACTATACTAAAGTTCGACAGCTTAGCCATCTAACCCAAGTAAGGCCTTGAATGCAGTGTAGCTATTTCTTAGTTTTATTTCCTGTTCAGTTTTCTGTTATTGTTTCTTACTTTCAGAAGTGATCAAACAGACACATATAAACAATCTCCTTTTAGATTTTTGTTTATCTTCCAATTTCCTCCGTGTCTCCTTTTTCACAAAGGTTGGCACACTGACGTATGGTTTTTACGTTCAAAAGCGGACTGCCAGCAGGGCATTTTTATAATATATTTTAGTATAGTGTTGTTTTAACGTCATATAGACCAGCTGCAATTAATATTTATTTTTTTTCAATTTAATTTAGTAGGTTTGAGGTTAAGAAGAATAAACATTTTCCTTTAAAAATTATAAACACATTAATTTGCAAATCAGACTAGATCTAGCTTCTGCCTTTCTCTATGGACAGTGATTTGCCATTAAATTGTATTATTGTTTATATTTTATTGTCAGATTGTCTCTATATCGGAAACTAAATATCGAGACCCTATATTCAATACTCTATATCTGCAATTTTGGCCAAAATGAGTTTTTGATTTTAAAATCATTGTTGATATTATATCCACCTATCATATCAATTTGGAAGCAAAATACCCATTCATTGCCAGTTTTTTGAACATTTTACATTTTCCCATATCTACAAACAAATTTATTTTCAAATACAGAAGTCTATATCTGCATATAAATTTAAAATATTTGAATTCTATAAGGTACATATAAAATTTTATTGAGAATATCTTTTTTCGGAAATATTTTTTTTTGCAACTAACCACCAAACTTTATTTTAGGAGATATGCATTATAGTCCCTAGATTATAAATTTAAAAAAAAACCGCACTTAAAAAATTGCAAAATAATATCCGAACGCTAAAAAAAGCTTTTATGGTAGAAAAAAATAATTTAAAAGCTCAATCGGCGATTAAGATTCAGCAAACGAATATAATGATGCAATTTTCCTTTTTGCAAAATATTTTCGCGATTTTTTTTTTTTGCAAACTAAGAACCAAACTTTGGTGTGGAAATTGGTATTATATTCCCAAGATAAAAGATTAAAAAAAAAACCACACTTAAAAAATTGCAAAATTGCTAATTAAAAAAATCAATCAGCGATTTACATTCTGCAAACAAATATATTGATGCAAAAATTTTGCTTTTTGCAAATTTTATTTTTCACGATTTTTTTTTTTTTGGCAACTTACCACCAAACTTTGTTATATGAAATGTGTATTATAGTCCCTAGATTATAAATTTTAAAAAACCGCACTCGAAATTTTGCAAAATAATAGCGGAACGCACAAAAAAGTCTTTATGGTACAAAAATTGTATTAAAAATCTTAGTCAGCGATTCACATTCTGTGAAGAAATATATTAATGCAAAAAATTTCCATTTTGTAATTTTTTTTCGTAATTTTTTTTCGCAATCCCTAGATTATAAATTTTAAGAAATCGCACTTTAAAAATTTGCTAAATGCAAAAAAGCGTAGAAAATGACTTAGAAGAGCTAATTAATCAACTATTGACATTCTGCAAACGAATATATTGCTGTAAAATTACCCTTTTCGCAAAATTTTTTTCGAATTTTTTTTGCAAACTAACCACCAAATTTTGGGCAAGATATGAGTGTAATAGTCTTGGATTATGGATTAACATACACCGCATTGAAAAAATTCCAAATAATGGGGATTGTGAATAAAAGGATTTATGCCGCAAAAAATGAATTAAGAAACTTAATCAGCGATTAACATTTTGCAAACGAATATAATAATGCAAACTTTTTCGGTTTTGTAAAATTTTTTTTCCGAATTTTTTTTTTCCAAACTAACCATTAATTTTTGGAATAAGATATGGATATAATAGTTCTTGGATTATTAATTTTAATAAAACGAGACTTTTCCATCCCTGATTAACAATTCTGTGTTCGTTGATGTTTGGAGGCACATACTATTGTTTTCCACAAAAAGTATAGACAGATTTACATGGTCATTTGTTCCTAATAATTCATATTTTTTATATTTATCAAAACTACATATCTGCGTATTATCATAAAATTATATAAAAATTTTATTTCAGAACTCTATATCTGCATTAGCGACGTAAATAACGCAAATAATTTCAAAATAAGTATATATAGGAATAAGTTCCCGTTTTTAAATAATATTCTAGAAGACAGATTGATTCCAAAAAATCTTATAAGCAAATGAATTAGTTTTATTGCTCTCCTGAACAATTGTATTTTGGCAGATATAGAGTATTGAATCTATGGTATCGATATTTAAAATATTCTCTTCGATCTATTAGAAAAATCTTTTAATTTTGCAAATATTCAAATAAATATTTATCTTTTGAGTTTAATTTCAAACAGTATCACATTAGGCGAGTTCGTTTACTTACTACAAGTTACTACTTTTACTACAGCTGGAAAAATTCAATACAAAAAGTAAACAAAACTTTCCAATTGTAGTAAAAGTAGTAAGAATTTCGAGTAAACGAACACACTTATAATCAGTGTGTTCGTTTACTCGAAATTCTTACTACTTTTACTACAATTGGAAAGTTTTGTTTACTTTTTGTATTGAATTTTTCCAGCTGTAGTAAAAGTAGTAACTTGTAGTAAGTAAACGAACACGCCTTATATCCCAAAAAAAATATAATTTCAAAATTGTAAATATTTCCAAGTAGGGTGTTTGAGGAATATATTCATGGTTTATAGTCAATATTCTTTAAAATCAATAATTAATGTTTATGTTGTGTATGCAGTGGTCAGTTGCGTATGCATACATGTGTGCATATGTGTGTGTGTATGTATGTATTTTATCGCACTAATGAACGCGCAACAGTGCGTATGTGAAATGTTATATATGGCTGCATATGTGTGTATATTTTTTTATTATACTATATATTTTTTTTTTAATATTTTTATATTTTTTTTGAATATATTATAAACTTTACTGATGGCCTGAACATATCTCGTTATCATCAAAAGCACCAGCATTAACATCAACATTATTTATATATTAAAAAAAAAACTTGCTTCCGTTTAGTTAAAGCCGTTGTTGCTTGCACGGAGCAAAATATTATTGATTCTCAGTTAAAATTACAATTTAAGGTAACTTTAATGCATTGCTTTACAATAACAAACAATACACTTAAAGTAGTTTGTTATTGGAAACAACGGGAAATACCAATTAAAATAAATGAAAATTCATTTGAAAACCTGTCTACGTACTTTTCATTTAAATCAACTGGTTTTTGTTAGTTATTTTTAAATGTTGTTAAAGCAACTGACAAATCAGTAAAAACAAATGATTATTCAGTTAAAAACAGTTACTAAAATCTCACCTACAGTTTTGAAATTGTTTCAGGTTTTTTTATTTGTTTTTTAATCTGAAAAATATTAACATACACTACAAATACAGCTTTTCAGAATGCCCTTATTTGTTCATGTAATTTTTATAGAAATAATTTTGTATATAAACAAGCAATTTAAATAAAAATGAAAAAAGGAATTATTTGCATAGTTTTATTTTTGAAACAGACAGTAAACAAAAATTTAAATATATAATATCTGTAGCGGACACAAATACTCCACAAATTTCCGTCAGGCTGGTAAATTTTTAATAAATTTTAAACAAATTAAAAAAATAAATGCATTTAAATTAAATATTACTTTAGAAAACAAATGTATATTTCTTACTTTTCTACTTAACTGAAAACTCTTTTATTAAACAACAGTAAACTACATAATATTCTGAGTGTAGAAAAAATGCATTGCTTTCAAAAAATGTAACGATTAACCCTTTACTGATTTTTCTTCTGATAGGAGATATTGTTTATGCTAAGTTGTGAGACCGAAAAAAAATGTCTGCAAGTATTTTCATTTATGGATCCAGTTATTTTTTAGAAGTAGTCAGATTATGGATACAAGCAAACAAAAATCCTGGGTAAAATGACACAAAAAAGTGTATAAGTTACACAATTATAGTATGATTTATATCTTTAACCAAGTTTATGACATAACTTAGGCAAGCTAAATTAGGAAACAATAAATAAGGATAGCTATATGTACTCTAATAAAACTTTGCTTAAAAGTTAAGTTTCTTGGTAATAATACCTTAAAAAAAAAACTAGTGTCAGTTTTTTTTTTATTACTTTTTATTGAATCAAAATTTAGACTAAACTAAAATATTACAATTCACTTATATTTATAGTATTTTTTATGGTAAAGGTAAAATAAACAAAAATATTGAACGTTGCTATTTCGCAATCAATAAAATGAATTTAAATTAAAAAGTGCAATTATTAATTATTGGGAAATTTAACAAGTTAAAACAAAATGTATTAAATATGTCAATCAATAAATTAAATAAAAATCATTAAAAAGTGCAATCACTAATTATTGGGAAATTTAACTATGTCAAAATAAAATGTATTGTGAAATAATAATGTTAAATAAAATAAGTATTTAAATATGACAATCAATACGTTAAAAAATCATTGAAAAGTGCAATCACTAATTATTGGGAAATTTAACTATGTCAGAATAAAATGTTTTGCGAAATAACAATAAATAAAAGTAAAATGTATAAAATTATATATATGGAATATATATTATATTATAATATAGAATTCATATTATGATTTTATTAGGTGTTATCGTAACTCCCCCACCGTTAGTATGAGGCTCCGACGAAATATGATATACATTAATTTTTCTCTTATATATTAATGATGTGAGTACAATAATGATAATGAATATAATGATGTTTATTCCATTACTTGTTATATTAAATATTTTATTATGTTTAAAATCAATTTTCTTAAAGTCGTTTTCGTAATTTATTTGCTTTAAATATAAATCTTCAAGTTTTAAGTCAACATGCAATGTTTTATTTTCTTTAATATCTGTGATTAAGTGGCTTAAAATAAAATTTTCTTTGAAGTTTATTTTATCATTGTAATATGTTATATTCTCTACTGTAATTTTACAATTTTCAAATTTTAGAATGAATGTGCTGGATAATTTTTCATTATTTTCGTGTGTACAGTCGTGTGTTATGTTTCCGAAATAGTTTTTAAATAATATGAAACCTTGCTTTATTTCTTTTATCTCATACAGTTCAAATTTTCTAAAAATGCACTCAGGTTTTTTGTTCTTTATAATGTGTTCGATACAATGATCGTTAAATTTTCTTAGAGTTTTAATGGAATTGGAACTTAAATTTGCGTGAAATATGTTGTTTTCTTTGTCAATTAGTATTTGATTTTCTTCTAAATATAAGGATTTATTTTCCTTATTTGGGATTGGTTCAAATGTTATTTTGGAAAGTGAATTAGGGGAAGTGTCATCAATATTAGAATTATGTGAAGTGGATTCATCTGAAAAATAAAAATTTAAGTTTTACATTGATTCTGTTATATTTGGGGTTTCGGTGTTTTCGAATTTCTTCTTTCTTTTGATGTGTGATTTATAGTATTTGTACCCGTTATCTGTTATGACATGATCATTATCCAATTCAGAAACTACTATTTTCCTAAACTTAGAATGGTTTTTTCCGCCTCTTTCGTCTTTAATGTAAATGTTTGCTGTCTGAATATCTACATTTTCTCGGGTTTCGTTGAGTTTGTTAATAGTATTTTCCTTCATTTTGATAATAGAGTTCCTGATTGAGGGGTACTCCTCTTGGTTAATGGTACCGTTTCTAAAATCAACCGGTTTTCTTTTAGTTGTCGAATGAATAGTATTATTATAATACATTATTATCTTGTAAATTTTTTCCTCGACTGTTTCTGTTTCTCTGTTGGGATCATGTTTAAGTATTCTAATATGTTCGTTAATCGTGTTATGAAGCCTTTCCACATCAGAGTTTGAAGAGTGATTATTGTTTGAAGTATAGTGTATTTCGATTTCCTGTTCTCTAAGAAATTCTAAAAGTGGTAAGGCCTTGAAGCCCAATTCGTTATCTATAACCAATTTTTTTATTTTTCCCGCAATTGATAAATATTGTGTTAAACCTATTTTAAATTCAATCCAGGATCTGTTTTTTATCCTTATAGCCTGGACATATTTGGAGAATTTATCGATGAATGTTAAAAATAGAGTTTTTCCTAAACTATAAAATACATCTGCATGTATTACATCCCCAGGTTTTTCTGGAGTTTCCGTTATTTTGAATTCTTGTTTGATTGGTCTTCTCTCGTATTTTTCCTTGTTACAAATGTCGCAATTATTTATAAATTGAGTTATTCGTGTTTTTAATTGTGGGTGATAGATTTCCGCTCTTAATTCTGCAAAATTTTCGTTTATACCTCTGTGGTTATTCTTTTTATGTTCTTTTTCTATTAGATCGGTTAGCACATTCTCGTCTAAGATATCTTCTAATATTTTCTTACATATCAGAACTTTGAATCCATTGCTGGCTTCAAAATATCTATTTATGACTTCTTTAAATTTTTCTAAAACGGATTCATCGCGAATCAGGATTGCATTGGTTTTATCTGAATCAAAATGATTTTTCAATATTGTTATAATAGTTGATTCGTCGAATTCTTTGGCCGATATTGTTTTCCTCTTGTTTTTAAAGATTTTTTCGTTTTTTATTTTTAGTGAACCGGAGGTTGTCTTATTGACAACGATTTGTCTTCGATAAAAATTTAAGGGATTGGTTGTTTCTACAACTACGTTATTATTAGTCAGTGTTGTAGAGTTGTCTTCATCATTTAAATGTATCTCAACTCTAGAAAGAGCGTCAGCATTTCCATTTAGAACTCCTTTTTTATACTTTATCTCGTAATCGTATTCTTGTAACCGTAATCTCCATCTTACTAATTTTGAATTAGGTTCTTTTATGGAGAATAGCCAAGTGAGTGGCCTGTGGTCGGTTTCAATTAAGAAGCGTCTGCCAAATAGATATGGTCGTAGCTGTTGTGTGGCCCACACTATTGCTAATAATTCCTTTTCAATAGTGCTGTAATTTTGTTCATGATCGTTCAGCGTTCGACTCGCATAACAAATAGGATGCCCATTCTGGGAAAGTACTGCTCCTATTGCAAAATTACTTGCATCAGTTTGCAGAGTAAATTTTTCATTGAAATTAGGGTATGCTAGAACGGGAGAGTTGACTAATAATGTCTTCAACCTTTCGAAACTTTCCTTATATTCGGGATCATTCGTATCAATATTAGTATCCTTTTTCAGATATTTAGTCATGGGTCTTGCAATCTTGGAGTAATCCCTAATGAATTTCCTATAATAACCTGCTAAACCAAGAAATTGCTTGATTTCCTTTGGTGTAGTAGGCAACGGGAATTTTTGTACGCATATTATTTTATCCGGATTTGGCTTAATGCCGTTTTCAGTCACAATATGCCCGAGAAAATTGGTTTCTTTTTTCAAAAATTCGCTCTTATCGAGTTGAACTTTTAGATTTACATCTTTTAATCGTTGAAATACTTTGGTTAATGATTCCAGGTGTTCCTGTAATGAAGTAGAGAAGATAATAATATCATCTAAATATACCAGGCAGATCTTATTAATAAGGTCTCCTAAAACGTTGTTCATCAGCCGCTGGAATGTGGCAGGAGCCGTTTTTAGTCCAAACGGCATACGAAGGAATTCGTAGTGTCCACCTTCTACGTTAAATGCTGTTTTTGGTATATCTTTCTCGTGTATTTCTATTTGATGAAAACCTTTCGCGAGATCTAGAGTCGTAAAATACTGACATCTTCCAAGTTTTTCCAAGATTTCGTCTATATTTGGAATTGGATATTTATCATCAATCGTAACTTCATTTAGTTTTCGATAGTCGACTACCAATCTCCATTTTTTTCTACCGCTGGCGTCCAATTTTTTTGGAACGATCCAAACGGGGGCTGAATATGGGGAATGACTATGTCTGATTATTTTACTATCTAGCATTTCCCTAATTTGTTTATTCACCTCGAGTTTATGGATGTATGGGTAACGATAGGTTTTCGCAGCGATTGGAATGTTATTTATCGTTCGTATTTCGTGTTTGATAGCATTAGTGAATGTTAAGTCGCTATTCTCTGCGTAGAATATTTTTCGGAAATTGTTTACAACTTGTGAAAGTTTTTCCTTTTCCTCACTGTTTAAGTGATTGGTTCGTAATTGTTCCAGGAGGGGAACTTTTGTATTCTCGTCATCTTCTTCAATTGTATAAACAAAAAAATTCTCGTTTGTAACTGCTGTAGTTTCCTGAGTATCGAATTTTATTTTCCTTGGTGTATTACCAGTTACGTTAACAAAAGCGTTGACTTTAAAGTTTTCGGCTTCGTATATTCCCTCCATTATTTCGATATTTTGATTATCCAAAATTGTTTTGGGTGTGTAGATTAATCCTTCCTTTTGATTAACATTTAATTCTATTTGGTATATACCGTCTGCTTCAAAAAAATATTCCAAGTTTCCTAGGGTATAATTTAAAGGAACTCTTTTGTCTCCAATTTGTAATATATCCTCTTCTAGGTTTACGATTGCTTTTAATTTTTTTAAAATATTATTGCCAATTAGTCCGTCGTATTTTGTATGAAATTTACAGACTAGAAATTCAATTTTGTTCTCAGTATTACCTAATTCTTCAAATAGCGGGATGGATACTTTTTCTTCTATTTTAACTATATGTTGTAGTGTTTTTACATTAATGGGCTTGAAATCTAATTTCCATTTTGAGTGACAGATTCCCGGGTTGATTATGGAGTGCGCTGCTCCGGTATCGATTATAAATTTCAGGAATCCTAATTTTGTTTTTATGACTATATATGGTAGTTCTCCGTGGAGGCTACTTGCTGAAAATTTTCATTACTGTTCACTTCCATTGCTTCCACTTCGGGTGCTTGTTGTTGTTGCTGATGGTTTTGTTTGTTCCTCCATTTTTCCTGTGTATTATTTTTGAAGAAATTTTGGTTTAATTGATGATGATCTTGTTCTTTGGGTTTCACTGAGTTTTGCAAATGGTTTCCATACTTCTGGTTATTTGTTTGTTTGGCTCGGCCGGGGTGTATACGACCATCTTTACCCATTCTATCGTAATTGTTTTCATAAAGGATATCCATTGCTTTTTCCAGCGACTCCGGATTCCTGCATGCCAAAATGGTTTTCATTGGCTCCGGCATTTTATTCTTAAAAACATGAAGAGCTGATCTTTGGTTATTTATTGCAACCTGATTGGCAGCTTCGCCCTCTCCCAATATTAATACTGTTTTATTATTTAAACGCCTCAATCTGTATTTAATATCATTGTAAAAATCTGTGGTATTCGTTTGGAAGGTTACTGCCCTCAGATCATCGTAAAGTTCATCACAACTTCTTCTCTCACCGAAATTATTATTGAGTGTTCGCTTTATATCCTCCCAAGATTGAACCTGTGTGTTTATCTCCAATACTTCCTTTGCTTTTCCAACAATTCGACTTTTGATTATATCGGAAAAAAGTAATTGTGACAGTTCGTCATAAGACGCAAGTATCGGGTAAATTCTATCTATTAATCTTGTGAAGGTTGGTAAATCGTTAATATTCCCATTAAATTGGGGAAGGCTATTCAGATATTTAAGAGGGTCTAACTGAATTTGTGGGGGGTTTGCCATATTGAACTAAAAATTTTTTTTTTTTTGTTAGAAGAAAATCGCAAATGAAAAGAAGAAAAGAAAGGAAGCGTTCGATTTTGTAAAAGAATATTCCCAATTTTCCGCAAAAACAGAAAATTATTCACAAAAATAAAAAAATTATCCGCACTGTTTAAATTTTCTTTTTAAAGACTTAAAATAAAAAAAAAAATATATAAAAAATAACTTATATTATTGCTTACGATAATCTTGATGTATTTCTGCGTTTTCCAGGATGTTGTAGAATGTATTTTCTTCACTTGATGCTGTAGAATAAGTTCTAGGACACTTGTGGATGGCTTTTTACACTGTTCCTTAAAGCAATTAGTTCCAAAGGGTATTCTTTAAATTTCACTTCGTACTTCAAAAGTTCTACTTTTTTTTCCATATGTACTTTAGATTGTTTATTTTGTGTTTATTTTATTTCCGGTTTATGTTCTTTATTTTATAAGTACGTTTTTCAAAAGTTATATTTTTTCGTTATATACACTTTTAGATTGTTTATTTTGTGATAACTAAGTATGTAACAGCGTTTTAAATTTAAAAAAAAAATCACTGTTGTGTTCACTTTTAATTGAAACAGAGTTTCTTGTTATACTAATATGTATTTAGAAGTTTTTTAAGTTCACTTGTTTGTAAAAAAAGGAAAGTAGTAAATTTGTTTCCCTAAAAAAAAATTTATTATTTTTTTTTTTTTTTCAACCGATGTTGCCAAAGTATATGACAATATGTTAACGAGTTATATCCCGTTTATCCTCGTCGCCAGTTAAGTTTCTTGGTAATAATACCTTAAAAAAAAAACTAGTGTCAGTTTTTTTTTTATTACTTTTTATTGAATCAAAATTTAGACTAAACTAAAATATTACAATTCACTTATATTTATAGTATTTTTTATGGTAAAGGTAAAATAAACAAAAATATTGAACGTTGCTATTTCGCAATCAATAAAATGAATTTAAATTAAAAAGTGCAATTATTAATTATTGGGAAATTTAACAAGTTAAAACAAAATGTATTAAATATGTCAATCAATAAATTAAATAAAAATCATTAAAAAGTGCAATCACTAATTATTGGGAAATTTAACTATGTCAAAATAAAATGTATTGTGAAATAATAATGTTAAATAAAATAAGTATTTAAATATGACAATCAATACGTTAAAAAATCATTGAAAAGTGCAATCACTAATTATTGGGAAATTTAACTATGTCAGAATAAAATGTTTTGCGAAATAACAATAAATAAAAGTAAAATGTATAAAATTATATATATGGAATATATATTATATTATAATATAGAATTCATATTATGATTTTATTAGGTGTTATCGTAACTCTTAAAGTCGGCTACTTTTTACCCACAATAATGTACATTAAAAAAAGTTTGACATCTACTACATGACAGTTGTTTGTGTAGTAATCAGTAGTTGGTGGTTTTAGCTATTGCTACACTGAAAAAATTATCTATATATGTTATTAAAGAATTTTTTCTATTAATTCAATGAAGTTTCGCTAGAATTCGTCCATTGAAATTTTTCATTAAAATAACGCAATTTTTCATACAATTTTAAGAAAAAATTCATAATAATTATTAAAAATAATTTCACAAATATTATTAATTTTTTCCATAAAATTTAAGAATTTTTCATTCACTTTCTAAAGAATTAGTTTTATGAAAAATTTCATTAAAACTCGCCCAAGAAAATTCTCTCTGTGAAAAATAACTGTTAGGACAGTTATTTAAGAAAGCAGTAACGAAAAGTACAGTAATGTCGTAACAGTTCCTTAAAGCAGTTTAGAATTTTTACAGTAAACAGTTATTTTTGTTAGTTATTTAACAAATAAACAAATTTCGTTGATATTTTAAATTCTTGTTTATTTTTAAATCTGTTCTTATGCAGCAAAAAAATTGGAAGTCATGCCATACCAACCACTTCTTTCATTGCTTCAAAAGTAACCGTTAGTGTAGTTTTACTGCTTTTTTAGAAGTAATTCTGAACAACTTTAAAAGTCACTTCTTTCATTGCTTTCAAAATATCCGTTTGTAAATTTTTACAACTTTTTTTGAAGTAATCCTGAACAAAAATCCAAAAAATCACTTAAGTATTGATTCTAAAGCATTATTGCTCTAAAAGTGATCCGAAAAAGTGATTTTGATACAGTTTATTTCCAAACTGATGATCTTGGGTTTAAATTAAATTTTTTTTTATTTCTTTTTTAATATTTATAGTTAATTTCTTTAAATTCAATATCTTTTTTTTTAATTTTTAAAAATATATGCAAAAAAAAGAATTATGAAAAATTGCTTTTGGTGTACCTGCGAAAATAGTATTGAAAAAAATTCTGAATTGCAGTGCTCTTTTTGCACTTGTTAAAAAAGTGATTTTATTCAAGAGAATAAGACACAATAGGCTTTTTTTTAGTCACTGGATTTATTTTTGAATTTCTTTAATTTTGTTGAAAAATCGTCATTTTGTTTTTTAATTTTCAAAATTTTATATTTTTATCAAAATCTAATACTTATTCGCTAATATAATGTGAATAAGTTCGTTTTGTACTCGTTCAAAAAGTACTGAAAAATGGTGAAGTGGGAGTACTCCTATCGTATGGCAACTCAATGTTCACATCATTACTGTTTCTGTTAAAATAGAAGTACATCTCGATTATTAATTGTAGTGCTTTTTCTGCTGCTTTGGCATCTCTTTTTTGCTGGAATATTAATTATAACAACTGGAAATTTTTTACACAAAAGTTTAGGTACGATGAAGTAATTACTCATTTTGTTTACAATCGAAAGAAAAACATAAATAGTTTTATTAGTTTATTATCAAAATATTAACCCACTCAAAGGCGAAAGGCACTGATGATGGCTTTGTAGCGAAAGCCGAAAATGCGCATTCTGCCTTGCTGGTCTTATCGAATTTTTTCAATAATTTTTATTCTTTGTAATTTACTTGTAAAAATTGTATCATCTTTCTTTGATTTGAGAATAATTTAAACAGAAAGTAATATTAATTTATGATCTTAAGTCAAACTAAAATAACATTCATTTACTTAAAATAACAGATCAACTAAAAACATTTCCCCCATTAGTTTTTTTTTATTAAAAAAATTTGTTTTTACCTATTTTGTCAGTTATTTTAAAATTTTTGTAGCAAAAATTTGTCAGTTAATTACACTGTGAGACAAATGGTAGGGGTCAGTGATCGGGAAGGGTTCAAACTACCGGGGAAAGTTATATCGGTAAAAAAGAAGTTATACGTGTCCCGGCGTTTCGCTGGGTCAACCCTAGGAATCGAGATATATCGATTTGACCTTTGGTGGTCTTTTTTTTGACATAACTCGAGAACCACTAGTCCGATTTTGCTCAAACAATTTTAAAAAAATTAAAAATTACAATTCTTTTAATCTGTTCATATAACGTTTTTCTATATACTCAACAGTTTTGCCGGTAAAAATAAATGTATGAAGAAAAAAATATTTTTTGCCTAAAATATTAAAAAAAAGTAATAAACAAAAGGTTATTGATTTTTATGGTAGCGGTAACAAACATTTATTTTTACCGGCAAAACTGTTGAGTATATAGAAAAACGTTATATGAACAGATTAAAAGAATTGTAATTTTTAATTTTTTTAAAATTGTTTGAGCAAAATCGGACTAGTGGTTCTCGAGTTATGTCAAAAAAAAGATATATCTCGATTCGTAGGGGTGACCCAGCGAAACGCCGGGACACGTATAACTTGTTTTTGACCGATATAACATTTCCCGTTGTTTTCATTCCATCCCGATTTTGACTGTCGCATAGTGTTATACGACATTGTATGTTATTTTTAATGCATTTGTTAGTTATTTTCCGACAGTTAAAAATAACTACATTTTTAGTTATTTTAAAGCGTAAATTCTTTGTCGCCTTTTTAACTGCATATTAGACCACCCATGAAATGTATGAGATTTTCAAAAGTGGATTAAAAATCCACAAAAAGCACCACAACTTCCCCGGAGTCTCCCCCAGAGCGGTAAAATGTAAGACCGACCCCCATTGATTTGTCTTTTTGAGCATTTTTTCCGAACATACCTATCCCCTATCTCCACTCTGTATGAGGGCTCCCATACAAATGACATTTTTATAAAATTTACTCTCACCGCTTTAACTATCCTAAGGGTGCCCCTAGAGAAGTCAAATCTATGGCTGACCCCCAATATTTTTTTAGTTTCAACATTTTCTGGGAACATATCTACCCTCTATCTTTAACCCTTAAGGCGGTCCCCATACAATTTTTTTTAATTTTTTATAATTCTTTTTTATGAAATCAGCTCTTACCAGTCCCATGGTGCCTCCTAGAGAGGTGGAATGTAAGATCAACCCCCATTAAATTTTCCCCTCAAACATTTCTTCCGAACATACCTAACCCCTATCTCTAGTCCGTAAGAGGGCTCCCATACAAATATGACATTTGTCCCAAGGGTGCTCCTAGAGGAGTCAAATGTATGACTGACCCCCAATATTTTTTGAACCGCAATATTTTCTCGGAATATATCTACCCTCTATCTTCAACCGTTAAAAGCGGTCCCCATGCAAATTTTTTATATTTTTATAATTTTTTTTTATGAAATCAGCTCTTACCGCCCCATGGAGCCTCCTGGAGGGGTGGTATGTAAGACCGATCCCCATTAATTTTCCCTCCCATTATTGTTTCCGAACATACCTACCCTCTGTCTCCACTCTCTAAGGGCGCTCCCATACTAAAATTACATTTTTTCAAATTTGCTTCCACCGCTCTAACTGTCCCAAGGGTGGCCCTAGAGGAATCAAATGCATAACTGACCTCCAATATTTTTACAACCTTAACATTTTTTCGGAACATATCTACGCTTTATTTTCAACCCTTAAGGTGGTCCCCATACAAATTTTTTAGTTTTTATAAATTTTTTTTATGAAATCGAGGAGGGATTTTTTTGCCATGACTTGTTAAAGTGCCATGCTAGCGCTTTTCCGTTTGTATTTTTCTGGCTGGATATTTACTCCATTGATAAACCAAGAAATATAGGGAATTAATCGAATAAGCTGCTCCATAGCACTACATTTGCATGTGCACAACATTCTGTCCTGTCAGCTGTTGTTAAAACGTTAAAAAGTTAAAAAGTGGCCAGATCGTTGGCATCGCTGGCATGCCCACGTTATACTCGGCTAGAGCTCGTCGGACGGGGTGGTTCTTTGCCAACACCTCTGTACCTTGACAGAACAAGAAAAAAAATCATGCCAGCTGTTCAATAACAAAAATAAAGGGTTCTAAAAAGTTCGATAAAAAAATTGCAAGTCCCGAAGCAAGACGCAAAAGCAAAAATAATAAAATAAACAAAAAAATAACACAAACACAAGTCTCCCTATCGTCCATTCAAAAATACAAGTTCGGCCGGTCTTATGCCGAACATTAACCCTCCCACTTGAAATCCATTTGGATTTCACCATGACATCTGATGTAGAAGTTTTATGTCCCAAATCTTTCCTCCACAGACATTTTAAACTTCCCTAGGTATTTAAGACCGATTTTGGTGGAATAAAAGATTTATGTTGCAAATGTAATTGGGTTTTAAAAAAACATATCTTACTGTATAAAAAAATGATAACCGCTCCTAACTGTCTCTGTCAAAATTTTAACGAGGCCCGTTTAAAATGAAGTCTCAACACAAATTTTGATTTTATCCGCTTAAAACGCCACGAGAAGTAATACTTAGACCAAAGATTAGTATGAAGAGAGTGTTTGTCCTCTCATTCTGCATAAAAAGACTTATATGGTATTTTTTCGGAAAACCGAAAATTTAGGAGTTATGGCGCAAAAAAGCTTTGAACTATTTTTAGGTAATTTTTAAGGTCAAAAGTACACATATTATTTTTTATGCCCAATCTATCGGAAATTGCCGGTGGAGCAAAGAAAAAAATACTTTTTGAAATTTGGGTGGTCTACTGCATACGTTTATTTTAACTGTCATTTTCTGTAGATTCTACCCACAAACTTTTTGAGTGCGTCATTCTTGAAATACTTAATGCCAAAATAAATGAAAAAGCGTTACCGTTAAAATGATGTTACCCTATTATAACGTTAAGTGATAAAATATATATTCCTTTTGAGCCTATCGTTGAGTCGTAAATCTGTAATTTTGCTGGCTGGGTAAAGACTTTTAGTAAAAAATTGTGATTTAAGTAATGAAGGGAATTTTAAAAAATTAAAGAAGAAAATTACGCATATATCAATAATGTAAACGTTTTAAAATAATTGATCTAAAGTATTAAAAAGTCATCTGAACTTTTTAAATATAACAAAAATCAGTTTTTTATGATGTGGTATTGAATCACCACTTGAAATTATAAGTTCGCCATATTTCCAACGAAAAACTATTGAGCAGTATATCGAGTACTCAATTAAAAAAGTATTGAGTAGTATCGAGTACTCAAAGTTATCAATAATTTACAGTTCTAGTCAATTAAAATAAATAAATTAGGTGCACATAAAAGTATGGTTATGCAGCAAAAATAGTCAAATTTAAAAACAAAACTTGATATGCAGCATAAAACAAGAAAATTAATTTTTTCTAATGCTTAATATTTATTTGTATAAAAATTGATGCTTTTATTTAAAACATATACCGAAATTAAGGATGGAAATAAAAAATATATTTATCATGTAGTTTTTAAGAAAAATTTATATAAATATTCTTTATTGTTTTTCTCGATTCCGATTTTTTGGCATATGGGTCAAACCAATAATAAGATGACGATTTGTCGCAAATTTTATTAACCCTGTCTGTGGTCAGTTAAATTAAAATTTTATATACTGGGACTTTAACAACAAATATGTATGTCAGTTAAAGTCCCAGTTAGTATCTAACTGGATATTGAGGGTTAAAAGTGAAGCATTTTTTATAAATATAAATTTTTTCATTTAAATTTTTCATAAATATTTTTTATAGGTTTGTTAAAAATTTTTTTTATAATTTAATCATAAATTTCAAAATAATATAAATATTAATATTTTTTATTTCACTATTAATTTTTTAGATTTAACAAAGCTTATATGATGTGTTTGTATGAGTTAGTGTATGTGTAAAATCGTGGTCACGCATACATATAAAAACGAGTAAAAAGGTTAAAGTCAGCCATGCCGACTATACAATACCCTACACCAGTCTGGTTAAAAGCCAACTAATGTTTGGATCCAAATTCGAATGGGTTAAAATGGGACTTGTGTCAAAACTTTCTATAATGTGAGTCAGCGAACCATTTCATTAAAATATCTTAATATTTGCGACCTGCAGTTTGTAACCAAGCCAATTTTTGGGGGGACCCTTATATGGGCACTAGGTCTAAACATGGACCGTTGTTAACCAAAATCAATAGGCTTCGTCCTTGGGCTGCTATAGGTCAGTGTACCAAATTTCATCAAAATATCTTAATATTTGCGATCTGCAGCGTATAAACAATATAATTTTAGTAGGACCCTTATATGGGCACTATGTCTAAACATGTACCGATGTTCACCATAACCAATAGGCTAGGTCCTTGGGCTGACATAGCTCGGTGTACCAAATTTCATCTAAATATCTTAATATTTGCGACCTGTAGAGTGCGCACAAGAATGTATGGACAGACAGACAGACGGACGGACGGACAGACGGACGGACGGACAGACGGACATCGTTAAATCGAAATAAAAAACAATTCTAAGCCGATCGGTATACTATAAGGTGGGTCTACGACTATTATTTTTTGGTATTACAAACATCAGCACAAACTTATAATACCCTGACCACGTAGTGGTGTAGGGTATAAATATAAAAAATTTGTGCTAGGTATTGTTATTTCTGTTTGTTGCAGCAAAATGCGTTATATAACTGCAACGTCAGAAAATTTGAATAAAAAACCTTTATTGTGCAAATGTTTGTATATTAAATAAATACACTCTAAGTAATATGTGTGTCAAACTAACGATAAATCAGTTAATTTAGGAGAAAATACATTTCGCAGGAAAAATTTCATGAAAAAGATGTTTACTTTTAATTTATTCGTTTTATTCGATTAACCGTCAAAAATTATTCGATTTATTCGTTACTTTAAAGTCGTGGTTTTTAAATTGTGCGTTCGAATTTTTCTTTTGTTCGTTCGATTAATCGAATAAATTTTAATCGAGTGAAACCCCTAATAAATATGCAATAAATTCACGAATTTTATAAGTACATGGACCGAGTTTGTTGATTTTTGATTATAAATATCTACTGACATAAACAAATGTTTTGCCCACTGTAAATCCCAAGTGCTGCCAACATATAACGACCGCCTTGAACGGTTTGCCAACATTGTGCCGATTGTATATTTCTGATTTGTAAAATTGACTTAAGTTTTTTAGATTTTTACTAACGCATTATTTTGAGTGTATACATGACTTTAAAAAATTATATATATAGAAAAAAAAAATACACGCATAAAAAACAACAATAAACTGATACAAAATAAAAACACCCACTACCACTACTAAGACAAAAAAAATTAAATTATACATGGTCAACAACGATTTCAAAATGGCTTTAACCAAAACAAAACTGCATGAAAGAAGCAATTTGACTTTCCCGGACTTTTATTTATTAGAAAACCAAAAGTCAATAATGTGTAGTGTGATTCTCTAACTTAACTACCGTCTACTATCATTAAAAAGTTGCCCCTCTGAGAACTTGCATTGAGAACAGTGTTGCCACCAGTAAAGCAAAAAAATACTCAGCCGTAGGTCAAAAATTATCCAAAACCGTATGAAATTACACAACAAATTAATATTATTTTTATTAGTTTAAAATAATCGTTATTTTTATAAAAAAAAAATAATAATACATGCACATATGTGGTCCTTTGGACTCTCCTGCGCACACTGGGCCAGAATCAAAATACAATAATTTGGAAATAATGCACTTCTTACCGGCTGGCTATGTTGCTGTGAAATTTCACACTGTCAGAGAGCTTAAGTTTTGAGGCCTGAAACCATAGACCGAACGGGAGCTATGCCACTCAGCTACAAAGAAAGGCATCACTAAAATGTGAACATTTTTAAAGCTTGCAATTTTTCAATTTATCAACAGATTTTAAAAACGTAACAATAAAACTATCATTAGTAGAAATTTCGCAAATGCTGTTTGAATTACATTACCAATATGTTCTTAATTTGGAGAAAATCTGATAATATTTAGACACAGTTTACCTACAAAGGTCTTATAAATCAATTATAGAGTGCCACTTATAGTAAAAATAGCCTTTGCATATTAACTAAGACTGAATTAATGAATTATTTAAAAGATATTTTGATCTGCCCCACTGTAAGAAAATTATTGTCTGATCAAATCCCTCAAATTTCTCGCTCATGAGAAAGTCAGATTCATAACAAAACCAAATTTCTTTTGCATTCAGTTTGACAAATATTTTCTCAAAATATTAACATAATATTGAGTTTATATACAAATAATATAAAAAACTACTTTTTTTACTTCCCCCAACTAAGGGTTTCGCGTAGAACAAATTTATAAAAATAATTAACAAGAAACTTAAAATTTGTGCAAGATGTTCTACAAATAAACTCATTTTATCAACTGTGGAACTTGAAAGTATGGAACTAAGTAAACGTTTTAGTAAACAGCGAAATTACACAAAAACTACACAAAAATGTCATTATTCAAAAATTATCCAAGGAATGTGCAAACAGTCCCGTTTTTGAATAATTATTCAAAAAGTGGCAACACTGATTGAGAACAAATTCAACAGAAAAACATTAATACTGAATTTAGACTGAGCTAAAACTACCTAGTTTTTGGCCGTTGCTAGTTTTTACTTGTCAAAACGCATACATAAAAAACAAACAAAAACTACTTTTGTACAAAAACTAGGTAGTTTTTGCTCAGTCTAAATTCAGTATAAGATATATTCACATATTTTGTTTAGAAAAATCAGTGTTGCCAACTCTTGAAGGCAGGAAAGCACCGTGAGCATTGTGAAAACGGGTAAAAAGGGTAAAAATTTACCAAAAATGGGGTAAAAAAGCACGATATTAATTTTTTGAAAAATTTAAATCAAGAATTTAAAAACACATTTTAGCTTTGTAAAATCGTGTAAAAAAAGTTCAAAAAATAACCAAAAAGGGGTAAAAAAGCACCAAACTAATATTTAAAAATTTAGAAGTTTAAATATATCGAAGTTGCTATTTAAAATTGTACTACAAACATTGTGAAAAAATTTATTTATTGTTTAGTTCGTATTATTTTTTTAACTTTGACAGAAAATTGAAGAAAAATTTAAAAAAGCGAGAACAAATACCAAACATATAAGCTGTAAAAAAGCACTGCCAGATATCGTAAAAAGCACTGTAAATACCCGCTTTTTTTAAACGGGTATTTGTAAAAAATCACCGGGTATGGGAAGGAAAAAAGCACCAAAAAATACCCGAAAAGCACTGAAATGGCAACACTGAGAAAAATACTAAAATCGAAAATCGTTTCCACATAAAATATTGTTTTTCTTCACTCTCTATTGGTTGTAACAAATTAATTATATCCAACCTCATAGCGTAGTGTAGGGTAATTGATTTTCTCGCTGTATGTATTATTAAACTGAATAATTTTTTTTTCATTAAATTTAATTCAACTTTAGGCGTTTTGTACAAAATGTTTGTGAATTTATATGTATTCTTTAATTTTTTCCTTTCGTTTCGTTTTCCAGCCAAATATTCTCATCCTAAGCAAAAGTCTGTCTGTGTATGTACAACATGTTCTGCCCAAAAATTAAAATGCAACAAAAATTTAAAACTCCAAGTAACAGTTGCAGTTACAGTATATATAATTTTTTTTTTCTTCGCCCATTCAATATGCAGGTGTTTTGGTTAGAAAATACACCAAACCACCAGTAGAAGTTAGTATCCAAGCAACGTTAAATGAACTTAAAGCCAATGGAAAAAAAATGCAACAACCAACCAGCCAACTGATAGTCAATGTCTACAGAAAGTCAAGCTTAGAGTTCTGTCAGTTGGTTTCTTCGGTTTCACTATGACTTCATGCAGCTGTCATGGGTGTTATAAGTATGTTGAGTGTGTGAATGAACACTCCGAAAATATACAATAATATAATGAATGATATATTCCACCTTGCTATGAACAAAAAACCGCAATGGATAAAGTTTAATAAAAATAAGTTAATGTTTTTAAAGTACTGTCGGTAACCTAGATATAATTTCGGAAATATTTGTTATCCTCCAAAAAGATATCTAGGACTTAAAGCGCTGGCTTTTTGGTTTAAGTTCCAAACGATAAGAATGCTGATCAACTAAATCATGAAGATGTTCATTAAAAGTTTTATGGATGATCATGTCATATCGACCATATCAATCCGAATAACTTTTAATCCAGGCGCAGACTAAACATTTCTACATAATTTTTAGTGAACCAGCGTTATTTAACTTAAAAATGGGTCAGTTGGACACCGTGCTCTTAAACAGGATAATTTTGATATTTTTTTTTAGAAAATGCTTAATTAAAGGTTTTTATATCGATTTTCATGGCAAATGGCATTTTTTCACATTTCAAAAATTTTGGGTCATTTTGACCCCATGTGTCTATAAGGGTTAATTTATAATTCTTTATTACTATATATAAAATTTGATGTTAACAGAGTTATTTGCACAACTTTCACAAAATTTCGCCAGAAACAACTCATTGTTTTGATATACATACTTCCTAGAAAAATCAAAAAATTTCAAAAATTTCACCTTTGACCTTGGTAAAGAACGAGTTAACGTTGTCAGAGTTTTACAAAATATTCGGAAAATAATCTCTTGTATCAGAGTTAAAAGAAATCGGAAGTGATTTTGTTACAGCTAGCTAAAAACACAAAAACACAAAAATTATTAATATTATCTAAATTATTGGCCAAAATCACACTTTTCTCTAAAATTTTCAAATTTAAAACTTCGTCACTGTTAAGTTAAAAGAGGGATATGTGTAATTTTCAGTAGAATTATTTTCTAAGGTGTATTTAATAAACATCTATGCGTTGATCAATTTTTTTTATATATTTTGTTGAACAAAATTTTAAAAAACTCAAAACTAGAGTTTTGCAAATTTATATAAAAAAAAATTCCATTTTAGGCCATACCTGGGAGAGACAAACATTTATATCTGAATATTTGTGGATCTTAGAAATGAAACTAGAGTATAACATTGTAAATTTTTTAAAAAAAAATATTTAATTTTTTACGATTTTCATAATTTATCTCATTTTAGCCCTACAATGGTCTGAGGAAATTAAAATTACTTAAATATTTTTTTATATTACCAGAAAGGTAATTCAGTCTAGATTATGATTCTATTTACATTTTCCAAAAATACAGTTATTTAAGAGCCAATATTTTCAACAAAAAAAGCCAATAAAGTGATTTTTTCGCCTTGTAAATCGTATTTCAAACTTCAGTGCCGATACGGCATTAATTTTTTGCATGGTGTATTTTTATACGCAAAGGCACATTTCTAGGGGGCGGACGGGTCACAGGTCGCCTAATCTACATTATAACCTAGAGACAATCCCATGAAGGCAATTTGATGATAGTGCTTGGTAGCACTTGAAAATGCATTAATTGCCAACCATTGGTACTAGGAAAGCTTTTTTCATAAGTTTTTTCTCTGTTTGTTATAAAATGGATTATGAATTCTATTTGGAATTTTTCATATTTGATCTCAGAACCGAACAAAAATAATACTCATTTTATTTAAATTTGAATTTTTTTAACCGAATATTAATTTGAAATTCACAAATTTTTAACAAAAAATTAAATTCATAAATTCTTATAGAAAAACGAATTGTTAATATTAATAAAACATCCAAACGTCTGAATTTGGTATCCGAAGTAATGGAAGAGTAAGAGGTTTAATATTACGGCTTTATGTCTGGTCGCATATTCCTGGCGTTTTTCGGCCAATGCTCGCTCAAACGAATCAACTGTGTTCGGTAAAAGTCCCCTGTGATCGTCTGGCCCGATTTCAGGAGCTCATAGTAGATGGGAACCTTCTGGTCCGACCAAATGCAGAGCATTACATTGGCGCCATCGATATTGGGCTTTTGCGTTGATTTGGCTGTTTGGCTGAGCTTCACATACGATTTTCGCGTTGTCGTAATGGATCCATTTTTCATTGCCAGTAATGATTCGATATAAAAATGACTTCCTTTTTGGCGTTCAAGTAGTATTTCGGACATGCAAAATCGTATTTTAACGTCTTTCGGCTTCAACTCGCGTAGTACGCAATTTCCTTGCTTTTGGATGAACCCAGCTGCTTAAAAATGTTTTAAAATTTCTGCTTGAGTGACTCCCAAAGATTTTGCAAGTTCTTTTTGAGTTTGACAATAATCTTCATCGATTAATAAAGGGTGTTTTTTTAAGCTAGATAGAACTTTAAATTGTAAAAAGTAACACAAAAAATTAAATTTTGATGAAACATTTTTTTTTATTTGTTTCAGTATACTCTGACAAATCATCATGAATAGACTCACGCTTGAACAACGCTACGAAATTATCCAAATTTACTTTGAAAATCAGTCGTCGATTCGCGCAACTTATAGACGCAAAATTGTGTTCAGCGATGAGGCGCATTTTTGGCTTAACGGGTTTGTTAATAAGCAAAATTGCCGCATATGGAGTGAGACCAATCCACAAGAGACCCTACAGACTCCATTACATCCAGAAAAATGCACCGTTTGGTGCGGTTTTCACGCTGGTGGCATCATCGGACCTTATTTCTTCAAAAATGAGGCCGGAGCTCGCGTTACGGTCAATGGAGATCGTTACCGCACCATGAACAATGATTTTTTGTTTGAAAATATGGATGACATTGATCCGGAGGAGATGTGGTTTCAACAGGATGGCGCTACGTGCCATACGGCGAACGCAACCATCGACTTATTGAAATCAAAATTTGGCGATAAGTTGATTTCGAGAAATGGACCTGTCAATTGGCCTCCAAGGTCGTGCGATTTGACACCTCTCGATTATTTCCTGTGGGGCTACGTGAAGTCACTGGTTTATGCTGATAAACCAGCAACAATTGATGCCTTGGAGGACAGCATTGTTCGTGTTATTCGTGACATACGGCCAGCAGTGCTCGAAAAAGTGGCCCAAAATTGGACGTCCAGAATGCGCTTCGTCAAGAACAGCCGCGGTGCCCATATGCCCGAAATCATTTTCAAATGTTAATGTCACGTATTGATCTTTCCAATAAAAAAAAAATTTTGATTACAATTTAATTTTTTGTGTTATTTTTTACAATTTCAAGTTCTATCGGGCTTAAAAAAACACCCTTTACATCCAACTCATAATCTTCGAAATATTTTGGCTGACCTGCGTCCCGCGCAGAGTCCCTTAAAAGAGATGTTTTGTTTTTTGCTCTTCCAACAAAATTTTTAAATAAAAGTTAAAATCAAGAAGACTGTGACTTATTTAATACTTATTTCGCGAAACCAAATGTTTTATAATTTTATAATAAAAATTATGTACCTCAATTTTCAACCAACTTCGGAATCGATATGAAGTTTAAAAATAACAAAATTTCGATGCATTTCTTGTGGGATGATCGACTGTCATTTTTTAAAAGTTTAAATTTAAAAAATTTAAATTTTTTTATCCCGCCAAAGTCTTTGAAATCCCGCCATTTTTTTGATCTTTTTTTTAACCATATCGCGCTTTTTCGCGAAAATTTTCTGGCAACGCTAGTTGGGAAGTTAATGTTTTATGATCACCATACGAATGGGCTCTTAAAAACTGAACAACTTTCTATTTTTTCTGCTCTTTCATATATTCGAATATGTGAAACCTTTTCTTATAAGTCGACTCCTGCCATTTTGTCAAGCTGTTAAAGTAAACACAATTTTCCTAGTTTACTATTTTGTAGCATAAATTAATTTTCTATACAAAAAACTCTTGATTTTCAATAAATTTTAGAAACTCTTTGTTTTTTCTTTTTTGTTATACTTTTCCCTAGTTGTTGCTGCTTATATTGCATGTAACTTATAATTAAAAGAAACGAAGGCACAAGCAGTCATCCAGGCGAGCGAAGTTAACATCAGTGGTAACAGCAACATTTTTATATTTAAAAAGAAGAAGAAGACGAAATAGACAACAACAAAAAAATCAATATGTTTTTTATTTTATATTATTTTTTTTTTTCTATACAATTCTTTTTTGTTTTCGTTTTTCCTCTAATATATATTATGCTGTGTTGCAGCTAGTGTTATTTATGATTATTTGCCGCCCCCAAGCGCGTAGCAAGAGCAACATAAAGGGGCAAAGTACAACTTAAAAATAACAAGAAGTAGTTTTGCCTTATTGTTTAAAAATAAATTTAAACTGGAATTTAACGAAATTCCAACAATTTCATTCCCCCACCTTGTCTACGCATGTGGTCACCCTAACTGTGTTTTGTATGTCTTTACTTTGAGTTCTTCAAAAAAACAACAGAATGAGGATTCTGTTGTTGTTGCTGCCAAAGTACAGACTTGTTTAGTTTGATATTTTGTCTGCATTTCAGTTTTTATACCAACAATTCTTGCAAGTTTACATGTAGCAAAAATCTGCATTTATTGAAAAAAGGGAAGTAAAATAAAATGAAAGTCGGCCATGGCGACTATGTGATACCCTACAACACAGTCATCGGTGACACAAATGAGGTAAACTTTAAAATTAAATAAGGGATTTTTGGCAAATTTTGGGCGTTTATTGTTAAACATTGGTTATTCAAAGTCTTGGCCATCTTTAGCTGTGAGCCTTTCCCATCTGGCAACACATGGATTCCGCGCCAAAAGATCTGCTCATTTTTTAAAGCCAAGATTGAATCAATCAAATTTCGGATACCCTGTTCTGAAGTGAAGCGTATTCTAGTGAGAGCGTTCTGTAACAATTGAAACAGATGGTAGTTGGATGGGGCAAGGTCTGGACTATAATGCGGATGAGGCAAAACTTCCCAACCACTATTTTCTAAACGGTTTTTAAACGGTCTTGCAGCAAGTGGCCGAGTGTTATCATAAAGGAATATTACGGCTTCATGTCTGGTCACATATTTCGGGCGTTTTTCGGCCAATGCTCGCTTCAAAGGAATCAATTATGTTTGGTACAGGTAGTCTGTGATTCTCTGGCCAGATTTCAGCAGCTCATAATACATGGGAGCCTTCTGGTCAAACCAAATGCGGAGCATTACCTTGGCGCCAAGGATATTTGGCTATGGAGTTGATTTGGCTGCTTAAATACGATTTCTTACGGTTCGCGTTGTCGTAATGGATTCCTTTGTCGTCGACAGTAATATATATATATTATATCCTGTTGTTCCAATTGGGAACAAAGGGCCACTATTGCCAGTAATGATTCGATGCAAAAATGACTACTTTCTATAGCGTTCAAGCCGCATTTCGGATATGCAAAATTGTCTTTCAACGTCTCTCGGCTTCAACTCGTGTGGTACCCAATTTCTTACTTTTGGATGAATACTGCTGCTTGCAAATGTTTGCTGCTTTAGTGACTCCCAATGATTTTGCAAGTTCGTCTTGAGTTTGCCAACAATCTTCATCAAGTAATGCCTCCAATTTATCATTTTCGAACTTTTTTGGCTGACCTGGGCAGTCTTTGTCTTCCGTGTCAAAATCGCCATTTCTGAACCGCACAAACCATCTCTCGCATGTCGATGAAACATATTCAGGATAAGTTTCGGTGAGCAATCGATGTACTTCAGCTGCACTTTTTTTCAAATTGAAGAAGTAAAGCAAAACTTCCCGCAAATGATGCTTTGTTGGCACAAAATTCGACATTTTCGAATAAAAAAAAACTTTCTGTTTACACTAGTTCATTCACTAAGCGAGAATAAATGACAGATGTTTACTTTTCAAAATGCCACATAAGTTATTAAAGACACAAACCATATGTAAAAGATACGCCATCGGCTGTGAATCCCACATTTTTATACACCCAATAATATTAAAAATTATGATAAACAACAATTAAAGAAAATAGAAGATAAGAATAATTATAAAATGAAATAGTTGATAACTTATAAAACTAAGATGAAATTAAATTAAGCCTCCCTCAAAGAATATAAATAGAAATGAGAGGAGAGGAAAAGGAAGAGTATTATTAGGACCAGTAGTCACTAATTGTATATAACTCTTAGGCAAGACAAACTTCGTCCAATTATTTTTAGAATTTCGACCTGTCGTTTAATTAAAAAGGATATATGAACCGATGGACGGACTTTGCTAAATCGATTTAGCAAGCCAATCTGAGTCGAGCAGTATACACATTATTTTGATAGCTACAAACATCAGCACAAACTCAATATCCCCCGTTCCACGGGGTGGTGTAGCGTATAAAAAAAATACCTAAAGCAAAGGAGAACAAAAACCAAAATACAAAACATCTATAGTCTAGGAAATTTATATAAAATCACCATAACATGCACCACTCTGTGAAACAGGGTGGGTGTATTGAGTTTGTGCTGCTAATTGTAACTACAATACCAATAATTATGCACGTAGACTCACTCACCGATCGACTCGAAATAATTTTCTGAATCTATTTAGCGATGTCCGTCCGTCTGTCCATGTGACCCTTGTAATCAAACTACAGGTCGCAATTTTGAAAATAATTGGACAAAATTTGGTACATTAATTTGTAGTGGGCCAGGAGGTATCTTATTGAAAGGTTAAATCTGTTCATGTTTTTACCCAATATCTATGAGAATGTTCTATCTGAGCTTAAATGTATGAGATATTAATCACAACTGTCGAGACAACTACAATTTCACACATTAGCTGTATTTGTGCGGCACGCTATCAACGTTTTTTTATGTCATTCCCATATAAATCATTCCCTACAAAAAACAAAAAAAAAATCAAAAATCTATTTTTATATGGAGTTTGACAGCTTTTTTTTAGCAAAACTACGAACAAAATACCGGGCTTAAACGTCAGAAAATGTCGACGGTCAATTAATTTGTATTAATCGCGACGATATTTTTTGTTGTTAGTCGACAGTCGACCCAGTTGTGATTAATCTCTTAAGCTTAAATGGTATCAACAAACCAAAGCGATCCGAAGCGATTTCGTTCACGGGACCTACATGATTTTATTCATCAATCAGACAGTTGGAATACCCACATGGTCGATTGCTGTTTTGTTTCCGGCTCATACGCATATATCCATGATTCGTCACCTGTCACGATTTTATACACGTCTTTTGAAGCACCACGGTCGAACTTTTTAATCATTCCTTTACACAAATCGACGCGAGCCTTTTTTTGAGCGATTGATAAATAATGGGGTATCCAACGAGAGCAAATTTTTTTTACAACTAAGTGTCCATGCAAAATCCAATGTATTGAAGTGGAACTAATGTGCAAGGATGCCTCTATCTCACGATATGTTACATGACGATCTTGCATTATCAGTTCACGCGCTGCATCGATGTTCTGTGGCACAACAACCGATTTTGGACGACCTTCACGGAATTCGTCGGCGTCCGAACTACGACCACGATTGAATTGACTATACCAGCGTTATACTGTCGTTTTTGACGCTGCTTTATCGCCATACAAAGAACTGAGTTCATCGACACATTCTTGTTGAGATAATCCACGTCGAAAGTTGTGAAAAATAATCCAACGAAAACCTTCTCTTGAAATTTCCATTTTTTGGCCAAATTGAATTTCCTAACTCACTGCAAACAAAACAAATAGCACTTGTACATCAAAACATTGTGAGTACGTTTATGCTAAAAAAATGTCAGATTTTATTATGATGTTGCCAGATTTTAGCTATTGACATTAGTGTTGCCAGTTCCCGAAATATAAATAGTACCCCTCGTATACGAGATTTGAAATTCTTATTTTATTTACATTTGTTTTTAATAAAAAAAATCAGAGTTTGGAAATAAATACTTCAACTTTTAATTGTGAATTGAATTTAGGTGCAAATCAACTGGTACATTACTGGTGCCAAGGAGTCACTCCAGAACTAGTTTGATAAATTTATCATAAGTACCAATAAAGATTTCTATTTTTCTTCCTAAAACAATAATTTTGAACCATTTGCATATTGAAAGTATGCAGAGACTCTTTCAAAAGATTGAACTTAAATATAAGAGTTTTGAAATTCTAGTTTTGTTTACAATTGTTTTTAATAATATAGTCTGAGTTTTCAAATAAACACTAACATTTTTTATTGTGATTAGAAATCGTAAACATAAAATATTTTAAATTCCGTTAGGTAAATGGACTTAATTATCTCAGTAAGAGGAAACTATCGGTATAATCTAGGTTTCATGAAAGAAAAATTTTTGGTTTTTATCTATATAATTCAAGTTTTAATCAACTAGTAAAGTACTATTTCCAAAGAGTCACTGGTTTCGCGAGTGTTACATTAGCACCAGTTTTGCTCCCTATTTTACTAGTTCTACAACTAGTACCAAAGTGGGAGTTTGGCTACAATTACCCCCATTCCTATAACATTTCCATGTTAAATTCTACAGTTGTTTGTATGGAGAGGCGGTAGAACTTGTACTAGTTGCCTAGTTCAAATAAACTAGTTCATAACTGGTTCTGAACTAGTATTTTTTGCTACTGGGTTATTATTCCGGGCACAAACTTTCGCTCCTGACTTTGGCTCATTCTTGTCAAAACCCCGGAAATAGTACATGTATTTGCGCCAGCACAATTTTCACCTATTTGTACGGACTTTTTTTTATGAGTGTGTAAACAACACGAATAATGCTCAAATGACGAAAAGTTTTAAGCAAGTTTTTGGTAAAAAATATTGAAGTTTTAAAGTGGAAATATCAGCTGGCGCCTAACAGGTGTTAAAGGTTCAGAACATAAATTTGTCAAAAAAAAACAGAAAACAATTTACCTCTTCGATCCAAAAACATCCATTTAGCTAATGTTTAATTTTGGCGCCCAATCCACGCTGTTATCAGGTTAAAAGTTATCACTTGAATTGCTGATCTGTTGTGGGATTCTCGAACTTTTTAAGGGCAAAAATCTGTAGTTAAATTATATCAGTGGCTACGCAATTCTCTCACCCAATGTTAACAGCAGCTTGTGCCTGTAAAGATAAATTGATAAATGCATAATGATATGCTTAATAATATGAGAAAAATCTATCAGTAGCAACATTAAAAAATACCATTTCATCATTAAAAATGGGGAAAAAAAATTTAAATTTCCTATTTGCAGCAGCCTCATTTTAATTATTTTTTCTCACTAACTGAGAGAATTGCATACTCTTTATTTTATAAATTCTTTAGGTATATATAGTGTTTCTGGCTTAATAACGACACAATTTCATGGCTAACAAATTCATTTTCCACAGTGAACTGACAACTGAACTGCCGACTTGTGTCGTTAAAAATGTAGAGAACCAACGCTCTGGATTTTGAAAAAAATTTTCAAATAATAGGTTTAGGGTCATATGCATAATCGCTTCTGAAATCTATGAGTGACTTATAAAATAAATTTTTCATACAAAACTCATTTTATGAACGTGTTATAAAGTTTTCGAATTATTATGCATAAGCACTTTAAAATGTATTCTGCTAGATGTTGCCTACATTCTTTCCATCATTGCATTCACAACTTTCTTAAACAGTACCAGTATTTTTATTCTTGAGTAAGAAACCAACATATTTCCTGGTAGATTTTGTTTCACAATTTCCTAAAGTCCAATTCAATTTTATCCATGTTATATTTAGTTTTTTGTTTTTCAAGCTACTCCAAAATACATGCTCCTTTCTTATATGTTTGATTGGTAACATCCGGATTGAATTTCACTCAAAACATATTACTTATTCATGTAAATATGAGTAGTAAGGATAAAAGATGAAATTTGTTATGTGAACGGTATATTTTGTTTTATAACAGGATTCTCACGATTGACAAATAACAACAGATGATGATGAGGATGATGATGGTGATAACAGTTGGCAGTTGGTATTGACATTTAATGTCCTTTAAATAAAGTTACAAAAAAGATGTGTCTGTGTTGAAACTGCATTACTTAAAGTTTCAAATCTGTCATTATTTTCTGATAGATTTATTAAAGTCTGCATTATAGTTTATAAAAGTAATCACAGCTAAGATTGTTAATGTGGATTTAGTTCCCGAAAACAACACAAATAAACATTTGTGCATTTTGAACTTAAAAAAAAATTTCAAAATAAGTACACATGACCAGGTAATATGTTTTTAGAGTGATCAAAAAGTTCAACAAGGAACTTATAATGGAAAAAGGCCCGCAACGAATCCAAAGCCAGAAGTGTGGATACGCTTTTGAGAGCTTTTATAATCATTTCTGGCAGCCTCGAAGTGGCTCAGCGCTAGCAATCTTCGGAAAATCTGATTTTCGTTGTTATTTCATGCTATTCTACAAGTCTATCGATAAATTTGGCGTTAAAAGTCGTTTCAAAGCCAAAAGCAATTACTTCGAAGTAACTACTAAGTTTTATTCATATGACCCAATATCTCATAATGACAAAGCGGTATTTTTTATGCCAGACAACTTTCATATCAAAGAATAACTCAGCGGTAGAGAGCTAGACTATCAATATTGGGATCGCAAGTTCGAAACCCGGATGGCGGCAATAAAATCAATTTTTAAAAATGAAAAAAATAGTTTTTTTTGTTGTGGAAAATTTTTTTTAAACTTTTGATTGATGAAAATGAGTTTCCTTTTCCCTAGTTAAAAAAGTACTGAAAAAATGTTAAAGTGGGAGTACTCCTCCTCTCCTGTGATAACTCAATGTTAAAATCATTAGTGTTTTTGTTAAAAAAGAAGTGCATCTAGATCATTAATTGTAGTGCTTTTTCTACTGCTTTGTCATCTCTTTTTTTTTGCTGGTAGTTAAGAATTTGTTTTTTTATACATACAACCATGGGTAGACTTACCCATTTTTTGGCTGAAAAATAAAAATAAAACTAATATCCCAGCAAAAATGTGGATGCAGTAAAAATGATTACTGCTTCCTTACTGCTACTTTTACCGCTTCTAAAAATGTATACCTTCGTAAACAGCACCAATGAAAGGCCTAAGTTGATTAATTGTTTACATCGCTTTTTGCTGTGCTTTTCAAAAAGGCATGAAATGAGCAATACATTTTAATAGCTTAAATATTTTTGCGGTTCTTTTATCATAATTTTTTAAAATGCGGAAAAAAGTTATTTTAATGAAAATAAGATGTTTTACCAAAAAAAAGAGGTATTTTCTCTTCACGGAAAAATATTAAGGTATATTGTGCTTTTGAGAATCCATGATTTTAAATAGTTGAAAAGCTTTATAATTAGCACTTCCGAGAAGGCATGAATTACACAAGGCAACAAAATCGAAAAAATTTTAAAGGCTTTAAAAACCACTATACAATTTTGATGTGATGTGGTTCCAGTAGTACAAATATGTTACAAATTTAGAATTCTATGGAGAGGTTTTTTTTTAAACAATTTTTTAGTAAAATTATACATTTTTTTAGAAGTTTGTCCACATAATTAATGATAACTCAAAAAGGGTTAGTCCGATCTTATTAAAATAAACTTAGAAAAATTGAGATTTACATAACCTTTAATCCGTTGATATATTGCGTTTCAATCGGCTCAATAGTTTCGCAGTTATAATCAAAAATTTAAGCAAAAAATATATTTTTTACGTGAAAATAGAAAATAGCAAAAAAAATCATGAAAAATCGAAAACGGAAAAAATTGTTAGAGATTTATTGCTTTATCGCAAAGCACATGTAATAGCAACAAAACGAGATATCGATCATAAAAATCTATTGATTCTTTTCGAATTTATTCACAATTAAGTGAATTCCATCATTTTCACAAAATTTTAGTTTATTGTTTGATATACATAAAATTGAGTAGTTAATGTTCTTCTTTCGGTTTATTGAATTTTGAAAACATTTTCCACATGCTATGTAAAAATTTTCACATCGAAAATTCATTACATAGTAACACTTCTGTATTTTTTTGGCAAACCGCTACCTACAATGCTGATTCTATTCTTCGGAAAAACATTTGAATTGGATGAGTTTAAATGTATTAAACAGTAGAAAATTTATATTTTATTATTTAAATTTATTATAAGAAATTAAATAAGAAAATAAATAAATAATTATTATAAACTACACACTCTGGATTTTCTTTTATTCGATTTTCTATTGTTGAATAACGAAGTGTTACTCTGAATACTCCAGCAAAAATCAGCCATCATGTGTGCATCCCAGCGACCCTGGTGTCGTTCCTCCATTGTCCGGATATCTTGGTGGAATCGTTCGCCCTGTTCCTCACTCAAGTCTCCTAGATTTTCAGGAAAACGATCTAAGTGACTGTGCAGGTAGTGTACTTTGATGCTCATGTTGCATCCAAGATTCTGCAAGTGAGTTAACATCTCTTCAACGTGCACAACGTAATCATCACCCTTGTTATTTCGTAAGAAATTTTGAATAACCCATACAAACTAATCCCATGCATTCTTCTCAATTTCTGACATTGAATTGCCAAAATCTGTAGCTTTCACCAATTTGCGAATTTGTGGGCCGTTAAATATGCCTGCTTTCAGCTTTTCCATACTCAGATTAGGAAACTTCTTTGAAATATACTGGAAACATTCACTATCTTTGTTAAGTGCTTTAACATATTGTTTCATCAGACCAAGTTTAATGTGAAGAGGGGGTAATATGATGCGATCTCGGGACACTAGAGCCACATTTATAACATTTGGCATACCTGGAACCAGTGTTTCCCTAGAAGGCCATTGTCTTCTCTTCCCATGTTCTGCTTTAGCTCTGCTGTCCCATAAACATAAAAAGCAATGATATTTTGTAAAGCAACTTTGTTGACCTAAGAGGAAATTTACCATCTTAACACAAATTACCCAGTTATGTTCAGCATACTTTATCTTCTTCATAACCAATGCAATTACAGAGTATTCTTCTTTTACTTTGGTTGAATGTGCGATCGGCAAAGAGTGAAATTTATTTCCATTATGCAAAAGGACACACTTCAAGCTGCATTTTGATGAGTCGATAAATAAACGCCATTCGTTTGAATCGTATCTCTGTAAGCCCATGGCAGTCATCAAACCAGAAATATCTGTGCAGTACACAAAATCACCCTCTTCAACAAAATAATGTTACTTCATTATTTTGTTGAAGAGGGTGATTTTGCCTTCTTCTCGAGTACGGTAATACGAAACTTTAGTTTCTTTAGTTATGAGATCTGTTTCTTTCATCCGGTACGCAAGTAATTCCGAAGATCTTTTCGACAATCCAAGGTCTCTAATTACATCATTAAGCTGGTCTTGATTCCATGGTCTCGGCGAGAAATTTTTGTGTGGCATGAACTCGTCATTTTCAGATGTAGATGGTAGTGCTGGATATGAACTATCTGATTGGTAACACATACTTGAGGTTGAGTGTCCTGGTGAAGATGAAAGCACTTGACTACAGCTTGGACCCCGACCTTGAGCATATTTAATTTCTGGTGAATGTAGAACTGCAAGTGTAATCCCATCAGCAGACCTCGTGGGGTAAGACCATCGCATATGTTTTCCGAAGCCGGTTTTTGTACTTAAACAAAAATAACAATCGGATTCGTGGCTCGCTGTTTCTCTCCATAGCATAGGCTTCGAAATTTGCAAGTGTCGTCTGTAAAATTAAAAAAAAATTGAAATAACGAATGTGAAGAATTTAAAATTTAATTAAGAAATACTTTAAGTATGAAATATTCCAAATGTAATAACCTATACTTACTTTACATTAGAAGACCCCATAGATAAATTCAATCGACATAAAATGCATATAATACTCGGTGTCCAATGCTGGTTCAAATTGTGCGGATATATATTATAGCAATCTTCATATGAATTTTGCAATGAAGTTAAGAAGCAGTTCCGTTTTTTCTCGGTGATATATTGGCCGCACACAACAAAATGAATCCGGATTGTTTTTACATAAGAATGTTCTGGCTTTCTTGCTCATTTTTATTAACACTTGTAAATTGTTTTTAACTTGTAAGCTGAATGACTCTTTTATAGGGATAAAATGATGTTTCCGTTATCGCAAACACTTCTTGAATAAAATAAAATGGTTCAAAGAGCTCTTATAAATACTGATACTATAATTTGGGATAACCCTTTATGTGGGTACAGTTTGTGTGTTCTGCAAATTTTTTTCTTATTCCCAAGAATCATAAAAAACATTAAGGAATTTTATGAAAAAAAATCATCCGTTACAGGCATCAAACGGAAAAAAGAGCAATTCAGCGTGCACGTACTTTTATGAGCGTTTATTACTTTGCTACCGCAATCGTAATGTTTATTACTTATTTTTTTTAATTCTGAGAATTATAAAAATGTTATAAAGGTTTTTTCCAAACAATTTGCTACATGTAAAGGGGGTTTGCCAAAATCCGTGTCGTAAAATGCACCTGTGTTTCTATGTTCTGCATTTTCATTATACCATTTTCTACAGTGCTTGTCAATATGCAATACCTTCAATTAATTGTAAATAAAAACGTAAAGCATGCATCGATTTTCATCATCCATATCTACTTTAATTCACATGATATGTAGCTTCACTACAAATAAATAAAATTTAATAATTTTTGCAGTTTTAAATTTTTTTACAGATTTTTTTTTTTTAAATATTTTTTCCAATTTGTTATTTTTTGCCTAACAATATGTTTCATAACTTTGAAACCATTGATCGCATTGAAAACAATTGTATACATCATTTAAAGATATTGTGAACCAAAATTTTTGTAAATTTAGTTTAACAAAATCGGACAAGTTGTTTTTGAGTTATGACAACATAAGTGCAGCAATGTCTCAAAATATTGCCAATTCTACTAAAAAATTATTTAAAAAAAAATTTATCCATAGAATTGAAAAATTTTACCAAGTTTGTACTTAGGTATCCATGATGCATCAAATCTATATAGTGGTTATTCAAGCCTTTTTTTGCTGTTGACCTGTGTTATCGACATTTTAAAAGAAAAACAGGAGCACTAATTAAAAGCGGTGAATTCATGCCTTTTTGGATCTCGAAACAAGTGCTTTCACGAGAGCTATCTCGAACAAAAATCAGGCATGATATCATCAATAATGCAATCGCTTCACTGCTCAACTTTCCCTGACAAAACTGCTTCCAAGCAAGCAGTAATTACTGCTGGGATAAGTCAACAAAAAAGCTTAGACAGAGCTATTTACCTAATTTATAGGAACATTTTTCGACACATTTTTTGTGTAATTTTGAGTGATACTCGAACATTTTCGACTGGCAGCTGTGTAAAAAGCCAACTATATTCACAGAAAATCATATGCTACAAAAAAACTCACTTAAGTAAAATAGTTGTCAGCGAAAATTTTGCTATATCTTCATAGTATACCCAATTTATTTAAATTCAACTGATTGTTCCAATTTTACCCTAAACATAAAGTTCTTTTAAACTCTAAATTTGTTACAGTGAATAACAGAAGATAAAGCACTTCCGCCTTACGAGTAATTGTTCTTTCAATTAATATTTGTCAGTAGGTTTTTGATCTATAGAAAATAAAACGAACTTTCGTTTTTTTTATATTCATGTAGCTATCATGTAATTTTATACTCTACTATCAACTCCAAAAAAAAAAAAAATAATAATAAAACGATTTAAATTGTAATCGGTGTAATATTATATTCTATTTCTTTCTAGTTTTTTTATCAACGGCTATCATTGATTGTAATTCTATGCACATTTGTTGTACTTTTTTTTAATGTAAAATTATGTTTGTTTGATAAACGAACAGCAACACGAAATTTATTTCGTTATTTTTTGTACCCTACACTACTCTCTAATGCAGGTTAATATAAGTTTGTGATACTGTTTGTAACTAACATGTGGATTTGTGGCAATAGAAAAACCAAGAATCGGAAGATCTTTGCGGGATACAACATTACAGAGGACTTGCTACAACATGTTGGATTTTGAAGGATGTGATAGAGAACAGTTTGAGTGCATTCGTTATGTTTAGATGTACAGTAGTAGTTAGAGGCTTAAAATGTTCCGCAAAAATATTTGACATGAAATTCGACTATAAGTTTCTGAAGATATCAAAGTTGAAAATTTAAATTCAGTGCCAGAAATAAGTCAAAACTTAAAATGTGTTTAAGGGTTAATCTCGTACTTATTAAGAATTGGCGCCCAAATGTCCAACAAACCTGGATTTTTGGGGTAAACCATGTGAATCTTGCATTTTAGGTATAGGATGTGTTCAGCGAACTTATGTAAAACACTACGAGGGACATTTTTGTGGAACATTTTAACCCTCTAACTCTTAAATTAAACGGACTTTTTTGGCCTCTTTTTAAAAATTGACAAAAAAAAGACCCGTAAGTTAAAGAGTTATAGGGTTAAAATGTTCCACAAAAATGTTCCTCGTAGTGTTTTACATAAGTTTGCTGAACATGTCCTATACCTAAAATGAAAGATTCACATGGTTTCCTATGGCAATTCACAAAGTGCGCGCTGTGGTGTAATGGTTAGCGCGTTGGACTGTTACGAGGCAACATCAATTTATGAAAAATACTAATATGTATGAGTTTTTTCTATCCCTCATACATGTCGCAGCTTCCTCCTTCGGTATTTCCATAGCACTTAACCCCACCGAAGTAAAATAATATAACAGGGCTATAAACTAAAAAAAGCTTTAACAAAGTTCGACAACTCTTCGCTTCTCTTGTAAAAAAATAGACATTTGAAAAAGGGGGAAATTTTAACTCCCCCTAAAATAAAATTCCGATGTGATCTTTCAAAAACCGACACACGTATATTTTTTTTTGGTCTCCTTTACCAGAATCCATTGTCAGAACACCGTAATTTTTTTGCCTGTTGTACTGTGTTATGAATACGGAAGTACGTGTTTAGCAATTTTCGCTCCTTTACAAAATATACGAATTTTAGCAAAAGCGAAGTGAACCACTCCGCAGACCTACCTTGCAGGGGAATTTAGGAACTTAGTAAAAGAAAAATTAGCAAAACAGAAGTATTCTCACGGAACATTTAACACTGCGAGTACATCTAATCCAAATAGGTCATGGGGACTAAATAAAGGGTTAGACATCAACACTTATCTGAAGACAATATTCCAATTTTGTATGATCTCAGTGGAATAGAGAGGGTTTTTTAGACAATATTCGGTTATGAAGAGTCATGGCCTTTATGAAATCCCCACCGGAATTGGATTAGAAATGGATTGGATTATGTAAACGGGTTTATAAAAATTAATGGAAATGGCATTACAATACCGTCATAAAATTTTTAATATATTTATGTTTTAAAAATTTAAATAAAAACATGCAAAAATATATAACATTTATAATTTTTTATTGAAATTATTTAATTTAATGAAAATAACTTCAATCGGATTGGAAATTTCCTCATCAAATCATATAGAATCATAGACGTACCTAGACCATTTTTCTGGGGTGGGCAAGGGCCCCACTTTTGTTTGGCTATTTATTTGCCCATTCTCAGACCCTTAATCTTAAAAAACACTTTCGATTTTTTCATACAAAAAAAGACTTTTAAAAATAACCCCCTCCCTTTTGATAAAATTTTCAAAATTTTTAAATGTTTTTTATAGAAAACTCTGAAAAATGCATCCTTTTTTCTGAAGAAACCCTCGTGCAGGGAATGCTATATGCTCAGAATAGTATACAATTTTGATATTTGATAGAGAAAAGAAACCTAAGATCAACCTGTCTCATATTTTCTTACAACTCTGACGAACCTATTCTTACCCCATATTTTGACAACTTAAATTACCGAGGTGATCAAAAACTGACATTTTCTTCGTAGAACTTTTGCTTCCACATCATATTGAAATTTCCTCAAAATAGTTCACTCATAGAAATAAATCTGTAAAAATAGCAGAAAAAGTAACTAAAAATTAGTTAAAAATGATGCTGCAGAAAAAACTGTTAAACTAGCAGATTTAAATAAACCTTTTAAATTTACAGTTTTACAATTTTTTTTAGTAAATATTTTTGCTAATTTAACATTATAGACTGCTATTTGCATTCAACTAAATTTAGCTTAAAAATAACCAAAAATTATAGATATAACAGTTTATTTTTGCTATTTTTAGTCTACTAATATTTAGCAAAATCTTCTGCAGATTTTCCAATACAATTTGTCATTTTCAATTAACTAAAAGTTAATTTAAATATAACTAAAATTCTACAAATTTAACAGCTTTTTCAAAAAAAAAAAAATAGTTCTTTCTGCAGAATTATTTTTAACTAATCTTTAGTTGCTTTTTCTGCTATTTTTACAGATTTATTTCTATGAGTGTAATACTAACTAATTATTCCTTTAAAAAACTATTAAATCAAAGAAAAATTTCTCTTATAGCCAGAACTAAGATCGAATTTTTAAACAACATTTCTTATTTAAGAATTATTCAAGACAAAATCCGATATTAGTTCTGGCTGTAAAACTGACCCTTAGATTCCAACAAATTATCTTCCTAGGACACTAGAAGACATTTTCCCGATCAAAAACACAGGATTAACTGATATTTAAAAAGAAAATAATCATAGAACAAGAATTATAGACAGATTTTTTTTAAATTCTGGGGTGGGCAAAAAGTAGTCCAGACTGGCCTAATCGGAAATTTCCGTTTAAAAATTTCCCTACAAGCATAGGAATGAGTAAATTTTCTACATTTTTCTTACGGAAATTTCTGATTGTTTGATTTTAAAAATCCACTCTACGGATTTGATGAGGAAATTTGCGATCAGACTAAAATTGTTTTCTTAAAATAACAAATTTTGACAGCCAATTTTAAGCGTTATTAATTTGTTACAGATATTCATTAGATTTTTTGATACATAAATATTTATAAAGATTTATGACGTCATTGTAAAGCCATTTCCGTTAATTTTTATAAACCCGTTTATAGAATCCAATTCCGTTACCAATCCAATTCCGGCTAGAATTTCATAAAAACCACGAATATCATTATTTCACATTTCTAAATCCTAAACTGACTTTATAGCATACCGATAAGTTTAAATAGTGCAGTCTGCTCGATTTAAAGGCTTTTGTTGGCCTAGAGACGAACAATATCGGCCTAGGTAAGATTCTGTAATAACTTCCACAAAAAGTTTTCACTTCGGAAGGTTTGGAAGCCGCTAAATACGAGTACTCTGAGATCAGAATTAAAAAAATCAAAACGGCGGATACAAATTGGTGACAGAGAATTTTAAAAAGTTTATATTTTGAATCTAAAAGACACATTTGTAAATGATCTTGGGTCACTGATCGCGAATCTGAAACCAAAAATTTAGAATACAAAATGGTGAACATTTTGCATAAAATTTTAAATGTTCACCGCCATAATGGATCTGCCATTTTGTGTTTTCTGTGTGATATTTTCTTGTTTCATAAGACCCTTAATCGATCCTCCAGCTATTTTTATCCCTTTTTCCCATGGGCTCGATTCACTGTGAGTAGTTTGTAGTAGGGAATCTCACAGCCGGCCTTGACAGACTATAATTTTCTTATTTACTACATTTTATCTATTAAAGTTTTTCCACGTCTGTTGCCGCCGTTTATTGGGGTCTTCCTACACGCGCAGGTTTATGTTACTTAGATTTTTTGTATGCTGTCATTGTTTTTGTAGTTGGATGTTGTTTGTATTGCGCGTCACATACTAAGTCATAGATGCCGCCACCGCTGTTTGTTGTCTGATTACTGACGACAACGACGTTGATTTAACGTTTTTGTTTTGTTTCTGCTGCAATTCTAAAACAAAGCAGCAGCAAAGCTAACCATAGATTACATAGATATCTAACTTTTCCGCTTCTGTTGTCAGCAAATATATTTTTTCATCCGCAATCAAATATTTTTTGTATAGATATAGAACATATGTCCAACACATTCTCATGAGTTACGTGCACTGCACAGATTAATACCAGATGTAAAACTAATGACAGGTGTCAAAAAAGTATTCTCTAACCGTATGGTATTGTTTACATGGAAGTAAAGTCAAGAGGGAGATAACAATATAAAATCTCCATACATTTTGTATTGCGCATTTTTTGTATATATCTGTCTTTTTTTAGATTATTGTGCTTTATCTTTTTTGTTTTTCTTAAATTCTTCCGTTTTGTTTTGCTCATTTTCTGTCGGCCATATTGCCCAAATCAGCTGATTCATATCTGGTATAATTTGTGGTGCACTGTCAGCAAATGTCAAAGAGTAAGAAATATATGTAATCCATAATGCTAACAACCGCAACAACAACAACGATAATAGCAATTTTGTTCGCCTTTGTTATTGATTTCCGTCTAACTTGTACTATTGTCATTGCGATGTATATTTTTTGAGAACATTTTGTCTTACGTATACTAGGGTGGCAATGAATTGTATGGGGATAGAGGAAAATCCCGGAAAAAAAAGTCGGAATTTTAACCAAACCCGAGAGGATCATTTTGTCGTTTACAAGGAAAGTGTTTTATGTGGTAGTCTCAGATTTTTATGAAATTCGGATATGTAATAGAGAATGAAAATCTAAGAACTACCTGTTTTATTATTTTGTTCATATCGGGCGTTCAGAGCATTGTTTCCAAAAAACCGACTTTTTTAAAAACCGGTTTGTTGGTTAACCGAATATGGACTTCGGTTAACTGTTTGTGAAAAAACGGTTAAACCGGTTAACTGTCAAGAAATAAAAAAATTTTCAACTTTGATGTCTTCAGAGATTTATAGAAGAATTTTATGACAAATATTTTTGCGGAAGATTTTAACCCTCTAACTCTTCAACTTACCGGTCATTTTTGCCCATATCTAAAAAGGGGTCAAAAAAAAGTCCCTTTAATTGAAGAGTGAGAGGGTTAAAATGCTCCGAAAAACATTTGTCATAAAATTCTACTATAAGTCCTTGAAGACATCAAATTTGCAAATTTAGCTTCAATGCCAGAAATAAGTCAAAACTTAAAATGTGTTTAAGGGTTAATCTCGCACTTATTCAGAATTGGCGCTCAAATGTCCAACAAAGCTGAATTTTAGGGGGAAACCATGTGAATCTTCCATTTTAGGTATAGGATGTGTTCAGCGAACTTATGTAGAACACTACGAGAAAAATTTTTGTAGAACATTTTAACCCTCTAGATCTTCAACTTGCGGGTCTTTTTTGGCCATTTTTAAAAAGGGACCAAAAAAATCATTTTAATTGAAAAGTTAGAGGGTTAAAATGTTCCACAAAAATGTTCCTCGTAGTGTTTTACATAAGTTCGCTGAACATATCCTATACCTAAAATGGAAGATTCACATGGTTACCTATGTCGATTCACAATAAACATTTTTTTTTTGGTCTCCTCTGTCAGAATTCATTGTGAGAACACCGTAATTTTTTTTCGTGTTGTACTGTGTAATTGAAAGAAAGCCTGAAAAGGGTAAAGCAAAAGGACCCATTAACGAAACCAAAGCCAAAAAGGTGCAGAAGCTATTGAGGGCGATTCCAAAATTTTTGGTCGTGAAATGGCACGCAAGTTTTTTTTAATTGGTACACTCTTTATTACACATAATAACAGGTATGCGGAACTCTTGGTACGATTGGATACAAAATATCTTTTGATACTCATTTTCTGTTTTTTATATTCTTCATTCGTTCGTATGCCGTAACTTTGTTGGAGACATACTAAAAGAACTAAATAACAGACAGCCCAAGGAATAGTTGCTTATTCTACTAGTCAGTCTGATTATAATAAATGCATAATTTGAAACATGTATGTGTTTTCAATGTGATTGTTATAAAACAACGGTGTCTGTGATGTGATGATGATGATCATATTCACATGCATAGCTATTTAAGGGGATAGCCAAATTTAGAGCTTTAAATATATCGACGAAAAATGTTTTGCATAAATCGGTAGTATTTCTCCACAAAAATATTAGACTAAAATATCAGAACGAAATTCAAAGAATTTCTAATAACTTTAGCCTATTGAACTCAAAAACTTCCGTCAATTGAATTTTAAAAAAAATTTTTTTTTTAATATGGATCAACAAGGGAAATACTTGGAATTTCGTTCTGAAATGTCAGTATGATATTTTTGGGTAGAAGTATGTACTATCAATACATGGAAAACAATTTTCTCGATATCATGGAAGCTTAAAATCAGTCTATCCCCTTAAAAATTTCTTTCATCTTTTGTCTTTTTGTCTTCGTTTTTTTTTTTTGTATTTTAAGGTTTGTATCTGTTGATATATCAAGAATATGCGTTGTCGATATTGTGATATTGGTTGAATCATGTCAGTTAGTATTAGTAATAGATGATTCATCGGTATTAAAAATAAAGCTTTGTTTTTTTTTAAATAATTCCATAATACCCTACATCATTTAGCGATGTTATAAGTTTGTTACAAGACTTTGTTAACGATAGTAACACAATAATGGGAAAGATTTTCGTCAAATACTTAATTAAGTGTTGGCAACTAAACTTTGGTACCATTTTTAGCTAATATTCAGTTTACAATTATTGCCAACGAATATTTCTATGACGAACATTAAATTTAGTTAACTGAAAATTTTGTAATTAAATTTTAGTGCATTCCATTTGGACAAAGTTGATTGACAACCAGTGTTGCCACTTTTTGAATAATTATTCAAAAACCGGGCTGTTTACACATTCGTTGAATAATTTTTGAATAATGACATTTTTGTGTAGTTTTTGTGTAATTTCACTTTTTACAGAAATTTCAGTCAATTTTTAAAAGTTCGGTAAATTTTTAAAATTTAATAACAATTAGTCGATATTTAGACGAAACATTTACCACAAATCTTCAGTTTCTGGTGAATTACTTTTGTAACTTTGCAAAAATAATTGTCAAGCTTCTTTTAAAAATTCTCTTGGTTTGCAAGACCATTTAAAAATGCAGCAAAAGAGTGGGAAAATTTGAGTTTGTTATGATTCTTAATTTCTAATCTCTGAAATTTTTTTCTATAGTTAACATGATACTTGGCTTTGACCAGAAAAAATTTTGTTAACGCAGCAAGGTGGAGCAGAGTCAAAATATTTTAAAATTCTCTAAATCCAACATGTTCCAGATTTCAACAGAATCATATGAAATTTAAAAAAAAATACCAGTAATTTTTTGTGCAAATGTTATATTTTTATTTCCCAAAAATTTTACAATTTTTGCTGTCTTGCCGACATTTAAAGCTAGGATGGAACAGGACTTATGTCATCACAAGGAACGCTTATTGTTATTAAATCCCAGCTTTAAACTCAAAAATTGGTCAAATTTATATAAAAATGCTTATAATTTTTTTAATATTCAAATTTAAAAGCACGCAATTGTAAGCCTGAAAAAGATATTGCATTGAAAATCCCTTTAGTTAATTGGATAACTTGTTATAATATTTTTCAGAAAAATTGGCCTGGAGTTGCTTTTGTAGAAAGCAAAAATTCGGATCAGGTTATTTCCAAAAATGCAAAGTTTTAGTTTTAAAATGCAAATAACTTTTGTTATTTGCAGATGGCAAAGATGATGTCTTTAAAAATCGGTTTATAAATAGAAGAATTGCAAAACTTTGAAGTCCAGATTTACAGCGTGAAATTTCATATGAGTCCAAAAAATTTTATTCTTCCCCACTGTGCTCAGGAGAGTTTATTTTGAAATAATATAAAACATTATAATTTTTTGTGTAATTTCTTACGGTTTTGCATAATTTTTGACCTACAGCTGTGTAATTTTTTGTTTTACTGGTGGCAACACTGTTGACAACATTTAGTTACTTACAAGAGAAAGAGTTTATCAAAAATCAAGTGATCTCAGTAAATGAGAACACCTAAAACTATCAACATCGGCAAGAGTGGTAAAGAGATCGAGGAGTTAATATTACAAGGACAAGGATTACAATTGTTAAAAAGAAAGAAAAATTTGAAGCAGCTTATTCTTATTCAATTATCTATGCCCAATATTTTGCATTCGAAGGAGACGAAATTACACAGTTATAGGTAAAAAATTATCCAGAACCATTTGAAATTACGCAAAAATTATAGTTTTTATTTTAGTAGATTTGAGGTTACGAAGAAGAATAAACATTTTTCTCTAAAAATTATAAATACATTAATATTCAAATCAGACTAATAGACAAATCTGCCTTTTTCTATGGACAGACTTCATCAGTGATTTTCCATTAAATTGTATTATTGTCAGATAGTCTCTAAATGATAATTTTTCAACAACCCGCTGGCTATAGGATTCGAACATATTCCTATATTACAAATGTAAATATAATAAGGTGCGACCGCTTAGCCAACTCACCTAAGTAAGGCCCTGAATGCAATGAAATTAATTTTTTTCTTTTCTTTCCTTTTCATCTTTCTGTTATTTCTTTACTCAGAAGTGATCAACACCCACCCACACAGACATTATATTTTTAGATTTTTGTTTATGTTCCAATCTCCTCCGTGTTTTCTTTTTCGTAAATATTGCCAAACTGACGTATGGTTTTTACGTTGAAGGGCAGGCAGCTTGCGTATATATTGGAGACGGGCAACAAAATAAACTCTCCTGAACACAAAAAAAAATATTATGGAAATAATTTTGCAATTTCTTACCAACTAGTTGGATTACTATGAAATTTCACACAGTAATTTTTGACGGCCAAACCCATGAAATACCGAGAGCAGTGACATTCGACTCAAAAGTTTTTCCATTTTTCTATTTATAAACCGATTTTTAACCCTCTAATGCTCATTCTTCTGATTAGAATAATATTTAAACCATATATTTGGCGTTGAAAATCTACATCAATAAATTTTGACGAAATTAGTTCTGCTTACTACTACCTCTAAGCATATAATCTGTGTTTAATTTTAAGAAAATCTGTTGGCTAATTTTTGAGTTAGAGAGATATTTGGAAAACGTATCCTGGCGTTATCCTGTGAGTCCTGGAGAAAAATTGTTGACTCATTTTACAATTAGAGGCTCTAAACTATTCAATTAAAAAAAAAAAAAAAAAATTAATTGTTATTTCCTGAAGATGCTACACATTGGAGTAGCGAAATATCGAAAATAAAAAAACTTTTTATAAATAAAAACTAAACCTTAAGCTCAAGAAAATAGTAGAGTTAAAAATTTATTTTTAACTGAATATTCATTTGTTTTTATTGATTTTTTAGTTGTTTAAATAACATTTTCAAGTGCAATTTCATTTATTTTAATTTGTATTTTCTCTTATTTTAACTTACAAACTATTTTAAGTGTACGAATATATATGGGTGATATCAAAAAATGTGATAAAAACCATGTAACCAGCTAATGTTCATTTGAGTTACATATTTCGATATATATATATCAGCGCATTGTCACCTGTTTTACAAAATTTATAACAATCTGACCAATTTTTGGTTAATACATAAAATTTGTGACCAATTTTATAGGCCAAATGTAAACTCCGTAACAAGTAACTCATAAGGTTTTTTAACTTTAATAGCTTATATATTAATAACCAATAAAGCTAACGATTTTTCGTCATAATTTTTGATAAAAATGCATATATCAGAATTTTGGAGTTATCTATTATTTATATTGCGAAAAGTATAATGTTATTTATACTCAAATGATCGTTGGACTGTAAGTAATCATCCAGCATAACAGACTTGAAGCTTTTCTGCAGCATGTAACATTCTCGAGATGAAAAAGGATGTCTTTAACAAGATTTGAAAAAATGTTGTAAACTCCGTTCCTAATTTTTACACCAAACTATTTAACGAGTAAGAAAAACAATGTCATATTTGGATTCACCTTGTAGGCATCATGCGATTTTGTTCCGGAAAAAAAATTCTGACAAAGCGTTTCTGAAAGAAAACGAAAAAAGTAACCAAATGTAAACTCCGTAACTGTAAACTCCGTAACCACAATTGTTTGCATCAGGTTTCATTCAAATAAATGTTTATAAATGTTTAAAATATTTTAAAATAACCATAAACAGAGGTGATTCAACTAATATTTATGCGTCAAAAGACGATTCAACTAATAATTTTGCGTCAAATCAAAAAAAGTTATCAGTTTTTTACCCTAAGCTGCTGGAGCGAAAAACGATTGATTTTGCATTTCCTTGGTTTTGAATCGATATTTTGAGTCATTACTGACATTAGTTTGACAAATTAAATTTGTTTCACACAATTTAAGAATTTTTTGATCGTGAAATGTTATGTTTTTAATATATTATTTTGTAACTGCGCAACCGCTGTTTGGATTTTAAAAAATTTTATATTTTTGAAAAGCATTTAAAAGGACCAAAAATACAAAATTAAAAAAAAAAATTTTTTTTTTTCGCGGAATGAATTGTATTTTTATTCGCGAAACCGCCAATTTGATCAACACAAATTATATATCATTGGAAAGCAAGTTGAAAACCCAAATACGATAAACTAATAAATTGAAGAAAATTCATACGCAATTATTTTTTGTTATATCTTTTGCTTGCGGAAATGTAAACTCCGTTGCAACAAAAAAAATTAAAATTGTACAAAAAAAGTTATTGCGACAACTTGTAGAAGAGATTTTTTGCAATTAGGTTTATAATGACTAAATTTACTGATTCCATTAAGAAAAAACCGAAATATTAACACTTTTTGCTTCTCACAAATTTGGCCCAAAAATTTATCACAGTTTTTGATTTGTATATAAGATTTAAATTTTTACAATTTTACAGTTGTTAATAATTTTTAAAAATATACTGCTATTTCAAAATTTTCAAAAGCTGGGAGAGTTTATTGTATTCTCTTTGTAATACATAGTAGATTCAGAGTTTCTAATTGTTAATAATGTGGCTTCAATCTAAGTGAAACTAGCATTGACTCTTTGCAACCTTAAGTTTTATAATAGATTTATTTTTTTTTAATTTGGTCTGGCGTTGAAGTTCAACTCGTAGTTGTTGGATAATGAATGTTTCAAATGGTTAGACAAGACCTTGAAATAATTTTCTTTTTTTTTTATTATTATTATTGTTAGTTTTTTTTTATTTATATATTTTTTTATTGTTATTTTATGTTTGTTGTTTTGTTTTCAAAGTGCACGATTCGTAAAATTGTTCACTTAAAATAAAAAAAAAAAGAATTGTTTTGTTCTTTTCAACGTCATCATAACTCAACATGACATACGATACTATACATTGTACCTATTTCACAGAACAACCTATTCAGTAGACATTAGGGTGTTCAATCTATTAAACGAACAACAATTAATTAACAATTAATTTTGCTCAAAAATTATTAGAATAATTTAAAATGTCCTAATTTCGAATTACGAATAATTTAATACGAATAAAAAAATTATAAAAATATATTTTTTTTATTATTCGAATTATTTGTTATTCGAAAATTAGACATACTAAAGCCCTAAAATTCCAAAACTTATTGAAAAAATTGTGAAAAATAATTTTATGTAGGCTTTCATTCATGGCCTAAGGAAATCATCATAGGATGACTTTTTAGAATTTTTAAAAATATTTGTTCCGTTAAACTACAATTTCTTGTTTTCACCTAGGAGCGTTACTAAGGTGCCTATTCCTACTTGTGACTCATTGCGACCGTCTTAAGACTATTTTTAAGACTGAGAGTCATAACTTTTCATACAAAACAACAATAAAATTCAAAAAATTTTAATTATATTTGTCAATGTTATGATTGTATCGATACCAAGTCTTAATTTTTTTGAAGTTTTCAAACAAAAATTTGAACAAATAAAGGGTTCTTCAATAAGAGCGCTACAAAAGTTTTTTTTAAATAAAAAAAACACGGTTTTGGATATCAATGAAATTCTTTATTCCTGTGAAAGTACGTGCGAAGCCATTATGTATGGAAATCGATCTCTTTTGCGTGGCCATCACGGGCACGCTTGCAGAAGTCCAGACGCTGAACCCAATTTTGGACGGTTTTCAAGCATAAATCGGCCGATATTCGTACGAAGTTCATCAATCGTCGCTGGCTTGTTGGCATAGACCATAGATTTGACATAGCCCCACAGTAAATAGTCCAACGGCGTCAAATCCCACGACCGAGGCGGCCAATCGACTGGACCATTTCATGAGATAGCACGTTCTCCAAACTTGGTTTGCAATAAATTGATTGTGACATTCGCTGTGTGGCTTGTGGCGCCGTCCTGTTGGAACCACATGTCCTCCAAGTACATATCATCCAATTGGGGCCAAAAATATTCGGTTATCATTGAACGGTAGCGATTCCCATTCACAGTAACGTGCCTGTCTTGATCATCACGGAAGAAGTACGGCCCAATGACGCCGCCGGCCCATAAACCGCACCAAACCGTAATTTTTTCGGGATGCAATGATGACTCATGGAGTACGTGTGGATTGCTGTCTGACCAATAACGCATATTTTGTTTATTGACGAAGCCATTCATTATGACGACCATAAATTGGACGTAGCGCTCTTAACGTTGTGGCCGCTGACTCCGAATTTCGGTAGTAAATTTTAATAATTTCGACTCGTTGTTGGCTCGTATATCTTTCCATCATGAAATGGCAAACCTTACTGAAGAGAAATGTCAAAAGAGCGGCAAGAAATATGGCGTCGTTTGCTGTCCCTGTCTTTCTACTTTTGTAGCGTCCCTGTTGAAGAACCCTTTATAATTCATTATGACTTTGTAACAACAAATACATGGGGAATACAGTCATAACTAAGAGTCACAGACTTTCCGTAGGAATAAGCACCTAAATGTCTTAAATATCTATGAAAAACAAAAAACTGTCACAATCTGCTTTGTCATCTTCCATAATACTACTCGATTGTTGTGGAAGATCTTGCAATGTAGTGACATCTATTTTCGCATAAACAATTTTTAAATTATAGTAAAGTGTTGTTTCTTCAAACTCGTCGTATAGACCAAATACAATTAATATGTATTTTTATTAATTCTAATTTAGTAGGATTGAGGTTAAGAAGAAGAATAAACATTTTTTTCAAAAGTTATAAACACATTTAATTTGCAAATCAGACAAGATCCAGTTTCTGCCTTTTTTATGGACAGGCTTCATCAGTGATTTTCCATTAAATTGTATTATTGTTTATATTTTTATTGTCAGATTGCATTTTTATTATCTTTTTAAGATTTTATAAATGTTGATATTAAACGAGAGCATTACTAAATAATGCCAAGTGTTATAAAGCTTGTGCTTTGAGCATATGATTCGACTTTATAAAGGGCGAATAGAAAAAAAAATAAGTATTTTTTATATTGTACTCGTATCCAGTTTTTTTAACTAAAATTTTAAAAGTAAAATAAAGAAATTTACAAATAAGCTTTTAACAAAATTATATTCAAAATTAGACAAATAACTTTTCATACATACGAGCTATTCAGAAGGCAATTGAGCCAAGTACCTTTGAAACAATTTTGACAAAATTAATCACGTTTAGTTTTTTTATGTGTTCAATATGCATACGAAGGAGACAAAAATTAAAATACGAGCTGTTCTAAGTATTCTCTTATTCAGCTCATTGAATCTATTAAAGAGTCCTACTTTTACGTCTGCCTTATCCAAGCTTAACTTTATAAATTGCAAAATGTACAAAGAAGGTCTGCAGATTTGGGAAAAATTTAATATTTGATAGAAGGGATAGAAAAGATATAAAATTTGGCAAAATGTGAACTCAATTAACAGATTTTTTATTTTTATAATTTTTAGAAGAGTTCCTGAAATTATTTTTGTTCTTTTTTTTAGCTAAAATTATTAAAATTTCAGCAAAATTTGTATATTATTTTACATAATATTTTTTTTCGATTAATCGATTATTTTTTAGTTTTTATTTGATTAATAAATGAAGAAAAAAAACCCGAATAATTATTTGCACTATTAATCGATTAAATTAAAAAAGTCGATTAATTGAATACCCTACTAGACATACATCGAAAAAAGTACGAATTTGTTGTAATAGGGTGAAATTTATTATTTTAAATATCAACCGAAAATTACAAGAATTTTCCTATTTTTATACCCCACCCTATCCTACTACTACGTCGACAGGGTATAATAAGTTTGTGCTGATGTTTGAGACACCAAAAAAATATTGGACCTAGGGCCACCTTTTAGTATACCGATCGGCTCAGAATCACTTTTTGTTTCGATTTAATGATGTCCGTCTGTCCGTCCGTCACTTTGGCTGTCTGTCCATGTATTCTTGAGCGCACGCTACTCATTACGCAAACATTAAGATATTTTAGTGAAATTTGGTACGCCGAATTATATAGGCCAAGGATGAAGGCTGTTGATTTCGGTTTAAATCGGTCCATGTTTGGACCTAGTGCATATACAAAGGTCCCCCCAAAATTGGTCTTTTTCGCAACTTACAGATCGCAACTACGAAGATATTTCAATAAAATTTGGTACGCTGAATCACATGGGCTCATGGAACTACAGATCTACCTGCTCCCTTCTTCAATTGACCCAGAAAATGTTCTTTTTCAATTTATTAAAGTATTGATTTAAGGTGATTTATCAACCCACTAACTGCGAGATTAATTACTTCTTGCATATTTTTGACAGGTTTAATGAAATATTGTTGCAATATAGAAATGTAAGTCACAAAAGTTTCCACTACAATTATGTTACCCCTAATTGCGAGTATGTACGGGATGTAGATTAATAGTACGGATGTTGTTGTTTGTTATGTATAGTAGAAGTCGGTTGTATCTTAACAATGAACTCCGCATAAAATTGTAGTTTATTTTACGGGGGTACCAAAAGTATAAACAGACACAAGTATTTCATCAATTTTATTGTATGAGTTTTTTTTTTTTTGTTTTTTTGGAATACTAAAGCACAAGGTCATTTTATGTCATGTTTTAAAGTCCAATTATTATGCACACATTATTATACTTAGAATAAAACTTAATTTTAGTACTATTTAAATATATTTTATATCTTGCTTTTCATTTGATAATGATGTCATAACGATTCATTTTCGGTTCTAACAATTGTTTCAAAGAATAAAGATCTAATTTTTCGTATAACTGTGCGTGGCATTTGTAATTTATATGGGGATTCACTTAAAATACACTCTGCTTTTATAAGAAAATTATTTTTGCATAGTACTCGTATAAATATTCCACAATATATATTAGTGGCCCAGTCAGCATTTTTTGCCTGTGAGGCAAAAAATGTCGCACTGACATACC